>JAWUZG010000092.1:8591071-9266428 GCA_036785705.1 Acanthornis magna
AGCTCCAGCAACTGAATGTAAACCCTTTTTTCATCATTCATACCTACACATTGTAACAAGCTGAGGCAGAAAGATGAAGCTGATGAGATATTCCGACTTGACAACTACCCTGAGACACCGGGCTAAATCAGATGAACAGTGATTTGTCCCAAATCACCAGATACATCACAAACGCAACACCTGTAATTAATCCCATCTCACCCCAAACACTGCATCACTCCTACTCAAAACTTCATAAATCAGGGAGAAGCCAATTAGCTGGACATTTTAAGTGGCCCACTACATTTAAGGGAGCCTTGTATATCATGTTTTAAAGACTCCCAGGGATTTTAGATTAGGAAAAATAAGCCATATCAGCTAGATACAGAGCCAGCATCCACTACTCTGATGTCGACTTCAGTTCTGAAAAACATATGCGCTTTCTCCAAACCCCAGCATAAGATGTTCACTCCCTAGTGGAACTAGGAAAAAAGTCAAAAGGAATCAGAGCACAAAAAGGTTACTGGAAAAGCCTAACATCTTCTTTAAAACAAATAACATTTCCCATATTGAAGTTGTTTTCAGACCCCTCTTATTTGTAGCTGCTGAAAAAAGAGGCAATATGGACAGAATAACACAGAAGTAATTCCTCTTGTTGCAAAAGGGCACATCTTCTCTGCAAACATAACTGACTCAATTTTATTTTAAAGCATCATGATTTATGTTTTGAAGTGTTGCTGTTAGGAAGGCAGCTGCTGCTATTAACTAACATAAATGACAGCAAGTTCTCCATTAGCACAGTGTGTCAGCTCTCCTCACCACTTGGGTTAATGGCAGAGCTCTGCTCGTCATTCAGGAACACCAAGTTAATAAGCAAACAGAACAGCAGCAGCCTCTGCACTCCAGCACCAGGGACTGCAGTGTCCTGTCAGCAAACAACAAACCCTGCACTCCTCCCCCAGCACCCACCGCCAGCCCCTGGAAACACAGAAACACCACGTGTGGCCTATTCCCCAGTTCCTTGCTTCCTTCTAGAAGCATCCTCCAAAAAAAAAACAAACTCACGCAGCACCAGAGCACAGTCAGTCCGAACCCAAGAGTTGTCTAGGAATTACCCTAAAGCATCAAGTCAGAGCACCCTGAGTGTCCACCCCCCAGGTGAGAGGTGAGTTCTTACTTGTGATGAGGGAGTTCATGATGACATGAGTGGCCTTGGCCTTCACCACAGGCACCTTGTTCACACTTTCAGTGGATGATGAAGGAGTTATGACAGGTTTCATGGTGGCATCCCCTTCCTCATCCTGTAGGGAAGCAGCAGGGGACAGTTTGAGATAGGAAAGTATCTTAGCACCTGGCCAGGACACACCTCTAATCCCACAAGTGAGACAAAGCCATGCTGCTCTGGCAGCCAGCCTTCATCCCATGGGAGAAATCCCTACACTGTGCTCACTGAAGCCCAGGAATGTTCGGAACTTTAGAATTCATACCAACGAACAAGCAACTGGCATCCAACATTTGAAAACCTGCCAGGCTCAGAGCCAACAAGCTGTTAGTCCAAGTACAAAAAGGGCAACAGGAAAGAAACCAGAACATCTGTTCTTCTCCTAAATGTAAACTGGACTTCAAGGTCAGCTGGGCAAAAGCACCAAGAACACCTTCCACAAGCAGCTCAAGCACCAGCTGTTCACAGAATGGCAGTCACAGAGCAGAGCCTGGTGTGAACAACTTGTTTTCCCACCTCATTCCTTATATCTGTTTCTTGCTCAGTGAGTCAAGTGGTCATAGTTCTACCACCGACCACGAGACCCCAGTGAAGAAACAGAAAATAAATGCTAGAAAACAAGAAATCCTGTGAAACACTGACTTCCTCCTCCCAAAACAGGAGTTCCCTCACTGGAGAGTTTACTTTTTGTACCAAACCACAGCTTTCAGCTGTCTCCCACAAAAGATTTAAAAACAAAGGAGATATAAAGTAGAGGTTAAGCTCAAACGGATGCAGAGTTACATACCTCCAGCCAAACAACATTTAAATTCAAACTTAGAAAACAACCTCTAAATTTAAAAGGGCTGGCCCTGCACTCAAAGCATTGAATCCCAGAACAGTTTGGGTTGGAAGGGATCTTAAAAATCATCCAGTTCCAACCCCCTGCCATTGCACGGGGACATTTTCCACTAGACCAGGTTACTCAGAGCTCACTCCAGCCTGGGCTTGAACACTTTGAGAGACCCAGGGGCAGCCAGAGTTTCTCTGTGCAAACTGCGCCAGTGCCTCACCACCCTCACTGTAAAGGATTTACATCCAACCTACACCCACCCTTACGCTCTAGCTTAATTACACCTGGTTGCAGGGGATTTTTTATCCACAAACACTGAGAAGATGCTCAACTGAGCTTGTCCCAACCCCTCGGTGTATCCAGAGCAAGGCCAGGCAGCAATGCCGAGCTCTGTCCCAGCCCCTCCCGAGGGTCTTGCTGCGAGGGCAGGGGGGCAGCATTTGCCAGGCAGGAAAGGTGCCAGGAAGGGGGGGATGCTTGGGAGAAGGGGGATGCCAGAAGAGGGATGCCAGAGCTGCGGGGTACCCAAGGACATGCCGGAGCTAGGGCACCGCCGGGCCCGTACCTTCGAGAGCTCCTGGTACTTGCGCTCGGGGATGACCGGCTGCTTCCAGAGGACGCTGGCGCACAGATCGGCGGGCGGCGGCGTCATGGGCGCCGTGTCCTCCAGGGCATCATCGTAACTGAAGGCGCGGCGTGGGATGCCGAGGGGCAGCGACATCCTGCCCGAGCGGGCCCCGCCGCCCGGCTCCAGCGCTGCGGAGAGAGCGCAGCGCTCAGCGCCTGCCGCCGCGGCCGACCGAGGCTGGCGGGGAGCGCGGGGGGAACCTTACCGGGAGCGTCGGGCTGCCGAGAGCTCATGGCTGAGGTTCAGCAGGGCCCGGCGACGAACGGCAGGGCCAGGCCTGGAGCAGCCATGGCGCAGCCTCCGCCAGCCGCCACAGCGGGGGGCGACTAGCGCCTGCGGGGGCGCACTTATAGCCGTGTGATCTCGCGACATTTAGTGATTCCTTCTGGGGCACGCTGGGAGTTGTAGTTCGGACGGAGGCAGACGTGTCCGCCGAAGGGGCGGGACCGGGGAGGGTCCCGGGGCGGGTCCCCACCGCGTGCCCAGCGCACCCACGGCCCCGGGGGCGAGGCTGGGGTCGCGTCCTGCCCTCGTGTTCTGTCCTCCTGCAGGCAGGAGGCTGCTGGGTCAGCCCACACGGCGCTGAGTCCTGGAAAACCAATCGTGGAAGCAGGGGAGCCCATCAGGGAACAGTACACGTCAGACAGTCTCGCTGTGACACTTTTTGTAGAGCAGCTTTCTTTTGTCAATAAAAGGGTGATCTCTGCGCTGCCCTCCAGCTCCTCAGCAGGGAAGGGACCCCAGCCTGATATCCCAGGCTGCAGGCACAGGGAAGGAGGCAGCCCATGGCCCCACTCCAACTTGTGCCGCCTACAGAACAATCAGCAAAAGTCCAAGTGCTGCCCACACCCAGCCCTGTCACCACAGAGGGTGACACGTGCCCAATGCCAACATCACACAGGCTGGCACCAGGAGCTCTCCAAAGCAGGACTGCACCAAGCCCACAAGCAAGACATTCACAACCAGCTAGAAAGAGTATTTTATTTTAGAAAAGCAAAAGAAGTGCTGGCTGCCACACAGAGAGTGAGCAGCACAGCACAGTCAGTGCCAGTGCCAGAGTCTTTCATGGTTAGTTATAACCATCTCTGTCTAATGAGGATCCCTTCTCCATCACCATTCCAAACTTTTTCCAGTTTGGAAAAGCGTCGTGTCAAGCCTGTACTTGCAGCTAAACCCGAGGAAAAAGAGGAGTCATTGCACTTCCATTTTTTCTGGCTTGAGTGATTCAATGAAATTCTTGTATTCCTCAGGATAGAAATTCTTGTATACATTGATCTTCCTCTTAATCTGTTTGGGGGTATCCTGGTAGTAGTTCTTCTCATCCCGAGCCATTTCCTGTGACAAAGAAGAGGGTAAGTCAGAGGAGGAGCCCCAAGAGCAAACACCAAACCAGCCCACCCACACCAGAGTGATCACTGCCTGACTCAGACAGGGATCTGCCCACGGTTCAAAGCATTGTTTTCCCTTAACAATCAGCTGACTGCAAAACAGGATCCAGGACAGAGCGGATTAGCGGTTCCCATCCTGCTGATGGAAAGATCCAGAAGTGAATCACTCCAGGTGCTCCCTGCTCTGGACAGTCAGGACGTACCTTGTAGTTCTCTCCGTGGTTCTGGATCATGTATCGCACATAGTCAATGAGGTCTCGTGAGAGTGTGTTCGACTTCTTCTCGGGGAGGCTGGCCTCCAATTCCATCTCTAGGCAGAGGGCAGAGGCAGCATGAGGCAGGGGAAGAAGCAACAACACCTCAGAGGTCCCCAGCCTCTCCCCAAGGTCAATTCCAGCTGCACTTCTCGTCCACACAGGGACACTTTCCAGCAGGAAAATGGCCAACACAACAGCCCCCTGCATGGGCTGCAGGCATCCAGGCCTGCACTGCAGCTCCAGTCCAGCTCACGTACAAAGAGCAGACCCTTTTAGCCCAGCCTGCAGAGCGTGACTGCTCAGAACTGCCCAGCCCACCTCTAAAACACGAGGTACTGCAGTTATGGTTCCTTGTCACCATGGGGCCAAACAGCAGCACATCTCACAGGGACAAGAGCCCTCTTGAGGCTGCAGGGACAAATACTGTGGAAAAGCTGTGCTCCTTCACAGAGCTGGACAAGGAATAACACCATTCCCTACCCCGGCACAGCACAGGATGACAAAATAACCCAAGTACCCAAATGCAACACTGACCATTCACCACGTACGGCTTCCGCACTATTTTCTTTCCTGGCTGCTGTCCGTCACTTTCTGTTTCCATCCCCTGAGTTAGAGAAAAGACAGCTGAAGAGAAGTCCCTTTGGAAGACTGCTGTATCTCCACATATTGCTCCCAAAATTCCAAGCTCTTCTACATGGCTGCATGGGGCACCAAATCCCAGCTGGCTTAAGCAGAGCTTTATTTGTGCCATTAAACTAGCTCGTGGGCAAGGCTGTCAGCTGAGAAACACTGTGTGAATGGAGACAAATGGCAAACAAGGTCACTCCTATTTTTTTTCTTGAGTTTCATGAAAACTTTTCACCTGGAAGCATTGCCCTCTTATGCAGATGGGCCAGGCTGGCACTGCTGTACACAAAGAGCCTTTCTTTGTTGCCAGGAGGAACTTGGCTGCAGCGTTTCCAACCCCACCTGTCTCTGGCAAGTCCCCGGAGACGGACTGACGTTATTTATATGTGTTCTAAAGTCCATTATGTCTCCGGGGCGCTGTAGCTCGTTCCCACGTCAGGATCTTGGTGAGATAAGCATGTAAATCAAGACAAGACACGTGTCCACCGCCACAGACCGATCCAGAGCCAGCTGCCCCACGCTGGTTGCTCTCCAAGTTGGTTGCTCTCCTCCCTGTTTTCCCCAACCTCCTCCATCCCCACAAAGGAGCGGTCCCTGCCAACTCCCCCCTCACCACACACACCAGCAGCTTCTTCGGGATGGGGAGAGCCTTGTTGGGGTCCTCGGCCAGGCCCATCTCGGCCAGGTTCTGCGCCACCGACTTGTGTGGGTCCCAGGCATGGCGAATGTGCGAGCTGCGCGGGGACAAGGGACACAAGGGACATCACGGCTGTGCTCCCCCTCCCGCGGGGTACGCGTCCCCCTCCCCACCGACACGCGCAGCGGTTCCCGGCCGCCCTGCCCCAGCCCACGCTCGGCTCGCGTCCCCCGCGCCCCCGGCGCTCACCAGGCGATGCGGGGCGCGGCGCGGCGGCGGGCGCTGCGGTACAGCCGCTTGCGGTTGAGGTTGTAGGAGTATTTGTGCCGCCGGCTCTTCCCCTTGGCCTTCGGCATGGCGGATACACGCGGGATGGCCCCTGGGCTGCCGGGCGCACCTCGGGGCACCACGGGAAGTGTAGTTCCGAGACAGCAGCGCCGCGCGATAAGTGTGCTGTCCCGGACTGCGAGCCCCGGCATACACTGCGTCGGAGGCGGGGGCTACGGCAGCCGGGAAGGGCCGCTGTTGTCACCTTGGCCATGGCGGCCGGGCCGCCCCCGCCGCTGGACCCCAGTGCGCTGCCCACGTTCACTGAGGAGGGATTCGGGGAGAAGTTCATGCGCAAGACCCGCGAGAACCCCCTGGTGCCCCTCGGTGAGGGTGGGGCGGGGTGTGGCGGGACGGAGGCTGAGTGAGGGGTGAGGGGCGAGGGGCAAAGGCCGGGGCGATGGTCGCTGGGGAGGGGTCGGTCCCTGAGCCCCGGCCCGGCTGCCCCCCCGGGGAGGCGCGGCTCGGGTTTGGGGGTGCGGTGGAACCGGCCGGCAGCGCTCAGGCCCAAGAGAAGCCGGGCCTCACAGCCCCCGTCCTTCTCCTCAGGTTGCCTGTGCACCGTCGGCGTCCTGGCCTACGGATTGATCAGCTTCAGGAAAGGCAACACCCGGCGCTCCCAGCTGATGATGCGGGCGCGTGTCTTGGCCCAGGGTTTCACCTTCGCCGCCCTGCTGGGGGGCATGGTGGCCACGGCCATCAAATCCCGACAGTGATATCGGACAAGAGTGAAGCTGCAGCCACGGGCAAGTGTCTACCAGCCCCGGCTGGCAGGGTGGATCCTGGCTGTGGATGGAGTTTTCTGAGACTGTTGTGATGTCTCGATGGAGCCAGTTATGGAGCACTGGAAATGGGGTGAATACACTGTGTGATTAATATGTAATTTGGGCTGTGGCATTTTCTTTGTTTCCCCAAGAGCTCATCCTCCTGCAGCACTGAGACTGCATGTCACTAAGGCTCATCACCCCTTTCAGACCTCTTATCCCTTCTTGATGCTGTCATATGCTGATAAAATTGTGTCTTCTGGGTCGTGGTCTGAGGTGGGGCTGTAGTCAGGCAGTGCACCAGCATTTGAGAAATGAGCTGCCCATGAGGAAGGATCAGCTGTTTATGGCTTGGTCCTGACAAGACAGAGTCCATAGGCAGTGGGGGAGGCAGTTTAGAAGGTTGTGTGACCTGTTCAGTTGAAACTGGTGAGTAATAAAGTGAATTGCAGCAAGATTCTGATTGATACTGGATTGTAGAGCACTGAGAAGCCACGACAGTAAACAGTGCCGGGAGAAAAGGGAGTGGGCGTGGCTGCCTTGAAGCTGTGGTGATACAAGCAGGACACAAGAGATGAAATTCCCAGTGAAAACAAGTTAGAAACTCACATTTCTGAGATAGGGTCTGGCTGTGAAGCAATGCCCTGTTCCCACAGTGACCTGCACTGCCTGTGTCCTGACAAACGTGGTCCCACTGTTGGCTTAGGATCATACTGAGGGGGGGTCTGGTGATGCATGAGGCTTCACTCTCCCATGCCAGAGCCATAGAGCTGGGAGAACACAGGGTCACAGTCTCTGTTCACTGCACTGTGGCTGCAGCAGCTCATACCTGCAGGGGAAGGGGCAGGTGTGTGAGATGTGAGGGTACGTGAGGCATGAGGGTGGGTGACAAACCATTGCCAGTGCTGAGCAGGGTGAGATCCACCTCCGCACCAGGAATTCCACTGTTCTCTCTGTCTTCCCTCAGCAGCTGCCTGTGCAGGACATCTTTCCCAGATGAAACTGCTCTTGGCTGCTTCACTGGCATTTCCAGCCAGGACAACTTGGGGCAGGGATGTGAGAAGCAGCGGGTGGGCACAATCCCTTGGCAGTTGGAGAAGGGCACAGTGGACAGGGCAGCAGCTCAGCTTGCAGCTCCTTGGGGACAGAGCCAAGCCACAGGTCCTGCTGCCACTGCTTCTGACCCATCTGTACGCAAACCTTCCAGCCTTCCCCACTCTTTTCCTGTAGGATGTTTCTCTTCCAGCCCCATCCTTTCCACAGGAGGCTTCACGGCTTCACCAAACATAGCATGTGTGTCCCTAATCCAAAAAGATGACAGTGCCCTGTAGGATTGGAGATGTCGGTTTATTGTAACAGGTAATTTGGACAGTCACAGATACCAAAGCCAAGGGGATGTAGAACAGCTGTGGGCACGGCTCCCCGAGAGCTGCCCCGGCCTGACATAGAGCACATGGCAGCTGGGGGACTCGGGCCCAGCTGCCTGCAGGGGCTGGAGGGACAGAGCATGGGGCGGGGACACACTGCCCCCAGAAGCAGCCAGGGGTGCTTCCCACTGCTCTGCAATGAAAGGCTGAGGCAGGCAGCCAAGTCCCCAGGTGTCCTGCAGACAGCAGAGCTGCCTACGCATGCTGGAGCTCAGGGCAGTCAGGCAGGAACAATCAGCCCTATGGGCAGGGGGGCACAGTCCCAACACACACCACCAAGTGATTCCCTACACACCCATTTCCCTTCCCAGCCCATTGGTGAGATCATGCCCCAGAGCCATGGGTGCTCAGACACCCCCCACAGCTGCAGCAGCAGGACAGGTGACATTCTGGCCCTGGAGCCACAGCTGCAGGGCAGGAGAGCTCTGCACACTTGATTTCCAGCTGAGCAGGGCTCTGCGGCGGGGCTCAAGTGAATATTTTGTGGGCTCTGCTCTATGTCCCCCCTTCCCAAGCCTCCAACAGGCCAGACCCAGGGCACAAGCTCAAGGCTGTCCCTCTCCTGCTACCTGGGAGTTGTGCAGGTTCCCAGGGCTGATGCCATCCCTGCCAAGCAGAGGAGAGAAAGTTGGAGCAGGGAGCAGGTCTGATGCATCGCCTCACACTGCCTTAAGTGGGCAAATCTGGGGGGGCAGAGCAGCTGCAGACAGATGTGCAGATTGTTCTCAGGAATAGTACAAGCCCCAGCACCAGAACTCTGCCCAACCCTGCTCTGGGCCCCTGGGTTAGGAAGCTGGGGGGCTTGACATGCCCCACAGCAGCTGAACCTTCCTACCTCCTTCCTTGCAACTACACAGCCTCCATCTCCCATTCTAGTAGCAAAGGGAGGAGCAGAGCAAAGCCAAGGGACCCCCAGAGCCTGACATCCCACATTCCCAATGGCTGGTGTTCATGGGGAAAGGACAGGAAACATCCTGCACGCTCCCGCCATAATTCCTTCCCAGTGACCCACAACACTGTGCTGCCAGCACTGCAGGACAGATGGGACATGGACACTGGAGCCACACCAGCTTTTTGGGGTGCATAGCCAGGCTGGGCAGAGTTCTGATGAGCTTGGGGCAGCTGCTGGCAGTCCAGGCCCAAACTGGGTGCCTGTACTCACATTCCTCAGTCCCTGCCAGTCTGGCAGTGTCATGCTGCAGCCATGCTCCCTGCAGGACCCAGCAGTGCGGAGCTGAGCCAGAGCTGTTTCTCCACCCTCCCAGCCCTGCTCCAGCTCTGCTCTAAACCCAGTGGGAAAGGCAGACAATAGCCCAGAGTCCCACTGGGATCCCTGCCTCAGGGCTAAGACTGAGGCCTGGATATGGGTCTGGCCATAAACAGGCAGGTTTATTCCCAGCACAGGGCTGAGGTGGGGAATATAGGATGGGATATTCCCTGCTCACTCAGCCAGGCCCTCAGACACAACATCCTGCAGAGCCTGGACTGGGGCTTCCCCACTAGCTCAGCTCTGCCACCCAGTGCCGCTTCCCGGGGAAATGCCACAGTGATTTATAAATAAGTGTAAAAAGAGACCGATGCACCTTTTAAGCAAAGGAAAACCATGGGGAGAGTTATACAACCAGTGACTCGAGCACAGCCGAGGTGCAGATCAGGGAGCAGGCAGCAGGAGGCCCTTCCTGGGCCGGCCCCTGAAGCTGCCCAGCTCAGTGAGCCCAGCCATGCCCACTGTGCTCCCGGCTGTGCCAGGCACAGCTAACGGGACAGGGGCGTCTGTTTGAGGGAGATGAGCACCGAGCGCATCCGTGAGACATCCTTGCTCTGCTTGCTGCTCTTGGGGTTGAAATCACACAGCTGGGCCACCTTCTCCCACTCAGAGCCTGGGGTCTCCTCCTTGGACTCCTTCAGGAATGCTTCCTCCGAGGCCCTGCAGAGATATTGAGGGTTGTCACTGGCAGAGCCCTTTTCCAGGAGACTCTTCCTTCTGTCTTAAAAACCCCTGTGTCCCTGCATCCTGTCCCTTTACTCCAGCTGATGAGCTCAATGTCCTCTGGGACCCAGAGATGCTCAAGTCTGCCTTTGGCTGCAACTCATCCAAAACATCATTCATCCAGGGGTGCTGGCGTGTCCGCCTGCTCCCAAGATTTCTCCACCCCCCAGAGCAATCTCCAAAAAGGCCTAAGAGCCCACGGCTTTGTGTCTTCAACCAGCTACCACAGAGGCATTTCCAAGAGCTCCACTCATATCCTAAAACCCTACCATTTGGAGACACTCAGCTGCATCATACTCCCTCTGGTACCTCACCAGAGCCCAGTACCTCCCAGCATCCCCCCTTCCCTTGGCTGGGCAGGCAGTGCTGGGGCCGGGACCCCCAGAGCCTGCGGGGCAGGATATGGTCTGTAAGAGGCACATACACGTAGCCAATGACATCGGCGTCCGGCTGCTGGTAAAAGGCTTTGTCAGCGATCCTAGCCCCGGGCACAGAGAGAGAGAGAGCACGGAGCGGAGCAACAGGCAGGCAGAGGGTTAGAAAGAGAGAACAGAGGGGGTTAGTTCTCCCAAAGAGTGTGACCCACACACTGCAGCACACCAGGAGAACCTGGAGCCCAACCCTGCCCCCCGAGAGCCCCATGCAAGGGCAGGAGGCACTGAGATCCTAGGGTGATCCCAGAGTGGTCCCAGCCAGGAAGGCTCTGCACAGCCACTGGAGCCACTCCAAGACCTGGGGCCTCTCCCCTTACTTGGCAAGGCTCTGTCCCTGCAGGGCTGAGCCCCTCTCTGGGCAAAGAGGCCCCCAGACATCCCAGGAAGGCAGACAGTCCTCTTAGCCATGCTGACCCTGACATACCTGTTGTTTGCTCGGTTCTTCTCCATCTGCTCATTCTGACGCAGGTTCCATTCCTCCAGGTCCTTCTTGGCCTTCTCACGCCATTCCTGCTCAGTCACCTTCGATGCTGCATCTAAAGCCCGAGTGAGACAGAGCCCATCAGCCACACTGGCACCCACTGGGTGTGCTGGGCAGCCCCTCAACAGGCAGGACAGCTGCAGCCCCCCAGACTTGTCCCCAGTCCCCAGTAATACGGGCAAAAAGCACCACTGCCCAGGGATAGTATATCTTTGGTAGAGGCACGAGACATCTCTCTGGGATGCAGCAGGGTCACCAAGAGGTGAGGGACCCCAAGGGCCCTAACTGCCATGTCACAGGGTGCCACAAGTGTGGCCACACATGGCCTTGGGTCTCACCCAGCTCCTCCAGGCGCTTCTTCTGCTCCTCCCTCCATTTGCGGATGCTCTCAGGTTCCTGGGTCAGCCGGTCAGCCTTGGCTATGGCTGCGTAGGCATCCGTGGGGCCGTTGGACTCCTGCAGAACATGAGCACCTCGCCATCAGCACCAGCTCTTCCCACAGTCCAGCCCAGCCACCTCCATGAGCTGGCAGCAGTCAGGACTCCACACTCACAGTACTGACAAGCCAAGACAGGAGGTAGGAAGGGTGACAGCTTGGGACATGTGGGACAGTGTTCCCAAAGTGCTGCTCAAGCTGCTGTCCCAGCCTCAGGCCCTGTCACCTAAAGCCTTCCCAGCATTTCCCTCCTTGACCTGCTACTCACTGCTGCTGCAGATCTCGCATCCTCCAGGCAGCCCCACAGCACAGGACAGCCACTGGCCTTGGAAACGTTCCCCAGGGATTCCCTGGCCCTCACGGGAGCACAGGCAGCCCCAGGTCTGAGCTGCTTCCCTCACTCCTGAGCCCAGGTGCCTACACGGCCTCGCCAGGCCCAGCACCGCGCTGGCTCAGCACCTCCCCTAACACCTTCCACTGGCCAGATGCCCAGTCTGACACTGAGCTCAGCAATGGGATTACAGCTTTCTTCCAAGATCCTCAATCTAATTAAGTCTGTCCCATTACTGATGCGATTATCATCCTGTAAACCAGGCATGGGCAGTGCATAGCCCCACTGCTGGGTACCAAGTGTGGTGAAGGGCTTGTCAAACAGTGGCACTGCTGACAGCAGAGCTGGGCTTCAGGCTCCCAGAAGGATCTGGGATCCCAGAAAGTCCCCCTGAAACACCCCTGGCCATGGGACAAGTGCTTTTCATGGGAGATGCAAGTGTCCCATGACTGCCCTGATCTGGCTCTGGTCTCTGCCAAGAGATTCCCCTGCCTGCCCCAGAGGCCTCCAGAAGCTACCCAGGCTGGAGAGAGGGGGCTTCCATGGGGAATGGAGGATTTGTCACCTGCTCTTAGGGCCCAGGCACTCCTTCATGGCACAAGCCACCTGCAAACAGATGTGGGGCAGGTCATGGCAGGTGGGACACATCTTCTCTTCAAAGAGAATGGAGCAGCCAGGACTCCCACAGGAGACCCAGACCTTTCCAGGAGCACCGTAGCTGTTCTGCAGCTGGATAGCAAACTCCAGTCAATGCTGGGGGCAGAGCAGCAGAATGCTGGCCCCACACCCACTCAATCACCCTTAGCAGCCCTGGGCTGGGAAAAGGCTGAGCTCTCACCTGAAAGACATCTCCATTGACAGTGGCTCCTCCATTCTGGAAACCTGCTCAAGAAAAAGGAAGACAGAAGGAAAAACACACCTATGGCAGCTGCAGATGATCCCAGAAGGGCTGGTGTTCAAGAAACTACAACAAATCAGTTCCTGGGAGTTTGTCTGTGCCATTTTCAGCCCAGCACACTCATCCACAACACTCCCACAGTGTCCTGTCCTTGGTTGGATTCAGCAATCACCTCTCTCTCCCACACAAACCTCTGCATGCATTTATATCTTTATGGTGTTTTCGCTGGTGTTTTATCTTATCTCAAGATTAGGGAAACTGTTCTAGCACAAGACTTACAGAGGCTGCCACTCTGACTGTAGAAAGACAACCTGACCAACTCCAACCTGCAAAGGCTGCTGATAGACATGGCTGATCCAAGAGCTGCCAGCCAAGTGCCGAAGCAACTCTCCAGGGACATGGCCCATGGAAACACTCCATGTGCTCCACTAGGATACCAGGGCATGCTTGCAGGTCGAGGTCCTTGGCAGCCCACCTGGGATGAGCTGCAAGGTCAGGGCTGGAAATAAGGCACCCATCTGCCCCCGCAGTCCCAGAAAGATGCACACCAGGGTCACAAAGCTAGTCCAGGCTGGGTGCTGCCAGGAGAGAAGAGGCTTTGAAGGAGTCACACTCCGGGCCCTGAGCTTTCCCCAGTGACCACAGGGCTTCTCCTGGCCAGCCAGCTGCAGGCACACACACAGTACAGCTCAGGCCAGCACTGTCCCCAAGGTGCTCACCCCCAGGACTACACCCAGCTCCAGCCTGTCTGACTGCATTTATCACTGCAGCTGTCAACACCTCTCCAGGCCCAGATCTGCCTCCATGGCCCTGTGTGCAGAGATGTGAAACCACTGCTCCACGGCCAGCATGAGGAAACCCTGTGGGGCTGGGTTAGGAGAAGGAGTCAGAGCCCTGTGGAAACAGTGTCCCTATGTCCATACAGAGAGCAGACACCAGAGCCCCTGCAGACTAGAGGCAAGAGATCAGAATTAGCACATTCTGCCTGCAGGGCCTGGGACAACAACGTTCCCAATGGCAATATCTTCCATTTTGCAACCCAAAGGGCTCTCCTGTCTGTGGGGACAGTGACAAGGCTGTCATTGCTCCTCAGTGCCGCCTGGATGCCTTTTACACTGCCATAGCTGGGAGCACTGAAACATGGAGTCGGGAGTCCATCCAACCCGGGAAACCCAGCCTGAGCACAAGGGGGAGAAATCGCCCCATGGCTGGCACATCCCAGCTCAGGATTCACCCCACATCCCCGAGGTTCGAGAAGCCCTTTGGGCCCAAGCACAGGCCCAGACAGCCCTTGCTGGGATGCCAGCCTGGCCCACCAGGTCACCCCGCCATCGGCCCATGCGGTGCAGCACAGACCCCATCACCCATCGGGGATGCGGTGCATCCCCCGGAGACCCCAGACCCGCGTGAATGCGGCCCGGAGGACCCCTCCCTGCCCTTGGGGCAGGAAGGGGCACAGCCCACGAGGTCGGCAGCCCGCCCGTACCCAGCGGGAACACAGCCGAGCAGCCCCCGCGGCCGTACTCACCCTGTTCCGGCGAGGCCGCCTGCCCGCCCGGGGCGGCGGCCGCCTCGCCGTCGGTCGGCCCGAAGCCCTCATCGTTCTCGATGCCCGCGATCTCGCTCTCCTGCTGGGCCAGAAAGGCGGCAGCCGGGTCCTCCTCGGCGCCGGCGCCCTCGGATGAGGAAAAGAAGCCGAAGTCGTCGGCCATGACCAGCCCGCCCGCGCCGCTCCCGGTCCGGCTGCGCGGCTCCGCTGGGCTGGGCCCGACTGCGCCCGGGCGGAGCTGCCGCTGTCACTGCGGCGGCGGGCGGAGCGGCCGCGCTGACATCAGCACCGGGGCGGGCCTGGGGGCGCGTCCCGCCTCCCCGCCAGCCGCAGCGGGCACGGGGAGCTGGGGCTGCCCAGCTGCCTCTGCCGGGGTTCGACTGGTCGCGGTCCCGCCGCGCCGACTCCTCGCGCGGGTGGCTCGTAGCTGCGGGTGGGAGCGGGGGCCCCTCACAGCCTCCTCCATCTTAGCGGCCGCCGCCATCTTGGGCCCGGCGCACGGGCGGCCCAGCGGGACGAGGGGTGCTGGGCAGGACCCACCCGGCGGGACCGGAGGTAGCGGGCAGGACCCACCCGGCGGGACCACAGGTGCCCGGGCAGGACCTACTTGGTGTCCGGTATCCCCCGTGGTGACGGGAACACAACCAGCTCCCGGGGGCCTCCGGCTCACACTCCCCCTTCGGGCTCAGGGCCCGCTCCCACAGCCACAGGCTGCCCCCCCCATCCCCGGCCTGCCCCGGGAACACCCGAGCAGCCCTCGGCACGCTTCGGAACTCCTCGTGTGTCCGCCGGGAAGACCCGAGCGGTGCTTGGCACACTTCGGAACTCTACGTGCTCCCAGCGGGGACACCCGAGAGCGGCCAACGCCGCCGATGGGATTCGGGCAATTCCGGACGGGCCCTAGAGCACTTCGGTTTTGTCCGGAATGCGGCCAAGCAGTTCCGGCGGCGGCCGATAAACAGCCATTGGCCGCGCCGCGCGGGGCTGGGGTGGAAGTGTGGGCGGATAACGTCACTTCCGGAGAGTGACGGAGCGGCGGGTCAGAGGCGGCGGCAAAATGGCGGCGCCTGAGGAACGGGAGCTGACGGCGGAACAGACTGAGAAGCTGCTGCAGTTCCAGGTGCCACGTCCCGGGGATCCTGTGCCGGCCGGCGGGAGCGGGGAAGGTGGTGCAGGAGCACGGAACGGGCTGAGCTGGGCCCGCCCCGCCAGCGCTGGGGGGTACGGGGCTCATAGAGCCGGGTAGGCCCGTCCTGCAGCGGGGTATCGGGCTGGGCCTGAGGGGACGGTGAGAGGAGAGACACCTCTGGTCCCAGTCCTGGCGGGGGTGAGTGAGACTTCCGTGCCCCGAGTACTTTATCGGGGCGATGTTCAGTAATCGCTAACTGGGGAGGCGAGAGGTGGCTGCTGAGTAAACTCCATATAGGAAAAACTCCTTGGTAAGTCCCAGCCATTTTAATTAGAGTGAAAATTTTCCTTGTCGTAGCTGTAGAGTCTTTCCTGGCACCGGGGGAGGGTTATCCGGTGAGTTTTTGTGGAACATGGTTCCTGCCTCTCACGATTTGGTAACGCCACTGGAGACTGTCATGATCTAATCTCTCTCTGCTACACAACACGGGCAGGGTCACTTAACCTTTGGTTTGCCGAGACCTCAGGCTGTGTAGCAGATGAACGAACATAAACATAATCTGAAGATGTGGTTTATTGGGGACAGAACTGTCCTGGACAGCTGAAATACTTAGGGTTGCTCAGTGATGAGTAGTTAAACCTGCTGAGCAATGAAAATTGCCTTCAGGTGTCTTGGGTTTGTTTCTGATCTGTCGGACATCGTGTGGTGTCCCTTGGATTGTAGAGTTCTTTTACAAATGCAGTGATTACTTTTAAGAGCGTTTTGTCTAACTTAGTTGCTTTACATTTTTTTTTAAGACTGTGCTTTGGAATTTTGGTGTGACGTAACTGTAGGTTTAGGGCCTAAAGGGACTCCAGAGGGATCTGGCCTTGCCTTCCCCAGGTGAGACAGTGCAGGTGTTCATCATTCCACACACTGACTTCCCAAGCCTTTACCTGATTCACAGCCCCCTGAATTAATGGGCTGAGGTGTTTTCCCATGACTGGACCTATGGGGAAACTTGTTTTACAGACATCTCCACTAAATCTACTGCAAATTGAGCTGTTTGGGCAGTCAAATCAAATACAGACAAAGGGCACAGAGCACTGTTAACTATTGCTGTCCCAGTGCTGCCTGGTTAGTTGGTGAGGGTTTTGCACATACAGATGTGCAAAAGGTCCCATTCTCTTACTGAGATATCCTGGTACTTACTAATCTGCTGAGTCTGGACTGATGGGATGAGCTGCTCTCACCAGTGCCCCTGCTGTTATTTTCAAACCCCTGTGGGCAGCTGTGAACCCAAAGAATCCTGTTTCCCAATGGTACCAGGTGTTGTCATGGTCAGAGGGGAAAGAGAAGGTGGCAGAAGGAAGGATTCATGCATTAATCCAGCTTCCTGTCGAGCCCTGATTTGAGGCAGAGGGAAATGCTCCTCAGGTTATAAAGGGGAGACACTTTTCAGTTAGAAGACCACTGCTGTCCAGAGCCAGATGTGAAAGCTGTGGTCCAGAAGGCTTGGATTACCAGGATCTTTGTTCTTCTGTGCCCTGTGGTATGTGGGGTCAGCTTTCTCCAGGGCTAATGACAAAACCCACTGGTGATGTCTTCTCTAATGCATCACACCTGGCTGAAAGGGGCTCAGGTGTGACTCCTGCTGCTTCCTTGAAAGTAAATCAGGCCACCTGGAAGAGATTTTTTTTCTTGCACTCCGTTAAGAATCATCTGGTGTTTGGAGAGGATGGCTAAGTCTCATTAGAATAGTCTGCACATTGCTACAAAATACTGCTACAAGTCAGTTTGGAAACCGTCAGGGACCCCTGCTGACTTTGCAGGGAACACTTCAGTGTTTTCAGGGATAGCTTCACACTTTGTGATGTGCCATCATAAGTAGGCTGTACAGTATTCCATGGTGGCAGAGCATTGCACTTCCACAGAAGGTATGTGCCACTGCAGTGTGAACAGAGCAGGAGAGCAGACTAGGAAAGAAGGGAGGATGACAGAGATATGAGGTAAGGAATAGTAGACGGCCCTTGGTTAAATGGATAACCAGAGGGAAGCATTGAGCAAGGACTGCCATTCACCCAGCAAACAGCTGTTTGTGGTGAAGATGCTGTTGCCCTAAACTGTTTATCCTACTTCTGCTGGAAATTGGACCTTTCCAGGCAGAGGTGAGTGTGCTGTGTGTCCTGGCCCAAGCTGTTGGGCACAATTCTGTGTTAGTGCCTGCTCTGCATTAATTCCACTGATGTTTGTGTGATGGGTTCTGTAGTGTTTGTACAAACAGCTTTTCTGGCAGAATGCTGAAACCAGCAGCTTCCTTCTTGTGGGCGGGGCTGGAATAGGGCAGCTGTCGGCACCCCTGGGTCAGGTTAGTGAAGGAAAAAAAAAAAAACCAACAAGAACTGGGATAAACTTGAAATGAAAATAGCAAAGCCTCTTGCATGTTTTCAGCATCCCATTTGCTCCCGGAGAACTGGCTAATAATGTAAGGGAATAAAAGCATCTCAGTTTTTCATCTGTCAAGACCTCCCTGTCCTGACATTTGTAGAGAGAAGTTTGATGTCAACAGTTTAGGAAAGCTGTGGAGGTATGATTCATTTGGGAGATGGAAGAAACAGCAGAGCAGCTTTTGTAGGATCTGGTTATTGATCTGTGCCCATTACACTTGGGCTGATGTCTGATATTGTAATATGCTAATGTAAAGTAATGGAGTGTTATTTGGAAAAGAGTGGGCACTCATGATACCATTTCTGACTTCAGCTGGGGAAAACAGAATGCTCAGGGCTGGATATGACTCTGATTTAGGGGAAGGAGGAAACATGAAACTCCAGGCATCTTTCCCACTCAGTGTATCAATCAAAACCCTGAGAAAGTAATTTGCTGTAATATGCAATGAGAAACTCTTGGTTAAGGCTTTTTTTCCAGTTAGAACTCAGATGTTCTTTACCCTTGGAAACATAATTCTCTGGAATTTGGCAGTAGGTTGGGAAGTAAGAGCAGTGCCAGTTAGTCCTGTGGATTTGCGTCTCTTGTGCTGTGTTTCAACATCAGAGCGTGTCTGCAGAGGCAACGGTTTCGTAAGTCCAGTTTACAACCTTTGTCCACTCGGGGGTATTCCTTCTGCTTTTGAAGCATGGAATTGTACTTTCCACTACCTCAGTATTGAGAAGATTCTGAGCAGTCTCAAAGGTGAGAGATACAAATAATTACCTCCAGCAAAAGCTTCATTATGCTTTACAATAACACTCTGCTTTGTGTGGTGGTTAAGAAGGCAGTATTGAATTTTCCTGGCATTTGTGGAATTTAATATTTTGTTTTTGAAATATTAGCCACGGTCTTCAGCTTGGATTTACTTGAAGGTTCAAGGGTGCTGGTCTAATGGGACTAATTTTCACCGCAGGGGACTTTTATCTTTTTATTACTTACTGTGTCTGTAAGATATGTGTTCTTGGAGGCAGCTCATGAGACCACAGTGAGCAGGATCCGAGCAGCAAGGTTTGAAAATGCTGATTGTTCTCTTAGCCCTGATGATACTAAGAATGTGCTCGTTTGCCATGTGCTTAACAGTTTGCAGCTGAGCAGGGTTAACCAGAAATGCTGTGAGTGGGGCAGTGGAAATTATGTGGTATTTCAAGTTTCTGATCAGTTTCCATGATTTCGTGAAGCTCTGGCCATAGGAATGTCACGGGGGTGATAATGACCAGTATCGGTGTTTGCCAGCAAGAGTTTTCTGAAGTGGCAGTTGAACTGTTGTCTCGCCATTCCTTACATTGGGTGGGGGTCATTCTGAACCCTGGTGTGTCTCCCAGAACATCTTGGAGCTGTGGCATGTCCAGTGGAGCATGTCAGAGTAACAGCCAACAAGGTGTTGAGTTTTAAAAGCTGCATTTACACAGTTGGCTTTTTCCTGCAATGTTTAATTGTGCAGCTTCATTGATCAGACAAGTGGGAGTGCTTGGAACTGCTGCTTCGAGTGGTTTTGTCACTCTGGTTTGTGTTGAGAGCAGCTGAATTAAGATGCTGAGGGAAAAAAAAAAAAGGAAACTCACCTCCTTGAAGAACTCATGTAGAAGACTGAGATGTGACCAGGGCTGCCTGTCCACCACTGTGGTGGTGGTCAGAAAGGGTGAAGTTGGCTGGTCTTAGTGTCTCTCTGGAGCTCAGGAGATCTTGCAAATGCTGCAGTGATTCAGTGCTCATTAAATGCTTGTTGGTAGTTCTGCTGCTTTCTGACCTAAAACTGCAGAAGCATTTTGCGTAATTTAAAAAGGAGGGGATGCTCAGTGGTGTTCTTAGTGCTCAGCTATAATCCAGGCATTTAGAGACAAAGGTGTGAATGAGTTTCTGAATCTTGTAAACTTTGCAAACACTAGCAGAACTTCCAGGGTGTTGAGGAATGATGATCAGAACATTTTCAAGGCTTTGGAATAAACACATTGTGACTCCACTGTAAAATCAATTAATTGAGTAGATTGCAGGTGCCTTTTATGATGTTCTTCTAAAAAGACAGTTAAGTCTTTTGTACAGCCTTCTGTAGAAGTTCAGGGTAAAAAAATAAAGTCCAAATAAAAAATAGAATAAAAAATAAGACGTCAGAGTACAAAACCTAAATTTTACTCTGTGAAGCACATCTTTAAAGAAATAGCTAAACTAAAATATTAAATTATGAAACTGAGTGACAATCAAAGGTATTCTAGCAGCAACAGCCGAGTTCACTGAGCTTTATTTCTTCTATGAAATCCAGTTCTGCAGTGTTCCCTTGCAAGGTTTGCTGCAGACTTACTTTTAAATAAATATTTATACATCACTGAACAGCGACTTGGAGTGCTTTTTTCTGAGCTTCTGCAGTTACAATGCTTTAAACAGTCTGGTTGGTTCTGTGCAGCAGAATGAAACAATGATTTTTGCCCAGTAGATTGGAGAGAAGGTGGTGATCTAGAGACTTTGTGAGAAAGAAGCCAAGAAATGCTCAAAAGTTTGAACTGAGCCCAGAGATTGAATAGGGCATTTGTCCACAGTGTTTGTTACTCGGATGGAAATGGCATGTGGAATGTATGAATGGGGGCAGGGAGGGGAATGGATGCACCATCCTTCCCCAGTAAAAAAAACGATTCAGTGCATTCTTAAATGGTCAGCCTGTCAAGAGTGTGTCAGGGGCTTTTCAAGGAAGCAGGGAAAACATCTGCTCAGACCTTAAAGCCAGCGCAGTGGGGAGAAATGTTTCTGTGGCACAGTGACAGGGATGTTCCCTTCAGCAAACGTTTGTCTCTGCTCAGGAGATATTGATGTGGCTTCCCGTAATAACAGACACAATTGTTTGATCTCTTGTGCAGAAATTCTGATTGGCACAGGGTTAAAGTATGTGCAGTGGCTTTGAGGTTTGCCATTGTGTTTGGACTTTTCTGTTTCAGGCCCTGTGTTGGACTGTTTCTGCTTTTTTTACTACACTGTTTACTATACTTTTTTTACTTCCTCTGTGATTCTGGGAACATCACCTTCAGTAATGCCTGGCTCATTTTGGTTTTAGTTTCTGTTTATGCTGACAGTGAGTGGAGTAACAGTCATCTTGAATTTTCAGAAATGCTTTGTCTGTGTTTTGAGTTCGAGGTGATGTTTGAGGGCATTGGCCTGGCACATCTTTTCAGAGTGAAGCCTGTGGGCAGTATTGTGTTAAACCCTTGACTGTGCTGAGTGCTGTTGTAGTGACAGACCTTGGGCACACTGAGAGTTGGCTGTTGCTGGAAGAGTGCAAAGGCCTGTTTGAGGCCTCCTGTGTGTTTACAGGTTTGGGTTCGCTCAGGTCACTCTGCTCTTAAACTCAGAGCAGAGCGCTTTAAAAATGAGCATTGTGATAACGTGTTGTGGTAACTCCCATCATGTCCTCGTGTGTTGTAAAGAACAATAAAATGCAACACTTCCTGGCACTCATCTGCTTTTATTCTCCTTCTTTAGGACTTGACTGGCATAGAGTCCATGGACCAATGTCGCCACACACTGGAGCAGCACAACTGGAACATAGAGGTACTGCTGAAAATTAGATTTGTAGCAATTTCCAAGTACCTGGATTAAATGCAGCCCTCTGTGGGAGGGGGGGGGGGGCTACCAGTAAGATTAATCTGTCCACCCCTGGATTTACCCAAATAGCTCTTTAGAGCTGTATCTCCACACGCCTGGGGAGCTGCTCTCGGCCAAACACAGCAGAGTCATTATGGCTGTGAACAATCCCTTGACTGGCACACAGTGTGGCCTCCCGTGGAGCCTGTGTGCTGGCTGCCATGGAGAAGGCTTTCCACATGGAAAAGAGCACTGGTGATTGCTGTTTGTCAGGAATTGTGCTTATCCAGTACTTCAGGGCTGTGGACAAGTAATACCCACTGTCAGTGTTCAAAGTATAAAAACCATAAAATGCCTGAAACCTTCCTTTGCTCTTTCTTGTGTCAAAGGCAGCTGTGCAGGACCGACTGAATGAGCAAGAGGGTGTCCCAAGTGTCTTTAATCCTCCTCCACTGCGGCCATTGCAGGTCAATACAGCTGACCACAGGATCTACAGCTACGTTGTCTCAAGGCCACAGCCAAGGGCAAGTTATCTTACAGTGGATTTTGTCCTGCTTCTTGGCTGACTCTCTATGAACACAACTTGCAAGCAGGGAAAGAAATTGTTTTCTTTGCATGCTGTTATCTCCTTTCCAAATATTTTATCTTATGAAAACAAAATGTAGAGCTATTCCTTCAGTTTCTGTTACTGTGGAGATTTTCTTCTTTGTGTGATTCACATATGAGAATTTTTTTTTGTCATAGACTGTGTAGCTGTGGTGTAGTAAAGTCTTTTGATCACTTGAATTGGAACAAAAGACTGTCCCCTCCATGTGGCAGTGATAATGTTTTTCTTTTTAGAGCCTGTCTTAAATGTGTATTAACTAGAATACAGTATCAATTACTTGCATTAAGGTTTCACAAACGAATTTGCACAAGTACCTTTAAGACTTGGTACTGTTAATCTCTTTGTGTAGTTAAGAAAATTATCACAGAGCAAAAGCATTGCTGCTTGAATAGTCAGTGAGACCAGTTTTCAGATATGTCACATTGAATTCTGAATGAACCATGTTGGTCACATTTGATTTCATATGTCTGAAGCCAGGAACTATTGCTGAAGGTTTTTTTCCTGTGGTTGGAGCACTGATACCCCACACTTGTCTGGGTGCTTGGTCTTGGTGGATACTTCACTGTAGCAGGAGTAGAGACTGTTCTAATTCTCTATTTGTATTTGCAGGGCCTGTTAGGATGGGGTTACTACTTCATAATGCTTCCATTCCGATTTACCTATTACACGTTACTTGATATATTTAGGTAAGTCCTTGTTTGTGCTGACTCATGTATTGACTGCATCAGGGAACACACTAGCTCAGATTTGGCTGGATCTCTGTCACTTAGATCTTTAAGTCTCATGGCAGATTTTCCATTTGTTTGCTTAACTGGCATTATCTGTAGCCTTGTAAAGTTCCTATGCTGTTTAGTAAGAAATACATCTTATTGCAGAGCAAAAGAGCACCTTGCAGCTCTGTAAATTAAATGTTTAATTGGAGCTCTGACTCCATGCAGCTTTACAGTCTGAGTGCCACACAAAGGGGTTGCAAAACAGTGTCCAACTGTTTGGTATTCTTGGACAAACATCGGAGTCGTGTCCCATTGGGCTGGGCTGGGCTGCAGGTTAACCTGCCCTAATTCCTGGATGTTATTTGGCAAAACCCAAACTGTATACCCCTCTGCTTTTTTCCCTTTGGTGTCTGTTGCCTCTTTTCCCTTTAGTGCCCCAAAGCACTGATTCTTGTCTCCTTACAGCATTGATGGAGGGAAAAGGGAATGGTAAAGGGTGGTAAATAGCCAGAAGTCCTGCCATCTGCACTGGTTTGGCAGTTTTCCCTGTTGTATTACTTTTTTTCCCCCCATTAAAGACATTTCCAAAGTTCAGTGTATCTTCTGTGCATCAGTAGAACTAAACAACATTGATATCTGCCTTGCAGTGAAGCTTTTTCAGCTTCAGAGGAATGACAGTTTCATAGGACTCCTAGTGTAATGTTCATTTTTTGCAGTTCTTTGTACATTGGAATTGTTACTTCTGGATTAGCAGAAATACAGTTTTCAAAGTTATCTGGACAAAAATGGGTGGCTTTTAACAGCCCACCTTTGACTAAATTCCTCAAACCTCCTATATTTGGTGTGGCTTATGCCTGATGCTTCAGAGGAAGCTGAAACTGTTTAATAATCACACAGAATTCAGATCTTTGCTGATGCCTGGCATGAGGTGATACTTGATTGGGGGTTGGTTCTGTAGCAGTGGTATCAGTTTGGAGCAGGTGTCAATTTAGGTTCAGATTATAAATGTTTAAGGGTCTCAGCTGTGACTTTTTTCCTCTTTATGAATCCCAGTGACTGTCTGTGGAAAAGAAAACCTATTCTTCAGGAAGTCAGTGAGCTGAATTTCCAGTGTCCTTTGCTTCCTTCCTAGGTTTGCTCTGCGTTTTATACGCCCTGATCCTCGTAGTCGGGTCACTGACCCAGTGGGTGACATTATTTCGTTTATTCATATGTTTGAGGAAAAATATGGGAGGATACACCCTGTCTTCTACCAGGGAACTTACAGCCAGGTCAGTGTCACATGTTGGTGCATAGATCCTGGGGAGGTTGAGAGTGGGTATTTTGCCACGTGGTATCAGGGCCTACATGGCAAAATTGCTTTTAATCTTAAAGCCCAGCATTTGTCCCCAAACTCTCTTAACAGGGTAATGGAGAGCTAGTGAACAAGTGTATTGGGAAACCAGTGTCTGCCAGGCTTGATGATTTGCCAAGCCTGCAAAGTTGGAAAGCAAAGCTGCTCTGGCTGTTCCTCGACCGTCTGTGTGACTCTGTAGCCGACAGCTTTTCTTTGTAATCCTGCCTTTGTTTTATAAACCGGTGTGCTGTGCCAGAGTCTGTCCTTCTGTTCACCAAATTGGGATTAACTGCCTGGGCTTGTATCATAACGCAACCTCACAACAGTGCAGGGCCTCAAAATTGAGAGGGAGCCCCTAAGAAATTATGGGAGATGAGTGTTCCACGTATCAAATCTGAGGGTGCTCTCTGAAGAAGAGGGATGTCTGCATGGACACTGTCTCTTCCACAGCTTCTCTCAGGCTGGCCAAGGGAAGGGTCTCCTGCAGTGCATCCCAACAGACAGTTGGATCAGCACTGCTTCCCAAGTGCCTGGGAAAAATGTCGAGTCCTTGTCTGCTCCCATCGCACAGTGATGGAGCTCACCGCCCCTGCAGCTCTTTCAGGCTCCTCTGTCATTCCTGGAATCCAAACTTAAATAATCCTGGAATGGTTAGGCTACCAAAACTCAGTGCCAGTAAAACAGGGAGCATATTGTGCACTTTTCCTGTGGTCTTGTTAAAAATGCTCTTGGGTGGGTGGAATCCAGAGACTGTAGATGTGAAAAGGGAGGGATTTTTCCTGTGTTGGCTGGTTTTGGGGGGCCTGCCACATTATTTATTACCTGTTTTAGTAGAATTTTCATTTGGTATCATCTGAAGATTGTGTTCTGTACAGGCTCGAGTGGAGACCTCAGCCTTGGCTGCGAGTCCAAAGGGTGAAGGAGGTTTTTTGCTGCCAGCTGAGTCTGGCAAGCAGCTGGGATGTCAATCCATGTCATTGCCTACCCAGTTTCACTCTGAGTTGAGTGTTCTCCAAAGCCACATCCTGAAAGGATGTGAAAGAACACCATTGTAGCCCTCTTAAATGAGGTCTTTTTCAGAAGGGCTGACAGGTTCATCCTCCATTGCTGCTTCACTAAAACCACTCTAGAGGCAGAGTAATGGCCTGGGTCACACAAGCCTCGTGGGTGCTGCTTTCCCCTTGCCCAGAGACCCTGTAACTTTACCTTCTCTGCTCTTATGCCAAGGCACTGAATGATGCCAAGCGGGAGCTGCGCTTCCTGTTGGTGTATCTTCATGGAGATGACCACCAAGACACAGATGAGTTCTGCCGGTAGGTAGGAGAGTTTCCCAAATGGTTATCTTTGCACTTGAAATGCAGCTTCTCTCACCTGGTCTCTTCTCATCCCCCAGCAATACACTGTGTGCACCTGAGGTCATCACCCTCATCAACACTAGAATGCTCTTCTGGGCTTGCTCAACCAATAAACCAGAGGGATACAGAGGTGAGTGTCTCCCTCCTGGGCTTTACCTGTCCCTTCCTGTCTCTGGAACAAGCCAGATGCTCTTTGACAAATTTACACGTATGAAACACTCTATTGTATTTTGTGCAAGTAGACAAGAGATTTCAGGATTCCATGGGGAAATACATGTGATGGTTTCCTGGGGTATCTCAAAAGGTTTGGATGCCAGGGAAATACATTCTGATCTTCACATTTGCTATTCTGTGTGTTTCTGAGTAGTCTTAGTTCTGTGCTCTTTGCTGTGGGCATTCAGGCTACTTTCAGTGCCTTGTCAGTGGGAGTTGGTGCATGTGTGCTGGGGATAAACTGAGTGCAGAAACAAGTATCCAACTAGATGTGTCCTTAACTCTTTGACACCTGGGGCCAGGAAGGACTTGTTAGGTGCATCCTTTCCCTTTCTGAGACAGTCATTTTAATCCACACCCAGTCTCTCTGTCTCCTCAAAAGCCCACAGTGTTTGAGAGCTGCTGATACCTGGCCAGACAGCATTTTGGTAAAGTTTTGCTGCAAATGGAGCCTTTTCCCAAAGTTCTGTTTGTGCCTCCTGTGTTGTTCCCACCCTTTCTGTTTCATGATCAGGAGCTCTGGTGCTAAATTTGGGTCACTCTTGGCTTCATAGTTCAGCTCCCAGTTATTGACAGCTTGAGAGAGCAGCTCTCTGAGGAGACAGTCTTTGACTTACTGCTGTCTCATTGCTGCCATGCTTCAGAGTCACAGCCTGGAAAGCAGAGGTGGAAGGCATCGTGGCCTTCAGTTTAAGCCCCGAGCTGCTCAGATTTTGTTTGGAGGTTTCCATTGGTAGCAATGGCTCCAAGTTGCATGATGTACCATGTTTGTTTTAGGGGATCAGCAGCCAAGTATGAACAATAACTTAAAAGCCCCTAATCTGCTCCATTCCTTGCTTCAGACAGAGCCTGCCTCCAGCAAAACCAACCTAAATTTGTTCAGCAACGTTCAACATGGACATACTGCCATCCCTCTCATGACAGTTTCTTCCACAGTCCAGCCATCCCTGATCACCTTAGGAAGTGTTTTTCTGTGATGGACCTGTGTTTCTCTTCCTGTAGTTTGAACCCATGGCTTTGTCCCATTTTGAATGGACATTCAGAGCAGTTTACTTCCTTCCTGCTTGAGTTAAAGGGCCTTTTTTGGTTACTTGAACGCTTGTTTTTTCCCCTCAGTCTCTGTGCTCCAAAGCCATTTCCTCCCTTTGCTAACTTATAGGGTTTAATTTTCAAAATGGAGCCTGAGGCCTTTTCTGCCTTGGAAGAGAGAATGTCTATGGAAGGAGCTTTCCTTGGCCCTCAGTGATGGGAAGCATTTGTGCTGTACCCCTTGGTGGCCTTTCTGGATGGGGCAGTGACGTTTGTGCCTGTTCTCAGTGTCCCAGGCTCTGCGGGAGAACACATACCCGTTCCTGGCCGTGATCATGCTCAAGGACCGCAGGATGACCGTGGTTGGGCGGCTGGAAGGCCTCATCCAGGCTGATGACCTCATCAATCAGCTGATGTTCATCATGGAGGCCAACCAGACATACCTGGTGTCCGAGCGCCTGGAAAGGTAGGATGGGACCAGAGCTCCAGCAACACAGACCTTGTTGGGGCAGGCTCTGCTCTGTCCCTTTCCTCCCTCCAGACACCATGTGTAGGCACATAGCTCAGGACCTCCTGTTCTGTAACACAGCCCATGAGCTCTCCTCTTCCCAGGGGGAACATCAGTCCCTAAATTCAGGCCACCCTATAGCCAGGGAGCCAGGCGTGTTGCACACACAATCCCACTACTGAAAGGTGGGTGTGAGTACTCTGTTCTCTGCAATTGGAGCACACCCTTGGCACGCTGGAGCTTTGCAGGGAAAGCTTGGACAGTAGCCAGTGGGATCCAAGTGGTGGGAGCAAAGGCATTGCAGGCAGGAGAGCTGGTGTCCAAAGCCAGTTGGTGAGTGCATGCTGCTGCCTGGGCTGGCTGTGCTGAGCTCAGGCTGCTTTTCTTGTGGGGTCACACAAGACCCTGGTGACTCTTAGGGAGTGTGTCCAAAACAGGATCCCACCTTCTGGCCTTCTATCTGTTCCTCCTCTGCCCCACACTCTGTGGGGATCCAGTACATGTTCTGATTTCTGAAATGCGCAAGGAATTACCTTAAGGAGATAAAACCAGAAGAGTCTTAAGTATGAGGCAGGAATCCTGGGCTCTGTTCTTGTGCTGTCAGCTCTATCAAGCTGCAAGGGCTCAAGCCTTTAAAGTTCAGTTCCACCCAGTGGAAGCACTTTGTGTGTGAGGGACTGTGGGGTCCTGGCTTGGCCTTTTGGGAGCTTCTGGTACCCCAAGGCATTACCTGCTGTGCACTTGTATGAGTGGGAGGCTGTCCCTTCACCCTCAGGTCTGCCCTCAGGCTGCCATCCCCTTACTTTAGGGCCTGTTAGCCCTGACCACTTCCCTGCTCATGTTTGCAGGGAAGAGAGGAACCAAACCCAAGTCCTGAGGCAGCAGCAGGACGAGGCATATCTGGCATCCTTGCGTGCGGACCAGGAAAAGGAGCGCAAGAAGAAGGAAGAACGGGAGAGGAAGAAGAAGAAGGAGGAGGAAGTGCAGCAGCAAAAACTGGCAGAGGAGAGGCGGCGGCAGGTGAGAGCAGAGGGATGGGAGGAGAGGCTGCAGTGTCCTGTGTGGTGCCTCGCCTGCAGTAGGAATTTATTGTCTTGCTTGGGGCTTGAGCCTCCTTCGAGGCTCCTGGAGCAGCTGTGCTGCAGGGAACAGACAGAAAGGTCAGTTCAGTGCATGGCCATTGCTACTGCTCTGTCCTTGCCTTGCAGACGCTGCAGGAGGAGAA
Organism: Acanthornis magna; assembly: GCA_036785705.1. NCBI lineage: Eukaryota > Metazoa > Chordata > Aves > Passeriformes > Acanthizidae > Acanthornis > Acanthornis magna. The sequence goes on from JAWUZG010000092.1 coordinate 8,619,427, forward strand.
GGAGCGGAAGTCGGAATGCCTTCCTCCAGAACCACATCCCGATGATCCGGAGAGCGTCAAGATCATTTTCAAGCTGCCTAATGATTCCAGAGTGGAGCGGCGATTCCACTTCACACAGTCATTGACGGTGAGCTTGGGGCAGAGCTGAGGGGCCTTGCAGAGCAAGGGAGTGAAGAGATTTCCAGGTAGTTCAGCAAAGCTTTAGTTCCCTTGTACTTAGCCAAATGGTGACCTCTGGCAAGAGCCTTGGCAGGCAGAGCCCCTCCTGGGTAAAGGAGGGTGTTGTGGAGCCTGGCTCTACCGGCTTAGAAGAGGGGAGAAAATGGAAGAAGCTTTTCTTTCTCCTGAAAAACTGGAAAGTGTCTCTGCCCATGGCAGGGTGGGACTAGATGTCTTTTAGGTCCCTTCCAACCCCTAACATTCTATAATTCCATCACTCCCTATGAAATAAAGGTGTAGGAAGAGCCAGAAACTGTATCTGGACTCCCCAGGTGCTCTGTGACAAGTCCAGTTTCGTCCACAGTGCAGTGATGGTGCACATTTGGTAACATTCCCCCACAAGAGGCCAGGGATTCGCTCTGGCTATGTCACTGCTCCCCCAGCTGGCAGTTATTTCTGTGCTTCTTTCCCAGGTGATTCATGACTTCCTGTTCTCCTTGAAAGAAAGCCCTGAGAAGTTCCAGATTGAGGCCAACTTCCCTCGCCGTGTCCTGCCCTGCCTCCCTACAGAGGAGTGGCCCAACCCCCCCACACTGCAGGAGGCCGGACTCAGCCACACGGAAGTCCTCTTTGTGCAGGATCTCACGGACGATTGACACTTCTTTTTGGTTTTGTTTTTGTTTGTTTTGTTGTTTCGTTTTTTTTTTTCCAGAAGACACAAAACGGAAAGAGAAATTCATATTATTATTATAATACAATATTTTTTTTAAAAGACTGCGTACAAACGAGGGATCAGAGACCACATGGCCTGTGCCAGCTGTGCTGCGTGTGTGCGCTGGCGAGAGGACGCGTGCGCACGGCCATCCCCTGCACCTGGGGGGCACAGAGGGGGGAGCTGGTGTTGCCCCTCCGCCCTCCCTGGGGAGGAACAGGAATGGCAGCTCTTGGTAATTATTGCTTTTATTGATGACAATAATAATAAAACCCCAACAACCCAACATTTTGTGAAGATTTGATACTCTGCTGCTCCTGAGAGACACAAGACCGAGCACCGGAACGTGCTGGGAGTGGGGTGGGGGGAAAGGGCTGGACAGACTCTCTTCAGCTTCCCTCTGTGTATAAATACTGTTCTTTTAATATTTCTCTTGCTTTGTAATGACCAAAGGAGACTGGGGTTGACTATAGTATTAACTTTTTGATAAAGAGCTGGTTCAATTCTTACCCGTGTGGGGTCTTGCCCAGGGTTCTTAGCCTGCGTAGTGTAATAAACTCTGCCTCTAGCATGTCTGTGCTGATGCTTTCTGCCCGTGCCCAGGGAGGGGGGTCAGCTGCTGTGGGAATTGTGGCTCACAGAAGTGTGGGTGCACTCAGCTTCTGGCCTCACACTGGTGATTTTGTGTGAGACAAGAATGTGGCCAGCACAGGGCATGGCAGGGCTGCGGGTGCTGCCGTGCCCCCCCTGTGGCATCGGCTCTGGGCTGAGGGTGAGAGGGAGGGAGCTGATGGGGGTGGGTCAACCCTCGTGGAGCAAGTGGGAGGTGGAAAAGGTGAGAGAAGTGAGTGTAAGGCTGTTCCCTGCCAGAGGCTTGGCCAGGGCTGTGAAGCAGTGGCCCTCAGCTGCCCAAAGAGAGTTCCTTCCCTACCCTGCTGCAGTCACCTGTTCTGGAGCCAAGCTCACCACAGAATGGTTGGAGATGAAAGGAATCTCAGAGGTCATCTCACTGCACAGCCCTGCCATGGGCTGGGACAGGAGCACAGGGATAGCCTGTGCTATGGCCCAGCATGGGAGTGCTGCAGGGCTGGGATGGAGGAGAGGTGGAAGGTGTCCCACTGCTGTGGCTAGAGCCACCCAGGGAGCTCTGCTGTCCTGGGTTGGCAGCCAGGAGGACTTTCCATCTCTGCAAGCTGTGAGGGGTCTCTAGGCGGGAAGGAGGGGGTGTGTGGTGCTGCTCAAAACCAGATCCCACTGGGGCAGAGCATCCGACCAGCCCCTGCTCCCACCCTCAGGCTCTCCTGGGCTCTCCTCCAAGCCTCTCTCCAGAGCTCTTCCAGCTGCTGCAGCTCCCTCCCATCCCTGGCACCCCCACTTCCCCTCGAGCCCCCATGGAGACAAGAGCTGGGCCCAGCATGTTGGTATACATCATACATTTATTAGTGAATATCCCTCTCAAAATCAGCCACAACATTAAAAAAAATAATGATTGCACTACTTGGTCAAGCAGAACTAGCAACTTTCATTTTAAAAAAAGTACAAATCTGTTAAAAATTTCAATCAGTATAATACACATATATATAATACAACATACTAGTTATGTTAAATGCTACAAAACCAATATGATTCCAATGGAATGGAAAAAAACAAACACTTTTAGAGCTTTAAGAACCTTTTTTTTCTATATATTAGCCTTTTTTCAAATACATACATGGGAAAAATGAGGTAACTGTAAAATGTGCAAGTAACAGAGCAAAAAAAATTATATATATATATTTATATATATATATATATATAAAAACTTTCTAACACAGAACACACGTCCTAGCACCTTCCGGGGAGCCGCGGGGAACGCGGGGGTCCCACCGGAGGGCCCGGGGACTGGTATAATAGAACAGTAAACAGTCCACTATCCCACCACAGGAATTCATTGGTAAACAGTGGTATCTACAGCGCAGTCAGCAATCACAAACACCCTAAATAATTGTTTTTTAGTATTTTTTTTGTCATTTTTTCTTTTTGTTATTTTTTTTTAAATGATACTTTTAGCTGCTCATTGGAATAAATTCTGCAGCACACGAGCTGTGAGCTTTCGAGTCGCCGTCAAAGGACCGTAAGGCTTTCCTGGCTCCCTGGGCACCGCGAGGGCGGGAGGGGAGGAGGGGGGCGTCTCCGGGGGCGCGAGGCCGGGGACTCCTTTGGTTATCTGTCACTGAGTGAGGGACGGGGAGGGGGCCGGGGTCCTGCCCAAGGGGCACCGAGCCCAGCGGTGCCAGCGCCCGTGCCGCGGCGGAGCTGGTGGCGCCGGGCCAGGGCCCTCGGCCGCCGGAGAGGTGGGAAAGGGCGGCGAGGGGGAGCCGGCCCGTAGCCCCCTGCCGCTCGCCACCCCCCACGCCCGACCGGGCAGCGACCGGGGCCGGCCCACCGGTGGCTGGCACTGTCCTCCGGCCCTCGGCATGGGGAGCGCCGTCGTGCCCACCCACGTGCCGGGCGCGGCCCCTCGCCTCGCACCTGGCCGAGCCTCCGCCTGGGGCCAGCCCCGCGCCTGCCCCCCGCCCCGCGGGGAGCCGCCCCCTCCCACCCCGGTCCCTTGCACACGCCGCCGCCGCGGGCGCGGACCCCGCGGGGACGGCCCTGAAAGTCTCACGGTCCTGCTGTGGCGTTGCGGACATGTGCAGTACAGTGCATGGCAGTATCAGCTGAGCACAAAAACCCCTCTCCCCACCCCCCTCACCCCACAGCCGGCTAGACGTAGCCAAGACCACGTTCCAAGCTGGTCAGACATGCATGCATATTTGTGAACATTTACATAGGGCTGGCGTCCGCTCGGAGGCTCCCAGGCGTCAGCAACGCGCCACGAGGGGAGGGCGGTGCTCTCACCACCGCCCCTGCCACCGCCTCCCGTCACCCTCCTCGCTAATTAATCATGCAAAACAACGGCCACGCGGGATTGATGGAGCCGGGCGACGGCGTGGCAGCTTCTCCCCCAGCCCCTGCAAGGGCAGGGGGGGATAGGGCAGCGGTGGGGCCGCTCACAGCTCCCCCCGCACCAGCCAGGCCAAGGCCAGGGTAGCACTGAAAATACTCCACAAGGTTATGAATAAAACCCCCCCCGCTCCGGGGGCTGCAGCCCAGCCGGCCCCTCACTGCCCACCGGCCGGGGACACCGCGCCGTCCAGCCAGCAGGACGGGGCACGGGGCTACCTTGATTTATGTCGTCGGGACAGAGAAACGAGCAGGAGCCGGGGGCCGGGCAGCACACTGGGGACACCACACACCCATGGCCCCAGGGACGGGGTTGGTGTCCCCTCCTCAAGCCTGGCTGCCCTGCGGGATGCCACACAGCCCAGCCCCGGGAGCTGTGCCGGCCAGGCACAGGGGAATGAACAGGGAGAGGGGCCAGGGCTGCGCCAGCACCATCCTCCCACTGGCAAAAGACCCCAAGCAGCCATAGCCCTCTGGGGCTCCCCAGGGCAGCCAAGGCAGGAGAGGGGCCATGCCGGGCTGCATGCGGGAGCAGGGACAGAGGCATTCCTGTGTTCCTGCCATTCTGCCCCAGCCACGCCACGGGGTTGCTGGTGTCCCACCTTGGCCACACTCTGCCAGCCACCTCCTCTGGCTGTCCCCAGGGCCGGCCCGGCACTCCGGCTCGGGGTGCCATTGGCATCAAACCCGCAGCGCTCCTTCCTCTCTCCTCCCTGCGTCCTCTGAGAGAAACGCCAAGGGGAGGAGCCGCCTGCGCACCCCTGGGGCAAACAGCCAAGGAACCAAAAACGTGACAGAAATGGAAAGGAAACAATGAAAACAAAACTATCGTAAAAAAAATAGTGACAAAGAGAAAAACCACTAATTCCCTAGCAGAGTACAAAGACCTGGAAAGTGATGGAGCAACAACAGCGTCTTTGGAGCGCAGAGGGCATGGCCACGCACCTCCCGCCTCCAGCACAACACGATTCAGGGCCCTGGGAGCGCAGCGGGCAGGCGTCCGGCCGAGTCCATGCCCCGGCGGGGAGGAGGAGGGCTGGCCGGGAGCCCGGACTGCTCAATGCTCACCACATCCGAGGAGAGGCTTTGGGGAGGGGGGGTAAGCGCAGGGTCAGGCCCTAGCAGCGGGCAGCGGCCCCCGCCTCGGCCCGGCGTCCTCGTCCTCTAGCGAATTGTGCGGCACAGCGCCCGCCAGCCTCAGTCCGCCTCCCGCTGCACCTCCGACGCATCCGCCCGGCAGATCGGGCACGTGCGGTTCGCCTGCGGGCACAAGAGACATGGGCAAGTGAGCAGCACCAGTGGCACCCACTGGACCCACCATGCACCACTGGTAAGGCTGGAACCACATCCCAGGAGTGGCTTACCCAGCCTGGCACAGTGCTTGGCCCCAGCTCCCAGTGTATGCAGGGCACTGAGGCCACCCAAAAGGCAGCACCCTACACCCACAGCACCCCAATAAGCCACCCCTCTCCCCACAGCAGGCACAGGCAGTACCTTTAACCATTTGTCGACACACTTGGCGTGGAACTCGTGGTTGCAGGGCAGGACACGGAGAAGCTGCCGGGCCTCGAAGTCGCTGAAGCACACTACGCACCTAAGGGAAACAGCTGTCAAATACAGCCCCACTGCCAGCCAAGGCCTCTGACCCTGCCAGGCCCCCCACGTGCACCCCAGGCTCACTCACAGGGTCTGCTCGGACTGGTGGCTCTCAGGGTTGAAGCGGTAGGACGGGAGGTGCTCGATGTCTGCTTTGGTGAGCCCCCGTGGCTTGGCCTCCCCCAGACGCTCAGCCAAGTTCAGCAGTGCCTGGAGGAAGAAGCAGAGGCTGGCTCAGCTCATCTCATGTCCTGGCACAGCACCTCTCCAGGCTCTCCCCTCCCAGACAAGATATCACCAAACCCCCCCAGCTCTCCCATCCTATCACTGTCGGGAAGCCGAGCCAACGCACCTCGTAATTCTCCATCTCCACATCATCCACGTCCAGGTCTAAGCTGATCGTGGGCCCCACGGCCGTCGGCGACACAGGAAGCATAGAACTGGGTGGGGGAAGGATGGGGCAGTCAGCATGGGGCCACAAATCCCAACCTCCACCGTGGCATACCCGGAGAGCAGAGCCCCCTGTGCCAACACAGTGCCACTGTGGCCCCCATCCATGCTGCCACCCCTGACCTATGCATCCTACAATATCCCTGCCAGTACTCACAGGAAGTAGGGCAGGAAGCTCGGATAGTACGGAGGAGGCGGCGGAGGGGGCGGCGGTGGGGGCAGCGCCTGTTGCAGCCGGTACCGCTGGGTGTTCAGCCGCCGGGGCATCATGTGGGGGTATGGCTGCAGGAGGAGACGGGGCACTCAGAGCCGTGGCAGCCCCACAGTGTCCCCAACCCCTCCAAAGGACAGGGACTCACCACGCCAAATGGCAGTTCTTGGTGCAGCGGGTCGTGGGGGAGGTAATGCAGCGGCATGGAGGGCGACAGTGTGGGAGCGTGGTGAGACGGGGGGTACGTGAAGCCTGCAATGGGGTGCTGTTCCCCTCGCAGGTCCACATCATTGTCTATCCTCTGCAGAGGCTGTGGGGAAATAGTTGGGCTGGGAGGAGCATCCCAAATTACACCTCCCCGACACTATCAAGACACACGCACCCTGGGCATCCAGCCTACCACCCCAAGCTCAGACCCACAGGAGCTGCAGAAGGACAAGACCCCAAGGTGGTGGGCGCATCACAGCCCCAGCCTGTCCCTCCACCCCAACTCACCATGCGTGGATGCTGGGCTTGGAGAGGTACGAACTGCCCCAGGGGAGCCATGTGGGGCGGCTGGTGGGGGGGCACTGGCGGCGGGGGTGGGTGCAGGATGTAATGGTCGCTGGAGATAATGGGGGGGAATGTCTGGTAGGAGACGGGAAGTTGTTGCATGGCACATGCCTGAATCAGCTGTGGGGACAGAGAGAAAAACAAGAGTCAGACACCCCTGCCCCCTCCCCAGGGCCTCCAAAGGACCCTCTGCTCCCAGAAACTTGCACTACAGTGGGCTTGGGTACCCACAGAACCTCTGGGCACTCACGGCCCAGGCTGTCCCCAGATATTCCCTATCGTGACTCACCGGGGGTGGGAGGCAGCAGAGCGGGTAGTGCTGTCCACTGAACATCACTGAGCATGCTGGGAGCTGCTGGGTACTGCACCCAGGGATGTGCTGGCCAGCGTGGATGGGGAAGCCTTGCGTCGTGACGGTGGTGACCGTGTAGGAGAGAGGGACAGGTCCCTGGTGCACCTGAGGACAAGGTGCCGAGGGCACGGTCAGGGTAGAGCCCTGGCTGAGCTGTCCCTGTCCTGGCAGGGTTGTAGCAGGACACTGGGCACTCAGCAATGAGACAAAATACCTGGCATGCCTATCCCACTGGTGTGGCAAGAGGAATGGGCTGAGTTGTGACTCAGCCCATGACTGCAGGCTCAGTTTGAGGGAGTTTTGGACCCCTCTTTCCTCCACAAGGACAGGCTGACACAGCCTCCAACACATCACCATCACCATGGATGATGGTGACAGCTGTCACATGAGCAACCCTGTGCGGTGACTATACCCAGCCCCTGGGAGCAGGGACCACCCTGGACATACCCACCTGGCAGAGGGACCCCAAAATTTAAGTACTCAGAGAACAAGAGCAGCAGCAGGCTCAGGGCTAGGCACTCCCAGCAGCGAGTGGCCAGAGGGGACCCAAGGACATGTCACCACCCCAGACACCCACCCAAGGCCACCACAGGATCACAATTAGGAACAGGGCTGGGGGCTGCAGCACCTACCTGGTCATGCAGATCCACCATGAATGGGTTCTGGTGGGGCGGGTGAGCGGCTGGGTGAAGCATTCGTGGCGGCGTGCTGGGAAGAGCGTAGGCGCGGGGCTCATCTACAGGGATGTGCGGCTGCTGGGGGAAGGCAGGGTGCAGCTGGGGCTCATCCTGGCCCAGCAGGGTAGCCAGAGGTCGGTCGCGTCGTCCCCACTGACGCCTTGCAGAGGGGCTGCGGGGCCACCGCAGGAGAGAAACAGAGCAGGAGTGACCCCCCAGGCCAGGGGGGCACCACAGCCCCAGGCAGGGTGGCTACAGGAGGATCAGTGCCAGCCCAGTGAGCAGGGCATTGTGCCAGGCCACGTCAGGCTGGGCAGATCCAGAACCAGCTTCTCTGCTCACCCTGCAAGTGCCCTCTGCATGTCTGGAGCACATAAAGGACCCCTGCTCCCCCGGGACCCCTCATCTGGGCCAGGTGGATGTGCTTCCCTGTCAGTCTTCCCCCAAGGCCCACTGGGAGCCAGCTGCCTTGCCCCAGCAGGACCAGAGAACAAGCCCCATGTCCCCATGTGCCACAGGGGACAGGGCTCCACACCACCCTGCACCCCAATACCTTCGCCGGAGGTGGTCAGGGCTGCTGCAGGGTCCCCCTGAGAAACGGCGCTGGGCAAAAGGGGCAGAGGGCGGCCGCCTATTCACTGCCAGTTCCCATGGTCGCATTGGTGACGTCGGGAGGCAGATGGGCACACGGGACCTCAGGCTCCAGGCAGGGCGAGACACCAGCACCTTGAATTCTGCAAGAGGGACAGCAGGTCATGGCACTGTCCCACCATGGCTCAGCCTGCTGCTCCATCCCAAGAATGGTGATGCTGATGGCTGGAGCTCTTGCTGCTCCTCCACTTAGCGCTGCACCCACCCCATCTCCTGGGGCTGGATATGGCCCTGACAGGGGCTAGGAAGAGCCTGTCCCCAACCCCCTTGTTACTGCCCCACCCCTTCATGGCCAGAGTCACCCCATGCACAACACAGACACGGAGAGAGAGAGAAGCACTTATTTCTGGCACAGAGAAAAGCAAGTGGTGAAGGGCCTGGTGGCTACAGCAGTGTCCCAGGCTGCTCGCTGGCCAACAGGGAGCCTGAGCAGTGGCATGGGGAGTTTCCAGCATATCCTTGGTGCTGCTCTGGGGGGTGCTCTTTGTTGCTGAGCACCTACACATCCTACTGTGGAGTGACAATGTTGCCCTGGTGACAGACGCAAGGGCAGGGGCTGGTGGTGGCAGCGGGGCTCATGGCCTTGCTCTGTCAGGGCTGTGCACTTCAACTCCCTGCTGCAAACAGGGGCGCAGCCACACGTCCCCATGGAGCAGGGGACAAGCATGGGCTGTGCTGAAGCCAGGCAGGCAGCTCTGCTCCCCCAGCTGCTCCCCAAGGTAGTGGGACAGTGGGAACATTGCCCTGGCCCTGCCCCACCTCCCCTCCTGCACCCAGCCTGGCTGGTGTTCCTGTACCAGAGCCCCCTCCTAGGACACAGCTGGGAGCCCCAGTGAAGCCTGGCACTGCACAGAGGAGACATCTGCATTTGGGGCTGGTTTCCCCAGGCGCTGGTTTCCCAGGTCCCAAGAGGGCCTTCCCTTGGCTCCATGTGTGTCCAAGATCCTCCCTGGGCACCCTCCCATTGCCCAGCTTCCTTCAGCCTCCACAGCCCAGGCCAGCAGGTGGAAGCAGCCATGGTCTTGGCACTGCAGCCCATCTGCCCCTAAATCCAGTTCACTGCAGGCTGCTGAAGTGTTCTCCCAAAGCAGCTTCTTCAGCCCCACCTCCTCCTCAGTGCCCATGGCAAACACGCAGGGACAGGAAAACACACTCCGGGGTCCTGGAGCCTGGGGAACACTGCTCAGCTCCAGGAGGAGGCTGAGGTGGGGGTCTCAGCCCAGCAGAGAGAAGCTGCAATGTCACTTTTGGGTGATGGGTACCAACAACCACTGGGGCAAGCCCTGTGCCACACACAGGTCTCTTCTTAATCTCACCCTCGTCTTCACACTACTGTGGAAGCTAAAAGCAAATTTCTCTCTTTGTTTTGGTAGGAAAAAAGAAAAAAAAAACCAAAATCCTCAGGTTGAGCCCCCCAGGAACCTGTCTGTGACTGCCACCAGTGAAGGGGCTGTGCCTGAACAGGAGGTTCCTCCACAGGGAGTTTATTCTGCCCACCTCGAAGCTCTGCCCGGCTGCAATGTGCCCAAGTGGGCTGGGGGCCAGAGTGTAGCAACAGCCCAGGTTTAGCCCCATTCAGCAGAAGCCTCTCTGAGGTATTACTAATTCCAGTTCCACATCCTCACTCTCGGAGCACACGTGGTACCAAGGCCCTGTGTGATCCAGCGGGCACCTTCCAGACCAGGCACCACAGCAATGGGCTCGGAGCTGGGCAGCACTTCAGCGGAGGAACACCGAAGCCATACAGGGGCTTGCCTGTTCGCGGGATCTCCAGAGCAGGGGGCTGCCTGGGCTCCCAGAACCCCAGGACAGCAGGACAGCACCCCCGAATTGCAGGACGGTGCTGGCCCAGGCCGTGTCCTGCCACAACCAGCACCCACAAGGTACCCAACCCTCCTGTCCCACGCAGGCACACCCGGCTCCATCCACACTTGTGGCTGGGAGCCAGCGGACACGCCGAGCAGGGTGACCGTGACCCCGCGGAGGCTACCGTAGCTCCGAAGAGAAGGGGATCGCGGTCCCCGCAGCCCCTCGGAGGGGCGGGGAGAGGCGGCTCCCGGGCCCCGCCGAGAACAAAGTTAGCAGCGCGCCAGCGCTCACGCCCGGTGCCATCTGCTCGGGCAAAGCCGGGCTCCGGGGCTGCCGAGGGAGCCGCCCGCCCCGGGGGTCCTGCCACCCCGCTGCCACCCGCCGCCGGCTCTGTCCCGGCACCCCGAGCTCCACCGTAGCCCCTTCCCCACCGTTCCCACGCGAGTGCCCCCAGGTCCCCCGGGAGCGGGGTCACCGCTGGCCCCGCTGCACCGGCAGCCCCTTCGGAGGGCCGACCCCGACCCCAAACCCGACCCCAAACCCGACCCCAAACCCGACCCCCAAACCCGACCCGAACCCGACCCCTGGGTGTCCGGGCCGGCGGCGCACGGCGAGGAGAGCGGCACATCCCGGAGCGCACCGACGGAGCGCCTCACCGTACAGCACCCCGGGGAGGCACCGCGGCCACCGGCAAACGGGAGCGCACCCCAGCCCGCGCCCCCCGCCGCGGAGCCCTGCCGGTGCGGAGCTGTGGCTTTAAGAGCGGCCGCTCCGGGGCCATGTGCTCGGCGCCAAACAAAAGCAATAACAAAGGCGGCCGCCGGGCCCCGCCGCCGCCGCCCGGGGCAGGTGCCGAAGGGGGTCCGGGGGGCGGCCCCCGCCCCCGCCCCGCTCCCGCCCCCCCCCGGCCCGCACGTACCTGCACCGATGGCCTGGGCCGCCGCTCCGGTGCCGCTGCGGCGCCCCCGCCCCCTCCCTCCCGCCGCTCTTTGTTCGCCGACGCCGGGCCCGGGCCTGCCCCCCCCGCCGGCCCGCCGCCGGCCCTCCCCTCCCTCCCTCCCGCCCGCCTCCCGCCGGGCCGGCCCCCTCCCCGCCGCCGCTGTTTCCGGTGCCTCTTTGTTTTCCGCGGTGCAGGGCGGCCGCGGCGGGCCGGGGTGCGCGGGGAGTGCCTGTCCCTTTAAGAACCGGCGGGGCGCACCGGACCGAGTCACAACGCTCGGGGGCACCGGGGGCGCGCGGCTGGCGCGGGGGGGGGGAAGGTGGGGGGGCGGCCGGGGGCACCGGGGGGGGGGGGGGCGGCGCGGCGCGCGCGCGTCCCACGTGACCAGGCGTGTCACGGTCCGCAGCCATCTTGGAGCGCGGGGCCGCCACGCGGGGCAGCGACCCCCGCCCGGGGCCACCGAGAGGGGCTCAGAACGGGGGGCACCGGGCACCCACCGCCCTTCTCAAGGGGCCTGGCGCCGGTACCGGCCACCTCGCGCAGCTGGGACAGGCCTTCGGCCTGGTGGCACCGTACCTGCGGCTGTGCCCCCGCATCGCTCCCGGGCCCCTGCCCACCGGGCTCGCAGCTCCGTGAGCACGGTGGGCCGCGGGGACGGCAGCCCCGTGTGCCCGGAATCGCCGTGCTTCTCTGCTGGTGGGCAGAAAACCCCGGGTGTGGGGAAGCAGGGACTCGGCTCCCCGCCACCCCCCGCGCTGGGACGCGAGCATGGAGGAGCTGCTCCCCTCCCACTCGGCACATCGAGCCCTTGCCCGCACCGACAGCTCTCCCAGGGCATCGCTAGCCTGTTCAAACTTTGATGCACCAGAAGAGCCCTTTTTGCTTCAGAAAGGCCTCCTACTCTCTCACATTAATTAAGCAAGAAGCAGGAACTACTCGGACCATCTCCTGCACACCTGCAGCTCACCTGAGCAAGTCACCGGACTGGTGGCTAACGCTGAGAGCCGAACACCGAGAGGCAGAGCCACCGGCTCCCCAGGAACTGCACACCAAGAGGCCAAGTCACCAACTCCCTGGGAACCGCACACTGGGAGACTGTGCCACCGGCTCCCCGGGAGCTGTACATGGAGAGGCCGAGCCACCGGCTCCCTGGCAGCTCAAGAGACTGTGCCACCGACTCCCCGTGTGCCCCAGCAGCACCGATCAGGCACCAGTGAAATCCCCGTGCTCAGGACAGCACATCGCAGCAGCTTCACTGAGCATCAGATGCTGCATCCAAGCCAAATTTCCCCCGGTTACAACGCACACTTAGAAATTCCCAGGTAGGCAAGCGAGCCAGCCGGCAGCCCTGATGTAATGCCTATAAACCAGCCCTCCCCTGACAGCTGGACTTTAAAGTGCTAACAACCAAAACGGAGCTAATTAATTTGTAGCATCACCCCTTTTAAAGAAAACCTCAGAACGACATTTAACAATTCAGTAGCTTATTGCTGCGATGAGCAGTCGGATTTAGCTTTGTTTCCCCCAGCCCTTTGCCCAGTTCCCTTCAGGCCCCTCTCAAGGCTCTCACCTCTTCACCCCAAATCCAGGCACGCTTGAGGAACTACACCAGGCTCAGAGATTCCTCAGGACACGGAGCATCCTGGGGCAAGATCCCTCAGCCATGACTGTCAGTAGCACCACAGCCAACTGCTTCTGTCCCCATGGTAGGGGACACACTGGACAGGAAGGCAGTACAGTAGGGCAGACCTGTGATGGTGTCAGAGCCACGCACTCAGGCAAGAACTCCAGCAGGAAGAGCCAAAGGACTGAATCAGCCCAAACCTGAAAAACCACCCTCCAGGGTCTGTTCCACTACATCCTCTTTGCTTCAGGAGCTGGGGACTACAGGGGAGAGAAGGAAAACAGCACTCTGTCCTTTGACCTTGCCATTGTTTGTGGGCAGAGGCAGCCCTGCACCTTCGCAAGGCGGCCAGGACACGGTCTGATCCTGGGCAGAGCACTGGCAGCAGGCAGAGGCCACAGATGGTGGATATCTCTGCAGACACCCTCCGGACCCGCTCCAGCGTCATCAGCTCCCCTGTGGCCAGCAGCTATCGATGTCCTCAGGACAGTGTCAGGAGAAGCCATCAATGGAACACAGCTCACACACTGTTCATGCTTCCTGCCCAGCCAGCCTGGATCATTCCCATGGCACAGCCACACTGCACATGGCTGTGCCCAGCGAGGATGTGGCACCACACATGCAGCCACAGGATCAGTGTGTGGAAGCAGCTCAGCCCACACTGTCTCAGGGACACAGTCATGCGCACAGACGCCAACGTCACACTGCCCCAAGTCCAGGAATTCTGCCTGAAAAGCCATGTGAGGGGCCCAAACGATGCTACAGCAAGGCTGGTCAGCACTTCTGGGGGCCCCAGTCCAGCCATGGAGACATGTGACGCCCCTGGTGAGTGGGACAGCCAGTAAGCCTTAGAAAGCTCTCTACCTGCAGGGGCCGCTCAGGCTGAACCTGGCCGCTCCACAGCTGACAGGTGGCCCATCCTTTCCTTCAGGATAGCCAGGGGCCAGCAGAATGAAGCCTCTCTGAGCCCAGGCTCTTTAAGAGACCATCTGCTGCCACAGACATGCCACCTCCCTTGCCCCATATATAGGTCAGGTCTGACACAGGATTAGCCAGGGTGATCCAGTGGTGAGAGCATATCTCCCACAGAAGGCTTGCTCTGCCCTGTGCTCTCCCCAATGCTCAGCATGCCAGTGCCTCACCTCCACACTCTCCCAGGCCTCTCACACAACTCCAGGGAGAGAAAGAGGCCCCAGATCCTTCTCTTTTCTCCCCAGGGCCTAGAAAAAAAGCAGGAAGAAACTGGCACCAAGCACGCAGAAGCTCTCAGACTGCAGGGAGGGGGGAGCAGCAGGAGTGTCCCTACTCTACCCAAGGCCCAACACAAGCACCAGAGGACATGGGACACCCCAACATCAGCAGGGTGAAGCGCTTCTCCACCGTGGAGATGGGGGAGCAAGGAGCTCCCTCTGCTCTGCACACCCGGTGGAGCCAAGTTCACTTGGCAGTGGAGGCAGCACGCCTCCGCCGCGATCACACACCACCCACTCCCACCCCCGGGCTGACAGCACTCCCATCAAACGCCTCCAGCCACACACACGTGGAGGATGCTGACATGAGGAGCGAGTAGCTGCACAGGCAGCGGAACTGATAACGCCCAGTTTCCTGTCGATCTCTCCCACGTGGATTCTCTGATGTCTAATAGCACGGCTGAGCTGCACTGCAGAGGGAGAACTAGCAGTGCCTTCCTCCCCAAGAGCTGAAGCCTGTAGCAAGCCAAGACCTCAGAGGCAGCATCCACACCTGACACCTACCCCAAGTGACACCATCCAGCAAGTTCAAAGCAGAGTGAACACTCACAAATAAACAGTAAGCTTGCAACAAGCCTTCATTTCCTTAGGACAAGGTAAATAATCTGCAGAGATCTCCACCTTCCTTCATTTGTCCTAGAAACACCAGCACAACCTGAATAGCATGACCAGAAGGCTGCTGGTGCAGCAACTGGGTCCAGCTTGGCTACCTCTGTAGCTCAGCAGCATCAAGGAATGGGTTGTGTCCACACAGAAGTCCGCTGAACCACGCTCACCTCTGTCTGCCCAGGCATTTTGCAGCAGCCAGTTCCCCCAGCTCAGCTGCACATGGATAGGAAGAGTAAATGCCACCATGTCCATCCCCAGCCTGCTGCCTGGGCAGCCTTCCTGGTCCTCCCTTTCCTTCCTACTACAAGACACTGCAGTTCAGGACTCCATACTCCTCTGCCCTTCACTTTTAGGTCTCATTTCAGACAGCCCTTTTCTAAAACAGACCCAGTCTCTCCTAGTACAGAGCCAGCTCAGGGAGGAGGGATCACCCCTCTTTCCCTTCCCCACACAGCATCCCTGGAGTCCCCAGCTCATCTGCCACCTCTCCACAAGCATCTCGCCGAGTCCAGCCCGCTCTCTACATGCTGTGGACAGTGTAAATGGCATCTGCCAAGTAAGCGGCTGAGGGTAGGAGGGGCCAGGCTCCAGACACCTTCCCCACTGCTCTCCACTGAGCTTGGGCAGAGCAGCTCCTGCAAAGGGATACAGGCAGAGTGAGGAGCTGGTGGATGGTGAAGAGCAGTTTCGTTACCGCTCAGCAAAATGAAGCGTCTCTTGAAAGCGCTAGTGACAGTCAGGAAGTTGGGCTGGGTGGTTTGTTTTGCATTTTAAGGAGCCTGCAGGGACACCGACAACCTGCAACAATCATTTTCAGAATGGAGCTCAGAGAAACTCATGGTTTTCAGCAACCATTTACCTCCTTTGTCCTTGATTTAAAATTTGCCAAGAGGCTGCTTACAAGATGCGCCAAAACAGGGAGTGACCACTGCCCTAAGTGCGAAAGAGGTTTGCTGCAATACGTCCCCGTACATCACTCAGAGAACCCCACACCAGTGCCTGAGGTTGGTTTTAAGAGCAAAAACATGACTTTGAAGCTGACAGCCCCCGCGCACAAAGCACGACTGTGCGGTGACAAGAGAGCAGCCTGGGGCACAGGAGCTGCCTGACCTCTGCTACAGCTCTCGCCGGCAGATTTTTATTGTTCACCACTTTCCCAAAGCACAAGCACGGAGAGAAAACCGACTAAGACGCTTGGCTCAAAATGCAAACGCAGCTAGGGAGCCCCACCAGCACAGCAGGGAAAAGACAACCTGCCAGAGGGGACCGCGCCTCAGTATTGCCAGGCTGAGGGAAAGAAGGACCAGAACATGGGCCCTCCCTTCCCAGGGGCAACAGCAAGAGATGCTGGAGGCCTGGATCACCATGACACAGGTTCACCCAAGAGGAGGCAGCTCCTAATATGCAGCACTGCAGGCCAGTCCTCTGCTCTGCATGGTTGAGCTAAAAACCTTCATCCTGCTTTCCAGGGTAGCCAAGGAAGACCCAGAACTACAGCTCTGCAGCCAGTGAGGGCAGGTCTCCAGGGACCAGCCTGCAGCTGCAAAATAATATTCCCAAGGCCTGCAAGCACTGCTTGTTGGGGACGCTGCTCTGCCTCACCCTCTTCCGTACACACAGCAAAGTGTGGAGCCCTCACAAACCGCCCCGCTCCAAAAAACCCAGACATGCCACATTGGACATGGGCCCCATGGGCTGTTTGTGCCCTCCAGGAAATAGCTCCTGTCCTGAAACACTGAGGACTTGGAGGTGCAAGGGTGGAGGAAAGGATAAAGCACCATGGTGCAGCTCTGCTGCCCAGAGAGTCAGCAGACTGGCTTCTCCCAACACTCTTGTGAGCCAACACCACAGATCCACACTGCTCCCCTCTGGAACTGACCTGTCTCAGGGAGCCACGCAACATCCTCATGCAGCTCCATGATGGCAGGGCTCAGGGCCTGGCTCTCCCAAGTTCCTGCACCAATGTCTGAGAGACTCTGGGAGGGCTCCCAACACCAGCAGCTTCCTTGGATGTTTCAGCAGCCTCTGGACACATCAGACTGGCACCCCATGGGCTGTGCCTGCCTGATGGGTACACAAACCCCTTGGCCAACCAACCACCCCCACAGGGCAGGTGACAAACCATGTTTCTCCAGACTGGTCCAAGCAGGGAGCCAAGGGATGCTGGCAAAATGCTGTGCACCGGCTCCTCAATAAAGAGGTGAAAACCCCAAAAACATCCAGAAGCCAGGCTTTTCTGCCGAAAACCAGTGCCGTGCTGCCTGCCACCACCACCTCCCGAGCTGTGCCCCGCGGCTGGCCTCACGTGACAGTGGAGTGGATGCACACAGGAGGAGTGGCTGTAGTGACAGCGTTACAGCTTGTGTCCAACACACAGCTGAGCCCAGCAAATCCCAGCGCTCTGCAGCTCTCCTTTACAAACTCCACACACTGCGCAGGTACACCGGCATCAGCAAGACCTCCGTGCTCACAGCCCCGGGAAAATGACACCTGGAGGGAGACAGCCCAGCAAGCACAGGGCTCCCAAACTCTCTGATGTCCACTAGCACAAGGACTGGCCCACCAGGGACAAGCCCCAGGGACAAGGAGAGCTCTTCTTACACCAGCCCCAATTGCCCAGGGACAGCCCCTCTGCTATTTCAGCATACATACTCCCAGCAGGAAGCAGGGACACCCAGCAGGATAAGCAGAACTTCAGCCTGTCCAACTCTGCTCCGAGTGACTGCACATCACTCCCCATTCTGCCCTGGGTGGCAGGACTTGACCAGTTCTGAAGACACCTGGGAGAAAAGTGCTGCGAGCTGAAGCCCAGCCCTTACCTGCCAGCTGTTATTTCATTCCTCTAACAGGTCCATAAACCAAGGAAAATTAAATCTCTCCTAAATTCTCTTCCATTTAAAATAAAAATCTATAGTCCCTATTTCATTAGCTGGCTCTGGGTTTTACAGCTTGATCAATTCCCCTCACAGGGCCCTGGTCCCAGGCAGGCAGACGCAAACACGCAGCTTCCACAGTGCGGATCAATGGGATTCGCAAAGTCTCCTTTCCCCATTCCTTGTTCCTTGCTCACCAAAGGGAGCCACACAGCGCAGCACGTAGGGACAGTGTGTTTCACTGCTCAAGGGAACACCACTGCCACGCATGGCTTCAGAGGTCGGAGTTAGAGCCTGGCAAGAGCAGACAGCAGTGATGCTCCCTCTCCAGTGAAAGGAGAGCCCAGCATGGGGCCCCAAGAATGCAGCCGTGACCCTAAAGGCAAAGCAGCCCAGCCTGCCAGCAGGGTGACACCTCCTTATTTGCTCCACAGTGAAGAGGGATGAGGCTCAGCTCCCACAGCTGACAGCTGGAGTCAGAGCCCACCACAAGCAGCAACTGGGAACCTAGAGCAGCTACCACTTCTCTGACCTTCCTGCACACAAAGCGGAAGAAACTCGTCACTGAGACCCAAGCGCACAGGCTCAGTGTTTCCTGCCCTTCCCAGCCCTCCACTGCTGCCCTGCCACACAACACTTTCCCCCTGCCAGCCCACCAGGCCAATGGGCTCCAGATGGCTCTCACCACCCCTGCAAGCCTCTCCCTCCGCTGCAGCAGGAGCTTCCAGAGCCTGGCAGCAGATGGAAGGACCACAGCAACAGCCAGAGCTGCACCGAGAGCGTCTGGGCAGAGCCCATGGAGTGGACATCAGAGTGCTGGGCAGCCTTTGGCCAGCCACCACCCAGCACCTATCACATAATTTCCCTCTGTTCCAGATGCACAGCCCTTCTGTGCCTTTGCTCAGCCAGAAAGCAGCAAACTGCCACAGTCCGAGTCCTGTCAGTGCCAGGACACACTCTGGTGGCAGCCCCAGAGGGGAGGTCCAGCAGCCCCAGCTCCAGTGAGCTCTGCCCTGACCACACAAAGCTGATGATGGACAGACCACACCACCAGGGCCCAAATCCTGATCTGTAATGGAACCAGCTGGTGCTTGCCAGGGAATATCAGGGCAGGTCTCTGGGGCACAAAACAGCCACCACTCAGAATGCCTACCTCCAAGCAAGGCTGGGGGAACAAAGCTTTGCCATCCTACCTTGCATGGCCACATGCTGGGAGGTGGCACTGGAGCCTCCCAAACACACACAGATGCCTCCTGCCTCCTCTCCCATGCCAACACCTGGCCTGTCTCTGCTGGCACCGTGTCCTGATGTGGGGGGGCATGGAGGGGGCACAGTTCACCTGTTAACCTAACCCACTGCTCAAGGGGTGTGACACCACCCGGCCAGCCCCAGAGCAGACACCCAAAGGTGACAAACAAAGGCGCCCAGCAGGCACTCCGCATTAGCAGTATTTTTAGACACCACTATGGAGCCGGCCTTATTATTTTCATTGCAACGTGCATAATTACCCACCATGCACCGCAGTGACATCAGACGCAGCCGGCTCCCCTCCGACAGCTGCTCCTCCTCCCGGGGCTCCTGCCTGGCCCCGGGGACCCACTTGCCCCGCTGGGCTCTGTCCTGTGCATCTCCCCGGGGCACAAGACCCCACCTCGAGGTGGGACTCGAGGTCGTGGGGAGTCAGAGCCGACATGAGTGCAGGGGACAGAGGGACGGAGCAAGGTATTGGCAAAGCACAGAAAGAAGGCAATGAGGAGAGCATAGGGATGAGCTCTGGAGCTGCAGGCACACATAGCCAGTTGTGCTGGAACACGGGGCCGATGCAGAGCTGGTGGACAAGGTACAAGCACAAAACAGAGCAGTGCTCCTGGGAAGAGGGGCTGTGCCCACACAGAGGGACAGCACCCACCTGGCCACAGAGCTCAACTCCTGCCCGGGAGAACAAACCCTGGAGTGCATCCCAACTGCCCACAATCCGGTCCCACACGTCTTCCGTGGGACAGGGCTACCACGGGCCCCACACGCAGCCCACGCTGCCAGCACAGATCCGGCCGGGCCGGTGGCACGGCTTGTCCCACTGCCACCACCCCGGGTGCCACTACCCCCACCCCGTCACTTCGAGGTCATTTGTTTCCTACCTCCTCCCCAGGGACAAGTTTCCGAAGAGTTTCACCACTTCCCCTCCCGTCCCCTGTCCCGCGCCGGGGCTTGCCCCGAGCTGGCACAGTTTACCGGGTCCGGGAGAACGGCGGACGGGACACCGCGGGGTGCCAAGCGAGACGAGGACACAGCATGAGCCTCAGCAGGAGCCCCTGACTCCCGCCCGGCCGGGGTCGCGGGAACCCCCGAGAAGGGGCTCCGGCCGGGGCCAGCTCGGATAGCCCCCGAGGGCGCCAGCGCTCCGGCTTCCTCCCCGCTGCTCCCCTTGTCCCCGCGGGGTTCCCCGAGCACCGGGGGCTCCTCCCACCGCCGTGCGGCTGCACCGGGCCCGGCTGCGCTTTACGGCCGATTTCCCGAACCCCGATGCCCCGGCAGCGGCCACCCCCGCCCGCCCCGGCCATCCGCCCCCTCCGCGCACCGGGCCCGGCCCGGCCGCCCCCGCCGCACCGGGCCGCGCTCGCTCCCCCGCCCGCCGCACCGGGCCCCGCCGGCCCTGCATCCGCCCCATCGCTCTAGGCCTTGCCCGCCGCGCTCCCCGTCCCGCTGCTCCGGGGCTGCCCTCCCGCTTCCCCCAGCCCCGGGCCCTGCCTGCCGCCTCCCCCCGGTACCCCGGCCTGCCCCGCACAGCCCGCGCCTGCGGCCGCCGCCGCGCCCCGTACCTCCGGGAGGCGCGCCCCCGGCGCTCTCTGCCGTGCCCCGGCGCTGCCCGCCGCTCAGCCCGCTCGCATGGCGCGGCGGCCGGGCCCGCCGGGCTCCGTGTCCGTCCCGGTGCCGGTGCCAGTCCCGGTGCCACTCCCGCTCCGGCCTCAGCCCCGCCTCATGGCGCCCCCGCGCCCGCCGCGCCGATGGAACCGGCCGTGCCGCGCTGCCCCCCCCCGCGCCGTGCCGATGGGCGCGCCCGCCGCCTCCTACCGTAATGAGCCCAAGAGCGGCGCCGCTAAACCGCGCGGCGGAGCTCTTCGGCCGTAATGCTCCGAGTGGCAGCGCATATTGTGTTGGGGAAGATCACAGGAATCGCAGAATCACAGGAATCGCAGGATCACAGAATCAATGAGGTTGGAAAAGATCTCTGAGACCATGCAGCCCAACCTATGATCCAACACGGCCATGTAAACTACACCATGCCACTGAGTGCCACGTCCAGTCTTTCCTTAAACACCCGCAGGGACGGTGACTCCACCACCTCCCTGGGCAGCTCATTCCAATGCCTGACAAACCTTTCCGTGCATAAATTCTTCCTGATGTCCAACTAAACCCTCACTGGTTTCCAGGGAGAACAGGTCGACTCCCACCTGGCTACAATGTCCCTTCAGGAAGTTGTGGATGTCTCGGGCCAGCCCTGAGAGGTGTGGAAGTGCCCCAGGACAGCCAGGGACAGTTTGCAGAAAGGTGTCCAGCACCAGCCCCAGGAGTCTCGGGGGAGGCATTCTGGGACACCCCTGGGGGACTCCAGGGGTAAC
This sequence comes from Acanthornis magna, assembly GCA_036785705.1. Taxonomy (NCBI): domain Eukaryota; kingdom Metazoa; phylum Chordata; class Aves; order Passeriformes; family Acanthizidae; genus Acanthornis; species Acanthornis magna. The sequence continues at coordinate 8,640,497 of JAWUZG010000092.1, forward strand.
CCTAGGCAGCTCACAGGGTGTCTGTGAGGATGTCCTGGAACAGCCTTTGCAGAAGCTGAGGTGATCCTGGACCATCTCCAGAGAGGATTGTTAAGGGATGTCACAGTCTGTCCCCTGCAGCCCCTTCTCTGGGGGTTCTCTGACCCAGGTGTGGGGTGAGACGGGAACCTCAGAGCAGGCTGAGTGTCTGGGGTGACCCCAGAATTTCACCACTATGCAGGCCCCGTGGGTTCCCCAGGGAATAGGGCAATGGATGTGGGGGTCCAACAGGCTGGCCATGTCCCCCCGTCGTCCCCCCCCCCCACCATCTCCCAGCCCTTTTCTGCCTGAGCAGAGCTGGACAATCCTCCCTTGTCCCCAGCAGGTCTGAAGTAGGTCAGGAAGGCTGGACCAAGCCCCTGGGGAGGGGAGTGAGCGGCAGGGGGTGCAGAGGGCCCCAGGCACCCTCCCCAGTGGCCACACCACAAGGTTGGTGCCCACCCCCTGTCCTGGTGGGACCCCAGTGTCCCCAGCCCAGGGGATGCAGGAATTTCCCTAACCCTTCTTTGATCTCCTGGGGTGGTTTGGGATTCTTCTGCAATCCCGCAGGCTCCGCACCCCTTCTGGGAGCCGGGGTCTCATGGGTGCAGGTTGGGGTGGCTGAATCCTGAGGGACGGCACCCCGTATGGAGACCTGGGGACCTGGTTTTGGGGAGTGAGCCTGGAGCTGAGCTGGGTGGGAGCCGCGGGACGAACACAAGAAATAAGAAAGACGGGAGACGGATTTCTCATCCCTTAATTGCAGTTAATGATTGATGAACGTGTTTACTGCAGGAGGCAAAGGTCTGGCAGTGTCAAGATGCAAGTGCAGAGGCAGCATCCCCAGGGACACAGGTAAGGGATGTCAGCCCCTGTCCCGGCCTCCACAGGCACCTTGCTCCGTGCGGGGGGAGGTTGGGGTGTCTGTCAGCCATGGGGCTGCCCACAGGCCCTGGCACAAGGAGGGAGACACCGTGGTGGTGCCATGGATTGCTCTTGGACTCCAAGCACGGCTTGGAAGGCCCTGTTGGGCATGAACAGAGGAGCCTCCAGCCATGCCCAGGACAGGCTCCTGGGGCCCCAACACGGTCCCAGTCTCCTCTACCTGGAGGTTAATCTTGTCCTCCCAGGCCATGTCCCCAGGGAGTCCCTGCCCAGGGGTGCAGTGTGGAGCCTGGCATTTGCTTACCAGCCCAGATCAGCAGAGGGAACTGTGCCCACCAGCACCTCTCCTGCCCCTCTGGCTGCTCCCCAGGAGGGATTTGGGGGCAGCCCTCAGCCTCTCAGGTGCTTGTTCCCTGGTGTGTGCCCACAGGCATCCTGGCAGGATGGCATGGCCCTCATTGGTGCTGCTACCCTTCCTTCTGGCAACAGGTAAGGACTCTTCTTGGTATCTGGTATTGGTGGGTGGGAGGTGTTGGAGGTGCTTTCAACCCCCAACACTCTTTCTTAATTCTCTGGGGGAAGATGCAACCCCAAAACAGCTGTCCATCCCACTGGAGAGCCAGGCCAGGGCAGGGCTGGACAGTGGAGAGAGCATCCAGCATGGGGGCTGCAGCTGGAAGAGAAGTCTGGTCTGGAGGTGCGGAATGAGCACAAGGACTCAGGGCTTGAGGAGGGCTGAGGGAGCTGAGGACGAGCTGAGGGCTCCCCTGCCTCCCATGGAGATCCAAACCACGGCTGGGAGCTGGGGCTGGAGCTGGGGAGGTGCTGCCAGACATGGGTCTGCCAGCAGAGCCCGGCACAGAGAAGGTACTCAGCTCCTCTTCCCTGTAGTTTCAGGCAACACAGTCCCCATCTTCAACAGCACCCTCTTCTATGTGCCTGAGGACCTGGAGCTGGGTGAGTAGGGCAACCTCAAGAAGGGCCTGGGGTGTGAGGAGTGACTGGGGGGTTCTCAGGCAGGGGCTGACACTGTCTGTGCCCCCAGGCCAGCTTGCTTTCCAGCTGAAGGCTTACGACCTCGACAACGACCCCCTCACCTACAAAATTGAAGGGACAGACTCCTTCTACTTCTCTGTCGACTCCAAATCAGGCAACATGACACTGAGGAACTCCCTGGACCGTGAGGTTTGGGCAGAGATGTGGGCAGATTTCCTTGCCTAAGTGGGAGTCTGGGGTGATGGGGACAGAGGGCAGAACTTATGGGTCACTCCCTGGCCCCAAAATGCAGCTCCTGGAGGGAGAGTTGTCTGGGAGGAGCGTCCTACACAGAGGTTGGGGCTCAGCCATCCAAGGATTGAGCTCCACCTTGGCCCTGACTCACTCTTACCTTGTGTCCCCTCAGCTCCAGGCCAGGCTCACCATCACTGCCAGAGTGTCTGATGGTGTAAATAACGAGGTGAGTGCTGGGGAAAGGGCTGGGTGGCTGCAGTGGGAAGGGAGCAGGGTGCCAGTGGGACCATGGACAAGGCTCAGTGGGAAGGCAACTGGAAGTTGGTGGGTGATGCTGGCTGGCTTCAGAGCCAGGGTGGGCATGGGGTGCCAGAACTGCACGCAGCTCTGCTGGTCACCATTTCCCACACCCATCCTGTGCCCTCCCTGACACCTGGTAGGTCTCCGAAAAAATTACCGTCATCGTGGAGGACCGTAATGACAACGCCCCAGTCTTCCAGAACCTGCCATATAATGCCTCCATCCCCGAGGTACCTTCCTGGGACCTCCCAGCCCCCACGGGCAGCAGGGCGGGGGTGCTGGGTGGCTCCTATGGCATGGGTGTGCCAGCAGTGGGACAACAATGGGCTGGGAACTGTGTGACCCCACACCTGGGTGTGTGGTAACGGTGTACCTGGGTGTGGGGTCATCAGTGGTGCAGCCAGCACCCGGGAACACTCGGTGCCAGGGCAATTCCCGGTGAGAGCCTCTGTGTCATCCTAAGGTGCTGGAATGTGACTGGGACTCTGCCCTTGCAATGAGTTTCTGTTCAGGGTGTGCCCAAGCTGCCTCTCAGCCCAGGACAGGGTGACGCTGGATCAAGGTGTAGATGGGGTGTGGGGCTGAGTCCAACCCCCATCCGGCAGCTCCGGGGCTGGGGTGTAGCCCCTGCTCCCAGGGAGTCCCAGGGAGGGCAGCGGGGGGATCCAGCCTCTGCCTGGCCTGAGCAAGGGCAGCAGCTCATCCCTGTGCATCCCATGGCACTGGCAGTGCCTGCAGCCCTGCAGGGCCAGAGCATCCCAAGGCAGGGTTGGCAGGGTCCAGGTGCAGCGTAACCCCCCTGCTCTCCCACCACCACCCCCTGTGTGCCCAGAACACAACACTGCACAGCATCATCTACACCGTGTTTGCCAATGACAGCGACACTGGGAACGCCTCCAAAGTCAGCTACGGCATCGCGGAGGTGAGCACAGGGCCCTATGGAGTGGGGCCATACCATACCCAAACCCCGCCCCTGGGCCACCCCTGTGGGGCTGAGGTGCCAGGGGACATGGCCAGGGCAGCCCCATGTCTCAGGGGGAGCAGGGAGGTGTTGGGACAGGACCCGCTGGGCAATGGGGGCAAGGGGCTGAACAGTTGCAGGGATGAGCCATGAGTAGGGGCTCCCCACAGCCCATGGGCCAAGCCTCGACTGAGCCCTATCTCTGCTGGGACACCTCTGCTCCCTGTCTTGTGACATAAAGTGATGTCCCCTGCTCAGGTGATTCCAGACAACAAGACGAATTTCCATCTCTTCTACATCCTGCCCAATGGGAGTGTGGTGCTCAATGGTTCGCTGGACTTTGCCAAGAACACATTCTACCAGATCAAGATCCTTGCCAAGGTGGGGACCAGCCGGGCTGGGGGTGCAGGGCTGTCAGGTAAGGGGGCTGTGGGACTGACAGGTGCTCTGCTCCTCAGGACGGCGGGGGATTGCTGCATGGCAAAGAGGTCATCCAGCAGAGCTTTACCTACCTGCCTGTGGCCATTGAAGATGTGCCTAACCTGGACCCACGGTTCCTCAACGAGCCCTACTTGGGCTCTGTGCCTGAGAACTGCGACCTGGTCAGGAGCCTGCCTACCCCAGTGCCATGTCCCTGCCCCTGGCCCTCCCTGGGGGCTCTGACACCCTGAAGTGTCTGGGCTGGAGTTGTCATAGGTCCTGCCCTGACGGCCATGTCCCTGCAGGGCACCATTGTGCTGACTGTCACTGCCATAGACCGAGACACAGGGGTGAATGATGAAATCTCCTACTACATCACAAGTGAGTGACAGGGCAGGATGGGACAGGCAGGACATGGCAAGGTGGGATGAGCAGGAGGGGTGGTCAGGCAGCAAGAGGGACCCTGGAAACTGATTCTGGGCACCCAGTCTCTGCCAGCCTGACCTTTTGGCAGAGAGAGGGCAAGGCCTACCTTTCCTGGTGGCTGCCACTGGTTCCTGCTGTCCCCTTGTCCTAGATGCCAGTGTTCCCTTTGTTATCAATGTCACAACGGGCACCATCACTGTGAGTGAGCCCCTGGACCGTGAGCAGCTGCCCAGCGAGGAAGTGCTGCTGGAAGTCACGGTGAGTAGGAGGCAGCAAGGGGAGCCCCATCTTCTTCCTCTCCCTGGGCCCCTCCAACCTGATGTCTCCTCCTGCCCAGGCACGTGAGAAGAACCTGGATATCTACGGCAAGGTGGCCCAGACCAGCACCTTGGTGACAGTCGTGGTGACTGATGTCAATGACAACAAGCCCCAGTTCTACAACTGCTCCCTCTCCAGCTGCAATTTCTCTGCCAATGCCCAGAACAACTTCACAGGCAGCATCATAGAGCACTCCTCCTCCAGACTGCCCGTGTCCAACCTCAGCATCGTTGCCCACGACCCGGATAAGGTAGGAGCCTGTCCATGGGGCTGGGCTGTGGGGCAGGTGTCTGTCCTGGCTGCACCACTCACCCTCACTCTTGTCACTCCCTGGCAGGGCATCAACAGCAGTTACGAGCTGAGCCTGAAGGGTCCAAATGCTGATGCTTTCACTGTGTTCCCCACAACGATTGTGGGTACAGGGGAAGTCCAGATCCTGGTGCAAAACTCATCCTTAGTGGACTACGAGATAAGCCATGTCATGGTGGTGCAGGTGGGACTTGTAGGGCTGGCCTGCTCTGTGGGGGCAGTTCCTGCTCCCTGCATGTATTGGGGCATAGTGGGGACTCAGCCCTTTTCTTGCAGGGTTCAGAAGCCAAAGCACAATAGGGCTCTGCCCTGGCAGCTTGTTTGGTGCAGGGGAGTTGGGCTGGAGTATCTCTCTCTAATGTGTGGGGACCCATGTGAGACACAGTCCCTTCTCAATCCTGCAGATCATTGCTAATGACACAGGGAACCCCACAGACTGCTGCTCCACAGCCACCGTGACCATCGACCTCATCGACAGCAACGACCACATCCCTGAGTTCCCCCAGAGCACCTACAACCTGAGTGTGGTGGAGAACAGCCCTAATGGCACCATCATCTCCTCAAACATCACGGTCAGGCACTGGGCAGGGAGCGGGCACAGCTTACGTCCCCCAAGCAGGACACTGGGTACACCTGGCACTTCTAGTGCAGCTTGTGCTGAGGGCACTGATCTCTTTGTGAACACAGAAAGGAGTTAGGGCCAGTAGGCTCACAGGGGTGGGATTCCTTGCCTATCAGGGCAACATTTTTGGGGTGCTCACTGCCAGTAGGCATGGCCCCAGTCTCATCACTGCTCTGGGGGCTGAAACAGATTGACCAGATGCTCCCTTCTGTCTTTTAGGCCTATGATCCAGACAGCGGTGTCCTGGGCCAGATCACCTACCAGCTGCTCCCAGAGAACATGTACGTATGGGCAGAGCCAGCCATGACCAGGGCATCATCCTGGAGAGAGGGCTCCAGGCCTGAGCCCCAGTGATGGTTATGTCTATGCCACAGCCGTAAAATCTTCACGGTGAACGCCACAACCGGGGCACTGCTGGTGCACAACGGGAGCATGCTGGACCGGGAGACTCGCTCCATCTACTACGCCAACCTCCAGGCCAAGGATGGGGGCAACCTGGTGGGCACTACGGTGCTGGAGATCACCGTGCTGGATGCCAATGACGAGGTGCCCGTCATCATTGGCTCCTACTTCATCTCGGTGGATGAGGGGCAGAACGTTAGTACACAGATCCAGGTGTGTACCAACAGAGGTGGAGGGATTGGCAGGGCTGTCAGAGAGGAGGGACTGTCCCCAAGGTGCCCAACAGCCCCATTCCAAACACTGACCTTTTCAGGCCATTGACAACGACGAGCCTGGCAGCCTCAACAGCAAACTGGGCTTCAAGATCTTGCCAGGACTGTTCAGCAACAACTTTACCATCAATGCAGACACAGGTGAGATGCACAGCAAGGAGCCGCTGGACCGTGAGGCCTTGGAAGATGAGCGTGGACAGATGGTGGTGACAGTGATGGTGTATGACCATGGCGAGCCACAGCTGAACACCACGGTGAACGTCACCATCACCGTGGGGGTGAGCCCTGGGCACAAGCAGGGACATGCTGGGGCAGGCTGGGGCTTGGAACTGAGATGGATGGGCAGGGCGGGGATGTGGAATCCCTGACTGTGGAGAGGTGCTGTGTCTTCAGGCTCTCTGTGGGGGCAGAGCGAATAGTTGATGCAGGGAGGCAGGAGAGGGCTTGTGTGGATCCTGCCTGTGGGCAGGCAGGTGCCCAAACTCCTGTCCCTAGCCGGTTGTGTGGAATCCTGTTTCCTGGAAGGGCTACAGCCATGGGCTTTGTCTCCTGCAGGACCTGAATGACAACATTCCCATGTTCCTCAACCAGTCCTATGAGTTCTCAGTCTTTGAAGAGTCTCCAGGTAGAAGTTGCATGGCCGGGCTTGTGGGACCAGCAGTGGCCCTGAGTCAGTGCCCACTGCCCACTGAGTGTCTCCACCTGCAGGGTCCTTGGTGGGCGAGGTGGAGGCCACAGATGCCGACCGGACAGAGATCAATTCCCGCATTTCATTCCGATTTGAAAGGAGCAGTGGCTCCAGCAACTTCTTGATCCGCTCATCCCGCCTGGGGCCAGGGAACTACAGCGGGCAGCTGTCTGTAGACCCTGACACATACCTGGACTATGACACCCTGCGGCAGAAGTTCTTCAACTTGACAGTGCTGGCAGAGAACACAGCTGCAGACAACGCAGGGGACAAAGCCAACGTCTCAGTGATGGTTCACATCCTAGATGTCAATGACGAATCCCCCACCATCCTGCCAGACTCACTGCAGGACGTGTCCGTGGCTGAGAATGGGACACAGCAGGGTCTGATCCACACACTGAACGCCTTCGACCCTGACACCAACCATTCACTGGTCTTTGAGGAGCTGGCAGTCACCTGCTTCAAGGGAGACAGCAGTGCTGAGGATGTGTGCTGGGACTGGTTCCTGCTGGTACCCAACGGCTCGGTGCTGGTGAACAGCTCGGACATCGACTATGAGGTGTGTGACAGGGTCCTGCTCACACTGCGGGCTGAAGACCTGTACACTGAGAAGGGCAACCGCTACAGCCAGAACGGTACGGCCCCCCTGCCCACTTCTTCCAGCACCACTGGGCATGGCAGGCACTGGGACCTGCCTCTCCCTCCTGCCGCGAGAAGCTGTGGGTAGCAGGGCAGGAGCTGGGTGGTTTGGTTACAGAGGCAGGGTGTCCCCAACTCTTCTGGTCCCTGCCACAGGAACCTGAGCCTGCTGGCAGGACAGGGCTCCCGCAGAAAGCAGAGGATGGTGCTGCAGGACAGCTCTGTTGGTGACTGGGGCTCTGCTTTTGGGACATTTGCAGAAACCCTGAGGATCATCATTATTGATGTGAATGACAACGCACCAGTCTTCGAGGCTGTCTCAGAGACCTTTGGTGAGCAGCTGGGGTTGGCACATCCTGTGGGCTCCTTGCTGCACCTACACATGCCCTGCCACACTCACTGGCAGCGAGGATCTCTCCCGAGCCCGGGGCAGGGCTGTGAGCGGTGCAGGGGCCAGGCTGGGGTTACTCAGGGCTTTCCATGAAGGCTGTGGGGCCAAGGGCAGCAAGGGGTGCTTGGAATCCCAAAGTTGTGTGGGCGTGGGGTCTGCTGCTAGTCTGGCTGCTCACCAGCATGTCGGCACCATCCGTCTGTCTGTCCCTGCCAGTGGTTGTCCCCGAAGTCTCTCCTGTGGACCTGCAAGTGGCTACCGTGAAGGTGAGAAGCTGCCTGCCTGTATCTGTCAGTCCGTGGGGCCTTGTTCACCTATCCCCACTATGGGCAGGCAAGGGCCATTCCCACCTGTGCTCCTGTCCCTACAGGCCACAGATGCTGACTCGGGCCAGGGGGGAACCATCACCTTCTCCATTGTCAGTGTGGTGCTTGTGGAGGACAGCGGGGTCAGTCGGCCCTTTGAGAACCTCTTCAAGGTGTTGACAACGCTCGACAAGGACACCTACATCGGGAGTATCCAGTGAGGCCATGGGTCTGGGCTAGGGTGGGGGGATGCAGCTCAGCTCCTGCCTGCTGCAGGGCCAGCATGGGCTGGAAAGGAGACAAAGCCTTTCTGGAGTCTGGCCTGGACATGGAGGTAGGATGGATCTTGAGGGATGGCAGTGCCATCTGGGGACATCCTGTGCACCGCAGTGGGATCGCTGATGTCCCTGTCCTCACAGGGTGGCCAGCAACCTTGATGAATCACTGAAGGGGCAGTACAAGGTAACGGTGGAGGCTCAGGATGGCGAGGAACCAGTGCACAGAGTACAAACCGTGCTGAATGTGAGTGTCACCCCCGATGCCATCGCAGGACACCCCGCTCCCAGCCCAGCCCTGCTTAACCCTGCTTCCCACATGCAGATCTTCACAGTGGATCAGAGCTACCGTGTTCGGCTCCAGTTTGTGTCAACAGTGGAAGAAGTCCAGAATAACTCAGAAAATATTAAATTGTAAGGGGTGCTGGGCTGGGGCAGGGGGGGCACGGCTGGACCCACCAGCTGTGTCTCTCAGCTTCATGAACTGTGAATGGGGGTGGGCCAGGCAGGTCCTCGCCACAGGAGGGACCTTCAGGGGGTCCATCTGCTTCCTGTGCCTGAGAGCAGAAGAGCAGGATGTCCAGCCCAGCTTCCCCCATCTCTCTTTTCCTAGGGCCCTGACCACCGTGACCAAGGCAGCTGTCTACGTGGTGGCCATTCGAAGAATGGAGGACACCCGTGACACCCGGTGAGTAGTGGTGGGGAAGGGGACATGGTAGTGGCATCAGGAGTGCCACCCTGGGGCAGGCCACCATGCCCTGCACCCCAGCACCACACTCCCCCCATCTCTCCGATTCTGCAGGGTGGATGCCAAGTCAGTGATGGAGGCCTACTTCGTCTACAGCAATGGCACTGCCCTGGATGTCAATGACCTGAGCATGTGAGTGCTGCAGCTGTGCACGGGCACTGCCACGTGCTGGAGCCAGCCCAGCTGCTCACACCTCCACTTTCCTTGGCAGACTCATACAGTCCGACCCGCTGGGCTTGGCTGAGCTGGTGAAACTGGGGCTGGCTGTCATTGTGAGTGCAGCTGGGCAAGGGGCACAGGGACAGGGAAACAACCCCAGGTGGGGCTGGCTGGGGGGTTCCGCTGGCTGAGACTGTGCCCTCACCCCTGCTCTGCGCCAGGGCCCCGGCGAAGTGACAAAGCCCACAAAGGAGATGGAGCTGATTGGCATCATCGCAGGATTGGCAGCATTCCTGCTCCTCTTCATTCTCATCATGACCCTGGTTTTGGTACTCACCACCAAGAGGTACCATACTGCCTGCACCCTCTCCTACCTCCCCCCACTGCCCCCATCCTCACCAGCACCCCCAGAGCCATCCCTATCCTCCATCCACCTCCTGCCCACCCCATCCCACAGCCCAGCTCCCCCCTGCCCCTCTCACCCACCCACCCCTTGGGCTTTGCAGCTACAAGAGGAAGCTGAGTGCCATGAAGGCTCTGAAGGTGGCCACAACGTTCAACCCTGCCACAGCACATCAGGGCGCCGGCATTCCTGGGACCAACCAGTACAATGCTGAGGGGTGAGTGGGGGGCTCCCTGCAGCAGGTGGGGAGAGACCAGGCATATCTCCACATCCAGGAGCTGCAGGGCTCAATGTCACACCCCTCCTGCCTGGGGGACACGGCTGGCCTGGGCTGACCCCACAGCCCCACGGGACAGCACTTACCTGCCACCCATCCTTGACCAGGGCCAACCCCATGCTGAACCGCCCGCTCGATCCCTCCCATGACCTGGGCTTCCATGAGGACTCCATCTCTGTGACCAGGTGAGCTCTGTGGGCAGCTCCCAAAGGCCACAGGCTGTCACCCTATACCTCACTTCTCCAGTACCTGGGTCCCCTTCTACCTTCCACCCTCCACTCTCCACAGCATGAATTCCCTGGATGAAAATACAGTAAATGCACCAGCGGATGATGACTTTGAGGTCAAGGTAAGTGTGCAAAGAGCTGACAGTGCTCGGCAGCTGGGAGTCCTGACAGAGCACCCTGCATCCTCTTCTCTGCTGTGGTCCCCAGGGGCTCATGGACCCCTTGTATCCCTTCCTCTGCACCTCTCAAGAGCCCTCAGCTCCTGAGAAGGACAGGTGTCCCTGCCCTCCATCTCTGTCCCCATCCCTTCTGACCACACTCTCCTCCTGCAGCACATCAAATTGCGGCCAACAGACCCCACTGACAAGGAGGTGCTGGTGGCTGCCCTGAACCTGAAGGAGCCCACCAAAACAGCGTACCTCAACACCTCCTTCACCACCACGGACTTGTGAGCGGGCTCACGGGGTGCAGTGGGGCCAGAGCGGGACTCGGGCAGCTGCCTCGATGGTGATGTGTTCAGTGTCTGCAAATAAAACTGTTCCACGGGGGTTACGGTGTCCTGTGGCCGTCAGCCCATCTGCCTGGGGGGCTCAGTCAGCTTGGAGTCATCTCTACCAGCGTGAAGTGCTGGTTTTGGGCCAGCTGGTGCAAGAGGGGAGGTGAGTGCCACTGTGGGACTCAGCCTGGCTTGTCCCCAGGACCTTCTCAGCCCCGGGGGAGGGAGGTGCAGGCAGCCCCGTGCAGAGTTTTGTGCAAGGTTTTATTACCCAACATCCACATTGACAGATTGGTCCTCCCGCCCCTTCCTCCCCCCGCCCCCCCCCCCCCCCCAAAAAAGAAATGAAGAGGAAAAAAGAAGAAAATAGGTGATGAAACTGCGGCGCTGGTGTGCCACAGCTTGGCAGTGCGGGGCTGGAGGTGAGCACAGCCTGGGGCAAGGTGGCAGGGGGATGCCCCAGGGCTCCTGGTCTTTCTGGCATGGCCATGGCACCACTCCCACAGCCCAAGGCACTGAGCAGAGCCAGGGCCCAGCGAGTGCTGTGGCAAAGAGTGGGCACTTGCCACGGCCCTGGCTGCCAGTTGGCACTTCAGCAAGCCCTTTGCAGCCCCACAGGGACAGAACAAGCTCAAGATGTACAGTGTGGGTTTAGGTGGGCAAGACTTTACCCTTAATGAGGGAAAACGGCTGCAGTGGTGACTCTGGCACCTTGAGCTGTCCAGCACTTCTGCCCAGAGGGGCTGGTGCAGCTCCCAAGCATCCCATTTTCAGCCTCCTGCCCATCAGATGCTGGTCACAGGCCTGGGCCCCCCTTGCTGTGGCACTGTGGGCTGGTCCTCTGTATGGGGCCAGGCTGGGGAGGCCAAGATCCACATCTTGGCAGGACATCGAGGTGCTGCCAGCCACAGGGATGTTGGCCTGACCACAGGGAGACCCCTGCAGACTGACCCTTCACTCCGGATGCTCTTCAGCCTAGCAGAGCACAGGCAACATAGGAACAGTGTTTGAAAAGATGGTCTCAGCCCCACAGGCCACCACGGAGGAGGTGGCTCCAGGCAGGACACACATGGCTGAAAGTGTCTCTTAAAAAGCTCCAAAAATGCAAACACAGTTCAGTAAAAGCTCCCCTCCCCCCCACCCTGTAAAACCCCAGCTGTAAAAAGTGGCAGCATTTTGCAGTCATCACATCCCCAGCTGCCGTCGGAGAAGAGCAGCCAGCAGGGCCAGCAGGACTCGTGCCCATGTCCCCAGCACATGGGGCCTTTCCGGCACCACTGGGGCAGCTGGACAGGCCTGGAAGCAGGGGAGGCTTCATGCCAATCACCAGCTGTGGCGAGGATGTGCTGCTTCCAGGCAGGTCGAGCTGGGGGCCATGGGGACAGACTCCCCAGGCACCTCCAGCCATGGTGACAGGGGTGAGCAGCTCTCCATCACACACATGGTTGGCCCCAGTCTCTCCCATCTGAGATCTGTCCTGGTGCCCTTTGTGGCCACATCCTCCCACCTCCAGGACACCCACGACACGGCAGTAGGGCAGAGAGGACAGGGCTTTTGGGGGACTGGTGTCAGCCGTGGGGAGCCATGGGGACCCACGCATGCACGGCCACATGCTTGTTGGAGTGTGGCCAAGCCCTGGGCAGGCAAAGCAACGCAGAGCAATGCACCAGTGTCTTTCCAGCATGGGAAGTGATGCTGCTGCTTGGGATGCCAGAGCTCAGGGCAGGCAGCAGCACACACCCTGAGCCATCTTCAGACCTGTGCCACGGGCAGGAGATGCATCAGAGCAGCTGCCTCCACATCTGGAAGTAGCCACGTGCTTCCTCGTGCTGAAAAAAGCCACCAAGCACAGAGACAGGGCACCAGTCTCACGTCCCAGGGCACCTCCATGGGGCTACTCTCATGGGGGAACCCCAGGTTGACAGGAAGGACCCCAGCAAAGGAGATACCTTGTCCCAGTGTGCAGTGCTCCATCACCACCACAGCCCTGCACACTGGCACTGGGTGTCTCAGGACGCCAGGGCAGGGACCCATCCCCACTGTCTGTGAAAAGCCCCGAGGCACCCCCACCCTGCCAGCATGGGCAGCGACTCACTCCATGGCAGGGCCAGCACGGGAGCAGCACCGGGGCCGCCGGACGTTCTGCAGCAGAGCCCGAAAGACACTGGGCTGCCTCTTGGCCTCGCCTTTGCGGGGCCCTCCCTTGACGGAGCCGGTGCGGGTGCTCTGCGGGGTCACCACCACCTGCCGCCCGTGTTCCTCAATCTGCTTCTCCAGGTGCTTTTGGATGGCCATGCCCAGGACCTCCACCTCCATGGAGGCCCCATACACTTCCCACGTCATCCCCTTCTCATCCCAGCTCACCTCCCGGATGGGCTCTGGAGGCTCCTCCTCCACCACCTCCGGCACCGTCCCCTTCACCTGCACCTCAGGATACGAGGTCTGTGGGGACTTGGCCACTGGTGTCATGGGCCCAGTGGCCACTGAGCGGGTCTCCACGGGCATGGACACCTGCATCTCCGCATCCTTCTTGGAGGGCTCCAGGCGTGGGGCTGCAGAGGCCGTGTCTCTCTTGGGGAAGGTGAAGGCAGCAGCCCCGCACGGGGGGCTCATGGGGCTTAAGGCCACCGACACCAGGGACACACGGCTGTCCACTTGCGTCCCCATGTCTTGTGTCGCAGCGTCCTGGGGTGGGGTCACTTCGAAGGAGTAGGATTCACAGAGCTGCTTGGCTGCTTGGGGCTGCTGGCTGCTCCCAGCACCCACATCCCGGGCTGAGCTCCCTTCGGCTTTGCCTTGGCCCAGAGTGGTGGAGCTCGGTCCTGCTTCACTTCGACCCCCAATCCCCACAGTGCTGGTGCGGGGGGGCTCTGATGTGCCTCCCTGGGGGTGTTTGGGAGCCTCAATGCTCTTTGTCTGGCGAGCAGGACCCAGGGATGTGCCTTTGCTGTCCTGGGGCTTTTCCTGGCTTGGAAGTGCAGTTGTCCCGGTGCCTGCAGTGGGCTCCACAAATGCCACATGTTTGGCAGGAGCTGGCGTGCTCCCCATGTCCTTGCTGGTTGCCTGGAGGCATGGATCAGGCAGGGGGGATGTAGGGGTTGCATCCTCCTTCTGGGTGTTGGGGACCCCCATCCCTGTGGGACCACAGGCAGGGACAGCACCACCTGGTCCTCCGCAGCTCCCTGTTGCTACTGCCACACTCTGCTCTGTGCTGGTGTCCTGGAGAAGTGTGCCCGGAGCTGGTCCTGCTGGTGATGGCACCTTCTTCTCTGCCACTGAGCTGGCCTTGGTGCCCTGGGACTCTGGCTCAGGCGCACAGCAGGTCCTCATGGCACGGGCTCCCGCAGCACAGCCGGAGCCAGGCAGGCACTCGCCTGCCGCTGGGCAGCCAGGGGAGCTGGCACTGGGCTCACAGGTGTCCTCAGCCCCAGCCTGGCAGCTCAATACCTGCAGCCCCTCGGGCTCCTTAGCGCTGCCCATGCCCAGGGAAGGCTTCTCCCATGCTAGTCCTGCCACGGGTCTGCAAGAGAGAGGATGGGGCAGTGAGGAGCGAGCAGCAAATGGACCCCCAGCACACGGACCCCCAGCACACCTCAGCTTCTGACTATTTTTCTCCATGCCACCCATGACAACAGGTGGGGCGGCCACCTGGAGCACTCACTGCCCCTGGCACAGCCTGTGTGGTGGCACTCGGTGCCCAGGCACATGAGAAGGGAGGAACAGTGTTGGCTGCCTACCGTAAAAATCAGCCTTCTCACGGCGCAGCAGGACTGGGAGCGGGATCCAGGCGCTGCTGTGGCTGGTGGAGCGGGGGACACAGTGCAGGCACCCCTGCAGAGAGAGTGTTAGCTGAAGAATAGTCCTGGGCACCAGGCTGAGAGATAGGCTGCTCGGCAGCCCCCTCCTGTCAGTGGGAAGCTGGGCCTGGGGTCCAAGGGGGGCTGCGGAGCAGCAAAGCAGCACGGGGCAGCCCAAGCCCAAGTCCTTCCCTATCCACAAAAGGGAACACGGTTCAGTGTCACCCAACTGTCCCCAAACCTTTCCCAGCCCCATGGAGCAGAAGCAGGGTGAAAAGCCCCAAACTTTCCAGTAGCCCCCCAGCTCTGCCAATGCCGGGGAGTCCCTGCAGAGCTGGGAGCACATGTGTCCCGCAGGCGTGGGGCACTCCATGCCTCCGGACACGGCCACTCGTGGGTCCCGAAAAGGGCAGAGCCGAGCGGACACAGCTGGAGCCGAGCGAGTACTCCCCAAGGGAGACAACAGGAGCGGGGACCAGGCGTTCACCGACGTCCCCCAGCAGCGCCGGGCCCGGAGGCGATGATCCCCGCCCCGTCTGTAGGTTCCCACGCAGCACCCCGATCCCCGGAGGGCCGTGCCGCCCCGCACCCCGACCTGCCCCGACAGCATCCCGATCCCGCGGGGCTGTGGCGCCGTGCCCGGTACTGATGCTCCGTGGAGGAGCTGCGAGCCCCAGCACACGCGTGTGCACACGCGCGGGCACGCACACGCCAGCACATGGCCACGGGCACACCCGCACGCACGGACACGCGAGTGCACGCCGCGGCCCCGCTTCCCCGGCCGAGCCCCGAACAAAGCCACCCTCGCGGCAGCCCCGGCCGGGGGAGGCCGACCCGCCGTCGCCGTCGCCGTCGCCGCCCGTCCCGGGTCCGCAGCCCACCCCCCCCCCGCCCCGGGGTGCCGGTACGGGGCAGGCGGCGGCAGCGCCCTGCCCGGCCCCGCCACGTGCGCCCCCGGGCCGCCGGTACCTGCGGCGGGTCCTCCCGCCCGGTCCCGTCCCGTCCCGTCCGGTCCCGTCCCGCTCGGCTCGGCGCGGCGGCGGCAGCGGCGGCGAGCATGCGTGGGGCGGCGGCGGCGGGGGCGGTACCGTGCCCCGGGCCGCTCCCCCCGGCTGCCGCCCGCCCCGGCGCCCCCGGCAGCAGTGGGAAGGCGAGGGAGACCCGGCTGCCGCGTGGGTAGTGGGGGTCCCGGCACACCGCATCCCCCCCGGTGTCATCGCTGTCACCACACCGGCCCGCCCTGGGAGCTCCCCATCGTCCCACCGCCCCCCTGGTACCCAAAGCATCACCACCCCGCGTGCCCCAGGGACGAGCATCCCGACACTCCCCGCTGCACTCGGGCACAGCAGGACACATGGCCGGGACCGGTAGAGTCGGGGGGTCCCAAATCTTAGCGTAGGTCCCGTGGGTGCGGGTGACAGCCACACAGAGCCCAGTCCCCCTCCTACCTGGTGATGGAGACGGCCGCTTCCCTCCCGGGCATTACCGGGGAGGGGGCTGCACCCCAGTCAGACCGAGGGACCGGGACAACGTGCCAGCGTGGCGGGATGGAGATGGGCTCCCGAGTACCCCTCGCCCGAGGGTGGGGGAGAACGGGGAGGGAAGAACGGCCCCGTCTCGCTCCCGGCAGCGCTTGCCTCTGCTCCCGGGCTCAGGCTTTGTCTAACTCCTTCCCACGCACTCCCGCTCGCGCTGCGGGGGGGAAGGCGGCCTGCTCGCCTCACCTGCATCCCTGCACCCCCCCAAAAAACCTCCAGCATACCGCCCAAACTTCCCACTGCCCCTCATCACCCTACGGGACCAGGGTCCCCTCCCTGACCCAGGGATGTCAGCACACAGACGGGAGCTATAGATCTATAGGGTGCAAGGAGGGTGGGTGCTAAGGTTAGGCAGGGATCCCCATCTTGGAGTTAAGGTTAGCAGCGGTCCCCCAGCCCTATAGATCTATAGGGTAAGGCTGATTCCATGGGAGCTGGCACACCTGGTTGCTTGGAGACAAGGGAGGCTGGAAATGCTTCTTTCAGTAAACAGCCAGCCTGGAACAAAACCCCGAAGGCTAAAAATAGGAAGGCAGGATATGGAAATTAAATAACAATCCTTGCCCCCCTCCCTCCCTGGGTCAAAGCAAGGCACCCCAATGTCACCGACAGGCACTCCAAGAGATGATTGGAGAGGCTGGAGTGGGGGGTGTATCCCTGAACCCATCAATGTGTCTCCTCCTCAAGGTGTTTGTCCCCACACTTGGTCCTGCACGCTGGTCCCAGTCCTGCAGCATTGACTGGATCCCATTGCATGCCTGCAGCGGTGGGAGAACTAACTCAGTGTGAGGTGCAGGCGTGGGGTTACATCCCATGGTGCCTCGTGTGGGATCAGACCCAGTCCCGGGCACATTCCCTTTCGGGTCCAAGGGACACCATGGACTGGGGCAAATCCTGG
The DNA here is from genome assembly GCA_036785705.1 of Acanthornis magna. Lineage (NCBI taxonomy): Eukaryota > Metazoa > Chordata > Aves > Passeriformes > Acanthizidae > Acanthornis > Acanthornis magna. The sequence goes on from JAWUZG010000092.1 coordinate 8,657,501, forward strand.
CAGAGGAGGGGACAAACGCCCCCTGGCCTCTGGCTGGGACTTCACCGCAGGCAGGAGGCTGCGGGGTCACATCCTGCTGCCATTTGCTTCCACCTGCCGCTCTCAGCTCTGCCGGCAGCGTCTGTCCCCATCGGCATCTTGCCACCAGCGTGTCCCCGTCCCACCAGGACTGGCCGGGGGGGAGGGGGGGGGGGTGGTAATGAGGAGCATCCTCCCCTCCCCGCAGGCAGCCTTCATCCCAGGCTGGCTGCCTCCTCCTCCTCCTCTCCCCGCCCGGGCACCTCAGGGCTGGCAGGAGAACAATAGCGAGGAGGATGAGTAAGATGGTCCCCATTGCCTTGGCAACGCACTCCCGCGCTGCCGGCTCGGGAGGAGCCAGGCAGCTGCCTGAAAAGCGCGTTCTCCCTCGGCGGAGGGGGTGCTGGCGCAGGTAGCACGGCACCCCCTCCCTGGGCGCCGTGGCCCACCTCCCACGCCGCACGGGCAGCGCCACGTGAACGCACACCGGGCTCCCCCACCGCCGCCGGCGCCCGCACACGCCGGAGCGGGCAGCACACGCGCCCCGCGCCCGCCTCTGGCCGAGCCTGGCTCCGCAGCTCTCCGGTGCCCGGTTGGGTCAGGGAGACGAGGGACACAGCTGGCAGGGGCTGGCTGGGAATGGGACCCCTGCGGCACTGCCCGGCAGGAAGGCGAGGAGTTTCCCACGGCCTCTCACAGCCGCGTCACCTTCACGCACGGCTGCCCACGGTGTCGGCGGGCAGAGATGGTGGGTGAGGAGGTGGTGGGGTGTTGGCAAATGGCAGGGGCAGGGGATGCCCAGGGGCACCAGGATCCCGTCTCCGGCCACAGCCGTGCATCCTGCGCTGTTCCCCAAGTCATGTCACCAGCAGGAGGACCCTCAGCGTGCCCAGAGCTCTGAGTGTCTTGGGGTGACAAGGATGTTACCCAGAGACCCAAAAGCACCAAGCACACTAGAAACAGCACTGCTTTTCCCGCTGCCTTGGTGTGGATGTGCTGGGGGGTATCTGGTGCCTGCCAGCAGGCTCTGTCCCAGGTACCCCAAAACACAGGCCCTGCCTCAGCCCTGTGGGATGGGAGAACACTGTATCCAGGACACCGCAGCCCAGTGGCCAAGAACATCATCCAAGGCACTCCTGGGTACAGACAGCGATATGGCCCCAGGACCAGCCGGGGGCAGAGGCAGGGACAGGGGCACAGAGAGGCCCAGCTCTGCCAGCTGCTCTGTGGCATTGAGAGGGGCCCGACATAGCGTCTATCAGCCAGAGCTCGGTGGTGACACTGGGGAACAGCCCAGTCACACGTTTGATCTCTCAGCACAGGATGAGAGAGAGCTGTGGGAAAGCACCAACACAGAAAATCATAGAATCAGTGAATGGTTTGGGTTGGAAGGAATCTTAAATGTCATCTAGTTTCAACCCCCTGCCATGGACAGGGACACCTTCCACTAGACCAGGCTGCTCAGAGCCCCATCCAACCTGACCTTGAACACTTCCAGGAATGGGGCAGCTACAGCTTCTCTGGGCAACCTGTGCCAGGACCTCACCACCGTCACAGGGAAGAATTTCTTTCCAATATTTGATTCAAATCTACCCTCCCTCAGTTTAAAGATATTCCTCCTTGTCCTATCACTCCACTCCTTTGTAAAAAGTCCCACTCCAGTTCTTCTTAGGTACTGGAAGGGGTTCTAAGGTCTCCTCAAAGCCTTCTTTTGTCCAGGTTGAACAGCCCCAACTCCCCCATCCTGTCTCCATAGCAGAGATGCTCCTGCCCTCTGATCATCAATGCAATCATCTATCGCAACCAGATGCTGCTGTTTCAGAAGAGCAAAAGCCTTTCCTACAGTGCCTCTGTGCCTTTGTGGTAGAGAGGCAGGGACTCCACTTCTCTCTCCTTTCCCAGGAGGTCATTTCAGCAGCTCAATCCATGTGGATAAAGTGAAAGCCCTGGCTGTATTAACAGCACACAAATGCACCATAGTGGGTAAGTACAAGGGGAATATAAAGCACACGGTGACTTGGGCAATGGGATAGGACCATGAGTCAGAAAAGCTCATTAGATGCTGTGAAAATCAGAAGGTCTTTGGAAGTGCAGGATGCTCCTCTGGGCACAGATGTGTGAGGGCATGTCTTGCTGCAGAATACGCCACTGGCAGCCCAGAATGTTGGTGTTAATCAGGAAGTGTCAAGCATTGTGCTCCTCAGATGCAGTCGCTGTGCCTGGGTTGTCATGGATTCAGCTCTGGCTGGTGGCATTTGTGGCAGGCTCAGGGTCAATATCCTGTCCTGCCTCTGGCTCTGCTCTGCAGAGGCTTCATGGCATTAGCAGGGAGCCATGTGTGTGGTGTGGGGAAGCGGTGGCCCCTTGCCTGGATTCACCAACACGGTCACGATTGCCACAGTCACTTCCTCCCCCTGGGGAGTAGGTGAGCTGGCAGAGAACATCTGTCTGCTCTACCCAGCCTTTTCCAGATGTTCCTTTTTGTGTTGCCATGGTGGGTGTGAGGATCAATCCAAGGAAACACTGGGTGAGTTCACTCCTCGTTTCCCTGCCGACAGCCCATAACTCACGCTCCATTTGCACAGCCCTCCTTCTCTGTGCGTATCACAGCGATGTGCTCTGACGAGTGGGGGGAGACGTTTGTAGTGAGTAACACTCACCCAGCGACTGTGAAAAGCAGCTTGGGGTGGGGAGAGGGGGGTGAACTCTGGTTTATGGGTCGGTGCACCTGACCGGAGACATGCTGAGCGAGCCTGGAGTGGGGATGCTCCCACCACTGCCTGCTGTGCTGGGGGAAGGGGCAAATCAGCAAGGGCTTAGAAGGGCAGTGAGCAAAGGGAGCAGGAGTTCATACATCTCTTTTTTTCATTCCAGGGTCCCCAGCTGCTGTGACTAAACTCCCTGGAGCTGTCAGGCAGGGCAGGGCAGCTGCTGGATGCCGTACTGCAGCTCTGTGATTTTTCCTGGGGCCTGTAGTAACAACTGTGTTTTGTTGTTCTTGCACAGGAACGTGAGACTGAGAAAATAACAGGGCCTTTTACTGTAGAAAAGGCCAAGAAGGAGTTTGCAGGTGGTGGCTTTATCCTGGCTGTGTAAGCAGTGTGTGATGGCAGTCAGGGGAGCAGACAGCAGCTGCCTGGCCAGGCAGGTACAGAGGCTGCCACCATCACTGCCTGCCACTGCCCCTGTGCTCCACTGCTCCTTCAGACTTTACTTTGCCTGCACTGAGAATTTGGGGTAGAAGGACCCTCAGGCTGGTCCTCCTGCTGGGCAGGGGCCTCATCTGGTCATTATCCTGCACTCTCACTGCCCACACTCAGGAGGAGTGAAGGTTTCTCCTGCCTCAGCATGTGATAGCTCAGTGAGTGCTGGCCACAAGGCAAAGACCGCTACAGTCCCTCTTGGTAAGGGCCAAGGCAAAGACCCTGTGAAATCCAAAGGCATCCATGCCTCAGGGAAGCTGCGGTGGCCCTGGGATATGGGCAGCATCACACATTGGTCAGGGGACTTCTCAGTGTGTCCAAGACCATGGCCAGCCCGTGGAAATCACACAGTTGTAAATATGCTTTGGCTGGAGCTCAGCAAATGAGTTGCAAGACAAGATGTGACTGATTTTTCTACCTCCACAGGGCCTGGGATTGACGTGCTGGATGCTGATGTCAGTCCCGGGGACTGGGAGATGTCCTGCATAGCACAACGAAGCACTGGGTAAACTCAGCACCAGTTTGGAGCCCGAGAGCTCGGTGGGACCCTGAGCGTACCAGCACTGCATTTTCCCCTCTCCTTCCAGGAAGGACCTTCCCTCTCTTCCCTGCAGACGAGGTCCAGCTCCCAACTGCGGTGAGGTGCTTCCCCCTGCTGTAACTCCAGGAGCTCCTGCTCTTGGCCAGGCACTGCTGCCCCGATCCAGCGCCTGCAGCTGCCCATTCCTGAGGCCATTGTCAGGGAGGAATAAACTGGAAAACACACAGCTGAAGTCCTGCCTGCAGCTGGCACTCCGTGTATCCCTCCAAGCCCTCTCTTCCCAAAGCAGTTCCCTCCCGTGGGGAAGACGATTTGAACCAAGGCTGCACCCTGAGCTGCTGCCCTCAGGAACGGCCCTGTCTTTGCTGATCCCTTTTCTTTCCACACATCCTTCTGCTTCGCTGATAGAATGAGACAGCTGAAGACCTTGACTACTATGTGGATAGTTTTGCTGTGTTTTGGGAATGGTTTTGCAGTGTCAGTTTTGCTTTTAGGAGCTGTACCAAGCTGGTAAGTGCTTTGGGGCTTACAGTGGAAAACCCTCTGTCCCAGTAAGGAGAGCTGAGCTCCCCTATGGCCCTGCTCTGTGCTGATGCTGTGGCAGCCAATCGCACTCCCCCAACGTGAGGTGCCGGATTGCTCAGATGGTGCCAGGATGCTGGGTGGTGCCCACCAAGGGACTGTTTCGCACTGGATCTGTTTTCTGTCGGGATTGGCTCTTAGGAACTGAACAGCATGCTGTGCTTGGAACATCACGTCCAGGAGCTCTGGAGGTGATAAAGACAGGATGAGCTAGAAGATGAGCAGACTTTGCTTTTCACTACCCTCTCACCAGCCAAGGAGATCTCTGTCCTGCCAGGTCCTAGTCTCTATCCAGCCAAAACACTCACCAAGAACAGCTACGCTGAGGTTTCTATTTGTGCTTTTCAGCAAAAGCTCCTGAGAGGGAGCTATTACCAGCACAGAGGGTCAGATTAAATGTCTGTACCCACAGCCTCCCTCTCCCCACACCATCTCTGCTCCATGTCACTGTAGGGCTTTGGCAAAGTGGGCTGAACATCTGCACAAGTCTGGAGCCTGCTATATCTGGGGGGGGACACAGAGCCATTTACAATTCCAGAAGGATCAACACCAAGGTACTATAAGACTATGAGCAGGTGAGTTGGGCCCAGTCATCCCAGACCCTCTTCTTAAAGGGGTGGTGGTCAGTGCCTGTCTCTGAAATGCCCACAGAGAGGCGGCTGCCCCTCATGTCCTACAGAGCCCAGCTCTGAGTGCTGTGCTTAACACTGCCAGGCAGGGACAAACAGCAGCCTAGGAAGGTGCCACATCACCACACCGACATCTTGCCTGCTGTGCCAGAGGGATGGAGAATGAGGCGGAGGTGGCAGGTTACATAATTTGGGGGAAGGAAAGCCCAAGCCCTTCCCTTTGCTGGCAGGGAGCTAGGATCGCTGGAGTGACCTTGGCTGGCTCTTCTGCATCCTCAGTCTTCATTGTTGTATCAGGTCTTCCCCCAGGGCAGAGGAGATGATGCTCTCGAACGTACTGGGGTGTCTTCGTGTTGGCACTGAAAATCATGGGCAGCAGAAAAGAGTGAGAAAAGCAGGGGACTGCTACAAATACCAGCTTCCTCCCACCACTGTGTTCAGGACTGTCCTACACCATGGAACAGTCAGCCGAGGTACCTGAGGGCTCTTTCCCTCACCCATCCTTGCTCTTGGGCCCTTTGCCTCACTACAGAGGCCCTGGGCAGTATTTCAGGGGTTCCCATCCATGGCATCCCATTACCATTCCTGCAAGTCAGCACAAGGCCTGGGTTCTTCCCAGCAGTGACTCCATCCATCTTGGATAAAGCTTCATGCTCAGCAGAGCTCCTTGCTGCTGCTGGGTCCCTGTCCCTCTCTCTCTGTTTCCACATACCTCTGTACCTCATTTCCAGGGCTGCTTAGATGAGTCGGGGGTGCAGAGCTGGACAGGGGGCCTTGTGCCCAGTGCTTGTACATGTGGCACTGCCCGTACCCTCTTTTTGGGGACCTCTGCCCCCCCTTGCCCCCAGACCCTCCTGGCACACACAGGCCCCACAGCTCTCCTCTCTCTAGAAAATTACAACCACAACTGCAAGGTACAGCCTAGGTGTGGACAGAGAACCTGAAGCAGGTGTTCACTGTGTACAATGAGGTCGGCTGCACCCACAGACACAGCACACAGGGGAGCTGCCCTGCTGAGGGTCACAAGTCTGCTGTGCAGGGGGTGCTGCAGAGGAGACACCCTGCTTTCTACAAAGGGTTGCTTTGAGCAAGTTCTCTCGCTGCTCTCTTCCAGCTCTCCCAGGCAGGAGCCTGTCTTCCCCCGCACTGCCTCTGCCCCAGCTCCTTTACAGCCTCCCTGGCACTGAGGCAAGCCATGCTGCTGCTGGTTTGGGTCTGCTTGCCCATGGATCACAGAATTGGACAAGGAAGCGAAAAAATATTCTAGGGGAACAGCAAATAAGCCCCCAAAAGCTGTCTCGGTCCCTCCAATAACACACAGTGAGTGCTATGAGCATTGCTGCAGCCAGAGCCAGGGTAGGATTTGCTGGCATCAGCAAACCTGTTGTGTGTCCGTGCTGACTGCTGCAGCTTCACTCCTCGCTGGCAAAGCTGGCGAGCCAGCACAGGTGGGGGATCTAATCTGATATTCATGGCAGGGAGACTCAGCCCAGGCTCTCAGCCTGGCTTGTGCTGCAGTCAAGGGGCTGGAGGCTATCTGGGGACTCAGGCTGGGTTGGTGGTCCTGCCCTGGGAGAGCTGAAGACCCAAGGACTGTGCTGTGGGGTGGGCACAGGACCCCCTGCTATGGTGGACATCCCACAGTCATGTGTGACACCCACCTGCCCTTCAGGTGGTCACACTGCATCGGAGCAAGCCTTGGGTGCCAGCCACACCCCCGGCCCCTTGAGGGGAGCAGGGGCACATAGGAAGTGGGGAACCAGTGCTGGAGCCCAGGACTGTGTCTACCCTCATCCTGGCTCGTGGCACTCAGCCCCACAGGGGCCCCTGCAGAGGCAAAGCCCTGCAGACAGGCAAGTGGTACGGGGACATTGCCTGCACCCCAAGTCTCCGCCAGAGTCTGGCTGGAGGCCCAGGGAACAATGACCTGCTGTGACGCAGCAGCCAGCAGACAGAAAGGCATCTTGTCCTCATGAGCAACCAGTCCTGCCCACTCCCCCAGCACCAGCCCTCTTTCCAAAACTACCCCTGCCATGAAAGCACAGGGCCAACCCCTCCCCAGGGACCCCACAACCAGGACCAGGGGGCTACAGACAAGAGTTGGCTTTATTCACGGACACGGGGGCAGCTGTGTCACTGGCAGCTGCCCTCGTATTGCACATCCAGCGACGGGGGAATATCCATGCCACGTCACAACACAGCGTCGGCACTATGGGACTTCGAGGGGGGCGCGGGCACCGTCACCACCCAGCAGGCTGGGGAGCGGCCTTGGGCGCCAAGGGTTCACAAAGGCAAAAGACCCGTCCACCCATAGATAGAGAGAGATATATATATAAAAAAAAATAGTTCCACGATGACCAGAGCAGAACCACAGGGACACGCGTGCAAGCGAAATGTACAGCAGCCCGCGAGCAGGTAAACATGCTTTGTACACACACAGACACGCCGGGACGCAGCCGGGGTTTATGGCACTGGGAGGGAGACAGAGCCATAAACCCGGGCTTCACACACACGCTCACACACACACGCGCACACACCAGCCCCTGTGGGCAGCACCCACGGCTCGGGCACGCGCCGGGGCTCGGGGGCTTGGACACAGCGGGTGTTTCTCACTGCTAGACATGTTACGGAGACACGGACACGGTCCCTTGGAACGGAACTGGAGGAAGAACTCGTGAGCGAACGGGGCAGGGGAACCCCTGCTCTTCCCCGGCACACAGGCACCGGCCGGGGCCGGCTGGGGAGGAGCAGGGGGCTACCGGCGGTTCGTTGTGCTGCTGGTGGAAGAGGCAAGGATGGGGGTCCATTATGCCTCTGGCTCGTATTCCTGGTATTCCTCCTGTGGGATGGGGAAGGAAAGAGCCAGTGAGAGTTCAGGTGGGGCACAGCGTCCCTCTCTTCTCCAGCCCAACACCAGCTTTGCTCTGGACAGTACACTGATCACTGTCCCACTGTGCCCACTGTGCCACCCTGTCCCCTCACCTGTGGGGGTTCCTCGTAGTTTTCCCCCTCTGGCTCCAGCAGCGGCTCCACCAGTGGCTCCTCCACAGCCTCCTGGGCCACCTCCTCTGCCTGAGAGTGAACCGGGAGGTCAGTCCCACACACACAGCCCCCACATGGCACCCCCCCTTCCTGCCCTGCCAGACCAAGCAATGCACCCGAGACACAAGGGGCTCCACAGGGAGGGCTCCGGTGGCACCCTGGGCACACAGCAGCCCACCTAGCTGGGAGGTGACATGCACAGATCTGCAGAAGCAGAAGCTGTGTGTCTGTCCCTGCACTGCTCCTAGCCCCAGCCTCGGGCACGCAACGAGTGCTGGCACCACGTGGGCCTCGACAGGCTCCTGGCACTGGCAGGGCTGCAGGAGCATCCTGCATCCCTGGCAGGGGAGGGCGGTGCTGGGTAACCCCTCCCCGGGGCTGGCAGGCGGGAAAGGGGGGCAGCCGATCCCCCTGTGCAGCGGCGGTGGCGGCGGTGGCCTCATTTCTTCAGCTGATGCTATTTTGGGCTAAGCTGGAAGCCAACAGCTCATGGGGCGGCGAGCTGGAACCCGCTGCCCCTCCCGCAGCTGTCAGGTCACCTCGCAGCCGCTGGAGCGACGCGCCGCAGGCCCACGCCGCCGGCCGCCATGCCAGGGCCCGAGCACGCACACGTCCGCAGACACCGCACGCGGCCGCACACGCTCGGGGCCGCGATGCCCGCCTGCCCTGGGCACGGCGAGACCACCTGGACACCCTCGTGGTGCCTCCCCTGGGACTGGGGAACAGCCAAGGGGCTCCCCGCCAAACCTGGGGATGTGCCAGCCTCCCCACGGGCATGGCAATGCCTGCGGACTCTCACCTTCAGGTCCGCAGGGAACTCCTCCTTCTTCACCAGCCCGGTGGCCGCCGCGATGTTGCCGGCGCCGGAGAACGCCGCTTCGCCCAGCTGGGACGCCTGCTCCTTCGCTTTCTCAGCCACTGCAAGAGCCGGGGGTGTCCATCAGTGCCCCCCCCGGGCCAAAAGGGGTGCCCAGCTGTGGCTTCATGCCCTGCACCGCCCGCGGGGGGAGCTGACGGGGAGATGCTGGGCAGGATCAGGCTCTTCCCACTTCCTTGCCCTGGTGGGGAGGGGAGGGGGCCACGACGCTGCTCTGCAGCTGGGCAAGGAGTGTGAGCAGCCGCCGCAAATCCTTGGTTGCCGGCCCTGTTATGTAAGAGGCTTTAGCAGAGTGACATCAGCCCCTCAATTAGCCTCTGATCTCGTTAGTGTGGCCACGCTCACAGGGCCGGAGGGGTACCGCGGTGGGGAGGCAGAGGGGCCCATACCTGAGGTTACGCCTTGCACCACACCTTGGGTTTTACTCCCTGAGGGTAGAAAGAGACAGAGATTGGGTTAGAGGGACTGACGGCTGGGCTTTGACATGTGCCATGCCCGGGACCCTGGCAGGGCTCTGAGCCAGGACAGCATCCTGTCCCCACACCCCACGCCAGGGCAGCTGGGGAGCTGAGCACTTGCCTGGCTCCCCTCAAGGCTCCTCTGGTCCCTGCAGGAGCCAGAACTGGGGCAGCACAGGGCCACCACTGCGTGCCAAGCAGGGCAGAGACCCCAGGGCCTAGCACCCTGTCAGGGCACAACCAGGCAGGGCAAATGCCAGCCGTGCTGCTGAGTAAAACCTCACAAGGGATCCAAACCCAGAGCTGGTGCCAACAGAGCATGGGAAGCCCCACAGCTGGGGTGCCCGGAGCTGGGTACTTCTGCTCGCTGTGCTGACCCTGCCAGGCTCCTTCTGGCAGAGTGACACCACCCAGGACACCTCATGGAATGGGAATGGGGTGTCTAGGATGGAAGGAAAGGCAGGGGCTGGGCAGCTCCTGTAGGATGAGGCCTCAGGGCATTCCTTGAGCTGCTAGACCCCTGTCCAGCACACACACTCTGGGCAGGATGGGGGCCCAGGGCAGGCACACACCACTGCCCAGGGGAACAGTTCTGGGGCCTCAGCTCTCCCACAGAGCGTGTGCCCTCTGGAGCAGAACAGAGCCCTAGCCCCGCACCCTCCTCCCTCCCACTGCAAGCAGCGTTGGCCTGAGCTCCCTCTCTGGGCATTCCAGCACCACAGCCAGGCACACAGACTGCCCAGGAACTGCTCCTCCTGCCAGCCATGTCTTCTAGGACTTGGCCCCGAACAGATCCTGGCTCTACGAGGCAGCACGGAGGGACCCTCAGTCACCAGCCGGGTGCAGAGGAGATGCTGGTGTGGGATGAGCTCCGTGGCACTGCCTCTCCAAGGGGGGCAAACATGGTCCCCACCCCCTGCCCCAAGGCAGGCATATCCCAACACAGGGGTCACCACCTCCATCATGGTCCGTCTGCTTTCCTGCCCCAGAGCATCCCGGGCACAGAGCGGAGAGACTCCTGGGCTCAGACTCGGAGCCGCAAGGGGTCCAGACCCCGAGGGTCCCATGCCCTCAGCCTGGGGACCAGTCCCCGACTCTGCTCCGACCCGCGGGGCCCACACTCCTGCCCTGCAGATTCCCGGTGGGCAGCGAGGCACTGCGGGCACCGACCCTCTGTCCCGGGGCACTCCGCCGCAGGGTGGTCGTGGCAGGGAAGGAGCGGGGAAGGGCAGGGGAGAGGGGGAACGGGGCCGGGGACAGGTGGGGACGAAAGGGGGACGGCAGGGGGATGGGCAGGAGGACGCAAGGGCAAACGCAGGAGCAGGCAAGGGCAGGCAGAGAGGGCCGGCAGGAGCAGCCAGGGACGCGTAGAGATTAGCCGGGAGTGGGGAGGCAGGGGGCTGGCAGGGACTGACAGGGGGCAGGCAGGGGGCTGGCAGGGGGCAGGCAGGGGGCAGGCAGAGCGAGCCGGTCCTTACCGACATAGAGGACCCCTTCCTTGGTCTTCTCGGCGGCCTCGGCCACCCCCTGCTTGGTCTTCTCAGCTGCGGCGACCACCCCCTCCTTGGCCTTGGACAAGCCCTTCATAAACACCTCCATGGCGGCTCTGCGGGGAGAGGCCGCACGGCTTCACCCCGCCCCGGCCCCGCGCCCGCCCGCCCCGCGCATCCCGGTCCCGCGCATCCCTTCCCTGCGCATCCCATCCCCGCGCATCCCGGTCCCGCGCCCCCGGCCCCGCCGCCCGCCCGACCTGGCTCGCTGTCGGCGGGGACGGGCGGGCCGGGCCGGGCCGGGCCGGGCTGCGGCGGGGCGGGCTCAGTGCGGCTGTGCCGGGGCCGCGCTGCGCTGCGCCGCGCTGCGCCGTGATGCGCGGGGGGGACCGCGCCGCGCCGGGCTGAGCCGGGCTGAGCCGTGCTCGGCCGCGCCGAGCCGTGCCCCGCCGCCCCCGCACCGCCCCGCACCGCCCCGCACGGCAGCGGCGCCCCCGACCCTTCGCCGCCCCAGCCCCGCAGGCTCCCTCCCCGCACTGCTCGGCACCCTGGGACAGTTCTCCCCATGCCCATCATTCGTCGTGAGCCCGCCACACTGTCTCTATGCTGTTCTGTCCTGACCCCCATTGCATCCTATCCCACTCTCTCCCTATGCTTGTCCCATCTCGTCCTGATCCCGTTGCTTTCCATCTACAAGCTGCTCTTACCCCATTCCATCCTTATCGCCATCGAGCTCCCTCCACATTCCACCCTGTCCCTATGCCATTCCCATCCCCTTCTCGTCATGTTCTCTTCCCACCTCATCCCACCCCATTCCCATCCCACTGCATCCAGCTCTGATCCCATCCCCTCCCCATCACATCCCCCACTCTCCCCATCACATCCTATCCTGATCCCATCCTTCCCATCCCATCCTTATGCTCCAGCCTGATGCTATCCCACTCTGTGTACAATCCTGCCCTGCCCGTACTATATCATGGTCCCCACACATGGTCGCCACCTTACACAATTCTGTTCCCTCATCCTGATCCCACCCTGTCCCACTCTGAGCTCCTGCCCTCATCCCCCGGCCCCCTGCCCTAGAGAGGGATCCCCCATCTCTCTGTTCCCCAGGAGGGGGAGACCTGGCACCCTCTTCCCAGAACACCACCCTCCCACCCCACCAGCTGCAGCTCGGATAGCTCCTCATCCCACCTGCCTGTGGGTATTTAAGAGCCAGAGACAGCTCGGGGGAGCATGTGTAGGTCAGGATGGCTACAGGGGAGCAGGTGGGTGCTCCCCTTGTGGGCCGGGGAGGCTGCAGTACACAGACAGCCCTGTCAGCCCTCGGGGCTCCCAGTGGTGGGGGGGAGAGGGGGGCTGCAGGCTCCCTGCTGGAACGGTCATGGGGCTCCTCGGGACTGTCCCACCTTCCCCTGCAGAGGCAACAGGAGCAGCGCCGGCAGAGGGCTGGGCAGCAAGAGCTGCTCCCGGCAGAGATCCTGGGCAAGCACCCCCTACAGAACAGGTATGGGGGCCTGGTCATGGATAGCCTCTCCCAGCACTGGGAGGGGTGTGCTGGGGCTGGAGGGAGATGCCAGCATGGTTGAACACCCCATTTCCCCTCCTTCCCCAGATGGGCACTGTGGTTTTTCAAGAATGATAAGAGCAAGATGTGGCAGGCAAACCTGCGCCTCGTCACCAAATTCAGCACTGTGGAGGACTTCTGGGCGTGAGTGTCCATCGGGTGGGCACACCCATTGTGCCCGTTCTGGTGGAGGGTCTGAACCTGAGGCACCTATTCTCACCTGCTTCTGTGTCTCCATCTAACACAGACTGTACAGTCACATCCAGCTTGCCAGCAAACTCTCAGCTGGCTGCGACTACTCTCTCTTCAAGGTATGATACCCCATCCTCAGAGTTCCCACAGCACCCAGCATTATGGGGGCATGCTGGGTGCTGGTAGGGCTGTCAGGGTGCCCTAGCCATAAGGTGGGAGGGGAAGTCTGGCTGGATGTTCCCATTTCCCCAAGCCAGCTCTGGCTGGGTGCTTGGTGCTCTTGACTGTCCCCTTGCCCGCCCCTAGGATGGCATTGAGCCCATGTGGGAGGACAGCCAGAACAAGCGTGGTGGGCGCTGGCTCATCACCCTGGCCAAGCAGCAGCGGCACACCGAGCTGGACCGTTTCTGGCTGGAGACGGTGAGTGCAGCCCTGCTCGAGGGGCCTGGGGGTCCTGGCTGTGCTATTCCCCCTGTCCCAGGGCTGAGCCCCAGTGAGGACTGTCCCAGGCTCCCCTTCTCCTCCCAACAGCTGCTGTGTCTCATTGGGGAAATGTTTGATGAGTACAGCGACGAGGTGTGCGGGGCCGTCATCAACATCCGCACCAAGGGGGACAAGATTGCCATCTGGACCCGGGAAGCGGAGAACCAGGAAGGGGTCACCCACATTGGGTAATGCACCTTCGGGGGAGATTGCACCGGGGAATAAGGCCTTCCCCTGTTTGGAGGAATAGGATCTCTGGGCAGGGAGCCAGCGGGAGAAGTGGTGCTGCCCTGTTCATGCATCTCCTTCTCTCCTCCAGGCGTGTCTACAAGGAGCACCTGGGCCTGTCACAGAAGGTGGCCATTGGGTACCAGGCCCATGCGGACACAGCCACCAAGAGCGGCTCCCTTGCCAAGACCAAGTTTGTGGTGTGACTGCAGGGGTGGTGGGGAGCTGCCTGTGGGGTCCCATGTACTGTCCCACAATGAATGTCTGCATTCTGAGCATGATCTGTGTCTCCAGGGCTCTTGGTAATCTGGGGTGGCTCTTGTTTGTGGGGGGGAGGTTTCTGGGGAGGGAGATGATGTTGCACTATATACTGGCCCCTCCATTCTGGGTGAGCAGGGCCAGGAGCACAGAGCTGTGAGCTTGGGACATTGCACATGTCCCCCCCCTCACCTCCCCTAAGCCTGGGACCACTGCCCCTCTCCCTGGGGCTGTGGGGGTGTTCCTCTCTCTTGGGGGGCCCTGGATAGCCCCCAGGAGGAAGCTGTTCTGTCCTCCCCCAGCCAAGGCATGGGCACAGCTCATTGCCCTGCAAACCTGGGCATGGGAGGCACTACTGAGGCCCAGCTCATCTGGGTCAGCTCAGCCTGGGGAGCTGGTCCCATTTTCTCTAAAGTCCCTGCACATCAGTGGCACATGGGTCTGCCTTCTCAGGAAGATCATTTTCTCGGCTGAGGGCTGGCAGTGTCCCTGCAGGGTGTGTGCTGGGGCTGCAGCACAGCGTGGTTCCCATACTGCATCCCCTCCCACAGACACCTTCAGCACAGGTGCTATGAAGCTTATTTGCTTCCCAAGGTTTTGTTCATGCCAGACCTGCAGGTTCACAGCCTGTTTTTTGAGCTTAGGACTTTGCTGTCTCCTCCTTTCCATGGCTCATGTCCTCTGCTGTCCCTCTTGACTGTTCTGTCCCCCCACACTTCCTTCCAGCCCCACCCCATGTTCTGTCCTTTAATCTTTTATTTGTGTGTTTGATTGTTGTATCTGTGCTTCCCTGCCTAGTCAGATTCTGGAGGTGGAGCTGTCTGCTCACCTCCTGACAGTGGTGCCTGCAGCTCTGCCCTCACTGCAGCTCTCACCCAGGAGTATCCTCTGTTCTCTCCAGCAGCACCCAGGCTCCATCTCAGCCCAGAGTTACATCTTGTGCAAGATGTAACTGGCCACATGTCCAGCCCATCTGTGTCACCTCATCAGCCCAGAGCCAGGGTTGCTTGTCCCCCGCTGTGATGGCTCAGCACTGCCCTGCCTGCAGACAGGTTCTGCAGAGAGCTGGTCCTGCAGAAAGATGAAGTATTGACCATTCTCTGCTCTTAGAGCTGGCTGTGACCTGTCTGGTCACAGCTTGACAGGCAGCTGGTGTGGCTGTGTCACCCAGGGTCTCGACTGCCTGCAGTGCAGCCTGTGGGGTTGAGCTTGCTGAGCCCTGCACTGCCCTGGGATGCTGCCATGGCTGCACAGAGCTGTGTCCCTGGGACTCAGCTGCCTTTCTCCAGGGATATCAGCCTTGCAGCTCCCCCATGGCAGTGTAGGGCCCTCCACCACCCAATATTGCCCCTGTTCCAGGCAGAAGATGCTGCTATCGAGAGAAGACAGGAGGGTGCCAGGCCATGTCCCTGTGTCCTTGCATCGTGTGATGGCCTTAGGTCACTTCTCTGTGCAGGTGCAAGGGGGACAGCACCCCACTGCCCTCCGCTGTAGGGCAACAGGGCTGGGGGGAGCTGCAGGCAGCAGGGTGGGGATGAGGGGATGCAGTATGGTGGGACAGCACCCCAGACTCGGGGGGATCAGGGGGTGGCTCTGCCTGCCGTGCCCGCCGGTCCCGCACGGGCAGCGAGTGCCGGCAGCCCCGGGCTGCCTGCGCTGCCTGTAGCGCCGCTCGCTCGCCACGCGATGGTGCCGCTCGCCCGGCCTTGGCCAGCTCCGGCTCGGCAGGGCTGGCAGCCTGCCCTGCCTGCGGTGGGGTCCCTGTCTGCGCTGTCCTACCTGCGCTGGGACCCCCGCCTGCGCTGGGGTGACAGCGCTACCCCAGCCCCTCCGAGATGGGAGGCAGGCAGAGCCATTCGTGGGGCTGGGAAAGCTGAATCTGGAGGAGGGGGTGCTGAGACTCCCTAAAACGCACCATTAATGCCCCTCCCCAGCAGTGACAGTGTGAAGTGTGTGAGGCAGGGGTTGCCTTGTCCCTTTGTCCCGTCAACCTACTGCTCTGCCCCACATGGCCCCCTCATTGCCACCCACCTGGCTCTGGGGCTGAGCCCCCACAGCCAGGCTGGCACGCAGTCCTTGTCCCCTTACCCCAGCAAGGGTGTTGTGGTCATGGGGTGCCCTGTGCCCCACCACATCAGAAGGCCAAGGTTAACCGGGGCGGGAGGGGGTGCAGAGGCTGCTGCACTGCCGTGGTTCATCACCATTCTCATGTAGCCACAGTGGGATTTCATTTGATTGGAAAAATAATAGGAGCCATTTATCTCCATGGCTTTATGGGTTCCCATCAGCCCTGCAGCCCAGCCAGGGTGGGGGGCTGGCAGTGCCCACCCAGACCCCGCCCTGTGGGGACACAGTGACCTTCATCCTCAACTCCTGCACCCCACAGTCCTGTCTGAGGGCCAGAGGGTGCTGGGGGGCACACAGGCACCCCCCGGCTGTGCACAGCAGTTGCCAGGAGCCACCCAGCGAGTACAGCAGTGCCAGGGCTGCCCCCGGCCTGTCTCATGCTGGGCAGCTGTCCCAGCTGGCAGCCGAGCTGGCAGCCCTGTCAATAATAATAATTAAAAATTAATACTAATCAAAAGGGAGAGGCAGATGGCAGCAGACATGCGGCAGGGCTGGAGGTGGGGGTGGGAGGCACAGCAGACAGAGGGGCCTACAAGGACAGGGGTGGGAGGGCCAGGAGTGCTGTGAGGTCTAGCAGGGATGGGGGTGCAGGTTAAGGGACCCACATGGCACAAGAGGGATGGACGATATGGGGCTGGGGTTGCTGTGGGGCACAGCAGGGATGGGGATGGACTGGGCTGGTGCCAGGATGTGGTCCTGTGTCCCCCTCTCCATGCAGGGGGTGTGGGTCGGTGGTGCCGGGTGCCCGTGCAGGGTCACCTTGCCGGCAGCTGGCATGCAGCCATGGCCAGGCACTGCCAGTCCAGCTTCTCCCTGAGCCACCAGCTCTGGCAGCAAGGACAGATCCTGCTCCCGGCACATGTCTGGTGCAGGCACCCATTCTTGCAACCAGTGGGTGCTGCAGGGTTAAAATCCCCCAAATAACTGGGGAAGGAGCTGCTGGCTCCGTGCAGGGCGCGTGGGCCGGGGAAGAACAGGCAGCGCTGGCTCACCGTGGGAGTGGGCAGGCAGTGCGGCTGCCGGCGCTGAGGCTGTGCCACGCTGTTCCTGCAGTGCCTGAGCCCCCTTGCCTGCCCCATCACCCAGCCAGGGGCCACGGGGGGGCTCTGGGCCTTCCAGGAGAGGTGTGGGTGCACAGGGGACCTCCATCCCTGGGTACCACCAGCATGCCCTGAGTATCCCTGGACTGGAGCTCCCCGTGTCCTCCCTGCCAGGTCCTGGAAAGGGCTCAGGCTCTGCCAACCATCAATTCACAATCACTGTGGCATGCAAGGAGGGGTACCAAGGGTGAGGGGTACCTACAGCACACTGTTCCCATGACAACCTCCTGGGAGAGACAGCAGTCGGTGCGGGAGATGTGGGAGGCGAGGGGCCTGTGAACCCCTCTGTGCATGGGCTCCCACGCCTGGTAGGACACAGTGGGGCACAGCAGAGGGACTGCACCTCTGGGTCTTGCTCCCAGCCTCAGGCTCTGCCTGCTCCATCCTGTTTCCTGCCCACTGTCCCTGCAGCTTGGGACAGGCAGGCATGGCGGTGCTGGTGCTGGGCTGCTGCTCTCCAACTACAGCTGATTTGCTCGGTGGGGAAGTGGTTAAGTGCCTGCAGGGTCGTCCCCAGTGCCGGCAGCAGAGGAGGCGAAGACGGGGACAATATCTCCTGCCCTGTGCCTCAGGGAGCCTGTACCTGAGAAGGGTCCTTTGCTGTCACTTCTCATCTGGGTGGATACCAGGCTCTGCAACACGGCTGAGCACTCTCCTTCCCCGCAGGGACGGGCTGGCACTTCTCGCTTGGCAGAGGCAGGCGGGGGGAGTGGGCGGGTGGGATGGGGACAGGGATGGGGACAGGGAGAGGAGCTGTGTGGCCACAGACCTGCAGGCATGTCTGCAGCACGGCGCTGTGCAGGCAGTGCCACCACCCCTTTGGGGTGTGTTCTGCTGGTCCTCTACCCTGGCCTGGGTGCCCCCCAGCTGGCTGGCATGCGCCCACAGAGCCTTTCCCTCCCCGAGTCACCATGTTGTCCCCGAGTCTCTGGCACTGCCCCTGCCCACAGCCCTCTCCCTTAGCTCCCACAGTGGGTGCCACCACTCGGAGGGACCACCCTGCACCTCCCTCAACACAGATGCATCCAAACATTAGCACCCCCACATCCTCCCAGCGTGACACAGGGACCAGCAGCCTCCTGGTTCACAGGGGAGCAGGTGTCATCCCTGAGGCTGCCGGGACACAGCGCACGTGGCAGTGCCATTGGTGCCTGTCCTTTCCCTCCTGGCCTGTGCACCCTGGTGTGCCCTCGCAAGGGGCTGGGGATGCTGCCCCCACAGCCACCCCCTTTCGCGGGGCCGGGGGCTGCCAGGCCCCCTGGGTGCGCCAGCACCACAGCTCTGGCCGGGAGGGCTGGAGTTTCCCGGGCGGTCGATGTGCCCATCGATCCCGTGCAGCTCCGCCGGCTGCTCTCCCACCGCCCTGCTAATTAATTGTCTGCTGCTGCTGCTGCTTCTGCTGCTGCTGCTGCTGTGGGAGTGCTGGGCATGGGGGTGCTTGGGCTGCCTGCACCCTCTCTTGCCTGCACCCCGCCTGCCAGCCCGCAGGCTTTGCCCCACACATGTCAAGGAGCCAGCACCCACTTCAGACCCACACCCAACCCACCTGTACTACAAAGTGGGGGGTCTTTGGAGGGGGCTGGCAGGCCCAGGGCAGGGTGAATAGTTTGAGGGGTGGCTGGGGGGCAGCAAATGGCCACTAGCAGTCCACCAGCTGCCCATGTCCAGAACAACCTGCCACTGCTCACAGCTGTGCCCACTCCAGCCTGTGCCAGCCCCCAGCCAGGTCTGGGGATGGGGACAGGGACGCTGCCTTTGTGCCAGTCTGTAATGAGATTTCTGCTTGGCTGCCTGGATAGAAAATCCCAGCCAGAGGATGTGAAAAGCCTCTCCAAGCCCCAGCAGCCTCCTGCCCCTGCCCAGCCCAGAGCATACAGAGATGCCCCAGCGCCCAGAGTGCTCCTGGGGGGCATCAGCACCAGCTCCATCCAGGAGCCGTGATTGGCATGGGGCACCCGTGGGATGTGCAATCCAGAGGTTTCTCTACCTATTCATCCCACTGGCCTCATCCCAGCCCCACACTGGCACTGGTGCAGCCTCCCCATGCCCAGGCTGGGGGTGCCAGGCACACCGTTGGGGTCCCCAAGCTGCATGCCAGCACTGTGCCCACTCTCCTGTTGGCCTGGGTGCTGGTGTCTGCATCTCAGTGCTGCCAGACCTCAATTCTCTGGTGAGGTCCTGGCACCCTGGTACTGTGTCTGCAGAACCTGTGTGTGCAGGGTGGCACCACGCTGTGCTTCTGGCCACCTCATTTTCCCCCACAGCAGGAGCAAATCCATCTCCTCAAAAAGTGGGGAGTGACTCTGGGTGCTGAGGGCTGCAAGAAACAGGCTGTGCTGGGATGGGCTTTGCTACACATCCTAAAGGAGCCCTTCCCACCCCCAGCACAGTGCGCCGTTAATCTACTCTTGCAAATGGCTAATTTTGAAAATCCTCTTATCAGAATTAGGTCCTCAACATCCATATTTATTTACTTTTCATTTTCATAATCTTTCTGCTCCTTGTGTGGCTGGGGTTGTTCTCACTTGCTCCATTTCTGATCATCTCTGTGCAGGATGAAGCCTGGTATGTCCCACACCATGCTGTGTCATCCCATGCCAAGCTGTCCCATGCCATGCCGTGCTGTGCCGTGCTCTGTCACCTGTCCCTCATACACCACATGTGTTCCTCACACCTTTGGCTCTGCCAGTGACACTATCAGTGCCAGTGTCCCCTCCCCACTGGAGCCCCCTCCTGCCCCATGCCACGCCCAGCCCCATCCCTGCCTGGCGCCAGGGTAGCCGCATCCTGCCCGTAGGTCCCTGCATTATGCATTGTTTATCCGTCAGCACCTTCCCTGTTTGTAACTCAATTAAGCAGGCGCGGTTTTGCTAATACAATGGTGTTTAATATTCGGCTTCCTTAAATACCACAAATGGATAGGGAGGCAGCGCACGGGCGATCCATTATACATGAGCTCAAATATCTACTTAAATATTTGATGGGAGTTTAGAAAATCTCGGGGCTGGCCTTGCCCGTGGCTGCCAGGGCTGGGCAGGAGGTCGGGCAAGGCACAGGCAGGGGCTCGCCAGGCTCCGTGGTGTTGGGAGATGTCTCACCTCAGCTGGCCCAGACAGAAGTGGCACCTGGGGCATGTGGGGAGGAGTGAGCAGTGCCAGGGAGGTGACAGCCCTAGGGAGGTGGCAGCTGAAGCCCACAGAGCCTGGGTACCACTGCTCACCAGGTGATGCCCTCCCTCCACCTCCACCTTAATCCAGTCTTTTTCAGAAGAAAGCCCTGGCACAATGGCTGTAGCATGCGGCTGAGCTGTGACCGCGGAATACTGGAGAGGAGAATTAATTTTTAATTCCACCCTAATTACTCTGAGTAATAATCCATTTTCAGCACCCAGTGGGACCAGAGTTTCTGGCGTCCCCCTGGGGCTCACAGGACACCCAGGTGCTGAGCATGTGGGGCTGTAGGCACTGGGCCAGCCAGGCACTGCAATTTCCTCCTCAAAGACCCTGATTCCTGTGGCTCCCCATGTGCTGCAGCCCCTCACACCACCCTGGCAGGTGGTCAGGGGTCCCAAATGCCCCCAGGGGCATGAGCCATGCAGACATTGACCGTTGGCAGCAGGACTCAGGGCTCTGGCAGCTGTAGAGCAGGATCTGGCTCATCCATCCCCTCAGTTTCTCCTCAGCAAGAGGGAAAGCAAGCGGAATTGAAAGTGATCTCCCCAATCTGTATTAATTAGAGTCTATTAATTCGTCAGCGCACCCAGCCACTTCTCCACTGATGACCCAGCCGTGCTGGCCTGCAGCGCAGGAGGGACACGCAGGGTGACACCACACAGCCTTGGCACGGCCCCTCTGTGGCACCGAGCGTCACCAGCACATGGCGAGGGGAACTGGGAGAAGCTGAGGCAGGACTGGGCACCCCCGGCTGGGCACCGGGACAGGATGCAGTGGGTGCCCAGGGGGTGGGAGTGTTGTTGCTGGCACTGCCGGCACAGTGCCAGGAGCAGGAGCTGGAAGCCATCCCAGGAGAGTGGTGCAAGGAGCAGATGGGGCTGGCACCGCACTGGGGACCCCAAGCCCCCTCCCCACCATGCTGCCCCAGGGCAGCAGCATGCTGGGTGCCCCCCTCAGGTGCCATCTGCACTGGGTACCCCCATCTTGCCCTGCCCTGCTGCTTGCCTGGGGGGGTTGGCCACCGTGGGAGCCCGGGCTGGGGGTCCCGGTGCTGCGGGGGAGCTCGCCCCGGTTCCCATGGCAGCCCCCTGGAGCTCATGTGCAGAGCGGTGACTTCAGCAGGAGCAGATGGAGCTGCAAGGAGTAAAAACATCCTGTTTCCATGAAAATGCCATCAGTAATAACGAGCCAGCCTGAAGGAGGGTTGTTATTGCTGCGCCAAAGCTCTGCCAACAGGGGCTGGGGGTCTCCTCTGCCACTGGCCCCCACCAGTGTCCATGCAGATGTCCCAGGGCTATGTCAGTGGCTGGGGCTGCACGGTAGGATGGAAATGGGCACCCACAGGTGTCACCCCACACTCATTGCCCCACCTGTGTGCATGGCTGGTCCACAACTGCATTGGCACAGGAGGTCCCGGGAGGTGTGAGCGGATGGGAGATGACTCTGGCCTTGTCCCGGGCCAGTGCTGGCAGTGGGTTCTGCTCTGCCTGGCACTGCCAGCATTGCGCTGGGGTGGATGGAGGCCACGGCACAGCTGGTGCCCCCCGGGAGAGCGGCGCTGGCTTCGCACACGCTTCAGCTCTTGAAGGCATCAGAGCAGTTGTTAATTGTTCCTGATGCCGCTAATGAAATTATTGCTGCACGATACTGGGAGCCACTGCCTGGCCCCTGCTGCTGGGGATGGGCTTCTTGGCACTGCCGGCACAGGCTTTGGCTTCCACAGGATTTGGGGAGCACCTCGGGCACCCCGGTACAGCCTCAGCCCCTTTTGACTCTTGCCCCTTTCCCACATTGCAACTGCCCGCTGGTGACGGCAGCACTGCTTTTGGGCACCTTGTCTGGGTGCAGAGAGGGGACAGAGAGGGAAGGGGATGCATCCTGCAGCCACATCCCCGGGGAGAGGCCGGTGTGGCTGAGCATGGGTTATCTGGAGGCCATACCCCCGTATATGGCACTATGGGGTCCCACAAGGGACCCACGTTCCCTCTAAGATTGTGGTCCCCCTCCTGTGACATTTCCCGTGGGGTGCCAGACTGGGCTGGGGACTATTCCTGGGCATCACCTGGTGGTGCAGCAGGGGCTTGGGTTAGAGTTGAGGAGTTGGGGTTGAGGAGACATGCAGCGCGTAGAGGGTGTGTGCTGCCGGGGGGTGTCCCGGGGGGTGCAGAGCCCGGGGGTGTCCCGGAGAGGGAGAGTGACGCCGTGCCGGGGGATGCGCCGTGCCCGGGGGGGATACAAGCCGGGGGAGCCGCGCTGTGCTGCGCTCGGGGACGGTGCGGACCCCCGCGCCGGCCCCGGTGTGTGCAGAGGCGGGGGGTGCAGCGCCAGCGGGGGGAGCGGTGCCGGCGGTGCGGGCGGGGGGCGGCGGCGGGGGCGCGCCCAGCTGTTGCGCCGTCCCTTCCGCGGGCGGGTCCGCGCTCCCGCCCCGCATTGGCGGCGCCCGGGCGGAGCGGAGCGGCGCGGCGGCGGGCGGCAGCCGCGGCGGGGCCGGTGGCGGTGGCGGGGGCGCCATGGCCCGCTGAGGGCGGCGCGGAGCGCGGCCCGCCCTGCTCCCTCGCCCCGCAGCGCTCCGCGGGGCGCGCCATGGGTGCGCGGCCGCCCCGCCGCCGGGCCCCCCCCGCCGCCGCCGCCGCCGCTGCCGCCGCCGCGCCGGGGCCGCTCGGTGCCCTGCTCGCCGCTGCCCTGCTCGCCGCCGCCGGTGAGTCACCGCGCGCCCCCCGCGGGCACCGCGCTCTGGGCGGGAGGTGGGGGGACCGGCGGCGCTGCGGGGACCCGGCGCCGGGACTGGGCGCCGGGCAAGGTCACCCGCGGAGCGGCGGCGGGTGGGTGTCCTGCGGAGAACCGGTGCCCTCCCGGGGACGGGGCCGTTCGTCCGCCGTGCGGGATGCCCGCTGGCTGTGGGATGTTGGGGTGCTGGTGGGGCGCCCTCCCGGACCGGGGATGTGCCCCCCGCCCCACGGCGGGCACTGTCACCCCCCGCCCCTTGCCCAAGCGTGGCCGCACACTCGTGCCCAGCCGGCGCTGCCCCGGACGCTGCCCGCACTTGGGGGGCTGACGCTCCTCGACTCGCAGGCACGGCTCCGTTCCCCCGGGGCCCTGCCAGCGCCGGGCAGGGGTGTCCGCAGCGCACCTGCCCCACGCGTGGTGTCCCTGCCCCACGCACAGCATCCCTGCCGTTGGCACAGTGTTCGTGCCGTTCCCATCACTTGGCGGGGACACGGGGGACCGCGGTGACGGGATAGCCCGGAGGGTGCTGTCACGCCGCGGAGGTGCGCGTGGGTGGTCGTGACGCGGGGGGACTGTATCGGCGGTGCTGCAGACGAGGACGGTCCGGAGCACGGCTGCCCCCGGCAATGCCCCCCGGGCAGGACCCGGCGGGAGCGGGAGCGGCCGGCTGGACCCCCAGGGCTTGGTCGCTCCGGCGGCTGGTCCGTGGGTCGGGGGGCCGGGAGTACGGTGGGTGCCCGGGGCTGGCGGCCGCTGGCAGGTGTCACGGCAGACGGGAAGTGGCGGCTGCAGACAAAGGACCAGGCTGGGGGCGGGGAGCTGCGCGAGGCTGGACGTGAGCTCTGCGGGGGGTCCGGGAGGGGGGACTCCCCCTCTGTGCCCGACGGTCCCGTCCCACTGACCCTCCACCCGCCAGTGGAGATGTCCCCTAGCCTGGCCTCAGTGTGTTGTTGGGCACGGCACCCAGAGGGGCTGCAGCCCCAGCGCTCCCCGCAACCGTCTGGGCATCCCCAGGGACCCTGCGTTCCCAGCATGGCCCCGTCTGCAGGGGGACGCTGCAGAGCCGACGCGGTGGGTGGGCACCCCTTGGGTGCAGGGGACCCGATATGGAGGGTGCTGTGGGTACTGAACCCCGGCTGGGCATGGACCACGGCTGTCCCCATGGCACCCGTGGGAACTGTGAGGATGGATGGAGATGGGGGGGCAGAAGGGCAGGGGGTGCACCAGAGCACCCCACGCCAGCCCTGCGACAGGAGGTGCGGGGAGCCCAGCAGTGCCAGCACCGGCTCAGGCAGTGTGGTGTGGTGCTGGTCCCCAACGCACGCTTGGCAGGCAGCTCACAGCCGGCCGCGGCGCGACTGAGCTCAGTCACCTGCGCAGCCACTGCTCGGCACAAACGGGGCAGGGTTGGGCCTCTGCTCCAGCCTGGCAAGGCATGGCACAGCACGGCACGGCATGGCATGGCACGGCTCCCATTACTGGGGTCACCAAGCCACAGGCTGGGGACAAGGAACCCAGGTGTCCAGGCAAGGGGCCCCTGCCTGGAGGGGGAGCAGCATCCTTGGTTGTAGGCTGCCCACTCTGGCTGGTGCCCGCAGGGGAAGGGCGAGAGCAGCAGCGAAGACTGGGGGCTCACCTGTGGGCAACAGTGAGGGGAGAGCTCCCGAGGTGGGGGCTGCCCTGCTCGGCTACTTCACTGGCAGGTAGGCAAGGGCAGAGGGGCAGGATCCTCCCCAAGAGCTACCCCTGGCCCAGCTGTGCCGTGGGCCCTTCCCCTTGGCATCACTGTAGCCAGTGCCAGGCCCTGGTGCATCTCCTGCCCCAGCCCCACAGCGGCTCCTGCCCCAGCTCCTCTGGTCGGGGCCACGGTACTCTAACCGTGCACGAGCCACGTTGTGCTGCTGACTTCACCAGGCTGCCAGGGACCCCCAGGCTCCAGCAGACAGCCCCCAACACTGCACTCCACAGCCTGATGCCCCACAGCCGGGCAACCCAGGTCGTTGCATCATACAGCACCCTATAACCTGTGCCTGGCTGGGCACTGGCAGCTCCATGGGGCGGGCAGGAGGGCAGGGTGGCGGGCACGGCTGGCACGCGCGGGCACCGGGAAGCTGCCGTGCCGGCTGTCAGCACGAGCACGCGGCAGACGCAGCCTGCCCAGGGCTGTTTGTTCTGGCTCGGTGCCACGCGGGGCTGGCACTACATCAAACCGTGCGGAGCCTGGCAGGTGCTTGCGGGAGGGAACCGGGATGCTGATGGTGCCACCAGGGGCTGGGCACCGCCGGAGTCACTGTGGGCACCTCATAGCCTGGCCCACCTGGGTGGCCAGCAGCACACGAGACTACCCTGTTACTGATGCCTATGCCCAAGGGATGTTGGCATGGGAACGGGGTGCTGTGCATGTCCCACTGTCCCCCCTTCCCTGTGCCCAGGGGTGCACCCTCCGTGCCAGCTCTGCTCTGTCTGTCAGCACAATCGCTGGTCCATGTACTGCATGTCTGCCCATGGGTAGGCTGGGGTGGGCTGGCTCCAGACTGGGTACACTGGGACCCTGTCCTCATCCAGTCAGTCCCAGTTGCCCAGTACCCCTTGGCTCTGCCATCTGCCTGCTCTTTGGGTGCTGCTCCCGGCGGGGTGTCAGGCAGATTGCTCCCCACGGGCCCCCAGACCCTGCTCTGCCGGGGCTCCAGCAGGATGGAGTCCTCAGGTCCCAGGTCCCTCAGCCAGCCCTTGCTGCCAGAGGGTTGTGAGGTCCCAGGGCTGCCGTCACCACCGTGTGACACCCGTGGGTGGGAGGCGCCAGACTAGGGCTGGACCCTGGCACCTGGGACTGTTGTCCCCTGACCGTTCCGGTGGGATGTAGGACTGAGGGTGACCTTGACATTCCTCCCGGCGGGGCTTGGACTTGGCCATAGCTTTTGCTTCTCACTATCAATTAAAGGAGAGCCAGGAAACCCACTCGGCTTCGCGGGATTGAGACCCCAGCGACAGTTCCCGCATGTTTCACGGGGCCAGTCTTGTGTCCCCCACCATCCCAGTGCTCGACTGGGCTGGGGGATGCCCACTGAGCATGGGACCCCTTCCCCATGCCGTGCTGCTGCGAGGGGCTGTCAGGTCTTGGCACGAGTCCTGCTGGCAGAGTGCCTGCGGTCTATGGGGCTCTTCAGGTACCCAGAGCTGGTCGAGAACATGTCCCCTCTCAGCCTGTCCCCTCTCAGCCCCGGTTCTGTGTGTGCCTGGAGAAGAGTGCCCAGCACTGGGTGCTGGGGCTGGTAGCCCCCAAGGAGGCAGAGGTGATCCCTGGGGAGGGGCTGCCACCCCCGGCTGCCTTTGGTGGCACTGGCACTACTGTCCCCAGAACCCGGGCATGGTGCAACACGGGCCATGTGCGGGCACAGCGTGGGCACGGCCAGGACGTGCAGCCCTGGGCGGGCGCTGGGAGCCCTGCCCGCCCTGGCACATGCTAATTGCATGTAATGGGGAGAGCAGTATCAGCTCAAATCCGTAATTAGGCAGCTCCATTGTCATGCAAACCCGCCTAATTCATTCACAACCAGCACTCGCTTCATCAGCGCCCAGACGCTGCCAGGCACTCACCGGGAGACAGGCACCTCCACCCAGCCTCCCCCGTGGCCGAAGGGCTGGCACACGTGGGGCACATGCCTGAGGGGCTCGGACAATGGCCATCTTGTGGGGACATGCCAGAAAATTGGGGACACGGTCCCAGGGCAGGCGGGGGCACCCCCGGGGGCACTGTGCCCATTGGAGTGTGGGGGACACATTGGCATCATGTGCACATAGTCGCATCGTCCCCAGTGCTCAGCACGCGCCAGCCTGGCCAGGAGCCAGGTCCTGTTGCCCAGCATTGGCATCCGACCCTGCTGGCTCCCTGCCCAGCCGGGGCTGGCACTGGCACCCGCCTGGCGTTGCCGTGGGACTGTGTGGGGTGGAGAGGTGGGTGCAGGGGGAGCATTTGTCGATGTTCTTGTGCCCCAGGTGAGGGTTGGTGCAGCTGGGCAGTGCTGGGTAGTGCCGTGGCCCATGGCTGGGGGTCTCCCAGAGGCGCCATCAGCTCATCGTGGCTCAGAGCCAGCGTATCCCAGCAGGATGGTACCCAGCTCAAAGACTTAGACAAGCTTTTTGATTGTGGTGAATTGTGCCAGTTCCCTTCTCTGCACCCTGCAGAGAGCAAAGTGCCAGCGACGGGGACCCCCGCGTGCAGGGTTGGCACCCTCAGGTTCCCCTGAGAACAGATGGGCACCCTCTGCCCTCCCGCTGATGCCCCCCCTTCCCTCGTTAAGACCGGAGCAATCAGCAGCAATTATGGCTTTAATTACCTGCTGCTGGGGGGCAGGCCGAGCGCCGGCAAAGTGCAAGGAAATCTTTCATGTTAATGGTGTGCCAGGCCTGGCACGGACACGATGGATGGGGTACCAGCTGGGAGGGAATCTGCCGGCTGCAAAGCCCCCAGGGATTCGGGGAGGTCCAGAGGGGCACAGTGGTGGGGGCAAGTGTTGCCAATGAGGACCCCCAGAGTGGCAGCAGCAGATAGGGGAGCATGCAAGGGGTGGGGGCAGAGGGAGAATGGGGTGCGATGCCCCATTGGGGTGACTGATGTGGTGGGCAGCGCTGTTCAGACAGACTCGTGCCATCGGAGTTCTGTCCCACTGCAGACAGCCACCTGCTTCCTCCCCGGGGCAGCTGTGCCACACGGTGACCCACTGGCCGTGCCGGTGCCGGGGCTGGCGCTGCCGCAGCCACCGGCGGGCAGCCTCTCCTCGCCAAGAACACGCTGACCTTCTCAGTGTCTCCCCGCGGCAGGCACAGAGGCACCCGCCAGGCTGCTCCCGGCACCACTGGGGACCGTAGCACCGGCACCCAGGCAGGACCAGCCCCTTGAGGACCAGAAGGACCAGACTGGGGGTACCCGCTGGCGCCTGATGGGTTCTATCAGTGCTCCCCCCCGCCCCAAACTAGGCAGTGCAGTGTCCTGCAGTCTCTCCTTGTCCAGTAACACCAGTACACCCGGTGTTTCTGCTGCTGGGGGACCCAGGTGCTACACTGAGAGGCTGTGTGGCCACCTGGGGTGGCAGTAGTAGGGCACAAGGAACGGGGGAGCTTTGTACATCGGAAGGGGGCCAGAAGCAGCTGGGGGTCCCACAGTGCTGGGATGATAGCGGGTGCTCAGAGCTCACAGAGACACAGCGGGATGTCCCCATCCCCTCTGCACCCTGAGGTGGTGTCGCAGACCTGCTCCCCAGCCTACCACCCTGCCCCTTCACCAGGCACCACTCGTTAGCCCACGTGTTGGGGGGATAATTGATATTAAAGCCCTGCTTAATGCACCGACTTTACTGACGGGGATTTATCGGCGCTGGAGCAAACTGTGCTCCCTGTCACCCCTTTGGCTGCAGGGAGAGCAGCCGAGGCTGCGCCCTGCCGCGATAAGGGAGGGTGAGGGGTGTGTGAAACCCAGCGCCTCCCCGTCCCCGTCCCCTTGTTCCCCGTCCCCGCCGAAGTTCCCCGGTTCCCTTTGCCAAGGTGACATAAGCATCTCGCCTGTTTCCATGACAACGCAGCGGCAGGTGAGCGCGAGGCGGATGCGGGAGCCGGCACGCGCCACGTGGGGGGCCGCTGCCCACAGGGCGCCCACGCTGAGCCCGCACCCACGGGCTGGGGGTGCCACGCTGGGGGGGGCACAGGAGTGCATGGGGGTGACTGCAGAGCATGGGGCACCAACGGGATGCGGGGTGCCTGTGCTGTGTGGAGTGTCTGTGGTGCGGGAGATGCCCACGCTGTGTAGAATGTCTGTGGCGGGGGGGGGGGGGGGGGGGCAGAGCACGTTGGGGGGCCCACAGTGCACGGAGGTGACTGCAGAGCGTGGGGCACCCACGGGATGTGCGGCGCCCACAGTGTGTGGCATCCACAGTGCATGAGATCCCCGAGGTGTTTGGCATAGCTGTAATGCGTGGGGTGGTCATGGTCCATTGGATGGTTGCAGGGTGCGTGGGGTGCTCGTAGTGCCTGCAGGGCCCACAGTGTGTAGGGTACCCATCGTGGATGGGGTGCCAGTGGTGCATGGGACGCCCAGACCACAGCCCCCCTGCACCCTCATGGGTCTCCAGGCCAGCTCCAGCCTCCCAGCTGTACCACAAGGCTCCATCCATGCCCACACCACGGCACAGAGCCCCACCAGTCCCTGGCACGGTGTTCAGCAGCAGGACATCCAGGGCTGGGCAGCACCCCGACTCTGCCTCTCACTGCACATCCCCAGCTCTGTTTGCTGTCCATGCTTCCCCCACCTCGCCCACAAGGCACCAGCTTGGGTGGGCAGCTGGGGGGAGGGTTCCATTCCCATCCTGCTTCCCCTATGCCTTCCTTCTGGTCCCAGGCTTCCTGCGCCCCTCCACTCAGCCGTGATGGATAGACACGCAGCTCGGCAATCGCTGTACTCATTTCACGTGTGATTAAAAAGCTGGTCCCGCAGCACAGTTCAGCCGGCGCGTCTGCCACAGCCGCCCGGGCAGGAGGCAGCCGTGGTGCTGTGCAGCAGCAAACATGGCATTTCATAAATAAATTGGGTTTATTTACCCGGCACCCACGTGCCAGCACGGGTAGTGCAGTGTGGGCACCCGGGGTGCTAGAGCAGCAGTGGCACCCGCGGGTGATGCAGCGAGCTGTGCCGCAGCCGGCACAGGGACAGCACCGTGCCGGGGACCGCAGCGCCTGTCCGTGCCATGACCCCCCGGGCGGGCCCCAGGCTGCGGCTGGGGGGGTCGTTAAACCAGTGAAATATGAAATGCCTGTATATCCCCGACAGGAGTTTTAATTAAATTAATTGCCAGTGACATTGTAAAAGTGCTGATGGGGTAATAACCGGCGCGTTATGGTCGCCGTTTATCTTCCCCGCGTAAATTAGCTGCCGCACCTTGCCCGTCCCGGCGGGCATCGCGGCGGGCTCGTTGGCACCCACTCCCCGGCTCCGAGGGGCCTGAGCCAGCCGAGGGGAGCAGCAGGGCCTGGAGCCTCCCTGGAGGACTCAGAAAGGGCCCAAGAGACCGCCGTGTCGCTCGCGTTCCCGTCACGCAGGCGGCTGTGCCAGGCGGGAGCCAGCCGGGGTGGGCAAGGGCAGTGGGGTCCCATGGGCACATGGGGAGTGGCTGGTGGTTGCCAAACGAAGGCACTTAATTACTGCGCATTCCATCCCATTTAATTGCTTATTAAATCCTAACCAGCCAATTAGCAGCAGCAATTACAGCTTCATTCAGTGACACAATCGCTATTTTATCGTTTGTTAATCAAATGCTTATTTAGGGCCCTGGTTTATTAACTCTTTCCGCAGCAGGCACCGGCGGGGTGGGGGGAGCAGGGGCACCTGGCCTTGTCAGGGTTGAGGGACGTGGGACTGTGCCATATGTCATGTCCCCAGCACTGCTGTGCCCGTGGGGGAATGTGTGTGCAGCCCTGAGCCATCCTCACCACCCTGGGGACAGCCAGCCCCCATGTGCCATGCCAGCGTGGGTGTCAGTGGCACAGGATGGGGCACATTGCTGTGCCGCCTTGCTGTGTCACCACTACTTGTCCAGCATCCCTGTGCCACTCTGGGGTGCAGCAGGGCAGGATGTGGCCCCCGGTCAGTGCCTCACAGCGTGCTGGAGAAGGCGGTGGCAGGCACCCTGGAGGCGTGAGCGATGGCCCTTGTTGGTCACACTACATTTCCTTTTCATTAGTGCTAAGTGTGGACATGAGGGATCGGCAAGGGTTCAGCGGGCGCAGCCACTTCGTGGCTGCTTTCCCTGATGGATGGCGGGGTGGGAGAGGGCTGCCGCACTGCTGGAGGGGACAGTGGGGAGGCACAGGACCAGTGGCATGTGGCTGTGCTGGGGTGGGCAATGTCCCGGCCAGGGCACGCTGGATGTGGACGAGCCCCATCTCCCCACAGGTGCTCAGCAAAGCGCGACTGTGGCCAACCCAGCATCTGGCGCATCCCCGGACCTGCTGCCACACTTCCAGCTGGAGCCAGAGGATGTCTACATTGTGAAGAACAAGGCAGTGAGCCTGGCCTGCCGTGCCACCCCTGCCACCCAGATCTACTTCAAGTGCAATGGCGAGTGGGTGCACCAAGGTGACCATGTTACACAGCACAGCACTGACCGCAGCACTGGTGAGCTCTGGTAGGAGGAACAGTGCCAGCCCCACTCCTGGGAAGCCACGTGTGCTGCTCTTGGCAGGGCTTGCGTGGGGCTGGGGCCATGGGGACAGCTCCCGTGCCAGTGTGATGTGCCACCCTTCATTCCCAGGGCTGCCAGTGATGGAAGTGCGCATTGAGGTCACCCGCCAGCAAGTGGAGAAGATCTTTGGGCTGGAGGAGTACTGGTGCCAGTGTGTGGCCTGGAGCTCCTCGGGCACCACCAAGAGCCAGAAAGCCTTCGTGCGCATCGCCTGTGAGTGTCTGCGGGTGCCGGGATGCAGTGCAGGGCACTGGTCCCAGCCCCCATCTCACCCCAGTGCCTCCCCAGATCTGCGCAAGAACTTCGAGCAGGAGCCAACAGCCAGGGAGGTCTCCATTGAGCAGGGCATTGTGCTGCCATGCCGCCCTCCTGAAGGCATCCCCCCTGCCGAGGTGGGTCCCTGGAGCTGGGCAGGACAGGATGCGGCTGAGGGTACCCCTCACCCGGGGGAATGCTGTGTGTTCTCCCAGGCAGGCACCCAGCAATGTCCCTGTGCCCTGCAGGTGGAGTGGCTGCGCAATGAGGAGCTGGTGGACCCAGCCCTGGACGCCAACGTCTACGTGACACCAGAGCACAGCCTGGTGCTGCGTCAGGCCCGCCTGGCCGACACCGCCAACTACACCTGCGTGGCTAAAAACATCGTGGCCCGTCGCCGCAGCGCCTCTGCTGCCATCACTGTCTACGGTATGGCCCCTCCACGCCAGTCCCCGCCATGCTGCCCTGGTGTCACCCTCCCTGTCCTGTCCCTCCCTGCGTCCCCTTAGCGGCAGGGCATTGACAGGTCCCTCTCCACCCAGTGAACGGCGGCTGGTCGACGTGGACGCAGTGGTCAGGCTGCAGCACCAGCTGTGGACGGGGCTGGCAGAAGCGGAGCCGGACGTGCACCAACCCCACACCCCTCAATGGGGGTGCTTTCTGTGAGGGCCAAAATGTGCAGAAAACCGCCTGCACCACCCTCTGCCCAGGTACCTGCCCTGCTCGGGGCACCGCCACCGCCCCGTCGTGCCGATGCTGCACTCCCCACTGCGCCCATTGCAGTCCCTGTCCCCACCAGGTGTCTTGTCCTCCAGTTCCCCTATGTGTCCGTCTCTGCCAGCCCCGGGGCAGGGAAGGGGGGGTGGCAGCAGGGTGCTGACCCCAAGCTGTGCCTACAGTGGATGGCGCCTGGTCGGAGTGGAGCAAGTGGTCGGAATGCGGGGCTGAATGCACCCACTGGCGCAGCCGGGAGTGCTCGGAGCCAGCGCCACGCAATGGAGGCCGAGATTGTCATGGCCCCGAGCTGGACACCCGCAACTGCACCTCTGAGCTCTGCACCCACGGTGAGTACTGTGGGGATGGCAGGGTTGTCCTCTGGGAGAGGGGACCAGGCATGGCTATGTGTGCTGACACCCTGCCCCACACAGTTGCCTCCGGTGCAGAGGACGTAGCACTGTATGTGGGGCTGGTGGCCGTGGCCGTGTGCCTGGTGCTGCTGCTGCTGGTGGGGGTGCTGGTGTACTGCCGCAAGAAGGGGGGCCTGGACGCTGATGTGGCCGATTCCTCCATCCTCACCGCTGGCTTCCAGCCCGTCAGCATCAAACCCAGCAAGGCTGGTGAGTGAGTGTTGCAGGAACAGTGCACCCACACTGGGACATGCTGTCCCTTGGACCTGCAGGTGGCTGTACCAACCAGGGGGTCTCTGGGCAGGGGCTGTCTGCTACCGGGCAGCCCTGGATAGGGTTCTGTGCCCTGTGGGGTTCCTGGTCTTGAGTGGGGATTCTTTGCCTTATGGGATCCCTGGCCTAGGGACAGGGACTCTGTATCTTAAAGAGTCCCTGACTGTGGGGTCAATGCTCTGTGCCGCACAGGGTCAGATCCCCAGGAGTGGCTGTGCTCACAATAGGGTCCTTGCTATGGGGCAGGGATTGTGTGCCCCATGCGCTCTGGGGCCGACTACTGTGCCCTTGCACCACCGGTGGGGACCCCCTGTTTCTGCCTTGCCCCGGTGCCATGGTCGCTTGCTCTGTGCTGCAGACAACCCCAGCCTGCTCACCATCCAGCCAGACCTCAGCACCACCACCATGACCTACCAGGGCTCACTCTGCCCACGCCAGGATGGCCCTGCCAAGCTCCAGCTGCCCAACGGGCACCTGCTGAGCCCGCTGGGTGCTGGACGACACACGCTGCACCACAGCTCACCTGCTGCTGAGGGTGCCGACTTCGTGGCCCGGCTCTCCACCCAGAGCTACTTTCGCTCCCTGCCCCGCGGCACCAACAACATGGCCTATGGCACCTTCAACTTCTTGGGGGGGCGGCTCATGATCCCCAACACAGGTACGGCAGGGTGGGGGTTCCATAGCACTGCCCGGTGCAGGCAGGGTCCTCATGGGGCTCACCCCCTGCCTCCACCCCCATTCCCACCCAGGGATCAGCCTGCTCATCCCACCTGATGCCATCCCACGGGGGAAGATCTATGAGGTCTACCTGACCCTGCACAAGCAGGAGGAGGTGAGGTAGGTGCTGGGGCTGCTAGGGCGCAGGGCTGTTGGAGGGGAGTCTGTCCTGACTCAGCTGTCCCCATCACTGGCCCAGGCTGCCTCTGGCCGGCTGTCAGACGCTGCTGAGCCCCATCGTCAGCTGTGGCCCCCCTGGGGTCCTCCTCACCCGCCCCGCCATTCTGGCCATGGGCCACTGCGTGGAAGCCAGCGCTGAGAACTGGAGCATCCGGCTGAAGAAGCAGTCATGCGAGGGCACGTGGGAGGTGAGCGGGGGCGAGGGGTTTCAGGGATGGAGGAGGGATGGCCACGGCTGAGGTGCATCTCTGCCTCGGTGCCGCAGGATGTGCTGCAGCTGGGCGCTGAGCCGTGCACGGAGCTGTACTACTGCCAGCTGGAAGCGCAGGCTTGCTACGTGTTCACAGAGCAGCTGGGGCGCTTTGCCCTGGTTGGGGAGTCCCTCAGCATGGCGGCCTCCAAGCGCCTCAAGCTGGTCCTGTTCGCGCCGGCCGCCTGCCCCTCGCTTGAGTACAACATCCGCGTCTACTGCCTCAGTGACACCCAGGATGTCCTCAAGGTACCGGGGTCCCCAGTGCGCCCATCCCGGCTTGGAGCGAGAGCTGTGCTCCTGGTGTGCAGCATATCCTGCCTGACTGCTGCTTGTGCTGGCAGGAGGTGATCCAGCTGGAGAAGCAGCTGGGGGGACAGCTGATCGGAGCCCCCCGGGTGCTGCACTTCAAGGACAGCTACCACAACCTTCGCCTCTCCATCCATGATATGCCCAGCTCCCTCTGGAAGAGCAAGCTCCTCGCCAGCTATCAGGTGAGGAGTCTGGCTGGTGTGTGGGCATGGAGATAGAGGTGCAGGGGGTGTCCCTGCCACTCTGACACCCCCAGCTCTGTCACCCCACTGCAGGAGATCCCCTTCTACCACATCTGGAGTGGGCTGCAGCCCTTCCTGCACTGCACCTTCACCCTGGAGCGGCTGAGCACCAGCACCTGTGAGCTGGCCTGCAAGATCTGGGTCTGGCAGGTGGAGGGAGACGGGCAGAGCTTCACCGTCAACTTCAACATCGCCAAGGTGAGGGCAGGGTGGGGACGCTCCCAGGAGTGGCCCCAGGATTGCCTCACATCCCTCTCCCTCCCCACTGGTGCTCTCCCCTAGGACACGAGGTTTTCAGACTGGCTGGTCCCCGACGAGGTGGGCACCCCTGCTCTGGTGGGCCCCAGTGCCTTCAAGATCCCCTTCCTCATCCGCCAAAAGATCATCAGCAGCCTGGACCCACCAGGCACACGGGGAGCCGACTGGAGGACACTGGCACAGAAGCTCAACCTCGACAGGTAACCCAGGCTCAGGACAGTGCTGGGGGTGGCATGGCATGGCAGATGGGGACAAGGGTTCTGGCCTCATGCTGCAGCTATGGATGGATGCTGGAATGCTGTGGGGTCCTGGGAGCGAGATGCTGCACAAGGTGAGGCCAGCATGGGGCTGGTACCAGGATGTGGAGCCCTCCCTGTGCCCTGACATGGTCCCTCTGTCCCTTTCCAGCCATCTCAGCTTCTTCGCCTCGAAGGCCAGCCCCACAGCCATGATCCTCAACCTGTGGGAAGCACGGCACTTCCCCAACGGCAACCTCTCCCAGCTGGCTGCTGCCGTGGCCGAGGTCGGCAAGCAGGACGGTGCCCTCTTCTCTGAGGCTGAGTGCTGAGCATGGTGGGTCCCAGGGGACCACCACCATGGGGCTGGGGGGGCCCTGGCTGGCCCACCAGGCTCCTATTGCCCCACAGCGCACGGAGAGGGCTGCCTGGCCCCCTTGGGAGTGCAGGATGCCGCTGCCCCATGGCAGTCAGGCCCCCCCAGCACTGTGGCGGCAGGACTCAGCTCAACCCCGGGGGTCCCAGAGCCCCATGGTGGGGGACTGGGGGGCACTGGGTGTGCGTCGTGCGTGCAGTGCCGTCGTGCTGTCTGCGTGTGGGGCCGGGCGGCTCCGGGCCCCGTGCCGTGTTGTGTAAAGCCCGTTTTTTTAATTCTGTATTAAGTGCATTCAAGTATTTACACTTGGCCTTATGTACATAGCGGTGCCGCGGGCGGGGGGTCTGCCGGACGTGAATGTAAATAAATTCGATATATATTGCTACGTGGGGCTGTGCCCGGCCATGCGCTGCCCCACGCCCCTCATGATCTCCCCAGAAATCAGAGGTGCAGAGCACGCAGCTTTATTGGGGTGGCGGCTTATTGCATGGCGTTGGCAATGCGATATGCCACGGCTGCCACGAGTGCGGCTCCTTTCCCTGAGCCATCCTCCGACAGCAAGAAGGTGACATCACAGTTGGGTGCCAGCTCCTTCAGTGTCTTCTGGAGGTTTTTGGAGAAGCTAGGCAGAACAGGAGGGGAGGGTGAGGAATGATGCCCCCAGCCCATGCATACCATGCCTCTCACCACAGCATAGGGCAAGGATCCCCAGTGGGTGTCTGCCACCCCTGGCCCCACTCACCGTGGGTGCAGCTTGTACAAGGTGCCATCCACCCCAACGGTGATAGACAGTTGGGCTGCGCCCCGGTTCTCCCGTATCTTCTCCACCACCGCAGCCAAGCCAGCAGCGCAGAGCTGGGCTGCCCGCAGGGACACAGCCTGGCACACCTCCCGCATCAGCACGCTGTCCTCAAAGCTGGCATCGAGCTCCAGTTCCTGCAGGATGGCCCGTATCTGCCGCAGGGCGAGCCCATTGCTGCTCCGGACCAGTGCCACTGTTAGTAGCAGAGTCCCCATCCCCTTCACTGTCCCCATCCCTTAAGCTGGAGGTGGCATCACCCTGCCTGTGCCACATCAGCGTAGCCTGGCCCCTTTCCTGGGATACTGATAGCCCCACCCTAGGTTCAGGGAACCCACCAGAACCCAACACTCACAGCTCGATGGTAGAGAGGAACTTGGTCTGGAAGATGTTCCTGGTCTGGAGTTTGGTGCAGGATTTGCCTTGGAACAAGAGCTGTCTCTCTTTCATTACCATCAGGATCTGACGGACGATCTCGCCCAGGTACATGCCGCTGACAAGCTTCTCAAACCTACTCGAAGCACAGCCTCAGCTGGGCATAGCCCCCCACTCCCAACCCCCTCTGCCCAGTGCAGGCAGAGTCCTCTTGGGGCTCACCCCCTGCCTGCACCCCCGTTCCCACCCAGCGATCAGCCTGCTCATCCCACCTGGTGCCCTCACCCACCTCTGCTTGCCTGGGTTGATGGTGCTCTCATCCACCACCTTGTCAAACTGGGTGAAGATGCGGTCCAGGCAGCCATTGTCCCCAAAGGCCCCCCACTCCATGTTGATGCACATGCGGCCCTCGTCCCCCTCCACAGTGCCCACGTTCCTCATCTCCTCCATGTAACAGGCATTGGTCCCTGTCCCTGCGGGCCCCATGCTGGTGTCACCCCCATGGCAGTTCTGGCAGAGGCATGTGGCCCTGCCGCATGGGGTAGAGGGTTGGTGAGGGGATGGGGGACCTCCTGGATGCAGAGGTGCTCCTCACCCACAATGAGGCCGATTTCACATTTGGGGTCATCATAACCACAGGCCATCATAGTTCCCACCGTGTCGTTGAGCAGAGCCACTACCTGCAGCCCTGAGTTCTGCCAAACAGGACACAGGGACACATGTGGCCTAGTGGTACCCAGACAACTCCTGGGGCTGACACTGCCTGGGTGCAGGGTGGGGACAGGGACAGGCCACCAGACATTCCCTACCTGTTTGCGCTCAGCAGCCGCCCTCAGCAGCTGGACAACATCCTCTCCCA
This sequence comes from Acanthornis magna, assembly GCA_036785705.1. NCBI lineage: Eukaryota > Metazoa > Chordata > Aves > Passeriformes > Acanthizidae > Acanthornis > Acanthornis magna. Next base: position 8,694,686 of record JAWUZG010000092.1, read on the forward strand.
CACAGCCTGAGGCACTGAAGCCTTTGGTCCAAGTGAGTAGCAATGCCTGCAAGAGAGACAGGAGCAGGGGTCAGGAAGCTGCCTTGCACCACGTCCTGGGGTCCTTCCCACCACCCTGGTGCTGGAGCCACCCCCTCACCTTATCCAGGCCCACTTGCTGGCAGGGGAAAGAGAAGGTGAAGCCGAGAGGCAGCGTCTGCAGCATCATGTTGTGCTTCCTCTGGAAGTCCATGATGCAGTCCATGATGTGGTCAAAGAGCTGTGGATAGTGGCCATGGTCAGCATGGCCTGGGCTGGGGCAATGCTGGGGGGGCTCTCCTAGCCCCATCATAGCCCCATGGAGAGCAAGTAGGGAGGCAATGCCCACACCCTTGCCCCAGCCGTTGGTCACAGGTCCTCAGCCTCACCTCCTCACCAGTGCCCTGCATGACAGCAGGTGGGATGACGTAGATCTCGCTGGCCATCCTGATGCCCTCCTCTGACACACTCACCAGCAGCACACGGAAATTGGTCCCCCCCAGGTCCAGCGCCAAAAAGTCACCTTGCTCTGTGGGGAGCCAGCACAGTGCACTAGCAGGGCCACAGCCTCCTCAGCGCCCCATTTCCAGTGTCCCTGTCCCTTACCAGTGCCATCAGGCGTGTGACAAACATAGGTGGGCAGCATGCGGACAGAGGCAGAGGCATGGGTGCTTTTACCCAGGCCCCGCTCCATCTCTTGCCTCATCAGTGCCTGGACTTGCTCCAGGTCAGCACGGGTGAGCCGTAGCGGGGCCAGCACCTCGTCCACCTCATGGCGCTGGGCTGCCATGCGCAAAGCCACCGCTGTCACCATGGCCGCCCCCCGCCCAGAGCCATCTTTCGAGGGCAGGAAGGTGGCCATGCACTCAGGGGACAGCAGCCTTGACACACTCTTCAGGATCTCCTCAAATCTGCCAGAGGATGAAGAAGATAGCATGGGCTTGGTGTGAGGCATCCCACTGGGGTAGCACCCCACTAGGAGCCCTGCGTTCCTCATCACCTGGTGTAGCCCTGGTACAATTCTCCTTCCACCCCCACGTTGACCATCAGCTTCTCCATCTCCCGGGTCTGGCACATGTAGCTGAAGATGGCAGCCAGTCCGGTGGCGTGGAGCGTGGCAGCGCGGCCCACCACCGCCCGGCAGATCTGCTGCACCCGGCCGCAATCCCGCTCACTTGGCTGCAGCCCCAGACTCTCCAGAACCCTCTTCACCTCAGTCATGCCGTCCTCGTTGCTGCAAGGCAGATCACAGCCTTGCAGCACTTGCAGATCCACCAGCTCACAGCCAGGGACACCCAACCATCACCCCCCATCCTCCCACCCACAGCAGCTCCTGGTCCTCAGACGCTCACTTGATGACGTCCAGAACATGCTGGGTTGTGAAGACACCCTTCTCCTTCAGGACACCAATATCAGTCTCAGCAAAGAGAGCTTTCTCAGTGGTCAGGCCGATCAGCGCATGCCGGACAATCTCCCCCAGGTACAGGCAGCCCACCAGCTTCTCAAACCTGCGTGCAGCCCACATGGGAGTCAGTCATGCTTCCCTGGCACCCTTGGCCCTTCAAGAGCACCCAGGAGCATTGCAGAGGAATGGGGCCTGACATGCTCAGGGATAGATGGGGAGCCCTGAAGGCCCTGTCCTTTCTGTGCGGGGAAGAGTACCTCTTCACCCCAGGGTTGGAAGATTCCTCATCCACACATTCATCATAGGGTGTGATGATGTCATTCAGGGTGCCATCATCCCCAAAGCAGCCCCACTCGGTGTTGACACACATCCGCCCGCTGGTCTCTTCTGCCGTCTCCACCAGGTATGCCTCGGCCATGAAGCAGCAGTTGGAGCCCTTGTCTGCAGAAGTGACGAGGCTGAGCACAGGTGCGGCCCCCCCAGCACCCACTGCCAGGGCACTTGGGGTGCCCAAGTCTCACCTGCGACCATGGCGACCTCACAGGGTCTCCCCTCTGTGCTGCAGGTCATCATGGTGCCCACAGTGTCATTCAACAGGGCAACAACTTGCACGCGGGAGGCCTGGCCAGAAGAGGATTTCCAGCCCCTCCACGAGGACAGCCATCCACCACTCGATTCATTATTCCCCACATTGTGCTTATCGATGGCTGACTGCAGGAGCTGCACAACATCCTTCCCCACCACACCACTGCAGCTGAAGCCCTTCGACCAGGAGATGAGTTCTGCCTGTGGAGAGCATGCAGCAGAGCTGTTGACCTCTGGCACCAGAATGATTCCTTTCCCCACTTCTGCTGTGCTGTGGTCACAACTTGGGACAGGGCTGTCCTCCTCACCTTGTCCAGCTGCATCTGCTGGCAGGTGAAGGGGAAGACAAAGCCCAAGGGAAGGCGTTCCTCAGAGCTGATGGTGTCAGAGCTGGTCTCAGTCAGGAACTGGGACACGCATTGTGCAATGAAGTCAAAGAGCTGCAAAGTCATGACTGAGGGTAAGGGCTGCTCACCTTACCCAGTACCCAGGCTGTGGAAGGCAGCCTGGAGCTCCAGCACCAGCCCAGAGCCTTGCCAAGCATCTGTGGTGCTGGGCAGCCCAGCACCACCCACCCTTTGCCATGGCCTTCTCATACCGCTTCCCCCTCGCCCTGCCTGATGCCCTCTGGCATCTCAAAGATCTTGTACATCATTTGGGGGCTCATGTTTCCATCTCCGTAGAGGGTCACCAGTAGGGTCCGGACTTGGCTCTGGCACAGCTCCACCACCAGAAAGTTGCCCTTCTCTATGGGAGAACAGAGGCAGTGTCAGGCAGAGACCTTCCCTAAAATCTGCTCCTTGCCCTGTCCCAGGGAGTCACTCACCCATAGAGGAGGCTCCTGAGAGCCTGAGGCTCTCAGAGAGGCCAAGGGAACAAGCTTCTGGTTACTGCCCCTGCACTGGGGACTGGCAGAGGAGAAGCTTATGGACTCCATACCTGACCCAGGAGCGGTTTACCCCTCCCCAGCATCCCCAGAGCCTACTCCAGTGAGGTGTGAAGGGCTGCAGGTCGCAGAACATCCTCAGGCTGGGCTGTCTTACCAGTGCCGTTGGGAGTGGAGCAGATGTATGTGGGCAGCATCCGCACTTTGGCCTGTGCGTGTGTCTGACGGCTCAGCCCCTTGCACATGTCCCGTATCATGTGGCCCTTCATAATATGCAGCCTATCCAGTGGGATGCTGAGTGATCGCAGGGCTCGTTGTATCTGGGGATGGTGCATTAGGGCAGAGGTGCAGAGGCAAAAGGCAGGGAATGCCTCGAGCAGGGACGGGCCTTACCGGTGTGAGGGTGGAAACATCATCCTGGCGGGCCCGCAGACTGTCCGCTATCACCCTGCATGGAGGGAGGTGACATGTCACCCACTGAGCTCCGGCCTGCACGACAGGACAAATGCCTGCCCATGCCCAGGCACACAGTGGGACTGGGGGACCTGTACCCTGCTCTGCCTCCCACCTGGCATCTACTTCCATGCTCCATGAGGGGTCCATATTGTCGTCCTTGTGCACTATCTTCACACTGCCTCTGCGGTCATGGAGGAGGCAGCTCTTCCCCATCACGGTCATAGGACCAAGCTCAGGCTCACTGGAAGCGGAAGAAGAAGATGCCCACCACCTGAGAGTGGCCAGAAGCTGATGTCTGTCCCCTGCAACAGCCTGGGGAATCTGGGGAACCTGCGCGGCCCCATCCCGAGCCCCACCCCCGGCCCCACGGCGGTCTCCGCAGAGCAGGAGCCGCTCACCGGTCCACATACCGGCTGTCCCGCCTCTGCGGGCTCCGGCTTGCTCTGCCCGGCGCGTTGGACCGGCCAGGTTGGGATTTGGGCCGGGTGCCTCGGCTGCCCATGGCGGCGGGGCCGGGGCCGGTGTGTGGAGCCGGTGGTGGCCAGGGCCGGTGTGTGCAGCCGGTGCGGGGCCGTTGGCGGCGTGGCCGGTGCGGGGCCGGTGCGGGGCCGGTGCGGGGCCGGTGCGGGGCCGTTGGCGGCGTGGCCGGTGCGGGGCCGGTGCGGGGCCGGTGCGGGGCCGGTGCCGCCGCCGCCGCCGCCGTCTCCCTGGCAACAGCCGCGCCCCGCGCCGCCATTGGTCGCTCCGCCGCGGGCCGGCCCCGCCGCGGCCAATGAGCGGAGCCGCTCCCGGCCCCACCCTCGGGCGGGGCCCCTCTCCGCTCCCCGCCGGGCGGCACCGCTGCTTAACGCCGGGGTTTAATGAGCTCCGCACCAGCTCGTCCCATTAATTAGGCATGGGTCCCCTCCCCTGTTCCCCGTGACGATGCTCCCGGGGAGCAGGTCCCTCCAGGGCCCGGTGCGAGGCAGGCAAAGCCCCGCTGCCCCGGGAAGCAGGCGTACCGCCGAGCCACCCGGGGACAGGGGAAGCACCAAGGACAAGGGGACAACGCGGCCGCGGCTCCGCTGGTCGCTGCATCCGCTGACTGCGGCTGTCAGCTGGCACCAAGGTGCCCTCCGTCACTCCCGGCTGGGAATGTCAATGCTGTGCTGCTGCATGGAGCACAGGGCATGACAGCCCCCTGCCCAAGGGTCCCTGAGCCCCCCTACCAATCTCAGCTCCAGGAGAGGCCCGGGGAAGTGTGATCTGGGACCCACCGTCTGCTGCTCCTCCTCTCCTCCCTCCAGTGCCCTCCCATTCCCCAGAGAAAGCTAGCAGAGCTCTGCCGTGGTGCTGCAGTTTCATAAAAACATACATAAATATATTTCCATTTCTGTAACAGAGAGCAAAGCTGCACAGGCACCTATAAAACACACAGTCGCTTCTCCACCCAGCACTCCCTGCACAGGTCGTATAAAACATATAAAAGGGGCGCGGGAGACAAAGGCTGCAGGTGAAGCAGGGGTATGGTGCCAAGAAGACCCTCGCTGGGGCACAGGGAGCTGCTGGGGGTCCCTGCAGCATCGCCAGCCTCAGAACTTGTGCCTTCTCCGGCGGCAGCCTTTGGTCTGCCGCTGGCTGCCTGCACGGAGAGCCACGCGTGGCTCTGAGTCCACCACGCCATCCATGGCTTCCACGGAGATGCCGGGTTTCGCAGGGGAGACATGGAAAGGAAGGTGCTGAAGGGAGATGGAGCTGTCTGCCGACGGCTCCCCATCAGCAGCTGAGAGTGTGGGAGAGGACTGTTGGTCTCCTAATCCAGTGAGGGGAGTCCCCACGTCAGCACCTGCAACAAGAGCACACGTCAGCCCTCCTGTGTGAGCCAGCGGTGCTGCCCAAGAGCACCCCTCCCCCCTCATCTCCTCCCATTCTTGGGCCCATGGAGGGAAGCACCAGAGCACAGACAGCGACAGCAGAAACCTCCCACATCCCCCAGGAAGCTGGACATGTCTTGGTGCAATAGTTCGGAGTATACCCCTATCCCCGCAAGTGCTCTGGGCTCTGGTGTGGGTCCAGTGGGCACATGTCCAGGGGGTACTGGCAGGGATGTGTGCAGCCAGCCGCAGAATGCTGACAGCCAGCTAAACCCACCGCCTCCTGCTTTGCTCAGATAGAACAGATCCGTCCAAGGGGAATTTGCTCTCCCAGAACAGCCCAGGCTGAGCCAGGACCAAAAGGGGAGAGGTGGGAAAGGGCAGCCCTGACCCAGCCAGGCTGGCATAGAAAGTTTTCCACCTTCAGATTTGCTCTCCGAGAGCTCCAGCATCCTGAGGAGTCCTCTCTCCTGCTTTCCGCTGTCCTGCTAAGGAGAGGAGAACCACCATCAGAGCACTGCCACAAGGGAACCCCTTAGACAGGATGGCCCCATGAGCACTTGTTCCCCCTGCCCTCAGGGTCAGGCTAGGCACAAGAGGGAATGCTGCTTATGCAGGGCCTCCAGCCACCCACAGGAAGGGCACTGCTCTGTGCCCAGCCCAACTAGTGCTCAAGCAGATGCAGCAGAGAGCAGCTGATCAAGCAGAACCCAGTAAAGAGGGAGGCCAGGGTACGGGACACCAGCCCCAAGCCCAGCCAGCAAGAACAGGGCTTTGACAAACGGGCACCAGGGGCCCTGGCACAGCGGGCACACATCCCCCAGCACTGCACATCCAAAGGCACTCGTCCCACTCTGTCCAAGGCTACTGGGGCTTGGTGCTCGAGGGAAGGGCCTTCCTTCAGGGCACAGCCAGACCACAAACACACCTTGTGCCCTCGCTCTGCCCCTGGGAAGATGCAGCTGTGCCGGTCACGCATGCTAGGGGACGACCACTTGGCCTGGCTGCTTTGAGCATCACTGGCCCAGCAAAGTTCCCTCTCCCGGCTGCTCCCTGCCCCCAGAACTGCTCTGGAAGGCACTGGCACCCTGGCTGCAGGTTTGGAGCTGCAAATGGGCCTGCAAAATGGGCCATAGCAGGAAACTGCAAGCCCAACAATGCCACTAGGAAGTTTGCAACAGCCCAGCCCATGCCCAGGCTCCCCCAGTGAGCTACCACCTCAGCACAAGGCAGGGCCAGAGGGAACACAGAGCCTTGCTGAGCCTTCCCAAAGAGACCCCTGGCTTCAGCATCTTTGCCCCATACCTTGTGACCATGCCTGCTTGTAGGACCCACAAACCAGCCAGCTGTGGGGCACAGGACAGAGTCAAACAGCCCCTGCAGAGCTGGTCACATGCAGGAGCAGCCGTGCCCTGCAGTACTCTGAACCACACGGCACTTGGCTGTATCCCAGCCAAAATCATCAACCAGAAATCTCATCATTTGCATCTGAATCCCCAAAGGGCTGAGGCCTGTGATGGATTTAAGGGATTATACAAAACTAAGACATCATGTTGCATCTTCATGCCGTGAATCACGTTTCTGAGCGCAGGCAAAGCTGCAGCACTGGGGTTTTGCCTGCAGGAACCAGCAGGAAGGCCTGGAAGGACCCTCTCTGTGCTCCCCCAGGACCGCCACAAGCAGGAAAAAGCACAGTGGGGGCTGGCACCTGGAGAGTGACTGTGAGCCAGCTGCCACCCACACTCCTGCCTCCCACTGCCTCTAGCAAGGCACATTCCCCACACCCAGCACACCTCCACCGCACTCGCTCCCCCACAATTCTCCTGGGACACTGCCGTTAGCTCCCAGGACTGAGCAACTCCCCCTGCTCCGGCTCCACAGCCTTCCCCCTGGGAATGGGCTTGTGGGTAGGGTCAGATAGGCTTGTCATCCTGACGCTGGCCTCCACTCCATCGACATTCAGCCGAGGAAGGCTGCAGGACTGAAGCATGCTGGCTGGCAGCGGCACAGCCCTGGCTGCCTGCCCACTGGAGAGGCTGCTGGCAGCTCTGCTGGATTAGCTCACCCCTGGGACCAGTCCGTGCTCTGGCAGAGCGTCGTGGGAAGGAGGGCAATGAGTTCTCTGTCCACAGTAGCCCACAGGGACAGGCAATCCTACATCAGGTCAGCTCATCCCTGTCAACCAGGGAAACAGCTCCTGCTGCCAACCCAGCCCCACACCCAGCGCAAAGCAAAGGAGATGGTGTGCAGGGTCACCCCTCACCTTCGCTCTTCGTGGCCTCCTGGTTCCCTGAGCTTGCCTAGCAGCCTGAAGGCAGCTGTCCACGTGCCTCTGATACTGCAGCAGTGGCACCAGTGACTTACAGAGGTAGCACTTCTCACACCTGCCAGGCAGCAAAGGACAGAGCACTGCATTAGGATTCACCCTGCACTGGGCTCCCAGACACCAGCGGTGATTTTCCTGCTCCAGGCCACACCACGGAGGAGACGTGTCACCAGATCCAGTCTCACTCAGTGGGGTCAGGCCGGCACCAATCGCAAAGACTGAGTGATTATCAGTTCTCCCTGCCTGTTCCTCTGTATCCTGCTGCTGCAGCAGCGGGACGGTAATCAAATCTGCTCATCTAACTATCTCAAACACCACTGATTTCTCCCCAGACATAAAGCACCCTGTCAAAATCTACAGAAATGAAGTGCAAGGGCTTTGCAAAGGGGAGTTAAATTTTGCCTGAAAAGCAAACCAAGTGTGTTAAATCAGAGAGACATTTTACCAGGGCTGGATGAACTTGTCTGACTAGTAAATCAAGTCTTTCTCTGCACTGTCTCCATTTTACATCATGCCATGCAGGGAGAGGAATTGCAGAGCACATGCTCCTGCTGGGGGTTGGCTCAGCTTGTTTCTCAAACCCCCTTGTTTGGGTGGAAGATGCTCAGGCTCACGCAGGACAACTGAGTGCTCTTGGGAAGCAAATTATTCTGGGTGAAAGGAGATGAAGGTCAGGCATGGATTTACACAGCTACACTTGCTTCCACACCAGCTCTCAGCAGGGACTGAACCATGCAGGAGAGGACACTGGCTCCTCAGGAGGGGAGCTGCATTCAGGAATGGACTATCTCCAAGAAAAGACAAAGCCCTCAGGGACCAGTCCCAGCAACACTGTGTTCAGTTTGATAGTGGTACTCTCTTAGTGAAACACCCCAGGCCCTAAAATGCATATGGAGAGCCCCCATCGAGCAAAACTCTGCAGCACTTTTTCCTGTATTTTCTTTCCAGTCAGTGCTGATTACCCAGATAATGTGTCTAAACAGAAGCTGTCCTCTCTATAATTAGCCTAATTCCATTAGTGATGTTGCCATCCACTGTTTGTAACAGCAAAATTGCTTCCATAGCAGGGATTTTACTGTCAGATCCTCTCTTATGATGCTTTGTGTGGGTGGCAGGAGGAGGGGCTGCATGGAGAGAGATTAAACAAAGCCACTGCTATTCTGAAAGTCTAATTTAATTAAGAATATCACTACAGGTGCCATGTTGACAGCCTCCATGTCCTGGCCTCTTCTTTTCCCGGGGTTACCAAGCTCAAACCTCCCATCAGAAACTGGCTGAGTTAGCATCATTTTAGCTACAGCTCCCCCCCAGCAGCCATGCGCCCCTGACCCGTCATGGATTGGACTGAAAGGAAATCAGTGCAAAAATAAACAATCTGAGAACAGCAAATTCCTCTTGCTTCGGTTTAAATATAGCCAGCACTGCAACAAGAGGCACTGAGGAAAAGCAATTTCTTAGGGAAACACTGCTCTAAAGCCAATGGCCAGCATTTGTACAGGAATAAAGACATCCATAGTCAGGCTAGAATGGAAGCACAGAAACAAGCTTGGAGGAGCAGGCATACCTACTTACTTGTCAATGTCTAAGGATGGTGGGCTGCTTTCACCACTGGCAGCTTTATTTCTTGCCTCTCTCTGGCGCCGGGTGAGCACTGGAGGAAAAACAGAAAGGGTTAACAAGAAGGGTTACCACCATCCACCCCAAAACCATCCCTACACCATGCCCAAATGCACCAAGTTTCCACCATTTCCACTCAAAGCTGCAGCAGAAGTGATGGTAGAGGCAAAGAAACACCGGACTGGGACAAGCAGGGTCTTCTTTCCTGCAGAAGAGGTTGCTGGACAAGTGTCTTTTTTTCCTGGGGGGATACTGAAGAATTTACCTTTCCCAGACTGGGAAGCCAGCTAAGTATTTCACACCTAACTTGCCAGAAACAGCTGGATCGACAGTCTGTAGTTTACAGGAATTTCAGAGCTGACGCAGAGCAGCACGATAGCCTGGGAGCAGTGTTATCCAGCTGCTCCAGCAGCACAGCACCACTCCCTGCCAAACCAGGCTCCCGCGCCTGCTGCAGGGAGGGACAGTGCCAGCTGTGGGCTCAGGGGGATGCAGAGCTGAGCCAGGGGCTGTGCAGAGGCACCAGACCTTCTGCAGATGTGGCAGAGAGAGCCTGGCTGGGGAGGGACACAGCTCACACCGGAAAGGGGAGGTTACAACAATTAGCCCACACTCATCACTTTCCCACTGCCCATGTGAACAGTGCTGACCGGTGCTATTGTCCACAGACAGCCCTGGGAGTCCCCTGGATGAAGATCTCTATCAGGAGCAGTGCTGCTCTCCAGAATCTCCAACACATGGGTAGCCAGCGAGATCCCAGCTGATGACGGATCCAACCATTTCTGTTCCCCCAGCAAGCCCAAGCAGCCTTTCCCAACTGGCTCTGCAGGCATCTGCAGGGAGCACGTTGGAGTGTTGTCCCTTTCACTTGAATTCCTCTCAGCATATTCCTGTTGACACACCACCAGCAAAGATCCTCAGGGAACATTTCAGATAGCTTAGCTTGCTTCACCAGGGACGTTCAAGACTCCAGCTCCAAAACAGATGTCACAGTAAGCGCTCTCAGGCACGCTGGCTAAGGGGACAATGCAGAGAGCTGTTTTACAGCTCGGTGACGCTGCTTCCCATACTCATGAGGAGAAAAGTCTGAATCCAAGGTATAGGCACAACAAACCTGTTATTGCTAGCACATCATCTGTGATAAAGATAAGCACAAAATTTTGTGCAGAACAAAGGGAATTCTTCTGAGTTTTAGCAAAACCCCGTTTCCAGAGTGTTGGGCAATCCCAATATCTATCCACAATGCAACATAGCCTTTCCTTTAGCAGCAATCACTGATCTGCAGCTACAACCAGCAATGCACTGTGAGGTGCTCAGGAGCTGTTGGGGCTGACAGGAGATAGCCATGCTGAAGAAACAAGCTCAAGCGTTTCCTAGGATGTGGGTATTGTCTCGTAGGCGATGACTGATACCAACAGCTCATCGCTCGCAGGAACTACAGTAAATGTCTCTCTCTAACATAGCCTGGCCCAGATTTGAAGTGGCAGCCTGACTAGGAGGACTGGTAACAGTGGCCACCCCCCAGGCCATCCAGCCTCCCAAGAACCCAACCAACATGTGCATTTGACAGCATGGTGAGAAATGCTCTCCAAATCAGCATGAGCTCGTTAATATTCCTTTAACACCGTCTCGGGAGCCTTGTGCACCAGCTCAGGTGTTAATCAGTTCTATTTTCTTCCAAAAGCAGTGAACACATCTGGCATAATGGGCCCATTAGAGATGTCTGGGACTGGCTCTGCAGCTGCCCAGGAGGAGACTCTCAGCTGTGTTGCTGGAAGAAGCAGCAGAGGAGAGAGAACAGGGCCAGCTGTGTGGTATGACCCCTGCCAAAACATGCTGGTTGTCCCCAAGAAGGGGGCTCAGAACACAGGAAAAGACTTGCCACAGGGAAAATCCCCACCACAGAGCAGTGCTGACCCGCTTGTGTGACAGGAGTCTCGTAACTCTCTCAAATGCAATGCTCTTTGCTGGGTCAGACATACTCCGTGGCCCGAGAACAACCTTTTCCCTCGCTCGGCATTTCTTCTGGTTGACAAGTCATCCTTGGCCTGTTTGGCTCCAACATTCCCCCTAGGGAAGAGCAGCAAACCCTGCCCAGTATGGCCTCGCTATCAGCACACCCAGCCCAGGCACCTTCTGGGGCTGCCAGCTTTGTCTGAATGTGGAGCTGCGAGGTCAGAGCCACTGAGTTCCTCACCTTCCTGCTCAGCCCACCTGCGTTCCAACCCGCCAGCTCCTTCTCTGTGCTCACTACCAGCTGTGACACTTCTGAGCAGCGTCTATAAGTGTCCAGCTCATGGCATCTTGTCCCTTCTCAGAAGCCATGCAGTTTTCCTCTGCACCCATTCCATTACTCTTTCTGCCATATCAGTGCCACTTCTACTGATGTCAGGAGCTTTTTAACAGTTCCGGTGCTGCTGCTGAAGACTGACAGCTGCATCAAGACTGCATTTGAGCCTTTGGGAGGAAGGGATATACCAAATCCTCATTTTCCTCGGCTCGCTTGGGAGCTGAGATGTCAGATGCATGTAGATGGAGGGTGAGAGGCATTGAGTATGTCACAAAGCTTGAGAGTATTTGCTGTACTCGGTAGCAGCCAAGACTTGCTTTCAGACTGAGACCAGTGGATCCCTGCATTGGCAGCAGCAGCGGGCGATGGATGTGGTGACTCCAGCAGAGCCCTCTCACACAAGTGAGCCCCTTCAGTTGAGTGTATGAAGAAGAGGGAGCTGGCACAGCAATTCCACAGCTCCAGTGTTCAATTGGAATTAATACCAGTCACTGAGCTGGAATCCCAGGACCTGAGCCCTCCCCAGCCTGGTCCAGTAGCTAACACAACATCAGGCTTTTCTTTTTTATTTACTCAGATCACAGGAAAGTGGAAATTCATGATAAGATTTTCATACTGCCCAGGTATGTGGTGGTCTGGGCATCCAGCCAGGGCAACCATGTACGTAGGGGAAGCAACTGTAGCTCATCTTGCCCAGCTGCTCATTTGAAAACCTGCCCTTAGCTATCAGCCAGACTGAGCTGGTCTCCTGAGACCTAACACTGAGAGACTTTGGTGCATGATTAGAAGAAGGAAGAAGTAAAACCAGTAAGAACCCATCCTTTTGTAATATTAAAATGAAAACCACTGACAGCAATAGTTTGCAGGACTGCAATTCAAGAGATATCAGGAGTAAGTCCAATTAACAAATCTGAAGACAGATCAGGAACCCCTGACCCAGTGCACCAAAGAAAAACTGAAGCCATCGTTTCTTAACAGATCAGGGCATGGCTTAGAGGGCAGAACTTTGACTTCCTCTCACACAAGGCTGTTGCTCTGCTCCCAAGGAAGCCAGCAGCCAGCCAAAAGCACACAGAGCTGCAGCAGTAGAGAACAGCTTCTGGACCCACACAGGAGCTGGCATTTGCTTCAAAAGACAATTCTCTCACATCTTTTTTCTCCCTGTGCATTAGCTTTACCTATGGATTTTGTGCTAGTGGTGGATGCCAAGGTAACAGCCCTGGAAACAGAGTCCTTTTGTACATGCACAGCTGTGCCAGGCTACTGTCTGGCCTCTGCTCAGAGCTAAACATCACCTCTGCCTATTCAACCCAAATCCCACAGACCAGACCAGCAGCTGAGAGCCCTCTGGGTGACTGTTGCCTTCCAACAGCTGTTGGAAACTGGCCCAAGGTGCCCCATGAGCCAGAGCCCCACAGGCAGGCAGGATTCTGCCCAAGCCCGGGAAGTCCATGGTCCTGCAAAGACTCTGTGTACAAACAACACAGGAGTCCCAGACTGTTATGGCTAATAAAGCCTGGTCTCTACAGGGAAAATACTAGAATAACTGGCAATAGAAAACTCAAATTACTGTGATTTTGCCCCAAACCCATTGCTCTGCTTACAGCCATTATTGCAGAGCAAAATCCCTTCTATTCCAGGCTGGTTTTCTTACAGGGGGATTGTTCTGAACGAGCTAGAACAGCAGAGTAGCAATTCCAAAATAACTACCCTTATAAACATCCCCAAGGAGACCAGCCTGGAAACAGAATGGAGAGGCCAGCCTTGAACTCTGTCCTGCTGAAAGCCAACACCAAAGAAAAGAACAAATTCCCTCTCACTGCCAAAGAATTCAAAGCCTTTTCCTGATCACAGTCGGGATTCCCCAGGATCAATGGATACACTCACAGTCCAGCCACACCAGGGACCGGAATACCACAAGGCCAAAGACATTCCTGCTAAAAGGCATACTAAAAATTCTGCTCCATTTTGTAACACAAATAAGACTTTTATCAGTGTCGAGGATGGGAGAGGAACTGTGATAATTTGTGATTTGCCTGAGCCAAATGCTTTGCATCAGTCGCTGGGTTGTGCCTGCAGAGAGAACCTTTCACCAAAATTAAGCACCAGCCAGTATCAGCCACTACTCTGGCTCCTGTTATCTTGACAGGACCCATGTCACATCCCCAAAGATTTAGTATAGCAGGGACCTTGTATTTTAAAACTACATCAACTCTGCATTAAGATTACATGGTGAAACTTCCTCCTGCTAGAGAAATGCAGAAGTTACAGCTCTTGTACTAGCTCTGATTTGCTCAAATTGCTTAAACATCATAGATTTAGGTTGCATTTAATAAGCCAGTATGTAACTGAAAATTATATATTCACAACCTGAAAAGTTAATCTTATTACAAGCTACTACTTTGATATTACCTGACATTGTGCTAACACAGATTTTACATTTCAAGCAGCAGCTAAAACATAACTTACTGAATATGTTGATAACCAACCAGTGTATTTGTTCACTTAAGCTCTACAAAGGTTGGCTATAGAAAACTGATATGAAAAAGAATGCAAAGAGGATTAATATGGGCATTCTGACCATGTTCTATGCTGCACTCTTCACATGAAGGAGAAAAATCTACACTCCCAGACTGATAGTTATCATTTTGCAATTTTAGTGGAACAAGAGGGAAACTTTTCTGCAATCTCTGCCACCTGAACAAGCCATTTTTTCACATATAAATGTCAGATTTCATGCAGAGCACAGGCCATTCTTGGAGTAGTACAGAACATTCTCCCTTCTCAAGAGCCTTGAAGGACGATCTCCCACGTGGCTCAAGCCTTCCATTTCCTACCACTGCCACATTCTCTTCAGGTCCTCAACAAAGCACACAATAGACACATCTTACGAGTACTGCTTGAAGCATCCAGGACTAGATCCTGGGGTAATATTCAGGAGCTGATAATGTGGTGAATTTTTGTGTGAAGTCAATCAGAGATTATGTCTCTGTGCAGGAGGTGCTGAAAACACCAGAGCGTCCGACAACACTCTTCTGGCCAGCGTGGAGATGGAATTAGGCAGAGTGAACAAACCTCCCCACATGCCAAATATCCTGAGGGACAAAACTGCAGCACCTGCCTGCCAAGTAACAACAGGGAAGGGGGGTGAGCACGAGGAGCAAATACGTGGAAGCCGCACTTGGCAGACCTGGAGTGTCCTTGCCAGGCTCCGGTGCCGCGATGCCGTTGCAATACATGGCGTGCACCTCGATCTCCGCAGCTGGGAAGCCATGGTCACACAGAGGGCACGACACATGGGCAGCAGCTGTAGGATTACACTCTGACACAGTCCTGCCAGCGTCTTCATCTCCACCAACCTAAGGAAGAAGAAGAAAAATTAGCCAGACAGTGTTGTTTCTCTTTTTTTTGCTTAGGTGCAGAGCTCCCTGCTACTCACCCTCCCACAGACTCAGATTTTCTTGGAAAGTTTTATTCTTCCTTTATCACATAGTGGTCAGAAATAACACCACTGGCTGAATAAACTGTGCTGCACTAATAACTAATTCTTCTTGCAAAGGCAACATGTCCTTCTGAATCATGGTGAAACTCCCTGCACAGCCATGCACACCGTTTAAGGCAAACATCACCTGCACTACAGTGGAAAAATGGCAAAGCTTCCATTAATCAGGAAATCTCAGAAGCGAAACTGATGGAAAATTCATGGGGCAAAGCAAGAGCTCAACACCTGACTTGTGCTCATCAGTTTCTGGACATGATCCATGCTATGCAGGCAGCACTGTCTGGGAACACAGCTTCCCCCAGGATAAAAGGAGGCTGCTGTGGTCTCAGAAAGCCCGGAGAGATCACTGGAAGCTCCTCCTTTATAAAGGAGGTGGCTGGAGCAGTCATCAGAGGGGACACCGATCAAGGAGAGAGGCAATACCATTAAAAATCTGTGTCACACAAAATTACTAGCAGAGGGTTTTCGCCAGGGCAGAATGTCATTGCTCGTGTACGTTCTCGGGGTGCCATTACCACTTAGTGACACTTTCCTTTTGCATTGGTCACACAGCTGCAAAGGTGTTCCACTACCAACCCACAGAGATCTAGCCTGCTCCCTATGCTACCGACATTCCCAAATGCAGCAGATTGCAGCCAGGCACTCATAACTGCATCTCTGCCTAGTCAGGCTTGCTGTAAGATTTTTCCACATTTAAGGAAAAACCTTCCCCTCCCTGCAATGATTAAGAAAAGCTATTTAAATATTAACCATGTAGAGAAAACTATAGGAAAATAATATGGGAGAGGTTTCTGTTCTTAGAGCTAAGCAGTGACATGTAGAAAGTGTGCAGCAAAACTGCTGTCTGCTTCCCTCCAATGGTATCATTTCAGGGAAGCAGTAATTGGGGTCAACCAAGATGCTCCGTGCCACTGGAGCGCTTTGCTGTATTACTCGGTTTATTACTTCCTTTCCCAAATGAGGATCTGATCCTGATTTTTATGTCCTAAAGGGAAGGAGGGTGCTTTGTTGACTCAGAGGAGCTGTAACAAAAATTGCAGGACTGAGCCTCAAACTAAGATTCCGACTCTCAAAAAGCATTTCTCCTGAACAGCAGCTGAAAGGCTACAGCACCGAGCCCCAGGAACATCCCTCATTCCCAGGGAGGCTCTCTGTCCTGAATTTCTGTAGAGGAGTTGCCACAAGAGTTCCTCCAGCTGAACACAGGCTGCTGAAGTACATCACTTACAGCATTAACACTCGTACCCCTCTCTCACATCTCAGTGTCACTACATCTTGTGAAGTCCTCACTGTGGGGCATCACACTGAAGAGCCATAAAAAACAAGATGTGTCAAATATGAATGATCAGATCAAACCTGCACTACACAGACAACACACATAAAAATATGATGGGAAAAGCAGCAGGCACTGCTCCTTCTAGCTGCCTTTTTTAAAGCAATCTTAGGAGATCACCAATTCGGCACACCCTGCCCGCCTACATTCAGTGGTAAATTACTAATTTTAAATGGAAATGCAACATTCTGTAACAAAAGACTGCTTGTACAAAACCTTGCTGTAACAGTCTGGAAAACCTCAGCTGCAGAACCAATCACCCCTGTCAGAGCCAGAGACAGTTGCCTCTGCTTTTTAGCAGAGGAAATTGCCTACAAGACATAGTACTTACAGCCAGCCAAGAGCAATGCTAGAGGCTGAGCTCAACAACAAGACTCCTGTGTCCTGGCTCAGCATCTGCTAGGAAGAAGTCGCTCCCAGTGGTCTCTGCTTGGCTCCTGCAAACCACTGATGCCATGGTAGCTGTTTCTGCTGCTTTCCTGGAGGGCTGCAGGATCTGGACTGGGACCTGCTGCCAACCATAATGTTGTCAAACAATCCCTATGAAGCTGCTCCCCACCACCTTGTGCCATCCAGGCAGAGGTGTGAGACACGGGGCACTCTCTGCAAAGCACAAAGGGACAGGGCAGTGTCCTGGCCACAGCAAAATGGGTCACAAATGTGCTTCAGTGGCCAGCCCAGAACAGCCCCTCTCCCTGCTGCAGTCCCTAATTGACTGAGCAGTGCTTGGAAATACCTGCAGAATGAAAGGCACACGA
Organism: Acanthornis magna; assembly: GCA_036785705.1. NCBI lineage: Eukaryota > Metazoa > Chordata > Aves > Passeriformes > Acanthizidae > Acanthornis > Acanthornis magna. Next base: position 8,711,715 of record JAWUZG010000092.1, read on the forward strand.
GAGCAGAAGATGGTTTATTAAGAGGCCTGTGAGAATGAGACATTGGAACTGCAGACATGCTGTACATGCTGCAAACTCCCAGAATGAGCTTTCCACAAATGAATCCTCTTGTCAAAAGCTGTACGATTCTGTATTCATGTACCCTGCCAGAGGAGTACTTGGCAACCCCTTTGATATCGCTCTCTAAATTAATAGACAAAGGGAGTTTTATCAGAAGCAGGAACTGAAGTCAGATGTTGGTACAGTGACAGCTGTAAAGCAATTGCTGTGCAGGTGTGACAACATGGGGAAAGAGGCTGCACACAGCCTCACATCTGCAGCAAGAGGTAAGAGGATGGCCCTGCCACTGACTTGCTATTGCTATTAACTATTACTGCACAAAAAGCAAGATTCCCAAGCTCAGGACACTCTGCTTGGCCTGAAAACCACTACCAGCCCTCAACACTTCAAGGACTTTATCCCACTCTGATCTCTGGGTGAAGCTCTCCTCTTAGCCTCTTGGATATGGTCTGTGGAGAGCAAACCGGATTTCAGAGCACTGGAACGGGGAAAAACAGGTCACAGCACAAGTGACTGAGGTTTACTTGGACTCCTCTCAGAGCTCCTGGGGTCCCTCTGCATCGCTGAGCATCACAGCCTGTACCCCTGAGCGTGGGCAAGCAACAGCACTGCCGCCCACACTGATGGCATCCTCCAGCTCAGCAGTGCTGGGATATAAAAGAATGGGCTGGAATTGATAACAGCTCTCCAGCTATAGGATTGAAAGGCTCCAGAAGCAGCTGCATGCAGTCCCCAGCCAAAAGGGACTGGAGATATAAAGCAGTAGAGAAAAGCAAAGAGGGAACTATTTGTGAGGATCCAAACAGCAGAAGTCCAAGCTTCCAGCTCCCCGAAGGGAAATGCCAGCACAGTTCAGCTGAACTGAGGTCTAGAAAGTGGGATTGGAAGCAGGACCCATCCTCAACTTCAAGCTTTTTTACCTGCATAGGTGCACCTCTGCTGTCTGAGCAGAGCTCTTCTCTCTCCTCCTCAACAGCTTCCAGTGGGCTCGGCTGTGTCTCTGTAGAAAAACACCTCCATTTCAGCACAGGTTTGCAGCCCCCAACTACCTCCTCACTTGTTGATGCAACTCAGCCCTTAACGCTTCTTAACAGAGTTTTCACAGTTTTGAAACATTCTTTAGACTTGCTACAAATGTCATCAGACAATGTGCAACAACACAGCCAGACGAGGGGTTAAAGTCACAGCGTGGTGGTGTGAGGACAAAGGCACTGCAGCTTTGCAGCTTCATGGGGAGTGAGATTAGACACAGGGAAAGTGCGTGGGACACTTGCTGGGATGGAGACAAAGCAAGAATAGAGCTGCTCTCGCATTGAGACAAGCAGCGCTCCCATTCCATGGTCTGTCTCACAGTCACACCTTCTTTAGACCTCCACATCTTCCTTAGCAACAAAATATGCCTCCAAGCACCACCACGACCTCTCCTGCTACAGCTGCGCATGAACAGGAGCAGTCTCTTCATTAATTTTCTCACTTAAAACCCGGGACCAGAAAATCTCAAACATGGTTGGAGAGACCAAGGAAGAAAAACTCCTTGGTCCCAAACATGTTTAATTAATGTAGGACAAAAATTATTTCAGCTCTCATGCTTTGCACATTATCTAGACACTGAAAAATCTGAAAATTTTATTGCATTGCAGAGACACCTTGTTTTGAGTGATCCCTCCATGCCCAATGCACATCCAGGTGTCTCCAGCAAGTCTCCAGCAATCGCTGCCACAGAACTGTCTTAGAGGAAATGGGTCCAAAACTAGGGGATCAAACTAAATCACCTGGATAATTTTAGCCCTGAAAAACGGAGATGGGAAAGAAATCTCATTTCGTTCAAATAACTTGAAAATTCTCTTATTTTCTCAGAATTTCCTAAGTGTATAACTTTCAGTACAAAATTCCTAACAGTCTCAAGTGCCTCTTACCTGGGCAAACAGAGATCTCTTCTTCAGCAGAGTTTTCTGTGGCAATATCTGGGCTCCTTTTACTGCCAAGTGGGGTCATTGTAGAGATGCTGTTCAAAATATAAATATAACATGAACCTCCAATCCAGTAGGTGTGAGTGCCACACCTGTCTTTCTCACACAGTTCAGAACAGCAGACAATGCAATAATTTCCAAGTGGTCAATATCTGACAGCCAGAAATGACCAGGATAACAGCAAAATATGGGTCTAAAATGCCATCCTAAGCAAAAACCCCCAAAGGAACATTTTTTTCTTCTAGAAAGGCAGAAAGGGTCATTATCTCTTGTCAAGGGAGCAAAAATACCTGCTCACAATTGAGGGACTCTGTGGGAGAAGACGTGGGAGTTGTGCAGGTACCAGCACTGTGCCTCTTTCTGTCCGGGGAAGGAAATCCTCACAGAGGAAAGACAGACCTGCTTTATCCTGCATTATCCTCTCCCTCCTCACACTGCTCATTTTCTCCCTTATCCCTGTGCACAGCAGCCAAAAGCAGCAAGGATGTGACACAAGGCATCTTCCCTGCAGCAAAGTCCTTACAGCATTAGCGTGATGGTTCCTTGGAGCAGCACCCAGCACTGCTCCTCTCATTTTGACCTTCGGATTCCTCCTTTTTTTTCCTCCCCCCCTCACTGCACAGTGTCTTTCCAACACAGGCAGGCATTGCTGAGTAAGTCTGGCACCCATGCTGACACACTCTGCGCCTTGCGTGGCTTTCTGATTAGTCTGATCAAGTATGCAAGAACACACTTTAAAAACATGAATCCCCACACTGACAAACACAAGATTTATTAAGCTCAACCACAGGCCTTAGAGAAGAGAGAACAGCCACTGCTGATTTATGATAAATAACAAAATTCTGATAGGAAATCACAAGTGGCTTTTCTCTCTAAATAAAGCATCTCAAAGCATTTGTTATGAATCCAGGCTGAGCGTGTTTTACTCTGTGTCTAACATCAGGGCTCTCTTCAAAAGAACTCACACAAAACAACTTGCTATGACATTTATAAAATGGGCTAATCAATTTGAAGTCAAACCACATTTCTTGCTACACCAACTATCTCCTGGTAACAAAGCCTATAATCATTTATTAAAACCCCAATCTTCCATGCTCTGTACAAAGCGTGGAACAAGCAGGGAGAGCAGCCCACAGAAAGCAAAGCAGTCTCTTCACAGGACTGGCACTTCCTAAACTGCTCCACTCCCTCTAGACAGCTCAGAGCCATGTTTTCCTATTAAGTGCTGCTGAGGCCAGCCGGTTTGGGTGCCTGAGCTGTACCCAAGAGGGTCCTGTGTTGGCAAATTACCAGGAGCCAGATGGCAACACTTAATGTGCATAAAACTGCAAAGACTGCAGCCATTTCTTGCCTTGCTGCAGATGTTCCAGCTGCTCGAGGAGGGGCCACCACATCCAGGTGCATCCCACCCCAAGGTGGGCAGCCAGGAGCTGCTGGGGAATGTCCCGGACTAACCCCACCAGCTACACCAAAGGAAAGAGGTCCCTCTCCTTTCATATCCTCCATATCCTGGGCTCTCCTGCCCTAAGCAGGCGGGAGGCCAGCGCTGCAGAGCACACACCTCGCTGCTTTCTACGCAAGCTCAGAGCTCAGCTGTCACAGGCTCATCAGGCTCGGCAGCAGCGGCAGCTGCAGGTTCCTCCTGCTCCCCAAGGCAGGTTTTAAGCTTGTTAGAAAGGTGCAAGCAAGAGGGATTTTCATACTCTGCATATTGATATTAACTGCTCAGGCCAAATGCTGTTAGATCAGAGGAAAGTTGGCAGTTTTGTTCCGAAGCAGGTTTAAATTATAAAACCCAGCAAATTAAAAACATGACATTATCTGGCCTTTCTTGTAACTTGCTCCCTGAATCCTCTCCCATTTGTCCCTCTTCCCCATAGCACTTGCTGCAGAATTGCATCCCACAGGAAGGAGAAAAAAAAAAAAAAGGAAAAGAGGAGTAGGCTTAAATCTGAAGAAAATCATGTTGACTTGTCCCACACCTGTCATCTGCTGAAGTGGCTTTTCTGGAGCACTGCACTCTATCTTTGGCTGATAGGCAGTGCCGTCTGGCTTCCTCCTCCCTGCTTTCCTCTTCAGCAGTAAGGCAAGAACATAAAAATACACACAGAAATCCAGTAAACCCTTCACCATGCTGCCTGTGAGCCTTCCCCGACCGACACGTGATGGCATCGCTGTAACTCACCTCCAGCTCCCCACGGCTTTACTGCACCGTGTCACGGGAGCTTCAGAGGGCAAGGAGCAACTCCTTCAACTTGTACAAGGATGCACCTTGCACATCTTATAAAGTAACAACAGCTACTGATCCCTTCTCCCCAGTTGTGCCCCACCTCTCCCATGCTGCTCCAAAGCCATGTATTTCCAGAGATACTCAACAGCAGTGACTGCAGCCAGCCTTTCCAGCAAGCCCTGCTGCGAGCTGTGGTGGGACTGCACCCCAAAATACTCCAGGGAGAGTGGAAGAGCCCATATCACCAGGGCAAGCCTGTGAGCCCCACACTCTGAAATCACCCTACTCACCTCTGTGCAATTTGCATGGGTTCCCCATCTTCAGGTACATCCTCTGCAGGCAGCACCTGGGAGGGCTGGAAAGGAAAATTCTGGTGTTATATAAAACAACATACACAGCTGACCGGGGTCTGCTGGGTCATCGGATTCTGTCCATGACATTGCACCCAGTCTGCTGCATATTTTTATCTGGAAATGGCTCAGTATCCATCCGGAACTAGTCAGCTTTTTCCCTTCATCTCTCCTTTTGGCAAGGCACTCCCTGCAATAAAGCCTGGCAGTACTTTTTGTTACCTTGCTGCCTAGACATGTTCCCGGACAGTCCATGCCCATCCACTCCTTCCAACATTGCCCACCATCTTCCATGCTCTGCCTGTTCTCAGCATCCACCTCAATGTACTTACAGGCAGCAACAACAGCTCTTCTCCACCTCCACCTGTGCTGAGCTAAAAAACCCAAGGTTTTCAGTGTCCCCTGCACTGCCCCAGGCACCCCAGCAGCCCTCACCTACTCCACTTTAAAACTTATTTTCCTGAGCAGAAATGACCTGATCAACTGGTACAGCTGATGCTTGACCAAGAGAAGCACTTTTCTGAAATTTCCTACAGATAAAATCTGTTGCATTTTTCTTGCCTGGGAAATCAGCTGTCCCATCAAAGGAAGGGAACAGATTAACCTGCACAATCTACAGCCGGAAAATCTATGTGCATTTCATCCCATTTTTCATTTAGCTCTACGTCTCCCCTTATTCTTTCCTTTAAAATTTGTTCAAAAGCCTTATGCACTGCTGAGGTCAGGCTAACATGCCAGTCATTATCCAGATCCCTTTCTTCTTCTGCAGTGTACATGTTACACTTGCCATCCCCTAATCAGGTGGAATTACAACAGTTTATTAGCAGTCCTTGCTGTCAGGCCCACAATTTCTCATGCTAGTTCTCAAAGAAACCCAAGGAGTTTTCCTCCCCCTTCATTGAGTCTATCAAACATTATAAGCTTGATTTCCACCATAGATTTCAACTTCCATCAGCTCCACTCCTGGATGTACTTCCTCAGCAAGTTCCAAATCAAGGTCTCTTCTGTCAAATTTCCCTGACTCCAACCCCCAAATATCCTGTATTATCTATGCTTTTTTTACTTCTTTGCAGCCTAACTCATCATTAACATAAAATACCCCACCTCCTCTTTTATTTTTGTTTGTCTTTGTCCTGAACTGTGCATATCTTAACAATGCCTCTGCCCTGGTCATGAACACTGGTCCATGTTTCTGGTTTTCTTTGTATATCTGTTATAAAATATGGCACTACTTCAGGTCACCAGACTCTAAATAAATCTCCAGAATTGGGTCTTTTCCCTCTGAATCTTTTAAAGACCAAGAGTCCCCTAACCTTATCTGAAAGGCTCTGAAGAAATTGATTCTATTAGCATTGAAGTTTGTTAGTGCAGGTTCACAGGCTGTGAGATCTCCTGACAACCAGGATTTGCTCTGTGCAAACATCTCTTGGCTGCGGGAAGCAGTGGCAACAGTTGACTGCTGCCAGGGTGGAAGGTCTGTGCCTATTCCAGGTGAGGGTTTCAGGGCAGGTGTACAGGCAGCCTCCCTCAAGCACATCATTTGCACCTTCATTTCACATATGGCACCAGGCCATGTCCTTTATCAAGGACAGCTTTGAGTCCTCAAGGATGGTTTCTAGACTCAGCACAGCCTAAAATCTCCCACCAGCCCCACCAGCAGAGCAGCCCTGGTGGCACTGGGGGAGCCCCAGGGCAGCACAGGCAGCAAAGGGTCTCCAAGAGATGCAGCACGTTGGAGACATGACTGCTCTGGGCCCCTCCTTTGTCACTGCCAGCAGAATTGTATTTGATAGAGGGAAAAAAATGGAGACAAGGCACAAGCAAACATCAAACATATCGATTTTGCAAGTAAATCACCTGCTCTGGCCTCAGTGTGCAACTGCACAGAGAGGCGAGAGAAAGGAGCTACCTCTCATGCTGGGTGTGATAAAGCAGATGAAAAGGCATTTAGAAATTATTTTCTCTCATGTAAGTAAAAGACTGGCAAATCTTGGGCTAGGGTTGAAATTGTAAAGTCTGTTCCCCTCCCTTATTTTTTCACCTTAAAAATATCAGAAAGGCTACATCTACACACAGGTTATGGCTCCGAGAGAGCTCCCGTGGTCAAGAGGAGTAGGTTACAAGTCACCACTCAGTACCACTAAAACCTCTTTTCTCCCCAAGAATTAATTAGGTATTAGCATTAAACAGATAATATTTTAAAAAATAGCACACAATTTTCAGTACTGATTAAAAGTTCATGCCCTTCCCAGCTGCTGTAGCTTCCCAAGGGCTTTAGAGTACACATCCATAGACCTCCAGTCACCCCAATCTTCCAGCATAATGACACCTTCATTTCCAGAGGAAAAGCTACAGAGAAAAAAAAGTGCAGTTTGCTTTAAGAACCTCTCAGGTCTTTTGTATCTATCCTAAGGAAATGAAAAAGGGCACAAGTCAGTTCCTTTCCTCTGCAGATCACCTCTAAGGCTTGTTTAAATCTCCATCTGCTAAACCCAAGCCAAAGCACTGTCATGAAAAGTCACATTTCAGCACAGGCTGCTCTGCTCTTTTTCTGCAACCAGAAAATGCAGACATGACGTTTTTCCTAAGTGTTCAATATTACAAGACAGATTATAAATATCACAAAACAAGTTAAGTATCTTTCTAACACCAGGGTAAATGATCAAATACACTTGAAAACAGGAACAACAGAGCCAAGGCTTCAGTCATAGAGAAGATAAAGTTATACAATGATCCGGGAGTGAAGTCATTATGAAAAATGAGGGTTGGAAAAGGCTGACACAAACCTAAAATACAGCAGTAATAAATACTTCATCTGACTAGCAATCTGTTTAAACTTAGCAGTGACAGAAAGCTGCCTTCCGCTCCAGCAGGAGAGCCCTGACGGAGACAGAGGCTGACACCTAGTGTCTAGCACACCCGAGCCTGAGAGAAGGTGCCCAACACCAGGACAAAGACAGGGAGCACCACTGCAGTGACACATCACCCGGGCAGGCAGAAGATGCCTGTGACCATACAGAGCCTCTCCCAGCCACGAGGGAAAAGAGCATTCCAAGGGTGAAGCACTGATGGATGCAGATGAGCGTGGAGGGGCCAACAGGAAAGGCTGCACCACAAGGACAAAGCCGTATCTCTATCTGCAAAGGGAAACCCAGAGCGACCCACATGGCCACACGTTCATAAACTGGTTTGCCAGAGCTGGTGGTGGTCAGCATTACCTCTGTGCCCTCTACCCTGACACACTGTCACGCTACACCCTTAGAAGCATCAGCTGGATGTGTTTGTCTCTGGAGCACTAACGATGACTGCCAGGCTGCTCGATGGCCTCTGCCTTGTATGAGCTGGGTGTCAGCCTGTACACTTCTCTCCCTTCCACAGTAAGCTGTGTTGCTAGGGGAGGAAGTCCCTAAATTTAAGAGGGGCATTAAACAGCAGTGCCTGCTTTGCAGAAGGCACTGAACTGTAAAATGGACAGATGGGCACGGCTGCTCAAACTCTGCTCAGTGGCAAAACTCTTACCTGGCAGTAGCTAGTGGTCGGTTCATCATCAGAAGTGGAGTTCTTCTCTTCTTCCATGCTGTGACCTGGACTCTCTGCCTCCCTCCTCTTTGAAGGGTGGAGCCAGGTGATGCTTTCAGACTCCCGTCCCTCTGTGTCTCCATCTTCAGTACCATCAGCAACTCCATTCTCCCTGCTTATCTCCTCTCCTTTCCCAAGCTCATTTTGGCTCAAGGAAGAACTGGGCACAACTGGGTTACCAAACTCCTTCTTATGCAATAGCTGCCTCTGAGCCTGCTTCAGGCTCTTCTGGTAAACCTCCAGCTGACACAAGATGACTTTGGTGTACTGGTTGGGGTCCACCCCTTTGGGGCAGAAGGGGATGCCCCAATAATAGTGCACTGTGTCTCTTGCCTCCTCCTGTTTGTGCTTCCCCTCCGCTGCAGTCAGCATGCAAAGATCCGGGGTACTGCCAGACCCCTCGTTCTGCTCTGCTTGCTCTGTGGAAACACAGACCCTGGCAGTGTGCCTGGGCTGTGAGCTGTGTTTGGTACCTGCTCCTCCACCACTCCTCCTGGGGCTGTCACACTGTTCTGTGGCCCTACTCTTCCAGAGTGTGGCTGAGCTCCCAGCACCAGCTTCTCCCACAGAATGGCCAGTGCAGGGCAGGAGCTGCTCTTTTGGTTCATGGCCTGCTGCTTCAGAAGAGCTGGAGGGGCTGGTGAACAGTCTCCGAGGTGTCAGACGCCAGGAGCCTGAAGCCACCTTGCCAAAGGTGGGACTCAAAGACGTGAAGTCTTCTCCGAGAGTGCTGGATAACATGTTACTCGAATCACTTTTTGCTGGTGAGGAAGACTTTTCATTTGACCTTGTCACAGGCTGGCCCTTCCCCGAAGACACGATTATGCTGGATACTAGTGAGCTTTCAATGATTTCCTGGCTTAACCTCCTCAACACTACCAAGGGGCTCCGGGCGACATCCATCTGTCCGTTCCCATCAGCTCTGGAGCTCTGTGAGTGGGAGCTGCAGTCGGAGGGAGGGGTGTCAGGGCAGATCGCCAGGCCTCCCAGGGTCTCAGAGCCTTCTTTGTCGGCAGGCTGGCTTTGGCCCTGTGTATCCAGTGATTCCAATGACAACTGAGGAGTTGCAGCAGAGGAGTCTGAGGGCTGACAGCTCTAAAAAACAAAAGGTTGACTCTCCTACAGACATGTTCTCCATCAGCACAGCACATCAAGGGCTCCCCCAGCACGCTGGCAGCCATCACCTGGACTGCAGATCCCCCCACCCGGAATCAGAACTCTGTACCCCAAAATAGGGACAGCTGGGGTTAGACTTCATATATCACTCTCACTAAGAAGGGTACAAAGCAACTACTTTGTGACTGCTGTTATTCCAGTTCGTGCTGGAAATAGCTATATCCCCCAGTAAAACTTTCTTTTGTGCAGCATAGTGAAACAAGCACAGACAGCAACGTTGCTGAAGAACCCTAGTGAGCCTCTCCACAGAAGTGCACTTACACTAAGGCTCTCGGCAATGGCCTTCCTCAAGAGCTCCTCCTCTTCCTCTTCCTGACAGTTCACTTGTCTAGCTTCTTGCTCACTCATTTTCAGGGCCAGTGCAAATTGTTCCTCTTCAGTCATCTCTACAGCAGAAGAAAAGGATAATGTCAAGCCACAGCTGCAAGTGTATGTAAACACTCAGTGTATATCCAGCATTGAGAGAAATGGGTGAGGGTCCCACCTCTCCAGGAGGAATGCAAAGCAAATCACCTAAACCTCAGTTGTCCTGAAAAGATGTCACCAAAACCAGAGCAGGCAACACTAAATGAGAAAGGTAACTCAGGTCAGGAACTTCACTTCAGGTTTCTACAGCAATCTAAGCTCGCATTCCCTGAGTATATTAACTGCAACATGACATTTTATTTGCCATCAAACAACACACACTGCAGCTGCAGAATGCATGCTCAAGGAGAGAGGAAAAGGACAGATTTCTAAAGCGTGCTCATTTTTATATTGGAGAGGCTCAGCAGCAAGGCAGGATACACAACACATCTTCTTTAAGACACTTTTTTACTAACCAAGGAGCATACCTCACTGCCTTTTGACACACAGATACCTGCAATACCACAGGAGACCTACCCGAGAGAAAAAGATCTACATGTTGTTCACCCTGAGCTGCAGGTGGAAAGCTCTGTGGAGGATAATGTTGCTTGCTTGGTGGTATTATAGAGGATCTTTCACATGCATATATCCCCCTTCTGCTCACATCACCACTCCATTGCATCACTAAGTCAGTCATGCATGGGAAACAGGTTTCCTACAGTTGTTAACTGCTATTTCAGCAGAAAATTTATTCCTAAAATATTCCTCGCTCCAATCAAACCAAAAGTCTAGACTGGCTATGTAGAAACAAAGCAGTTAGTTACTTTGGAAAACACTTATTTACTTAGATTCAATCCAACACTTTCACTCTGCTTAAAATATACAATGCCTGCAGAATAGAGTGCAGCTTGAAAAACAACTCAACAGCACTCTCAGGAGCTGAAAAATACATCTTCTCACTCGAAAGGAATTGACAGATTTCCTTCAGAACCCGCTCCCTCCTCCAGGCAGAATCCTGCACGCGCCATCTCATGCATGAACCAAAGGCTCGCGCTCTCCGACAGGCTACAACATCTTTAAGACATGCCATTTGAACAGGGAGGCTGCCCAAGCACAAAACATGCCTTCACTGCAGCCAGCTCCACAGACAGGCGTTTCCCTGGATAAAGATGCATTCACAAGTTGCGGGCTCCCATTTTCTATCCCATCCTCTCCCTACCAGCTGCCACCCAAACACAGCAGCACAGCCGTGCTCTGGCTGTAGCACAGCTGGTCCCTGACAGCACCACTGCGACCAGGAGCATCCAGAGCACTGCTTTGCTCTGCCCTTCCCCCAGCTCCTGGCTGATGGCAGCCTCACGCTCCCCCACCCAAGCAGGATCTGAAGCATTTTTGGACTGATTACCTTCAGATTCCTTTACGTGTCCTACTAAAACAGCACTTAGCTTCAGGTTGTTGGTTTGGGGTGGGGCAGGGGGGGTAATTCCTTTGAAAATTAAGAAAGAGGTTGAAGGGAAGGCAGACTGCAGCGCTCTCAGGGCTCGTGGGGATCTTTTGTCCTTGGACAAAGTCACTCTATGATGTTACAGCCAGGAGGGACCAGGGCAAAAAAAAAAAGCATCCTTTAATGGAAAGCACACGACAGTCCAGTGTACGGAGAACGCTCCCACCCCCAAGAACAGCAGCACTAAACAGTGTATCACAGAGTCAATTAGGTTGGAAAAGACCTCTGAGATCGAGTCCAACCTTTGACCAATCACCACTGTGTCAACCAGACCATAGCACTAAGTGCCACATCCAGTCTTTTCTGTTTCCCTAATATCAAACACCTTCCAAGCATTCAGAAAGTGTGTGCTGATTTGTTTTCCTGCCCAAACCATCACAGCAATCAGGCCAGATCCTGCAAACTCTGACATGTGCAGGAAAACTGGTGCACACAACCAGCACCCTGCAACACACGACTTTCCACGTGCTTCAGCGGGGGCCTGAGTGTTCGCCAGTTCAGGCTATCAACATCCATGAAGCTTAATAAAAAGAAACATTTTTTGGCGAGTTACTGCTGTACATTTTGTTTTCTTCTCCCTCCCTGGCACAGCGATTTCCCCTCTGGGGACAGGGAATGTGCCAGACAAATGCTGCCTCTGGCAAAGAAACCAGTGACAAACAAGATGCACTTAGTGCACGTTCCAGTTGAGTAGGTGCTCCAGAGACGGGGAAATCTCGAGTTTAAACCCACCTGGCATTACCGTGGGGACAGCAGAGAGCAGTTCTGCTCATGCCTTCCAGCAGACCTGACCTGCTTTAAACGGAGCTGACGGTATTTCGTGCTCCAGGACTGATCACTTCTCAGCACCGTGTGTTTTATTAAACTTGATGCTGATTGCAGCCGTCATAATTTATGATGATTAGAAACCCAGAGCACTGCGTTAGCCCCCAACCACTGTGTGCAAACAGAGCTGGGGAGCGAGCTTGGAGCATGTGGCAGGGGCTCTGCAGACCCTGGGAGGAACAACCCCTCTCCATCTGGACCGATGCTCATCTCACACTCATCACTCGCCTTGCAGGAGCCCATTCCCAGGGGGAAGCACCAGCACTGGGAAATCTGCGTCTCACACTCCAAAATCCACTCATCACACGTCCATCCCAACGCGGCACGAAATCCCAGCCTCTCTGGGGACCAGGGCATCCAAGAGACCCGCAGATGGGAAGGAGGGGTCAGAGAGAAACTGTTTTTAAGATACAGCGGCCCTAAACAAATTAAACCATTTCAGAGCCTTTTTAAATGCTAATACGGCAATTTGCAAAGCGATTTATGTTCCATTTTGACATTTGCAAAGTGAATTAGATGCAAAACCCCACTAGTTGTAGTTATAACACTTACTAATAGGAGATTTACTCAAAAATAACAGAAATTCGGGATCTCAGTATTTTCACATATCCAAAGTGCAATTACAGTAAAAACATTCAAATGTGCTTTAAAGCACTGACTTCCTCTGGAAAAAGAGAGGGAGACTTCTTTAGGTTTTGTATTTCCATTTATCCTGTCAGGATGAAACGTCACAGATGTATTTTAGTTATGGCTTTAGGTTAAAATGAATAAAACCACAACAAAGCAAAAAAGGGAGGATACGCTTTATAACCAGTGCCTGCCAATATCCGAAATTTTCCAGTTTTGAGGAGAAAGAACTTGCTCTACCCAGAAGCGCCGAATCTTTACAAAAGACCAATTTGCCTCGCAATTCAAAGAATTTATTTAAAGACACTGGGAAAAATAATTACTACTTCAAATCTTAATTTGCCTAAAAGCAAACACCAAAAGTCTAATTATAGCTTCCACAAATGAGAACAGCCCCACCATCACACGTGCTTAAATAAGCCCCTGCTATCCGACCGTGCGGCGCCAGGCACCCCCAAACTCAGACATGCACACTAAGCAACAAAAAAAGGCAGCTTTTGCCCCAGGAAAAGAAAAACTATTATCAATAATTTCAACATCTAGAAACACAGCAGAACTCCTCCGTTACACAACGTCTGGAGAGCCGGCCCTGTCTCCCGCGGATTTTCTGGAGCACACTGAACACCTTTTGCACAGCACCAGCTCCTGAAACCCTACATGCTCAATGATGCAACGAGGACATCCAACTTCAGCAGATCCCTGCTCTTAGCACCATATGTTTGGTCACATTTTAGTAGCATCTCCAAGGGGGGTTTCAGCTTTAATTTGGTGCACTGTTTCCTTTGGGAGAAAAAGAAGAATAAGAAAAAGAACTCTTTTCCCCACCTCTGACTTTGCTATCTTACTTGTTCAACACAGACATGCACAGTGGGCTGCAGCTAGCTCCCACAAAGAGCTAGGCTGTTCTGTGCTATGGCCTTAGGCCTCTATTAAAAACAATTTAATTCACACAAGCCCTGTGAGGACTGACAAGCCCAACTGCTGCTGCTTGCAGAGCACTGGCATACTCCATTTTGTTCACTGATTGCTTTGGGTTTTGCAGGAGACAACATCTCTCCCATTTTAAAACGTCCTGAATTTTACCTGCTGGATGGGCCACTGCCTCACAGAACACAGGAACATAAGTGGGGACCCTCTGGGGTCTGGCTGCTGTAACATGTGGGGCTGTATAGGCAGCACAGGCACCCTGGCCATGCTCACTGGGCTCTTTTGCCTGTAAATCAGCATATGAGCGGGAACATCCCGGCCTTTAGCATCTGTTCATAGACTTATCGTCTATGAATGCATTTAATCCCTTATTAAAGCTGCTGATAGTGACCCCTCCACAACCTCCTGTGACACAAACTTCCAGGAGTTCACCTCATGCTGTGTGAAGCATTACTGTCCTTCACCCGTTTTAAACCCATCTATCTCTTGCAATTTCCACTGATACACCCCAGGAGCTGGTAAACAACAGCTCTGTGCTCAGCTGAGGCATTGCCTTTTCAATGGGAACTTTGATCCCACCGTTCTCTCCTAACAAAACAGCCCCAGGCTTTCCAGTCTCTCCTCACCAGGCAACTGCTCCAGCCCTTCATGGCTTGGGCTGCCCTTCTCCGGATGTATCATCGTGTCCTTGCAATGCAGAGGCCAGACCAGCACATGGCACTGTGACAGGGGTGCACCAACACTTTATGTAACAGCAAAATGACATCAACCAAATCCCTTGTTCTTAACACCCTTCCTTATGATGCCCAACATTGCTGGTGCTCCGGCTGTCCCCACGCTGTGAGCTGAAGATTTCAGAGAACTGTCAGCTGCGACTCAGATCTTTCCCGAGCGGCAGCTGTCGGGTCACAGCATTGTGATGTTTCAGGGACAGACAGGAGCAGAGGGGCCTGAACAGGAAAGCCGTTTGTGACTGACAGCACTTTCAGATCGGCCTCAGCCACTTTTGAACCCGGTGAGGTACCAACGCCCTCGCACACTTATTTTGGAAGTGCACCAATCTGCACACACACTGTCTGGGGGGAAAACAAGTGACAGAGTGCCTATTCTGACAGACAAAATTGAGCCCTGGGAAGGGTCTTTTCTGCACCCCCAGCCATGTCACAGCCTTTCTGCAAGGGAAATAATCTCTAACACAAACAGCAGAAGCTGCTCAGCACCAGAAAACTTCCCCAGCCCCACAATCGAGACCTACGTGCGATTTTCCTTTTAGCAGCAAACTTTGTTCGATCCAGCTGCTTTGTTCTCTTCTTTTGCAATCCAGTCTCTTCCTTTGACTCCTGCTGTAATGGAAAAGAACATGGTGAGTGCATGCAATATGTAAGAAATACTACCAGCCCCCTCCCCCCAACTACTCAGACACAAACACTGGTTCAAGAACAAGCATCTATTTGTGTGAAATTTGAATTTCAAACGTAATTCAAACACATTCTGTAACTATTAAAAGCTGTGTGATAAGCATAACGAGCAAAAAGAGTTACAGACTGACATAAACAGAGAAGTAGGAGAGACAATAGACTTCATGCCAGTCACCACCATGCACTGCACCTGCTACCCACGATTTTAAAGAGAATTTGTTTGGCCTTGCTAAAACATTGTTATTTGTAAGCACTCAAAAGAGAAAAACAGAACCTTTTCACAACAGAGTATCACACACCTGTAAGCCAGGACTGTTTCCTGCCATGCAGCTTCTAGTACTCCACCCAGACAATTTCAGGTGATCAAAGCTAGAATCCCTACCCATTCTTTGGAGACCCACACCAATGCACCCTGAAGGCAGGGGAACCAGCTCTATTTTTTCCTCATGCTATTCTTTCATCGTATTCATAGAATCAAAGAGCATTTTGAGTTGGAAGGGGCTTTAAAGCTCATCTCATTTAAACCCCCTGCCATGGGCAAGGACACCTTCCACTAGACCAGGGTGCTCAGAGCCCCATCCAACCTGGCCTTGAACATTGCCAGGAGCATCCACAGCTTCTCTGGGCAGTACCGCCACAAGTGTTTCATTTTTGAAACTTGAATACCTCACAAATTTGTTGTCGAGGCCCCCTGGAATGATATTCCCATGAACAACCTAAGTGTGTGCTGCTTTAAGCACAGGAACTGCACCACAAATGGGCACAGGCTTAAATGACACACATTTCTGCAAGTTGCTGTCCTAACGGCTTAGGCAAGGGCGTACACATTACCAAAGGCTGGCACTGGACCCCTTCCAATTTGTCTCTCTAAATCAGGTAGGATTAGAATCAAATCCAGTGTTTCAGGCAAAGACCCACGCCTGGCCAGGATGGGCTTTGCACTGCTCCCTCTGCAGCATGAATTTTGCTGCCCATGAGACACGTGTTGGACACTCGCTTATGCCTCTTTCCACCTCCTGTGCCAGGAGTAGGGGTCAAGGAGGGGCACATAGCTTGGGCTACTTTAACACAAACAGATACATCAATTATTTTCGAGTGTCACCAATTTCTTTTGTCCTTTGCCCATGTTTCTGAAGCTGTGAATTCCTTTGGACTGCACCTCTGTGCTGAGTTTTGTTGAAGACCTCTTTGGCTTTAGTGTTATCTGTAGATTTTATTAATCTATACACACCACTTGCTCCCTCTTACAGATCATTAATGAGGATGTTAAAACACACACAGACCTAATATTGATCCTCTTGGCCTCCGCTTTACATCTTCCCCCAGATGAGCCTCTCCTGTTCATCAGAAGCTCTTACTGACAGTCTTTTAGCAGGATTTCAATCCAGGAATGTTACTATCTAGACCAAATTAAATTATTTATCCAACTAAGACTTTGCAAGACATACTATTAGGCGGTTTCCTGAAACCCTAATACATTACAGCTTTTACATGCTGTAACACCTACACCATTCCTCACTTCCACTGACTTAAGAATCACCTCACAACACAGCAGCAATCATGCCTGGCAAGTCCACACACACTCATGCTTATGCCTAAGGGTTTTTTCTGTGACTGATTGCTTCTCTTCCCCACCCAGACTGGTTTAGGTACCCCCTTTCCAAGGTCTGCCACTGTGTCTCCAAAATGCTACTTCACATCCAGAGTCTCTCTTCCTAGGAGATGGATGCCAAGCTCCTACTCAGGGGGTGAAATCCTCTTTCTTCCACGGCCCTGGCACGCTGCCTTTGTCTGCAGTTTTCTGTAAGCCATGGGATCTCCTACTGCAAACTGCCCTGCCTCGGTCTGCAGCAACAGCCCCATGCTGACCTTGTGGGCAGCTCCCACCTCAGGGGGTGGGGAACAGTCCGTGGGATCGCACCAGGATTATACACTGGAGGAGGTTCAGCAGCAGCTCTCCTGCCCTCCCCCAAAACCCTAACAATGCTAAACCCACCCCAGCTTAAGACAGGGGCAATTTAATCCTAACAGGCTCTGTAAATCCCCAGCTCTTCTCTCTAGGCATCAATCTTCCCCTCATCACTCCCGCACTTGCTGGAAGGTCAACCCTGACACTCTCATCTGCAGCTCTCTTCCAGGGCACGGATGTGATTTATGAGCACACCAAACTTTCCATGGCTGTGAGTGCCTGCACTGTGCACAGAGACACACACAGCACACACCACGGGACAACACGGGGCTCGAACACCGCCGAGGCGTCCGAGGGGAACGGTGTGCCCAGCACCAGGCGCATTGCCCGGATCCATGGCACAGTCAAGTACGTGCCTCGGTTCCCCGTGCTGGTCCTGAAGAATCTCGACATTTACATCAGTGGCAGGAGCAAAATTATTGCAGGACACGTGTTGTATGAACCTCGTACATTTGAGAAAGATGTTTAAATTGCTCAGCAGCGTTCTACTGAACAGCCACGGTACAGTGAACCGCTGAAGCAAATCCAATTAATCCTGATGGGCCAAAATATATACACACATCTCAATTCCAAGAATTCTTAAATCTTCTTTATTTTTAAACCCAGAAAACAAAACATACCTTTTAATTAGGATTTATGGCTGTTTGTACCTCTGCTGGGAGAGAGCCCCGCAGGCCCTAGAGTGCTCTGCATAAATGCAGGCGTGGATGGTAGAAACAGAAGGGGCCAAGAAAATTCAGAGAAGACAACAGGGCTTGCTCTTCCTGACCCAACCTTTTAATGCTCATCTATCTACAAGGATAATAGGAACTCAAGGGGCCACTCAACCAACTGCCTTTCTAATAAGATCACTAGTCCAAAAATAATCTTAATCAATTAAAATATTCCCAAACTGCAGCCAATACTCTTAGTTACAAGGTCATCTCCAACACACATCTTCCAAGGGAAACTAATTATTATAGTGCAGGCGAGGTAGGAACTGCACACCTCTGCTCAGTGCCAGCCTGGAGAGCATCCCTCCTCCTTTGCCGTCAATTCAAGGCGTAAGGCCAGAAGGAACCCAAATTCTCTTCCTGTGTGTCAGGCTCTGCACTTTAATTTATGATGCTCTCTTATGAGCAATTTCACTGTCAGCATTGTACACAGATCAAGAAATAGACAGGTTTCCAAATTTCCTTACACATTTAGTGGAAGGCAGCCACCATTCTTCTTCCTTGTTTTTGTAACCTGCTTGGTTTCACCAGACAGCAGGAAATCAAATTCCCATTTTAAAAATGCTTTTGCACATACTTAAGAGAACCCGACTCTGCCAGCAGAAACAGATACAGCTCCACTCATTTCTAAAAGCCCATAAATGGAAGCCAGTAGCTAGCATCCCACATCCTGCTCCCTCAAATCCACATGATAAACCACAGAAATCAGCTTCTACTGACTCAGGGAAGGAAAGACTACAGCAGAATGTCTCCATCACTAACAGTGCAGACTGCAAAGTCAAAAGGTCTGGGTAATTTTACTGCTCAACAGCAGTTGGGACCACCTAACAATAGGGCACAGCCAAACACCACACATCCTGCATGGGAAATATGCAGATGAAAACCAGACTAATTTATTTTTAAAAGCCAATTAGATGTTGGAATTGCCATGTTTGGCTCTAGCCAAGGCTGCTGCTGAAATTAATATCACACCCTACTTTATTAGTCTCTGACTTCAGAATCTGTTTCAGCTTTGCTCTTTCAGCTCATTAGAACAAACCTGCTGGAAGTAGAGATGAACAACAAGACACAATGGGGCTCATGCCAGGATATGCAGTTCCTAACACAGGGAAGGAGGACTCTGTAGGAAAAAGGGCTTTTACTGGTCTGTGAGGAGCCTGGATTCAGATTGATCTGATTTTCAACGAGCGAGCTCAGCAGAGCCATGAAGCCTCTTCCAGAACCAGCTCGCTCATTCTCCTCTGGGAGCTGGAGGCACTGGGTCCCTCAGCACCAGCGGAGCCCATGGAGACAGCAGGGCACTGCAGCAATACTCCCATGTGGCTCTGCTTCACTCGGATGGTCAGCGGTGTGAGGTGGTGTCCTGGGATTGAGTTAATTTTATTCCTAGTAGCTGGTGCAGTGCTGTGTTTTGGATTTAGTACGAGAATAATGTTGATAGCACACTGATGGTTTAGTGTGTGCCAAGCAGTGCTTACTCTAAATCAAGGCCTTTTCAGTTTCCTGTGCTGTGACAGTGAGCAGGTGCACAAGGAGCTGGAGGAACTGGGCAAAGGGATATTCCACACCGCAGAACCTCATGCCCAGGGAACAAACAGGGGGGAATTGGCTGAAAGACACTGATGGCTGCTCAAGGACTGGATGGGCATCAATCAGTGGGTGGTGAGCAACTGGATTGTGTCACTTGTTTCTCTTGGGTTTTATTCATAAAATTATGGAAAGGTTTGGGTTGGAAGGGACCTTAAAGATTATTCTCATTCCAACCCTCCTGTCCCAGGCACTTCCCACAAGACCAGGTTGCTTATTGCCTAGCCTTACACACTGCCAAGGATGAGACATCCACAACCTCTCTGGGCATCCTGTTCTAGTGCCTCACAACCCTCACAGTAAAGAATTTATTCCATATATCTAACCAGAATCTCTCCTCTTTCAGTTTGAACCCATTCCTCCTTGTCCTATCACTACAGTTCCTGATAAAAAGCAGTTCCTCTCTCTCTTCTTTTCATTACAATTATTCTTGATGTTATCATGAGGATTATTAATAGTATTAGTATATTTTATCTTGTTTCAATTATTAAGCTGTTCTTATCTCAACCCACGAGATCTACATTTTTTCCCCACAATGGGGTGGGAGTGAGCAAGTGGCTGCCTGGTACTTAGCTGCTGGATGGGATTCAACTATGACAGGTGGGCACTGCCATCCTGGCTGTGACATTTCCAGTGCCATCTTCTCCATAGCAAGACGTCCCTCAGGCCATGCCTGCTCCTGAGGTGAGTGTCCACTGTCACAGCTGATGGAAACAGGATAGGGCAGTGGCTGGGTATTCCAGCCAATGCCTAAACATACCTCCCTCTGCACCACAGCCAAAATCTGATCTGGAACATCAACACATGCTGCTGATTACCCTGACTGTGAGTATCTCCAAACACAGGAACACTCAGGGAAAGGGATGTTCCACACCAAAGGGAAGACAGGCCCAGCAGAAATAGATGGCACCATCACCCTGGAGTCTTGTCATATGTTCCCCGAGGGCTGGCAGAGCTGATGGATCTGGCACAAAGAGCTTGTGAGACTTGATGCCAACTTTATAAGTGCAGGCAGGTACTCTCAAAACTCCCAAAGGATCTACCCAGGAAAAAGACTGTTCCAAAACAGTCCCAGACCAGATCATCAGCATTTGAGGATCAACCGCACTTAAGGCTGCAGGTCAGTCTAACAGGTCAGCACATATTTTGGGCTGTGCTCAGAGTTCATGTTTGGCCAGGCATCGTGCTGAGGAACAATTATCTTTCAGACATGTCTTGAGGGGTCTTTACCAATAGCCCAATTGAAGCAGGAGGCTCAGGAGACCAAAAATTGTCATGCTCAGAGAGAGCATTGTTGGGCACTACTTGAAATATTGTGTATTTGTGAATGAACATCCATCTTCTGGCACAGGCAACCAATCCCCTGTGGGATTTAACAGCCAGGGGAGATGGGAACCACTCTACTCATTTGGCATGTCTGCATTTTCAGAGACACAGTCTGCACAAAGAAGGTCATCTCCTCTGGTTTCCACAGAGCCAGAGAGACTGTTCTTATTTTGTCTGACCCTTTCCAAAAAAAGAGAAGTGTTCCCCGAATCCAGGATTATATATAGCAGAGATCAGAAAGCCTCACGTCCAGAAAACTTTTTTCTGATGCAGCTCTGCAGATGCCACAGCATAGACACGAGCAAAGAAAAGGAACTTGGCAAAATAACATGGATGAGCTTGATAATCCAGCATGACTGAAAAATTCCTGGGAGAGGCAGTCTGCCAAAGATCATCAAAAGTGAGAAGCTGGAGGCTTTCCAGGTGCAGCTGCTACAAGATCTGCTGGTCTGGAAGCAGAACTAGGGACTTGTTCTATAGATACCTGCCAAGAGACTGCCAAGGAAGAAAGCCATCGAATCAATGATGCCCAAATTGTCCTTGTAGGTTTTGATTCATAAGGAACCATGTCCTAACAGATGCAAGATTAATTGAGAATGTATTGTTCTCTAAAATTGCTATTGATCTGAGCTTCCCACACCTCTTCTCGAACACACAACAAGGTCCTACCAGAGCAAGAACAACAGTTACGATGTTCAAAATTGAAATTCAACTTGATGTACACAGAAGAGCTGAGACAGTTACAGAAGGCAGACAGTTATTTTTTTGAGATCCCAAGTAAATCAGTTTTGCGTTTGATTTTGCAGAAAACAACACGACAAGAGACTGTGGCACTGGATCTGGAAGCTGATGACTCACAGAAAGAGACTGAACTGAATAAATCCACTCATTCAACTGACTGAACTGTTGTCACTTAAACAGAACCTAATTGGCTCTTTAACGGCCTCTCTGAGCATATCCTTTTCTGTAATATGACCGATTATGCCATCAGAATTTATTGTTTATAGACAAACTTACAGAACAGTGAGGGAGCCTAACCTTTTTATAGATGTGTTTTAAGAGACGTTTGTTTCCTCTTTTTCAGATACGTGCACATTGAGATGAATAATTGCAGACAATAACAGGTCCTGATCTTTTATGTACTGCAGCAGCTCTTATAGCTGCTGATTTCTTTTTCCTTATAGGTTTCACAATAAAGGCCAGTGATGCAGCAGACATCTGAAGTTAACTTAGCATATTGCAGAGCTAAGGGTTTAACCCCACTGAACTATTACTGCCATATGTTCCATTTCTTTCAGGGAATTTCCCAATGGGAAAGAACTCAGACAATGTGAAGAAAAAACATCCAATATCGTTTGCCCTACAGCTTCTTACTGTTTATTTCTAGTGATTTTCCCCTCCTCACATGATAATCGCCTTATTGGAGAGCAGCACACTGCAGATGTGGGAGCAAAAGGGACCTGATTTAAGATCTACAGCTTGAGAGTGAACTGAAATGCTTTTGAAAATGGTGGAATTACAAAAAGCAGCTTAGGCTCCCCAATCACCAACAAGACAGAGCAAAGCCTTAAGAGTCACACATAAAAAAACTGATTGTAATAATTTCCTCTCGTGTACCTCGCTCAGTCAGGCACAGGTTCTCAGGGCTCTGGGTTTCCCCCAGGCAGGAGTTCCCGCGCTCATCCCATCGCCCGTGTAACCAACATAGACATTTCAATCTTGAGGGTAATGCTGATGTGCATAAGCCAGCGCTGGGGATCAGGGATCTGAGCCTTGATGCCTTAGCCAGGCACTCCCACACCACATTCACCTTTACATCCTTTGGAGCTAGGTTACAAACTCAGGCTCCTGTAATTCAGAATCAGTTTACCAGAAACTGCCTGTCCCTGAGCTACTCACAAGCCTGAGTTCTGAATCATTTTCTTATCTATTTGCACATAATACAGAATCATGTTGCTAAGGTTTAGCTGGAAATCAATCAAATAAAAATTATGAAAAAAAGATTTGTAAAGGGATTGAGGAAAGGTTATTTTTAAATTACGTTTCAGATTCAGTTCTGAGAGGATTTGGTTATCAAATCCCAGACTCATAACTCACCCTCACGAAGCACACCATTCATTTCCTAGTCAAATAGGATTTGATTCATCTCATATGTAAGGAAAGGAATGGCACAAGACCCTCTGTGCAAAGCTTGACCCTAGCATGACAGCAAGGGCTGCTCGGGCACTGTTCTGCAGCAGCAGGACCCAGCACAGGCTCTGGGTACCCCAAACCCAGCACTGACCTCTCCTTCGCTGTCGGATATAACAATAAACGCATCCACAAAACTGCGTTTCTTCTTGGTATTGGCTGGGTTCCTCTTCTCTTCCTCCTCTTCTTCTCCATCCTGACCTCGAGACTCTGGGCCCTCTGCGGGCTTCTTCTTCCTCGGCATCCTTTACTCTGAAATAGAGGGAAAGATTAAAAGCCATTTGTTTCCTTCTGATTTAGATTTCCCCAACAGTCTTTTTTTTTTTTTTTCCACTATTTTTAGGCAAAAGACCCCAGGCACTGAAACCTTATTACAAAGCGTGGTGGATTTAGTGTTACTGGGAGCCACATGCACCAGTCACCACTCATCTAGTTAAAAACACTTTATTACAGCTGATTGCTAAAAAGGGGTTTCAGGGGAACAGCAACACAGACCAAAGCCACTCTGAATGCCTTGCTCCAAAGCAATGAGGCTTTCCTCTAAAAGCCCATCAGCAAACTCCTCCACAGCATGACTTCACAGCAGGTCTCTCACCCTCCAACACAACCTCTCCTCCTCAGCCCCACACCTTGACCAGAACAAACGGGGCTGTGGCAGCAGATCAAGCTGACATTTGCACACCAGACCAAGAAGCCACCGCAGCACAGCCCTTTGTCAGCTTTTGTATTTGACAAAACCAGGGGGAAAGGCATTGTTCCTCCAAGGATGCTGTCCTGCCATTTGCACAGCTCAGTGCATGGCTGCTCCAGCACCACAGACAGGGAAAACACAGGCAATGGCAGCAGGCAGGCTGGAAACAAGACAACAGGTTTATCTGGCAGTCTGGATTTCTCAATGAGCAGCAGGCTCCGGAAGAACCCCATCCAGACATGCCCAAACCATCCGCATTAACGAAGGCACTTAACAAGCAGTGAGGAACCTGCTGAGTGTTATTAGTGCAAACCTGAGTGCATGGCACAATTGAGGGCAGGTGCCCACACAATGCAAACTGGTACTTCAGCATCCCTTCCCTTGGCAGCCCACAGACTGATGGAGAGGGATGCACAGCAAGCATTAGCTGCTTGGATCCAAAAGAGCTACGAGGAGAGAACTGGGAAGAGAGCTCAGTGAGGGAGAGCAGCAGCATGGCACACAGAGTTAAACAACCCTTTCCTGCCTGTGCTTGCTGTCTACCAGATAACTCAACACCAACATTCAGTGCTTCTTGAACTGTGATGTAAAAGAGCCTTACAAAGCAGGCTGAGCATGACCAGCTCTGCTGAAGTTCAATTAAACATGTGCAGAGAGAGGTTGAACAACAAGCCCCTCGTTCCACATCAGGGAACAGCAGAGCTGGAAATGCAAGTCGAGTTGGCTGGTGCCCAGACCAGTGTCCTTCCACAGCATCACTCTGCCTTCCTTCAAGATCACTGAAATAGCTCAGATGTGCTGCCTCAATCTAAAATAAGAGTAACAGAAGATGCAATAGAGACCCTACATCACCCAGGACAGAGCCAAACCCTTCCCTGTAACACCACAAAATTGCAAACAGCCACTGCGTATAGAAACACTAAGGGAGGCCAAAATCCCCATCAGCGCTGAGAACAGCAGTGCACTGCTCCATCTACAGTCCGAGCAGCAAGGCAAGGAATAACCACATTCCCTCCCTACTATCTGCAGCCTTCCTTCTGCAAATACATGCACACACACGCCCAGAGACAAAAGATGATTATCCTGGTGAGTCATGATTTGCACCAAAGGTTTGCTGAGCCCTCTGAAAGCAGAATGTTGCACAAATGGGCAGTCACGGCACCAAAGCGACTGCAAGGACCACTGCAGTCCTCCAGTGTTTGTCTGTTTAGGAATCATAAAATGGTTTGGGTTGGAAGGGACCTTAAAGATCATCTCGTTCCAAACCCCTGCCATGGGCAGGGACACCTTCTACTAGAACAGGTTGCTCCAAGCCCTGTCCAACCTGGCCTTGGACACTTCCAGAGATGGGGCAGCCAGAGCTACACTGGGCAACCTCTGTGCCAGTGTCTCACCACCCTGACAGGGAAGAATTTCTTCCTAATATCTAATTTAATCCTGCTCTCTGTCAGTTTGGAGCCATTAAAGGAATGGAAAATAAAAACAAGCACTGCTTTTGGTAAAGCACTGGCTCTTGCAGAACAAAGCTGTTCAGCTCCAGCTAAGCTGAACTCCAGTGTTATTGGAATATCCTCACTATACATTCTCCATTTTTTTATCTTTTGCTCCAAACAGTCTCTTTGCCCTCCCTGCCCAGGGATATGAGCCAAGCCTCACACCCAGCTGCTGTGAGCTGCCTCCACGAAGGGCACCCATGGTGGTGGAGAACGTTCCCTAATCTTCAGAAAACCGCTCACTCATACGCCATGAGGAGTACAGAGGGGCCCACACAGGGTCACTGAGGTTTTGGAGAGGCAGCCTATAAACCTTCTTACCCCCACAACAAAAGCAACAGCAACAAGCAACTGCTGTGCTGCCTCTTTTTTTTTTTTTTTTTAATCCACCTCGGTATCACCATCTCTCCTCTGACTCCGCGATACATCTTCTGCTCGGTGCTCTGTGCTAAATAAGAGATCACTGAGAAATATCAGCTGGAGTTATGATGAGTCACCTACCTTCAACATTTAAAGGAGAGAAAAGAGGAGATGTAAGAGATGTAACCACACAACTCCCACAATGCTTCTGAAAATGAAGGGACTTGTGGCAAAGAGAGTCTCTGAAAATGTAACTAAGGGAACAAGACAAGTAAGAGATCACTCGTAGCTGTGCTAGTCTAAGGCTGTGAGTAGGAGAGCAGTAATAGCTTTTATTAGACATGCTGGTGTAGCTGAGGGAAGGAAACACGCATCAGAGCACAGACCTCCTCTTCAGGCAGGGAAGTTGAGCATATTTTGCTTTTAGCACTCTTGGAAAGGATAGTTGTGAGTGCCTGAGGGGAAGATACCTGCTTTCAGACCCAGCAAAAAAAAAAAAAAAAAGGGGGCCAGAGACTGAATTATCTAAAATTACCTTTGCAGTCCAGTTCACAGACGCATTTTGCAGTTACCCAGATTTTTTTCCAACTGTGAAGTTAAGAGAATTTCTTTGTAAACGCTCTGACAGCAAAGGTGACCTGCTGACAAGGGACTCGCACATGCCACGCTTCTCAAGTCACATTTTTAGGGATATCCTTGAAGATCCCCAACTTGTGATTATTTGTCATTTTCCCTCTCATCTATCATTTTGATGAATCAGAAAGCAATTACCGACAGAATAATTCTAAATCTTGACACTGCAGCTACAGACCTGCCAAGCTCTGACAGCTTGAAAAATGCTCAAAAAAACCAAGCCAAAAAAAATGAATGACTCTCATCCCCGGATGAGTTCCTGAGTCGTTGGAGACACAGGCTGTCGCTTTGTAAACAACTCCCCCCACCTCGGGAAGCAGAGGCATGATGCTCCCCATGCTCAGGCAGGTCAGCACCACACGCTTCCATGGAAATATCATCCCCAGACCCTCAGCTCGACCCTGCACGCAGGGCCCAGCTGATGCTCTGTGACCAGGACACGAGGGCTGGCAGCGCCCCGGGGAGAGAGAAATTGTTTACAGGATTGATTCGTTTATAGAGCTGGCTCTGCAGAGAGAGGACAGGAGCACTGCAGAGGCCACACATGGCCGAGCGCATCCGCACAGGCTGCTGAGCTCTAGGGAGATGGTCCCTGTTCCAATGCCCTCGAGTCCAGCCCGCAGCATCTCCTTCCTCCCAGGGCAAGGGAGGAAAACATTTTCCTCTTCTACGTGGGGGGAAAGCGACCCTCGCCCCAAAAGCCACCCAGGGTCCTTTTCTTTTCCCAACCCGCTTCCTTCGGGCACGGAGGGCTCTGCAGGGAAGGCTCTGCAGGGAAATTTACAAGGCTGGGGTCAGAGATACCCGACAAGCGGGGGAGAAGCATGGGGGGTCGCAGGCCGGATAGGGTGAGCTCTGGGGAAGGGGGATCAGCCACAGGTGGGCAAACCTAAGGGAGGTGAGCGTGCAGGGGCTGCCCCGGGAAAAGGGGAGGGAGTCAGGCCTGGCAAGAGGAACAGCAGAGGCAGGAGTACCTCGATCTCAGGGGATGCGGCCAAGGCAGAGCTCCGGTTTTCGGGTCCTCTCCCCAGGGGATGGCCCAGGAAGAGTCCCAGTGTATCTCCAGGCACAGTACCTGGATGCCCTCCAGGCAAGCGACAGAGGAAGGGCCCGTAGAGGGGGACGGGAGGTGTCCCTTCCCCAGGGGGCAGTGCTAGGAGCCGGTCCCGGGCCGCCGGGGGCGGGGACCAGAGGTCATGCCTGGGACGGGGTCAGCCCGGGGCGGGGGCCGGAGAATGGCCCCGGACGGAGGAAAGGGGTTCTCTCGCAGCCCCAGGAGCCCCGCGTCTCGCCCGGGACTCACCCGCCGCGGGGCAGCGGCATGCCCCGCAGGGCACAAGGTACTCACCGGGCCCGGGCCGCCTCGTTGCCCGCGGCCTCCCCGCCGGGTCTCCCGCACCGGCCCCGGTCGGCGGGTCCCTCACCCGTGCTCAAGTTGGCGGCGGAGGCCTCATTGCCCTCACCCAAGATGGCGGCGCCGGCTTCGCTGCGTCTCACGTGGTCGTCGGGGCGCTGAAGCGGGCAGCGCCATGTCCGTGACGGGTGGGCAGAGCGACCGGACGCCTCGCTTTTAGGTGCCGGCGATCTCACAGTTTTCTCAGCCCGGACGCCTCTTCCTCGGGAGAAGGATACGCTGTGTCGCTTAGACACCCACAAAAACCAGTCGCCATGGGGCTGTCCTCAATACACATATGCCCACAACCAACATGTCCGCCGCCACCTCCCTTAGCGGGCGCGGCGCTCTCGCGGGAGACCGCCCCGCCGTTGCTAGGTGCGGAGGGGGCGCGCGGGCGGATTCTCGCGAGAACAGCGTGAGGCGGCGACGGCGGCCATGGCGGACGGGGCCGGTAGCAACGGGGACGCTGCGGGGCCGCTGGTGGGCAAAGAGGCGGGTGAGGCGGCGGGACCGGGAGCGGGCGGGTGGTCGGGCCCCACGAGGTGCCCTGTAGCCCTGTCGGATCCCGCGAGGTGCGGGGCATCCCGAACAGGGACGCCCCGCATCTCGCGGGGTCCCACCGGGCCGCTGACGCCCCCGTTCTGTGTCCCACCCTCCTCACCGCACAGTGGAGCGGCTGATCCGAGAGAACGGACACATTTTCACCGAGGCCCAGTGCAAGGTGTGCAGCGCCCTGCTCATCTCCGAGTCACAGCGGCTGGCTCACTACCAGGTAGGGAATGGGGAGCCCCCCGCCTCCGCCCCAGCCCACCCCCGGGCACGGCGAGGCACCAAGCGGGGTTTTTCTGCTGTCCCCAGAGCAAGAAACACGCCAACAAAGTGAGACGGTACCTGTCCATCCACGGCGGGGAGGAGGGTGCCCAAGGGAAGAAGATGAAGCTGGAGGTGAAGCAGGTGAGAAGAGACCTGGTCAATGTCTGTAAGTAATGTCTACAATCAGTGTCTGTAAGGTGTAGAAGGTAAGTCCTGTGAGGAGCGGCTGAGGGAGCTGGGGTTGTTTAGCCTCGAGAAAGGAAGCTCAGGGCAGCCTTTATTGCTCTCTACAGCTCCCTATTCAGGAAGCTGTAGCTAGGTGGGGGTCAGCCTCTTCTCCCAGGAAACCAGCAACAGGATAAGAGGAAATGACCTCGAGTTGTGCCAGGAGAGGATGAGGTTCAACATCTGGAGGACTTTCTTCACTGAAAGGGTTGTCAGGTATTGGAAGGGAGGTGTTACAGGAATGACTGGACATGGCACTTGAGTTCTCTGATCTAGTTGACAAGGTGGCGATCAGTCAAAGGTTGAACTTGATGTTCTTGGAGGTCTTTTCCAACCTTAATGATTCTCTGATTCTGTGAACTGTCTGAAGGGAGGATGTAAGACATTGCTCAGGGGTGCCTAGCAGTAGGACAAGAGGCAACAGACAGAAACTGATGCCCAGGAAGTTTTACCTGAACATGAGAAAGAACTTCTTCCCTGTGCAGTGACCAAGCAGTGGAACAGGTTTCCCAGAGAACACGTGGAGTATCCCTTACTGGGGATATTCCAGAACCATTTGGATGCAATCCTGTGCCAAGTGCTCTAGGATGACCCTGCTTGAGCAGGGAGGTTGGACCAGATGACACACAGTGGTCCCTTCCAGCCTGACCCATCCTTGGTTTCTGTGAGTGCAGGATCCACCAGGGCTAAATACAGCTCTGTGGGACCTGCTTGGCTAAAGGCTGTTCCACAGCCTTGTAAGTGAATGAGTAAAATGCTCTCAGAAAGGGCTTTGTGAGAACTGAGAAGCTCAATGGCAGGTGTTTCAGCAGGCCTTGTCCCAGTTCCTGCCCTCCCCACTCAGACAGCCTCTGTGAGCATGACTTCCCCATTTAAACAAATGCATGTTCCGCTTCTTGATAGTCTTGCTTGAAATGACAGAGAGAAAACAGGAGCAACAGCTTGTCAGGAGCATCATTGCATTACCTCACGCAGAGCACGTTGGGTTCACCATCCACAGGAATTCTCTTCCCAGAGCATTTTTTATTTTACTTATTTAGGTTCCCTCAGCTGATAGCTGGAGCCTGTTGGTCAGTAAAGGCCCTATGTTCCATTGAGCCATCTGTCTGCCCCGTGACTCCCTCGGGGAACAGATTCTACTTTTATGATTGCTTCAGCTGTAATCCTTAACTCCAGCATTTGCAGGGAGCTGGGGGATAACAGCAGATGCCTTTGCACATAGTGTCATGCTGAGAACTGCCTGCTGCTCCCTCTTCAGCTGGTGTTGTATTGCAGATGACCCAGCTGATAGTGATGTTTGTGCTGTTCAGTTCACACCTTGCAGGGGACAAGGCTGCGTGGTCCAATTTTGGCAGCCACACATTTAACCTTGTCCTTAACCCAAATTGGCCAGGGCTTCCCCTCTGCATGGAGTGTTTGCCAACAGGTTAAAAACAGTAGTCTGGTGCAAGAACACTCTCCAGTGAGGGAGGCAGTGATGCTGCATCATGGAAGTTCTACTCAGTCACGCTTAACACGTGAATGTCTCTGATGACGTTTTTTTAGACCCCCAAATCGTAGTATTTCTCCTCAAAACCAGGAGGCTGGATGGGGTAACCAGCAGAGGTCCCTCCCAGCCTCCACCACTCTGTGGTTCTCTATGCACAGGACAGCAAGCAGGAAGGCAGCAATGGGGAGGACAGGAACAAGTGTTGTCCTATCTGCAACATGACCTTCTCTTCTCCGGCCGTGGCAACATCTCACTACTTGGGCAAGACTCATGCCAAGAACATGAAGCAGCAGGCCCCCAAAGTAGAAGGTATGAGTGTCTGTAGCACCTTCATGTTTTCCCAAAGGGCTGCTCAGAGTTTTGTTGAACCCCAAGTGTGAGCTCTTGTGAGAGTGTGTCCTCCTTGCTATGAAATAGAGTAAGCCAGAAGTGCACATCCAGAGACCTGGCTGTGCCAGCCTGCTCAGTGGGCTGGCATTGGCAAGAAGTTGTGTGGTTTTTTGTTTTGCTTTGTTTGGGGAAAATGCATCTGGCAGCAGCCATTGTATCCATCCCTGTATGCAGGGACCAGGAGTGTGTTGTTAAGATGTACAAGTGATCCTGTCACAGGATATGATGCTCATTAAAAGGTTACAGAGACTGAAGTGACTGGTCAAACGCTGATGTGGCAAATTCCTCAGGGCTGCTCATCTACAACGATGTCGCCTCTGAGGTTCACAGACTCAGGAGTTGCAGATTGCTGGGGAGTGGGAGAATACAGCTGGGGAGCCCCAGTCTGCCCCAGTGCAACTGCCTGTGTGTCCCATCCCTTTGCTAGCAGCCAGAAAGACCTGGTGGGTGGGGAATGACATCCTCTGTCCAGAGCAGGTAGGGGTAGCCACAGGCCTGGGGTGCTGCAGCTGGTCAGGACAGAAGGAAAACACAGCCATTGAGTGCACCTGAGGATGGCAGCTTGTGCTGACTCCCAGCTGGGGACTTCTGAGTCACCCAGACACCTTACTCCTGGGATCTTCCAGGCAGAAACTGTCTGTCCCAGCTTGTCTTCATGGCTTTGCTAAAATGTGTGCACAGAGCAAAGCCACCTCCAGGATCTCCCTGTTCTTTGGAGCTCTTGCTTTTGGGTATGAGAGCAGCCTGCAGGAAGACATAGATGTTCACTGAGCAGTCTGGTGTGTGCCTTGGTTCTGACATGAGAAGAGCTCTCTGATCCCTAGCAGGTTACTCACTCTGCTCTTTGGCACTGTGTAGTGAGTGGGTGCAGGTTTCTCCACCACGCAGGAGAGACGCTTCCCTGTGTGGATTCACTGTGTCAGACCTAGTCCCATTTGTGCTGTTTCTCAGGCAAGACTCCTCATCACTTCAGGTTCAAGTCCTGCGGCTGCATGGTGCTTCCAGAAACCCACTGCCTTTTCTGTGCAAGGGCTTGTACCCATGGTCTGGCTGGGGGATGATAACAGCAGGTGGAAGCTCATTCATACCCAGTGTTTCTTGAATACAGTCAGGCATATGTTAAAGAGAAACATGCAACTCTGTTGGATTTTTTAAACCCTGAAAGTTTTCATGGCATACTCTGAACTTATGTTACCATGTGTTTTTAAATTCTGCAGCATTAAGGGAAGAGGTAGGAAAATCAATAATTTATTGAGATATCTTACATTGGCTAGGTCGGAGGTTTAGATGTAGTGTGTTACTGGTTTTAATGTGGGTTTGGGGGAAATTAAGTGACTGGTTTTTACCTCTGAGTTCTGTGACTGACCAGGAGTTTGGACTCACCCTACAGAAACGGTGCCCCCACAGAAACACCCTGCTGCCCTCCCCACCTCTACTGCATCTTCTAACGAAGAGAACAAGGACATTACTGACCCGGACAAGTTCTGTAGCCTCTGCCATGCCACTTTCAACAACCCCCTTATGGCAAAACAGCACTACGTAGGCAAGAAGCACAGAAAGCAGGAGACCAAACACAAGCTGATGGCACACTATGGCCGAACCCCTGATGCACCGGCATCGTCCTTCATGGGTGAGTTCTCAACAGGGAGGCTGATAACCAGCTGAAGAGCAGGGTGGAAGAGAAACAGAATGTGCCTGACAGGCCTTTGGACGAGAGAGTCTGTATTGAGGGAGCAGGGGAGAATTGCTCATGATGAGGAACTTGATTATACACCCTAAGATTGATTTGGTTGATGTTGTAACCCCCTGCAGCAGATGTTTTAGACTGCAGCTACTCGTGACAAGCTTTGGGTTGTGTTATGCGGTGTTGTTTAATCGGGGACGTGTCCTTTTTATTCTCTGTGCAGATAATCCAGGGATTTTGGCCAGTACTGTTTCTAGTTAGGTGATTGCATCCAAAATGGAAAGATAAAAGTGGCATTTGATGCTTAAAAGTTGTCTTTGGTGGGGGCTAGCCAGAGATGGAAGGAATAGGTTTAACTGCACCTGCTGCTTCAAAGCACATGAAAGCCAGAAAGATTTCTCCCTGAATGCCTTTCTGCCTCTGTGTGGGCACTTCTATCTGATGAACTAATGCAACTCTCTCTGGAGCAAGCAGGAATGTGGAAAAAAAAAACCAGAGCTATTAAGGAGGAACTTCAGGCAGACAGTTAAAACTCTTTTGGTTTATGATGTGCTGCTTATGAGCACTTGCACGTGATGAAAGCCCTTGGAGTCCAGTGAAAGCATTAGACGCTCACAGAAAACTCCCTTGTTCCTCCCAGTAGCCTTCTGTTGGATCAGGAGGTCTTAGTACCTGCTGGATACATGAGGTAAATAATAAGCAGACAGATCATCTTAAAATCTTCATCAAGGGCTTCTTTCCCTGTCGTAAAAACCCACACAAGTAGAAGATTAATTATTCTAATTCTTTGCAGGCCACCTTTAGATACCGGTAGCACTTATGACAAATGAGGCTCAATTAGCCAAGTAATGTTCTCTCCCACATTGCGTGGCCGTGTGGGAGATGGAAAAGGTGCTTGGTATCTCGCGTTACCCATCTGCTCTGCACCTAATTAGTGGGGTCTGATGAATGGTTCCACTTGAGTGTGACTCAGGCGCTGACAGTGGCAGGAGCCCCAGCCCAGGCAGGCTGGGTAGGTGGGCAGTGCCCTTGCCTGGGTAGGTGGGCAGTGCCCTTGCCTGTGTGATTGATGTGTCCCAAGAAGTGCCAGCAGAACCAGAATACGTACAGTCACATCTCCAGGGCACTTCAGCTCTTCAGGAAAGGTTTCAGTGGGCTGTAATCGGGGGGCTTCTCGGATGAGATGTCATGGATGTTCTGTCCTGCCCTCTTTGCCTGTCTCTGTGTGCCAACAGCTGCGCTTGTCCCTAAACTCTCTGCTGGGACCTGACTCAAAGCAGGTAAAGATGTGCTCTTTGCAAATGCAACACTGAGGTGTTCGCCTGCTTAAAGTTCTCTGGGAATGACTGGTATGGGGTGCAGGAGTGTAGTTTACATGATTTTGTGCATGCACCTGTTGGATGGGTTTGCAACAGAGAAACCTTGACATTTATGGTGCAGGGAAGCAGACCTGAGGGCTGTATCAGCTCCTCTGGCCTTTCCTGCCCAGATCCAGCTCCATTTTGAGAGCCAAATGTCCCACTGGAGTCTGAAATATCTGAGGTGCAGCAGCCGTGTGGGAAGTGCCTTCTACATCCAGTGTTGAGCTTCCCATTCAATGATTTGCTGCTCTGCCCGCCTGGGGTCTATCTCCTCTTTCACCTTAAGGAAATGTTTTCCTTATGAGATTGTCAGCCAGAGCCCTTCCTCAGTGAGCCAAAATTCAAGAATGCATAATGTCTTGAGGACAATTGCCAGAGTTTTTCCCTGGTAGAGACTCCTGCGCTGCCATATTTGCCTGTTTGGTATCTGTGACCTCCTGAACTTTCAGTCCAGCTGGAGTTGTCATGTTACACAAAACCATTGATCCTGTCTAGTACCACTATTGTTGGAAACTTCTTTTTCTCCTGGCAGTTAACTGATCCACTGACTGTAACCAAACTGCTTGAGGACAGAGCTTAATATCCTCAGTTGGCATCTCAGCAAGGCTTAGCAGAATGCTGCATTGTGGAGCTGGACATAGGGTGTAATCTCCTCTGGCAGCTTTTTTTTATTGAAATGCTATGAGCTTACAAATTCAGTATCTCCCTCATTTTCTGTTTTGAGATGTCCAGATCAGCAAAAGTAGGAATATGGGAGAGAAATGGAGTTGCAAAGGCAGTATAGCATCAGGTTTGGGGTCCAAATTTGAGACTTTTACTATGAACTGTTTGTAGGGAACACGTGTGTGTTTTTGATCCATGAACAAACTGTTCTGATCAAGAAAGCTTTTTTGGCTTAGTGAGTCCTTCACAGTGGCTGGCTGATACACAGCGGGGTAGTGGGATTCTGTGACCTCCCTGCATGATCAGATTGTTGACTGTTACTTGTCTTTGCTTAGGGTTGTTGAATACATCAGATGATTGAGTATCTTGCTTGTTTCTAACTCAGGCACAGTATTTGGCTGGCTGTGTGTGCTAACATTGCTGTCTGTTTCAGCTGGGAAGGGCTACCCCTGCAGCACATGTAACATAGTGCTGAACTCCATAGAGCAGTACCAAGCTCACATCAGTGGCTTCAAACACAAGAATCAGTAAGTAATGTTCTTGTCTAAGTGTGTTTCCAGCCTCGCTGTTGAAATCGATAGCCTAAATATAACCTAAAATGCAGTTTTGAACGTGCGCTTCCAGCAGACTTCCAAACAGAACAGCAGGGTCTGTGCAGGCACTTTCTGCGTGTCCTGACGCTGCTCCCGGAGCTCCCTCTGCAGACAGCCCAGCCGTGCTGCCGAGGTAGAAGTGCCTCCAGTGCTTCTGGTTCCTAATAGTTCAGCTCAGCACGGACCTTTGCAGTTAACCTGACACCTATTAAACATAGTTTCTTTTAACAACTGAGATTTTAATTTAATTAAGGACTGGCTCAGTGGAGATCTGCTTGCCATTCTAATCTCCCTTGGGATTGCTTGTCTTAAAATTTGGCATATAGTCAGCACGCTCCAGAAACCTGGACTGTATTCCTGAACTCACTTTCACAGCTGGCAAGTTAAATAATAGCATCCCCTACATGTATTATTAATTGAAAAAAATTAGGCTGCCAGATTATTAATACCAAAAATACTTGTTCTGGAGACTGTCAATCTTTAATTTAAGAGCTTTCACTAAAAGAGGCTCAGTAGTGAGCCTGGGTTGGTTAGAAAGCTTCTTAGAAGGGAGAGGTACTAGGAAATCCTGCCTGAAGGGAGGGCCGGCTCCTAAATTCCCAGAATTCTCAAAATTCCCCAGAAGCAACAGGAAGAAAACTGGGATCTCTTGTTGCCTGTCTGTGGATAACAGCCCCATGGTCCCTTGGCTCTCTGGAGTAATTGATTGGAAGACATTTCTCATCCCAGGAAAGTTCCGGCTCTCAAACAGCACAACAACTACATCAGTGAATAGGAAGTATCCCATTCTAGAGGGATAATATTGAGGATGTTACCAACACACACACATAAATGTTCCCTCTAAGGACACTGCTGTTGTTGGAGCTGTTGCAGCAACACAACTCCCTTTCAGAAAGCTGCTCTGGATTCAACTGTGCAGTTCTGTTCCAGCTTCTGCAGCCTGCAGAGAGGCAGGATGCTTGCTTTGTAATGGGAGCTCTTTACCAGTCCTTGAGCTGTGCCGCAGCTAATTCTGCCATGCTAAAGGTGTCTGTTTACACACGGGCATGGAGGGCAAGGATGCACTTGGAAGGTTTTCTGGCAAGTTGTTGCCTTGGCTGCAGCGGGCTGTTGCTCTGCTGTCAGCCTTGCCTGCTGAGCAGTGATTGCAGCTGGCACATTTCAGAGCATTTGTGACATTGTCTCCTTTTTTCTCTTCCTTTTGCTCCCTTCCATGTGCAGCATGCCAGGAGCAGTGCCAGTTGCTGGACCGTTCCCGCCACAGCAGTATGTCCGGGAAGAGTCAACTGCCCCAGGAGGCTACAGTTACTTCAGCCAAGACTTCTAGAGCAAGTTGCAGCACTGTTCTTGGAGTTGTTGGTGGCCCCAGAACGCACATCCTTTGCCAGCCCACAATGGTTTCATTATCCCTCTGGATAAGCAAAGCCCTGCCCTCCTGTATACACCCGTTGAGCAGAACGGGGACTGAATCTGTCAGGAAAAGGATCCAGCTGGAAGAGACTTGCTAGACAGCAAATACTTCACTCCCTTAGAGTAGTTTTCATTGTGTAATTGCTTCCTGTGAAGGTGGGTGTGGTGTGAGAGGAAGTGTGTATCTGGTGTAAGGAGGGTTTGGCAGCAAGCTGGTAGAGGCCACCTCCTCCCTGTCCCCACTCTCGGGGCTGCCCATCCTGCTGCTGGACTGCTCTCAGAGGGACACCAGCACACACAGGCACTCCCAGGCATGACAGGAAGGGACCTGGAGCATGGCTGTGGGACCAGAGCCACCCACATGGCCAGGAGGCTGAGGATGGAGCATGGCCCTTGTCCCCTGGTGTCAGGGAGCTGTGCCCTGGTGTCAGTGTGCTCTTGACCCAGCTCTGCTCCTCCCTGCCCTGGGCCAGGGTTCTGGCTGCCTTGCCAGGCTGAACCCCATCACCTTCTGGGCTGGCAGATGCAGGACAGAGCATGCAGCCACCCACCAGCCACATCCTCCACAGAAGCACCACAGCCCCCTGCCCAGGCTGCAGCCAGCTCCATGGAGCCAATTGCTCCTCCAGCAGCATGCCTGGGGTCCCCACCTCAGCCAGGGAGAGCACAGCCCCAACCACTGCCATCCCTTGTGGCCTCATGGCTCCAATGAGTAAATCAGGTGCAGATGTGGAGTTGGGACCAGGTGCCTGCTTGTGGTTAGGGGCTGGGAAGATTGGGGTGGCCCCATTCCTGCCTTGGAGTTCCTTGCCATGGCTGCTGCTTCAGTGGGATGAACCCCACAATGTTGTGCAAGAAACAGGACTTGTGGGCAAAACTCCTGCTTTCTTGGCCCATGGATGGGCACTGTGGTGCCTGACCCAGCACATATTGTGTGTGGCATGTCCCCAAGGGGAGCAGCACACATTCTGGCCCCATGCACCCCTTTCCCTGGGCCAGTTGTAGCCACAGCACTCCCGCACACAGCTGGGCTGAGAAGATGTAGCAGGGCTGCAGCAGAGACAAGGTATGACACTGCCCGCTCTGCTGCCAGATCGCACTCAACTTTTACATTTCCCACTCAGCCTTCACTGCCCCAGTCTGTGGACGCTCCTGTGCCATGCTGGGGGCTTGGCAAAGCCTCGGCCCGTGGTGTTCCTGTCCTGCAGCCCCTGCACTGGGCCCCACATTCTTGGCTCCCCAGAGGGAGCAGCAGGTTTATGTTTGCCAAGTTCTGCCTGGTTAAACCTTAACCAAGCTGGGTTGCTCCATCAGTCCCTCCCAGCTGGAGATAAGGATGGGCAGGCAAGACCAGAGCCTGGTGGGACACACTGCCCCAAACCTGGCTGCTTGCCTCCAGGGCAGGACCCAGCTCCTCCAGAGCATCCTGCCCGGTCTGGGGCAGCTGCCTGCCCCTCCAGCTTGGCCCCTGCCTATCTCAGTGGGTCTCCACTGATGTGAGTGCAGCAGGTTGTGGCTGGGGCTGGAAGCTACCGTGTCGGGGCCAGTGGGACTGGATGGAGCTGTAAGCCCTTGTGCTGGAGCTCACCCCTGTGCTCCAAGGCTGACCCACTCCCTCAGTGCCAGAAGGTTCACATCACCCCAGCACATGGCATGAGCCTGCTTAGCTTCAGATCCCACGCACGTATGGGATACAGTGAGCTGGGGCTTCTGTGCCCCAGACAAGAGCCGTTCAGGGGAGGCCAAGAGAAACTTCCAGGAGGAAAGAGCCCCCCAGGCTCCAGCCCCCCCAGGAGCCACCATGCCGCGCGGGCTCTGGCTGGCCGCAGGTGCCACCGCAGCGGGAGTGGCGGTGAGTGCTGGGGCCAGGCACAAGGGGCGGCTGTGTTCCCGCAGCTCCGGCTGCCTTCCAAGAGCAATATTGTTGGCACCAGGCAGGCTCCCTGTACCGGCAGCACATACATGGGCCTTTCATGAGGGGAGTGGGGATGATTTACTGCCTGAGGGAAGGGGCAGGGGCGGGAGGATGGAGCCCCAGCATGCCGGCACCCAGCCCCTTGTGTGTGCTCACTGCCGCGGGGCCCTACGCATGTAAGCAAGGCCGAGGGTCTGGCCAGGGGGTTTTCTCTCCCAGCTGGGCATGGTGCAAGAGCCGGTCCCTCTGCCCCATCTGTGGAGTTCTGGGAACACACTTCATCTCTGGGCACCCCACTGTGTCTGAGCTAAGCAACATCCCTTGCGGTGCCACAGTGATGGGAGCAGCCCATGAACTGGGGGGGAGACAGGGGCACCAGAGGAGGGTGCTGCGGCAGGGGTGCACCAACAGCACGCAGAGTGCTGTGCTGGCACAATCTTTCTTTGTCGAGCTGCTGGCGTGGCAGAGGCCGTTGTGGTGCTGCAGGCAGCGGGTGGCAGGCGGTGGGGCTGGGCTGCTGTGAAGGGCTTTTTGTTTGCCGTCAGTTGCTGTTATAAATCAAGCCAGGCAGCCCAGCCCTGGCCCAGCACTGCCCCATGGCAGGGAGGTGACCAGTTCCCAGCCGCCAGCAGCACAGCCCCACCAAGGCCCAGCCTGTGCCTGGCATTGCCCTGGCCCAGTGGGGATGTTTGGTGTGACATGGGGCAAGGTGCCTGCACTGGTCTGCTTGCCCTTCTACCCAGCATTGAGGAACCCCGGGATACAGGGAATGCTTTCCATGTTCATCCCAGGCTGTGGCTCCCACAGGCTCCCCAGAGTCCCAGCTCTCCCCTGGTGTTCCCAGTACCGGGAACGTCCCTTTCTCTCTGGTTTTAATTTGATTTTGGTTCGAATTGAGCTGAACCCAACATTTTTCTATGCTTCCGGCATGCTGTGAACTCTGCAGGGGCGGCCGCTGCTCCGTGAAATTGATGTTCTCGTCCGCTTCACGCGTCAGCAGGAATGAACAGCTGCTGGGGGCTGCTGGCCCCCGGGACTGCTCTGTGCACCCCTGGACCCCAAGGGGACACCAGCAGTCCAGGTGGGGAGCAACACGGGGTGGGTGGTGCTGTGAGAGATTGTAGCACCAACCAGGCCTCACAATGAAACCACATCATGCTGGAAGTTGCTGGTTTGGCACATTGGAGCAGCACGGACGAGGCTGTGCCCAGGACTCACTTATGGAAATGAGGGGTGACAGTGACAGTGTACTCCACTCACACGGCCTCAAGATCCACACCAGGCATGGGCAAGGCTGTGTGTGGGGCTCAGCACAGCCCTGGAAGGTCTTGCTGGGAAGCAGAAAGGTGGTGAAGCAAACGGCGATACAGCAAAGGGAGAGCAGCTCTAGGGCCAGACCCTGGCCATATACTGGGGACACTCCCCTCTCGATGGCAGCAGGATGCTCAGGGGAAGGTGTTCCTTGGGACCACACCAGCTCAGAGCATCTGAGGCCAGGCTTCCCCCAGTGTCCAGGGGTCCTGCGAGGGCCAACGGGCAGCAAGGCCTGGGCATGGTGGAGTCTGCCTGCCCTAGCACAGGCAGCAGCATAGGGAAGGTGAGGGCAAAGTGTTTATGGGTCGGATTAGGCCACTCCAACGCTGCCGCTGCCTTGCAGCTTAGCCGTGTTTTATGACGCTCCGTTATGGGCTCCTAATGAGGGTCACAGCCACTTTATGGCACCGACAGCGATAACACTACAACTAATTATGGCACAATTAGCCTGTGGGCTGCTGGGCACCCAGCGACGTTCAGTGCCCAACCCGGGCCATGACACCTACTTGGGGCTTGAGTGCGAGTGCTCCCACTCCCAGCAAATGGGAAGAAATGGGGGCGGCCTTGCCGCCTGTCCCATATTCTGCGCCCCACATGTGGGGTCTGCCTGGGGGAGCGGCACAGGGGAGCAGCCCCGGGTGTTTTGCAGGCCCCTGCGTTCCCCACCCATGAAGGGAGGCGAGGCTGCAGCGGCAGGGCCGGGATGGAGGGGCTCGGGGGCCGCCTCTCGCTGCTGGGGGGGCCGGTGCTATCCCCCACCACCCCCGTCCAACTCGGCGGCGGGTCGGTTTGCAGAGGTGCCGGCGGAGCGGGGCCGGTCCCCGTCCCCCCCTCCCGCCTCCCCAGCGCTCCGGGCGGGGCCGCTGTAACCCGAGCGCGTCCCTACAAAGTGCCCGCGCCCCCGCGGCGGCGGCAGAGCGGGGTCGGAGCCAGCCCGGAGCGAGCCCCAGCCCTACCCGCAGCCGGAGCCGTCCTGAGCCCAGAGCCGGAGCCAGAGCCGTCCCCGGCCCTGCCGCCATGGGGCCACGGTGCGGGGTGCGGCGGCGCTAAGCCCGCTGCCCCCGGACTTTGCCCCGGCCCGGGCAGCGCAGGCGGCTCCACCGCGGGAGCCCGTCACTGCCGGTAACCGCGCCGACCGCGACCCTCGCCCCCAGGACTATTCGGGCCCCCCGCTCCCGGGACATTCTCCCCCTCCCTGGGATCGCCTGCGGTCCCCCGCCCCCGGTTCACCGTCCCAGCGTCCTGACCAGGCTGCCGCTGACTGGAGGGGTCGGGTTCCCGGCACCCAAACGGGGTGTTTCCCATTCTCCGTGCCCCTTCCCGAGGGGGAAGGCTTCCTGCCCAGGGACCCCCGTGCTCTGCCTCCACTGCATGCGCACCCACCCTCGCGGCGCCCCGGGGACCTCGCACCGCTGCTCTCCGGTGCCTCGGGAGGGGAGGGGGCTGCCCTCCCGGATCCGCTCACCCGACCCTGCCTGTCCCGCAGGGTGGGACCCTCCCGCGCCGCGGGGGGCTGGAAGATGCGGCCCCTCTTGCAGGTCGTGGCGGGGCTGCTGCTGGCGGCGGCTGCACGGGGCAGGGCGATGGAACCAGGTACGGCTGCGGGGGGCGAAGTGGAGCCGGGGGGCGGCGGGAGTGGGGTCGTTCTTTCTCCATCCCAGTTGGGCGGCGATCCCCGGGCTGGGATGCGGATGCTTGCCCTGGGCACGCAGCCCCACCGTCCTGTCTGCAGGGCAGGGCTGGCGGGAGCTGGGGACATGGCACAGGGACCAGCGTTATCATCACCGACAGGAGCAGGGTGGCTCCAGCCAGGCTGTCCCTGTGCTGCGGGGGCTCAGCTCGCTCGGTGGACACACGGCAGAGCAGGGTGGCGAGACCGCTCTGGGCTGCGGCAGTTGTGTGTGGCTCCTGGCGAGGTGTGGGATGTCCGTACCTCGCGGTAGTGGGTGCGGGAGAAGGACGTGTCCCAGGGGA
Organism: Acanthornis magna; assembly: GCA_036785705.1. NCBI lineage: Eukaryota > Metazoa > Chordata > Aves > Passeriformes > Acanthizidae > Acanthornis > Acanthornis magna. The sequence continues at coordinate 8,752,915 of JAWUZG010000092.1, forward strand.
CCAGAGACCGGCGATCCCACATCGTGCTGGAGACACTGGCCATACACTGAGCTGGAGACACACTTGTGCCCTCCAGGCTCCTGCACGTGGGCAGTCCGGCTGCGGTGTGTTGCTGTGCTGGCGGCCAGGTTTTTTCTGCTCTCCACGTGCACACGCTGCTGCTGGCCATCGGCAAGCTGGGCTCCAGGGCCAACCGGGGCATCGTCGGCGACAGCCAGGCTGTACGGGTCCCAGCCGTGCTTGGGGCATGTAGAGGTCCGACGATGGCTGTCTGGGGGGGTTTGGTGTCCTCTTTCAGTAAGGCAGAACCGGGTGAAGCACCCTGCGCCACTGGGAATGGTGGAAGGATGGTGGCATGTGTGGCCTTGGACGGGGACATGCCACTGGGGAAACCATGTCCCGGTGCCTCAGGGCAGAGTCCAGCCCTTACCTGCCGTTGTGATGGCAGAGCGAGACCCTGGGCTGTGTCACAGTACTTGCTCTCCACACTAGGATGGGTACACGGTGGGGTCCTGCTGTCAGGGAGGGGTGAGCACTGGGGTGGGTGCTCACCACATCTCTCCAGAGCTATTTGAGAGCCCGTTGCTGGAGTCAGAAGAGGAACATCTCCTGCTGGACCCAGGCAACACACTGAAGCTGTACTGTGATGCCGACCAGAGTGGGGCCAGTGTGGTCTGGTACAAGGACTCCCGGCCACTCGTCTCGGGGGCTCGCGTCCATAACCAGCAGAGCCTGCTGGAGATCTCAGAGGTCACCTATGAGGACTCAGGGCTCTACGTGTGCCGGGCACGGGGGACTGGGGAGGTCCTACGCAACTTCACCATCTCTGTCGTGGGTAGGATCCCCGGCAGCACCCAGCTACCCTCGGGGCAGCCAGGCAGCCACTGCCCACCCCGCCCTGCAGGCAGGGATGTCCCTCTCAACCCATTTCCCTTTGCAGACTCCCTGGCGTCAGGTGATGATGATGAAGATAGTGATGGGGACAGTCCCCACGGAGACCGAAATGAGGAGTTGGTCTATGTGCACAGAGGTCAGTGCCACAGCAGGGCACTGCAGGAGAGGGCAGCTGGGGCAGAACCAGGGGTGTGGGGCACTGCTGCCTCCTACTCCCAGCACGAGGGGCTGGCAAGAGCCCCCATGCTGTACCTTGGCCCCCTCCCACTGTACATCCTGCATGTCCCCAGCTCCTTACTGGACTCACCCACACCGGATGGATAAGAAGCTGTACGCAGTCCCTGCGGGGAACACGGTGAAGTTCCGCTGCCCGGCCTCAGGCAGCCCCAGCCCCAGCATCCGCTGGTTCAAGAACGGGCGCGAGTTCCGAGGGGAGCACCGCATTGGGGGCATCCGGGTATGGGCCAGCTTCCCTCACCGCAGATCACCTCCCAGGATCCATCTTTCCCATCTCACCTTGCTGCCTTACCTCCCCCTCTGCAGCTCCGGCACCAGCACTGGAGCCTGGTGATGGAGAGCGTGGTGCCCTCTGACCGCGGCAACTACACTTGCCTGGTGGAAAACAGGTTTGGCAGCATCCGCTACAGCTACCTCCTGGACGTGCTGGGTGAGGATTCCTCAGCATGGTGCTGAACAGGGCTCCCCCATGCCTGTCAGGGTCAAGGGAAGGGGTGGAGGAGCCTCTCTTCATGGTGTGTCCACTGATGCAGCCCACATGTCCCTTGCACCCCAGGGACGTGGGATGGAGACCAGGCTCAGGTTGCGCTGGTCTATTGTAGGGCTGGGGAAGGGCTCTCTGTGGCTTCACAGTGGGTGGAGAAAGGGGGAGAAAGGAGCCCCAGCTCTTGGCCACCATGTCAGTGACATCGCTGTGCTCCCTGTGTGCAGAGAGGTCCCCGCACAGGCCCATCTTGCAGGCTGGACTGCCCGCCAACACCACAGCCCTGGTGGGAAGTGATGTGGAGTTCTTCTGCAAGGTCTACAGTGATGCCCAGCCCCACATCCAGTGGCTAAAACACATCGAAGTGAATGGCAGCAACTATGGTCCCGATGGGGTCCCCTATGTGCAAGTCCTCAAGGTAACAAGGGCTGGAAGCACCCAGGTCCCAAATACCCACCCTAAAGTGGTGACGGGGGTGCACAGAGCCCCTCGAGGAAGAGGGATACTGACCATCCATCCCTTTCTCTGACAGACTGCAGACATCAACAGCTCTGAGGTGGAGGTGCTGTACCTGCGCAATGTGTCCATGGAGGATGCTGGCGAGTACACCTGCCTGGCAGGGAACTCTATCGGCCTCTCCTACCAGTCTGCCTGGCTCACTGTCCTGCCAGGTAGGGCTGGGGTCCTGGTGTGGGGTTTGGGATCCCCAGCACACAGAGGCCATGCCTCAGGCTGACCCATTCACTCCCCACAGAAGAGGAGCTGGTGCGGGAAGCTGAAGCCCCTGAGACCAAGTACACAGACATAATCATCTACACCTCGGGCTCACTGGCCGTAGCCATGGCCATCATCATTGTGGTGCTGTGCCGGATGCAGACTCAGTCGAGCAAGCAGCACCTGGAGCCTATGGCAGTCCACAAACTCTCCAAATTCCCACTCATCCGACAGGTGGGTGCCGAACTGGAGCCCTGGTAACACAAGGGGATCTTGGTGACCAATGGGCTCCATGAGTGCCACTTGTGCCCATCACACCTTACCCTGCTGCCAGCCTTGGGGCTGCCCTCTCCACTGCCTCCTGTGGCTCCAAGTGAGGGTCTCTTTACTGTTGGGTCTTGTTTTGGTCCTGGAGCATAGGATAGGATGCTGACACAGGCTGAGGTCCTGCATCTCTTTCCACAGTTCTCCCTGGATTCCAGCTCCTCCGGGAAGTCCAGCACATCCCTGATGCGTGTCACCCGTCTCTCCTCCAGCTGTGCCCCGATGCTGGCTGGTGTCATGGAGCTCGACCTGCCTCTTGACGCCAAGTGGGAGTTCCCCCGAGACAAGTACGGTGCCAGGCGGGGCAGGGACAGGGGCTGCTCTTTCCAGCTGCCCTGGGGACAGTAGCACGTGGGTGGTGGATGGGGAGAACTCTGTCCACCCCGTCCAACTCCTCAGCACCACTGTACCCCAGGGCACTGGGATTTAGCTGGCATGGAGAGGGGCGGCCACACCTTCTCTGTCCTTTGGGGTTCGGCCATGCGGTGGTGGGAAATAAGGCCATCCCTGATCCCTCACAGCTCTTCTTGTCCCTGCCAGGCTGGTGCTGGGGAAGCCCCTGGGGGAAGGCTGCTTCGGCCAGGTGGTACGGGCAGAGGCTTATGGCATTGACAGGGACCGGCCGGACAGAGCTGTCACCGTAGCTGTCAAAATGCTGAAAGGTAATGGTTCCTGTGCCAGTGTTCCAGGAACAAAGGTGGCATCAGGGCTAGGCAGGGGTGCCATCCAGCTGGCACTGTGACGTGGACCTCCTTCCCTAGACAATGCCACCGACAAGGACCTGGCTGACCTCATATCCGAGATGGAGATGATGAAGCTCATGGACAAACACAAGAACATTATCAACCTCTTGGGAGTCTGCACACAGGATGGTGAGGGGGCTGTGCAGGCAGGGTTTGAGCAGGGCGTGGGTGTGGAGAAGGACCAGGGGATGGGGACTGCTGGGGTCAGCGGCTAACTGGGAAAGGAAAAGGCAGGGCAGGAGCTGAATAAGTGGCTGCCCTTCCCAGGGCCACTGTACGTGATTGTGGAGTTTGCTGCGAAGGGCAACCTGCGCGAGTACCTCCGTGCCCGCCGGCCCCCAACACCTGACTACGCTTTCGATGTCATGGCAATGCCCGAGGAGCAGCTTTCCTTCAAGGATCTGGTCTCCTGCGTCTACCAGGTGGCCCGTGGCATGGAGTACCTGGAGTCCAAACGGGTAGGGCTGGCATGGCCTGCATGGACTGCCTGTTCTGGGCACAGCTGGGGAGGGCATGGTGTTGACAGAGGAGCAGTGTGTCCCTGGTGAACCCATGGTCCCCATGGAAAGGGAGCCTAGCCCATTCCCACAAGCTGTCCAGAACCTCCCAGCCACATCCAACAAAGCTCAAGGCAGTAGCTCCCAAAAACATGGGACTCAAAGCCTGACACACTTCCTGGGGAATTGTGTTTGGCCCCTCGCTGTGCCCGTCACTGTAGCCAGCCCGATGAGGGGATGGCCCCACCACCACAGAAATGCTGGGGGATGTGTGGGTGGGAAATGGCAATTTCCAGTGTTTGAAGGGGATATGTGGAGCTGGAGTCACCATCTCACGCCCCTGTGGGCGATGCTCTTCCCTGGCAGTGCATCCACCGTGACCTGGCTGCCCGCAACGTGCTGGTGACAGCAGAGAGTGTGATGAAGATCGCTGACTTTGGCTTGGCCAGGGATGTCCATGACATCGACTACTACAAGAAAACCAGCAATGTGAGTGGGGCTCCTGGGAGAGGGGTGCAGGGATCCCCAGCCAGGGCTGAGCTGAGCAGAGGCTTGCTCTCACAGGGTCGCCTGCCAGTGAAGTGGATGGCACCTGAGGCCCTGTTTGACCGTGTCTACACCCACCAGAGCGATGTGTGAGTCCTGAGGGGAATGAGGGTCTTTTGAATGTGGGATGAGGATGCTGTCGATGTGGGACAAGGCAGCGCCATGGGGTTGTGCATGTACTGGAGGGTCCCCATGAGTAGGATGGGGGTATTCTGTGGGGACAGCGGGGCACTATTCCCCAGGGGTGATCCACCCTCTCCCATCCCTGCTCCCACAGCACTGCAGGGGGCAGTGGGCCAAGCTGGGGGAGAGCCCTAGGATGTGGTTCACCCTGCTTTGCCATGTGTGATCCCTAGATGGTCCTTTGGGATTTTGATGTGGGAGATCTTCACACTGGGGGGCTCCCCATACCCTGGCATCCCTGTGGAGGAGCTGTTCAAGCTGCTGAAGGAGGGGCACCGCATGGACCGGCCATCCAACTGCACCCACGAACTGTGAGTACTGGCCAGGTGGGTGGGCAGGGGGCACGGTGAGACCCCGCTAACAGCCCCTCGTCCCCAGGTACATGCTGATGCGGGAGTGCTGGCACGCCGTGCCCTCGCAGCGCCCCACCTTCAAACAGCTCGTGGAGGGGCTGGACAAGATCCTGGCAGCTGTTTCGGAGGAGGTGAGGGATGGGGAGTCTGGTGGACGAGGGGTGGGCAGTGTGGGTGCTGACAGCACTGGTGGTGATGGCACCATCCCTCCTTGCAGTACCTGGACCTCTCCATGCCCTTCGAGCAGTACTCGCCCTCCTGTGAGGACACTGCCAGCTCCTGCTCCTCTGACGACTCAGTCTTCACCCATGACCCGCTGCCGCTGGCTCCCCGCCTCTTCTCCTATCCCAGCGTGAGGACTTAGGGGCGGGCAGGGAAGGGCGAGGCCGAGACCACCTCTGCCCTTGCAGAGAGAGGGTCCAGGTTCCTGTGGGGTCCCTGCTTTGTCTGGGCTGAGCAGTGGGAGGGCAGGGCCCTGAGTCACAGCACCAGGGCAGGGTGTCCCTCTCTCCAGGCTCTTTTTGGGCACTGAGCCATCAGCCCTGGCTGAGATCTGCCTGGTATTGTGGGGCAGCAGGAGCTAGAGCCTCTCCAGGCAGGCACTGCCTGGGATGTCCATGGCATTGCCCAGGGAGACAGGCTTTGGCCAGAGCTTCAGTGGAAGTGTCTCTGGGCAGGAGCCCTGCTGCTGCCGGGCTCCTGCTGCGTCTGTACATAGCCACAGAGATGAATATTTATGTACGTGAAATATCAACCTGATAAATTATTTTTTTGGAATACACCCTGGTGCAGTTTCTGGGCTGCTCCTGGGGCACAAAGGGCTCTCCTAAGTATGGAAAGCAGGTCAGGGGTTGCCTCCTCACTGCCTCCTCGCCCCAGCCAGCACAGGGGCCTGCAATCACTCCTGGGGGATATGGAGGCAGTGTCACAGGTGCAGGAAGCGATGTCCCCACTCCTGTGCCTCCAGGCCCGCTCCAGCACAAAGCACCCTTGCATCTGTTCCCCATTAGCCACTGCTGCACTAAGCCACCGTGAACTCCGCTACCAACATCGCCCTGAAACCGATCCCCCAACTGCCGTGGGCTCCCAGGCTGGGAAAGTGCTCTGGGGCCCAGCCCCACACACTGGGGAACCCCCCACACCCTCCTGTTCAGGCCAGCCCAGCGCTCCAGATAAAAGTGAGTTACAGGTTCTGCACTGTCTCCCCAAAGCCCCTGGCAGCAGCAGTTGGGGGTCTCCAGCCCCTGTCCCCTCCTCTCTGGTGCCTGTTTTGGCCCCCCTTGCCCTGTGGTGCCCGGCAATGACGGCAGTGTGGGCAGGGAGAGCTGCAGCTGTCTCACCCCCTCCTGCCAGCCCGCTCCCTGGGTCTAGGGTTTCATCTAGGGCCAGGCTTTGCCGACCGTTAGCCCCAGGATCTGGTTTCCTCCTTCAGCTCCCAGCTGCACTCACAGCTCCCCACCTGGAAGCTGCCTCTTCCAGCATGGAAGCTGGTTCTCTGGCACAGCCTGCCCCAAAACAGCCCAAGGGAATGGGGGCTGGCAGGTACTGTGGGGCAGGACCTGGGCCCAGGGCAGCTGGAAAGGGAGTCCCTTGATCCTGGTTGTTGCTGTGATGGTGCCGGCGTCTGGGATCTCAAGAGGTATAGATCTTGGGACTTAGCCGTGGGTGCTGTGCCTGTTGTGAATTGCGTGTGCTGGGGAGCCCAACAGCTTTCAGAGCCATCCCAGTGTCCCCTCCTTGTCACAGCCCCTCACAGGGCTGCTGGGGGGATCCCAGTCCTTTGGAATGCTTGCAGCCTCCATCCCCAGCCCAGCTCCCCTCTCTGTTGGGATAAGCCTCCATTCCAGCACAGCGCATAGAGGCAGACAGCTCACTGGCAGGTGTGAAACCTGCCTGTCCCGGCAGCCTGCCTGCCCGGGAAGGATCCCAGCTGTCCAGTAATGTGCCAGAACCAATGCATTTTGCACAGCCCTGAATGGGGCATTCACATGCTGAAGGGCAAATGGCCCAGGCTGCCCACAGGAGCTACCGAGATCCCAGCCAGGACTGGGATGGAACAGGGGGAGGGGCTGTGCCCAGCTTGCCCCCACCTCACTTCAGACTGGGGTCTCCATGCTGGGGGCAGCACAGGGGTCAGGAAGTTCTTGTATACCCTGCACTGTCCTTTCCCTGGAAAATGGGGCCACAGCCAATTTCACAGGGTGAGGCATAGGTGGGTTTGTTAATCCTTAATACTGGAGGTGGGGGGGGGCACGTGGGGACATTATGAGCAGGGACTTGCCATCCCCTGCCGCAGCCTCACTCCATCCCTGCACACTTAAAAGGCTTGCTGCAGGTGCAGGCAGTGCCTGCTACCCACAGCCCAACCCACACCAGTGCAGCCCAGGGATGCTTTCAGTGTCCTGGCAGTGCCCAGCACTGTGCCCACCCACCTGCCCTGGCCCTCAGCCCATCTCCAGGCACCACTGCATCCCCCAATGAACCCCCCAGAGCTGCAGCAGTGGGGGCATGGGCTGTGCCCGAGCCAGCTCTGCCAGGCACAGGGCGGCTGGGGCCACGGCTGGGCAGAGAGGCAGCCTGAGGCATCCCGAAGCCCCACGACAACTGGAGGCAGTTTTTATTGTTTAACATTCCTGGTATTTTCTGTCAGGGCTGAACCAATTGTCCTTAATCCGCCAGGCTCTGCTGGCCAAACAAGTGTGGCTGAGCCACCAGCATCCTGTCCGCACGAACAGGCCTCTTTTGTGAGGGGGATTTAGCGTGTAGCCCAGTAAATCCTGCTGGTTTCCTGAGGCAGCGTTCCCACACACCCCCACAACCACAACCCCCCCTTGCTGCCTGCTCCCAGTCCCTGGGCCCTGGCACTGCTCCCTGCCCAGCCATGCCCGCGGGCATCCCGTCTGCCCAAATTCTGGAGCCACGTACCTGCTACCCCACCAGAATCTGCCCACTCCAGGGCTGCAGATCCCCCCTGCATGTTTCTGGGGTATGTCTGTGAGTCTCTATGGGATGTGGGGTGTTGGTGGGGCTGAGAAGCTTCATAGCCACCCCACTGGTCCTTCATGGGATGCTGTGACCCCCGGCAGGGAGTACTGCGGTTCTGGGGGGATGCTGTAGTCCTGTAGGAAATGCTGTGGTCCCTGGGGAAATGCTGAGCCCTAGAGAAGGTGGCTCTGGTCTGGGGTGAGGGAGGGAGGGGTGTGGGGCAGATGCTGAGTCCTGGGGGAGCTGCTATAGTCCTTGGGGGAATGCTGAGTCCTGATAGATATGGTTCTGGTCCTGGGAGGAATGCCGAGCCCTGGGGGAGACAGCGCCCCAGGGGCTAGGACACCAGCTCGTTCCTCATTCCAGCTCCGGGATGTGGCTCCCAGCCCCTGCCCGGAGATGCCTTTGCTTAACGACTCTGTTGTTTGGCCGGGAGCTGATGTTGTCTTTTCTCCCCCAAAACAAAGGCGACAGGATTTTATCTCCGGGGAGAATCTAGTTTCTGTGAGATGCAGAAAGCCTCTGCCCCCGGGCAGGGGAGGATGAGGCTGGCGGGGCGGAAAGGCACCAGGCTGCTGTCTGCCCCACTGGTAGGAGGAGCTGGCATTGCCCCTCTGGCTGCTCCTGCCTGCCGTAGCCCCTGTTCCACGACCTGCCTGTCTTTGTCCCATGACTGTGCCCCATGTGCCCAGGCAGCAAAGAGAGGAAGAACCCCCATGGGTCAGTGGGCAGGGAAAAGGGGCCCGTGAGCACCCACACATCGGGGTACAGGCTGAGGCAGGGGCCTATCTCTCCTGTGAAGGAATCCAAACATTGGAGCCCACCACAGTTCCTGTGTCCAGGGACACCTCACACACTAACGCAGGCACACACACAGATGAAGGCATGCACCCAACCCCCCCACAGCCCCACACCCGCAACTCCTATTCATGCACAAGCACCCGCACACACACATGTCCACGTGTGCACACTCGCCCTACCCTGCACACACACCTCAGACACATCCTCCATGCAAGAACACCCCCACGCATGCATCCACTTCCAGCCAAGCACACACACTACATCCCCCACAAAACCCCCAGGGACCCTCATGCACCCCCACGTACTCCCTTCCATGCACACACATGCACACCACCATCCCTATTCACACATGCACACCCATGCACACACACATGCACCTCCCTTCACGCACCCCCCTCTCCCCGCAGCAGCAGAGCCGAGGCTCCAGCCACAACGCTACTGCGGACCCCCAGCCCCGGCCGGACAGGCCAAACTGGGGGTGCCAGCGAGGGCGGTGGTCCCGTGCTGCGGACCCCCTGCCCGCAGCCCGCCCGTCAGACCCGGCGGGGCTGCGGGAAGCTTCGGGCTCTCAGCCCCATCTCCCGGCCGGCGGGAGCAGGTGCGCGGGGCGGGCAGAACGGAGCGGGCGGGCAGCTCCCCCGCCGCACACCCCCCGCCTTTCGGCTGGTGACAGTGGCCTTCGCGGCGGGACAGCCACGGGACTGTGTTGGAAGGATGACATACGCGACTGGGAAAAACGGTCTGCGGCATGGGGATGTATCCCGGCTCTGTTCCCCATCATCCGCACAGATGGATGGGGCTGGAAGTGGGGCAGGGCAGGGGACTGGGCTGCAGAGCTACGCTGTGTCCCAATGTGTATCCCGTTTGTATCCCCCCGTATGACAGCACCAGTGTGGGAAGGGCACCTCATGGGCGCAGGAGCCTGGTGAACCTGGCTCTGTCTTGGGTGGCTGGACCAAAGCCCAGCGTGGGCTCAGCCTCGTTGCTCAGGGCTCGGAGCCCTGCACACCTCCTGAGCTGGGGATGGGGGGCAGCCTGGGGGCTGGGGAAGCAGGGCGATCCCCGAGAGCAGCTGCAGCACCCTGACGGGCGACCTGGACTTCGGTCCCTCGGGATTATCCCCATGCTGCATATGGCTGCTGCAGAGACCGGCCTCCAGGTGACAGTCCGGTGATAGCTCCTCCGCGCCGGGCAGATTTGCTCGGTAGGGATGGTTCCTGTTCCCTGCAGCACGTGGCAGGGGTCCTGTCCGCACCCACGGCCCTTGTGTGTCCTTGGGCTGCCCCCCACAAGGTTCCGGGGGGCCATGGGAGCAGCAGGGCAGGGGGACTGCGAGGTGAGGGACCTGGGAAGCCGAGGTCACCCCGGCAGGAGGAGCAGTGCCGGCGCCAGGCACACCGGCCCCGTGCAGCCGCGCCTGCGGGCACGGAGCCGCGCTGAGCCCCACCCGCCGCCACGGCTCCCGCCGCTCCATCCGTGCGGCTTCAAGCCCCGCAAGCCGCTTCCTGGGGGAAAGGGGGCCCCCGGCAAACCCTCCGGGCAGGATGCTCTCCGCTCCTCTCCTCTCTGCTTCCTTCCTCTCCCCTGGCCGGGCCAGCCCTCCCCCTACCCGCCGCGACTCCTTAACCCTTTCGCCCACGCTCCCGGCCGTGATCCAGCCCCACGGCCACGGCTTCCAGACACCGCCCACGGCCCTTTGTGCAGGATCCCGGTGCTGCCCCCGGGGTCCGCGCTCCCCCTGGGCCCCGCCCCGGCGAACATCCGCGGCCGGGGGCGACTCGCAGCCAGCCCATCCTGCCTACGGCTCCCGCGGGACACGCGTGGGCCACAGCTCCCTCCGCGCTGGGCTATGGCGCTGCCCGCTGGCCCGCCGTGACGCCCCCATCCCCCTCGGGGGGAGCGCGCGGGAGCCCCCGGTGCGGGGCCGCGCTCCCTGCGGCATCACCGCGGCGGCGGGGAGCGGCCATGGCGGGAGCAGGGGATGCGCATTCCCGCCGGGAGCGGGGGCATCGGGCCGTTCCCGTGGGGGAACCGTGCGGGCTGTGCGCGGGCACCGGGACCTGCAGAGGGAGCCCGCAGTGCCGGGCGGCTCCGTGGCCACCGGCCTGACCGGCCGCAGTGCCCCGGCCTGCGCTGGGAGCCGCGCTGGGCTGGGGGTGAGCAGGATCGTGCAGTGTGCGGCTCAGGGCGAACCCCGCGGCAGGGAGGCCGCAGCCGCCCGCGCTCTCCGCTGCAGCCCGCAGACAAAGCGCTGCGGCGGCAGAGCTGGCCGCGCTGCCCGCTGTGCCGCACATCCGGGCGGGAGCGGGAGGCAATGGCCGGGATGCCATTTCCCCGTTCGTGTGCCGGAAGAGACGGGCCCGAGCAGGGCCCTTCCTGCGGGCGCTGGCCATGGCACGGGCAGAGGTGACACAGCAGATGGGAAGTTCGTCTGAGGGCGTTCCGCCACCACTGCCCCGTTTCTCTCTGCACGAGTAATCACACGGCTGCAGGTGGATCGCTGTGGGGCCCCGCTGGGACAGCAGGATGTGGACATGCCTTGGGGGTGCCCAGAGCTGCCTGGGCATCGCTGCTCAAGTGGTACAGCCCCTGCACACCGGTGTTCCTTTGGGATGTGCTGTGCCATGTGCCCATGGGCTGCGGGCTCACAGGGGGAAACCAGGCCGGGACATGTCCTGGTGGTGGCCTTGGCTTTCCCCACTCAGCCTAAGAGGGGGCAGATCAGCAGAAGGAGGGCAGCTAGTGACAGTCAGAGCCCAGGATAGCTTCTCTGCTTGGAAACAGCCCTTAACATCTCCCCAGGTCGCTCACTGGATCTCAGACATCAGGCTCTGGGAAGACACCGCCCTGCACAGGGCCCTGCCCGCCCCTGGAGGGGTATAAATAAACCATTAGCTTTATTTTGGGAACGTGGCAGAAACGTGCGTGGCAGGTTGCTCCAAAGAGAAAGGAGGGAAGTTGGCTGCTGAGCCCTCTCTCGGGTGTGCCAGGCTGTGGCTACCAGAGCTGGAGGCGTTCCCGGGGAGATGGACAATGTATTTCCCCCATTCAGGTGCAAACCAAGAAACCCAGGCATGTCTGGGTGATGCCCGAGCTCTGCTTGGGTGGGGAGAACTGTGTGGATATTGGGACTCAGTGCCAAGTTCATTCAGCACTGGGCACAGCATGGCCCCAGCTCCCACATGTCACCATGGCACGTGAGCACAGGGTGAAAGGGCCTAAAATAGGTCAGGTGCCACCAGCTGAGCCCTGGGCTGGGACCTCGGAGGTACAAACATGTCACGACCAAAACTTCCTGCCAAGTCACCCCACCCTCCGTGGGTGTGCTGGAGTGGCATGAGCTGAACATGGCGGTCTTTCTGTGGTGGCAGCACACCAGTGGGATGACAATGGGTCGGGGACCCTGGTATGACCCCTCAGGAGTAGATGCTAGGAGAAATGGTTGCTCCATCACCAGCCACAGACAGGGCAGAGAGGAGTGTTTGGGCAAGACCACAGGGGCGCCAGGAAGCCAGGTGTACTCAGTGGAGCTGCCAAGGTGTGCAGGCAGAGAGGAGACAAGTCCTCACTGTCCCGCCGAGGTGCCAGCCCCTAGCCACTCCAGGACAGCGTTTCAATGGGGAAAAGCTGCGCCTGCGGGGCAGCGAGGCCCGGGCAGCGGGCGCTCCCTGTCTGGGTGTGCAGAGCGGCTGCTCCGGGGCCCAGCCTGACGGGGGGAGCGCGGCGCCAGCACGGCCGGGGGCTCCCGCACGGCCAGGCCGGGGGCGGGCGGGGGGGGGAAACAAAAGGGCAGCGGCGGGCGGGGGGAGCGGGTCCGCCCGGGCAGCGCCGCGTCGAGCCCCGCAGCGGCACCCCGGGGGGCGGCAGCCCAGCCCTGCCCCCCGCGCAGCCCGGGCAGCACCGCCCCGGTGCCACATCCCCGCGCTGCCCCGGCTGCCCCCCGCCCCGTGCCTGCCCAGCCGTGCCGGTGCGGCGGCGGCGCGGCGCGGCGCCCGGACCCGCGCGGCTGGCGGCGGAGACCCCGGCCCGCATCGGAGGTAGCGACGACGCCGCCGCCCGCCGCGGGGCCGCGGGCCGGTTGCGGGGGGCGGCGGTGGCGGCCCGTCCCGGCGGAACGGGCGGGCGCGGGGCCGGTGCGCGCCGCTCGGCGGCGGGAGGGCGGGCGGGAGCGCGGCTGTCCGGGAGCGGCGGAGCCCGGCGAGGACAGCCAGGCCGCGGGCACCCGGCGCCGCTCCCCGGCGGGCGAGGCTCGGCAAGGCTCGCACGGCTCTGCACGGCAGCCCCGCGGAGGGCGACGGCCCGGCCCGCCGGTGCGCGGGAGGGCGGTGGGGGAGCGCGGCGGGGGCGCCGGGCCGGCCCGCGGGGCGCGGCGGACAATGGCAGGGGGTAACCCGAGCCCGGCGGGGGCGGGCGGCGACCCGCGGCACCCGCCCCGCTGACCGCCCGCGGGCACCGGGGCCGGGAGCGGTGCCGAGCGGTGCACGGGGCCGCCGCCGCCCGGGTGCCCCGGCGGGGCGCAGGGCCTGGCCGACTCCATTTTGTTGGCGCCCGCTCCGCCGCTGCTCGCAGGCCCGCGGCCTGCCCGGCGTGGGGGGGGAGCGGCGGGCGAGACACTGCGGGGCCGCCCCGTCCTATCCCGCCCGGTGCCCCCCGCCGCCGCCTACGATGGAGGTGCGGGCGGCGGCCCCGAGGCCGCGGTGCAGGGCGGGGGGATGCGGGGAGCGGGGCAGGCCGGGCCGGGCCGGGGCGCGCCGGGGGGGGGCAGCACTGAGCGCCCCCTCCCCACCTCCCCCTCCCGAGATGTGAGGGGGGGGCCGTCGAGGGGGGGGTGCCTGCGGGGGGGTGGGAAGGGGGGGCAGGCCCGCGCGGGCGCGCGCGCGCTGATTGGCCGCGGCCGCCGAACCCCGAGAGCGGGGGCGCGCGGGGTGGGGGCGCGCGCGCGCGCGCCCTCGCGGGATGGCGGCGGCGGTGTCGGGCGCGCGCATGCGGGGGAGGGAGGAGGAGGGAGGCGGCGGAGCGGCGGCGGCGGCGGGGCCTGGCCGGGCCGGGTCGGCGCGTCTCCCCATCCGCCCGCTCCGGGGGCAGGCGCCGAGCCGCCCGCGGCACCCGCAGGTGAGCGGCGGCCCTGCGGCAGCGCCCAGCAGGGCGAGCGACCCGGGCGCCGGCCGTGCCAAGCCGAGCCGGGGTGGCCGGGCCGCGGCCTGGGGCCTGTAGTACGGCGGTGGCGGAGCGGGGCCGGCGGAGCCAAACGCGGCCCCCGGGTGCGGCTGCCATTTTGCGGTACGGGCCGGGCTGACCCCATTGTGCTGTGCCCGCAGGTGGATGCCCGCCGCCCGGCATGGAGCAGGCCTGCGAAGTGAGCCGCCGTAGCTGCCTCGTCCCCTTCGGCACCTCGCTGTCGGCTGCCGAGCCCAAGGGCGGCCCCTTCGGCGAGGCCCGCGGCCCCGAGCCGCCCGCCATGCAGCTGGCGGCCGCCAAGCCCGGCTACGGCCAGGACCCGTCGTCCTGCTACATCCCGCTGCGCCGGCTGCAGGACTTGGCCTCCATGATCAACGCCGAGTACCTCGGCGGTGCCGCCGACGGCGCTGAGGCCCTGCCCGACCCTGGCTCGCCGGCCTCCCGCCTGCCCGCGGCGCAGGACCCGGCGGCCGAGGTGTCCCGCGGGACCCGGGCCTTCCCCCTGCTCCTGCGGGACGGCGGAGAGGAGGCGCCGGAGGAGGAGGAGGAGGAGGGCGCCGAGACTCCGGAGGAGGAGGAGGAGGACGACGACTACGACGACGACGACGACGACGACTACGACTACGAGGAAGAGGAGGAGGACGACGACGAGGAGGAGGAAGAGGCGACAGAGCCCGGCCCGCGGAGCCGCGGCCGCTCCGCTGCGCAGCGGGGCCCCGACAGCCGCCTGCGGCCGGCCGAGTCAGTGCCGGACGGCGGCTCCGGGGAGAAGCCTGAGTCCTCGGCGGCCCTGCAACTCGTAAGCACCGTCGGAGCGCGGGCGGGGGGGCCGTGGCCGCTGCCATTTTGCGGTGCGGCAGGGCCGGGCCGGCCGCGCTGCCTCCCTCGCCCCGGCACCCCGGAGGATGGGAGCCATCTTACCGAGCGAGGGGACCCTGCCGCGGCCAGCGCGGGCTGTCACCGCGCACCTGTGTCCCGGCGCTGCCGCCCGCGCTCCCCCCGCCGCTTTTTCTCCTGTCAGCGACAAGAGGCACCATCTCTGTGCCCAGCAACTCGCTGCAGAGTTCTCGGTGGAGTTTTTTCTCCGTTGGAAGGGGTTTTTTGAGGGCAGGAGGGAGCGTTCCCATCTTCTGCCACTCTGGCTGAACACTGTCAGAGGCTCTTTGTCTGGCCAGGCCTGAGGTTCCCGAGCTGAGAGACCTTGGTGGTGGCCAGGGAGAGGGAGAGGCCGTGTCATGGCCTGACAGACCTCACGGGTGGTAAACCTTGCTTCTTATTCAGGCCTTTTTTTTAAAAATTTCTCTCTATGCTCTGAAACTCCTTTAGTGTAATTATAATGTAATGAATAATAAGCAAAACCGATAGAACTTTGGGAGTTCTGAAAGGAGATAGATGCATTTAATATTTTTTTAGTGTAATTTACTTTTGAATCCAAGTATAAGGGATGTTTCTCAGTTTGACCTTTTATATGCAGCCATATATGTATATTTCCTGCAGGTTTTCAGTATTTTTTTTTCTTCAATATGTTTTTGCAATCTCAAGGTTCCTTGCTGGAGGATACTCTGGGATTTAAGCATTGATGCAGGGTTTGAAGATTAGCTCATTTGACAGGACTAATACTGAAACCATCTTGCTCTCTGATTTTAGTAGAGCCACTGGTGCCGGGCAGGTTGTGCTGGTGCGTGCAGTGCTTGGGAGGCAGGACTGTGTTCCTCTGGGAACACTGAGTGTTCCTGCTGTGTGCTTTGGGAGGTGGGGAGCACTTGTCACAAAGTGCCCATGGAAGGGGCGATTTCAAAAGATGCTGACCGCAGCTTAATTTGTTTCTGGAACAGTTCAGGCATGTAGATACTCTTCAGCGTTCCTTGTGAAGAATCCCTCGGTCTTTGGTGGTGAGAGGCTGCTGTGAGTCTGAGGTTTGTGCACCTCCTCAGCTTTGTTTTGCAGAGCAAAGCGGGCATCTCTCGCAGACATGTGCTCGGTGATGCGGTTGTGGGAGGGTCTCACTTTGTAAACAGAAGCTCGCAGAGGTACTTTCACAACACTTGCCTTTACAACGTGCTCCGCAGAACTGCAGCTGGTACGCTGACTAAACTATCCTAGAGATGGAGCCTGTTATTTGAATACGCAAGGAGGGTTTATTTTTCAGCAAAACT
The DNA here is from genome assembly GCA_036785705.1 of Acanthornis magna. NCBI lineage: Eukaryota > Metazoa > Chordata > Aves > Passeriformes > Acanthizidae > Acanthornis > Acanthornis magna. The sequence continues at coordinate 8,769,010 of JAWUZG010000092.1, forward strand.
GGCTTACCTGTATGCTGTAGTTAGCCTGGCTGGGTTGTTCTGGTGACTTGAAAGCATAGTTGCGTTCCTAAAAAAAAGCAAAGAAAAGCATTTTTTAGGCAGCCTGGGGTCCTGCTTTCCCTAAGTCTTGCATTCTTCATTAAGTAAATGCATATTGTCTGAGTGGTTCTTCATTTTAACTCCACTGCCTGTGGAATGAGAAGAGACAGGGATTTTCCTCTGTGCTAAGTTACCACTGAGACAATTAAAATCTTTCAATTGTTGAGCATGACATAGTAGCTAGAAATAATCAGGCTTGCCCCTCAGGTCATGTATTCATTTAGGTGTTTAATTCCAGTCTCATTTGTGTTTGGTAACTGAAATCAACTTTTTTTTTGAGAGCCTGCTAAAACTTAAAGCAAAAACCCACCCCAAAAAAGCACCACGAATCCCTGGGAGTTCTGCACAGCTATTTTTAGTCTTGTCGTAGCTGGGCTACTCTTACTTTTATGCTGCCTGATGATGGGGCTCCTCCACCTTACAGCAAGACTGTCTCAGAGCTTTTATTTTTGAAGCTCATTGCTCTGAGTTTGCCACTGCCGCTCAAACTTCCTGTTTTGCCAAGAGGGAAGTGTGTGTGTACCTCGGATGTCTGTGTCTGCCCCTTGCAAGATTTGAATTTTTCAATCGATACTTCCTTTGAAAAGGCTTATTTCTGAAATGTCAAGAGTGCTTCCAGGAGAAGGGGCAGAATTTGGTTTTGTTTTAAGTGGGATGCAAAGACCAGCATTTAAGTAATGGCTCTGGGCAGGAGGGGTGGTGGCAGGTATTGTTTTGCATGGATATTTGTTAATAGTCCTGGCACCTGCTGCTCCCAAACATTGCCCCAGACTGGGAGGTCGCTCAGGTACCATTCAGTTGTAAAGATGTGCGTATTCTGATGTGAAGCTATTTTAAGTGCCAGCTTAATCTCCCCTTAAGGGTGTCTGAAGTTCCCAGCAGCTCCTAATAGATTTTGTGTTGTGGAGAAGGAAGTGATAGCAGCCGTTCTTGGGTCTTGTTCTCCCGAGGCGGTGGTACAGTGACTGCTGGCTTGCTCCCTTGTGAACATGTTGGGCTATGGCCATTTAAATTTAAATGGGTGGTTGTTCTTGAATATCTCTGTTCTTTACCATCTTGATGTGAGTTTCTCTGTAGTGCTCTCCTGGCCTTTCCAAGTTGCAGAGGCCGTGGACAGCATTATGTAGAGTTGGAGGGAGAAGTGGGCCCAGACTCCAGCACTGGGGAGGGTGGGTGCAGCCCCAGGAGGTCTGAGCGCCGTAGATACTGCCTGAGTTTAAATGCTGACGAATTGAAGAAAGTGGACTTGTTTCTTGCAGAACTCTCATGTAGAAATTGTGCTCTTTTAATGTAACTTTTGATGCCTTTTTACTTCATTTCATTGGCTTGTTGGTTTTTAGTTACCCGCAAAGTGCATTTGAGTCGTTTTATTTGCAGAATTGAGCACTCGAGGATGCAGAGAGTTCTTGGATTCAGGTATCTCTGGGCCACTCTTGCTGTGTGTATGTTATGCATTCACAAGCTGTTTTTTTTCTATGGGACCCTGATGGTTTCAGACTTCAGGATGTGCAGAGGCTTGCATGAGGCTCAGTGTCGCTTGTCATTATTATTTCCTTGCTGTCCATTCCCATGATGCAGGAATGTGATGTTCGGGTAATGGCAGTGAGGAAGTGAGGTACAGGGAAATCTAGATCCAGATCTTTCATCCCTAAGAATGGCTGCTTCCAGGGGCTGGGTGTGAGGTATGTGTGGAGCATGTGTATAAGGCTCCTGGAAGGTTTTTGCTTTACCAGAATCACACTGTTTGTACTATATTAGAAGTACTGAAGGCCAGCAGAGTCCTCTTGAGAATTAATCCGTGATGAACTTGAGTTCTGCTCTAATGTGCAGCTCTTGAGAGGGTACTCTCTTTATAAAAAGTGCTGGTGTTGCCTGTGTGAGAGTTACTCTGGTGCTTGGTTTATTAACTGATGTGTCTGGTGCCATTTCTCTCTCTGCTAAAAATAAAATGAAGGAACCAAAACCATGTGATACTCGCTACTCCTGTAAACATTTCTGAGAGAATCTTCTACTACAGACTGTTGATTTGAGGTGTAACTAACTGCTGATAACATTATATCCCTGAGATACAATAGGCATGGCAGTGGTTTGTTTTAGCAGGGAACATAAATTTCCTTGGTCAGTTGACACCTTCCTGGTGAGGAGATGAGTTCCAATTGGCCACCGGTGCTTCCTGTGGGCATCATCTCCTGCTCTGTACACCTGGAGAGAACAGGCTCTTTGTGTGCTACTGTCCCTGTGTCTCTGATCTTTCACACATTCCTCTTTGCCACTAGGATTTACAATGTTTGGGAGATGGTATTATTTCCCAGAAAAGAGCACGTAGCTGGATCTTGCCTTGCTCTGCAGCCTGATGGCACCTGCCAGGCCTTGTACTGAAGGGCATTCCTGCTTCAAATAGTTCTAAACTTAACCTATAAAGGACGTCAGATAGGGTGGGCATCCAGAAGAATAGGTAATTTCACAGTGAGGGCCCTGTCCTGGCCTGTGCTACTACTGCTTGACCATAAATTTTTCAAGTCCTTAGTGACTTCTTGTTTTCACGATGTGATGATGCTGCATTGCCTCTCGGTTCTGGTGGAGGTGTGAGTAGGTGGGTGTTAGGAGCTGTCCCAGCAAGACCTGCTGGGTATGAGGGTGTGAGAGCAGCTCATTCTGAGGGTTTTGAACAGTCTGTAGGATCCAGAGCTCTCCCGCACAGCAGGCTGGATCTTGGGAGCATTTATCATAGCATTTGGCTGAGATTGTCCTTTCTCTCCTTGTTTCACTGTATTTTGTTCTCTGATTGCTGATTAGGTGTGAAATATCTGTTTGTATGTGATGTTACAGGAAATCACTTGGTTTCTCTAGAAAATACATGGCGTGCCATGTGAAAGTTGAATGACTGATGCCTTCACGGTTCATGTTCTGAAGCTGAATGTGTCTGTTTGCAAATAGGAAAACCAGAGGTATTTTCTTGCAAATTGAAAGTGAGATTTTATTTGGTATAATGACAGAAACCTCTGTGTAGTTTCTGCTTTCTAAATTTAAAACTTACTTTGAAACTTTAGAGACATTGCTCGAGCAATGTCCTGGTTAATATGCTGTTTGCAGTTGTAAGTCTGGCAGTAGTAGCAACAAAATTAGCTTTTACAGGTGGTTTTTTTGGGCTGGATGCTGCCTCAGGCTCTGCCAACTGACTATATGCGCTGTTGATTTCTTTTGGAAAAAGTATATTTCCCACAACTTGAACCTTTCTTCCAACAAATCTTAGGTTGTTGAGGGTACTATGATTCAAGTTTTGCTGTTACAGGTTCTTCTCAGGCCATGGTAAAATCAATGATAGTGGCTCAGTTTGATGCTGTAGCAGTAACCTTTGACTTCAGAGCAACATATTCTGCATGAAGTCATGGATTTGTTGATTGCCTCTTGCAGTGTAGCAGCTTCTTGTGCCTCATACAGGCTGTTCCCAGAAGTGGGGTTAAACTGTGTGATGTGCAACAATTACTAAGTTGTTTTTTTTAACTCCCTCAATTTAACTGAGCAAATCTGTAGCTCAGGAAAGAGGTGAACTCTGAATATGGTTAACAAGCCACTTGAGCCCCAAGAAAAAAGTGGTATTCTCTAAGTTATGATTGAGATGGTATCTCTTAAAAATGTATTTATAATTCAAAAATCGGTTTTATGGATGATGATCAATTTTCAGTGCAGTTGCTTAGAATATACTTCTACTGTTCGTGTTTGTGACTGACATCTTATTGTATATTGTAATTTTGATTGTTTTTCAGTTATTTGCTCTGGCATTTAAAAAGGCACAGGGAGTAGAAACACCTGAAGGAAGAAGTCTTAACAGGCAGGGGGTTGTCCTGGGAGTTAAAAAACTCAACAATTTAAGTGAATGCCACATTTAATACCAAAAAACTATGACCTATGTTCTATTCTGTCTGCGCAGAGCCGTCTGGTGCAGAGTGGTAGCACGAGAGACTTTGGCATGGCTGCAAAGCTGTGGTGCCATGCTGAGGAAAACTGAGGTGGAAAGTTTGGAGCCCCACTGGTTCAGTGCTGGGTGTTGCTTTGGCTGATCTGAGTGGGTGCTCCTGACCCCAGTGCCCAGGAGAGCGGAAGATGCTGCCATGTGTTAGGACAGGTGCCAGCTGAAGTTCTCTGTTCTTGTTAAATTAGAAATCTGTTTCCAGCGTGGCACTCACAGTAGCTCTGCAGCAGTGATTAAATGTGCGACAGAGATAAAGATGGCCTGGGTGTGCATCCATCTCTTTTGTGTCCAAAAGCATTGATGAAGTCAGGAGAAATTTCAGCAGTGTGTCTTGCTTCTACTGAAGGATGGCAAAGCACTTGTTAAAATTGACATGCTGACTCTCTGTGGTTATCATTAAGATTTATCTCACATGATTTTTTTGAAAAAAGGCATCAAGAAGTTGAGAGAAAAGTCACCTTGTGCATCACTTCTTTCCCCTCGCAAGGGCAGGCTGGTCCTGGCTGGATGCCTTCACTGCTGTCTCTAGCACAGCCCGAGCAGAAGGGTTGTGCTAAGTTGCCCCAAATCATTGCCTGGGCTGGTTGTAGCCTTGGCAGTGATGGAGCTGCACAATCCACAGGAGAATCAATGTTTTTTTTCCAGCAGCAGTCCCTGCTCTCTCTTTGGGACTGAGGTGCTGCCTGGACTCTGTGTGAAGAGCAAGGCTGCAGGTGGAAAGGGCACCACATATGTGGCAGCAGGGAAGGGAGTGCTTTGGGAGCACTGTTGGTGGCTGAATCACAGGGAAAGGGTAGCACATCGCCAGTCCTGGAGGCTTCCTCGTGTGTTTTCCCATCCTTTTCCTCATGGGATGGAGCATTGGGATAGGAAGGGTTGGCAAGAAAAGCTTTGAATGAGTTCTTGATAGGGAACTTGTTCTGTGGGTTACGTGCGCTATTGGACAGCTGCAGATGCTGCTGGAGGTGCACATCCCACAGCTGGGCTCTTCAGGAAAAAAGTTTCATAGTAAAACAGTAATACAATAAAATAGCAGTGTAATTTGTTTTAATTTTCAGACTCTCATCAGAATTAATGCACTGGGGATTCCTTTTTTATTTTCAGATGTTGACTTTCGTGTGTGAGACAACAGAAATGTAGAGTTGGATGGAGCAATCCGATTGTTTTATCCAAGCCAAAGGATGGGTGCTTTTTGGTGTCGTATTTTTTAGGAAAAAGTGAACAGTGAATTTTCCTGCACAGTAGTATCTCAGCACACTGGAAACTTCCAGTTTCTTCTTTAGCTCCTGTAGTTGCAGTGCTGAGTGTGCAGTGAGGCTCTCGCCCTCAGCCCTCCTTGAAGCTTCCATGTTCCACTTGTTTTGGAGGAGTGTGTTCATGACTTTCCCTCCCACTGTTGGTGAAAAGATAGAAACCTGCTGTTGCCTAATGCAAGAAGGGTGAGGAGCAGAATGGTTATCACCCTTTTAATAGTTCCTCCCCATGTCCTGATGTTACTTTGTTTTGGTTTTCCCAAGCACCTGTTCAGACTTATACTGTTCTGGCTAATGTGGTGACTGCCCACAGATATCTAAATAACAGCAGTAAAACAAGTCAGATTCCTCTTGATTCTAGTTGGCTGTCCTCTCACAGTACGTTCACAATGTTTAGGAAGCTGGATTTGCCACAGAAAGGTTTGGAAGCCTCTGGGAAGTGTAAGTTTGTAGTACCTGGTGCCTGAAGCATTGAACCTTCCTCAGGTCATGACTTTGAGTGTGGGTATCAAGAAAGAAATAAGCACAAGATAAATTTATTGCCTGCTAGGGTTTCAAAATTCTGATTTCATTTTTAGTAGGGATTTAGAAAAAGCCATCAAAGTTTTAAGTGCAAATTAAAACTTTATTTTATACGAATAGGATTTTTGTTTCTTTTGGAAAAATGATGTACTTGGGTAGGGGGACTTACATGCTGAATGCCACCTCATTTTCAGGAGGTTATGGTTTTGTGTGAGCGGCATCTTTTTATCTGGACTAGCAAAGTGGGATTATCCCTTCCTCTCCTGTGGGTAACTAAAAGCTTCTGCAGAAAATGAGATTTGTGGGCCCCCCTTAAACATTTGTTGCTTTTAAAGAATTCCATGGATTTAAAAAAACCCAAACAACATCAACAACCAAACCAAAACAAGCAACAAGCCAGTTAATTTCATTTAATTCAACCCAAACTCACACTTTTTAGCTCTTGAGGTTCTAATACAGTATTTACTCTTTGCACTGTACATGTTGTTCTCTAGTTCTGCTTCATTCTGGTTACAGCTTAAGCTGTAATGAATAGAGCATACGTATATAAATTAGAATAGCCAAGTTTCATTTTGCATAGTTTGAATCTGTTTTTCATTTCATGGATTTAGAAACTTCATGTCTGAAAAATGAATGCGGTGTTTATCAGATGTCTTGCTTCTGAGTAATTTGTTTGATAACACATAGAAGAGCACAAAAGTAAGGCTGAAAAGGGGACAGATCTGATGACCTTGTTTCAGTTTGGGGTTTTTTTGCTTGTTCTCTGACATAAGAAGATACTTGTGGGTATCTGTTCTTTGTGAGAATTTGCAAACTTCTGGTAATGCTAGCAGCTTCTGTCTTGCTGAAACAATTAGTGCTGATTAAAAGAGCCAAATTTAAAGAGAATGTGGTTTATCATTTTAAATGTGTGCAGATAAGCAAGTGTGAGAGTCTCTCCTCAGCTTCAGGCTCCTGGCAGTGGTCTGAAGTCTTCTGTGTGTTTGTGGATTTGTCTCCACCAGAGATCTGGCTGAGATCATACCCCTTCTCTCCCACTTCCTTCTCCTGCCTCCCTCAAACCTCATTGTCGGGTGCATTTCTGGTAGTTAGGATGCTGAAGTGCCAAAGCTTTCTCTTGCACTGCTCTTCCATCCAATCCATAAGGAAAGCTATCTCCATTGAGTGGAACGTGGATGCTGTTACCCAGCTATCTTGGAGACTGAGACTTGTTCTCTTGTCATTACATGCTTTATTTAAAATCTGTATGTGGGTACCTCCTGACCTTGATAGAAATGCTTCAGGATGTAGGAATTACTCAGAGTAGTCCAATCTGCTCTCTTGATTTTAACTTTTCAGGGTAGTTCACATGTACCCTGAAAAACCCTGAAAAACTTTAGTACCCTGGAAAAGGGTACTAAAAACTGGCCAAAGACAACAAATACCCACAAGCATGTTGATAACAGAAGTTTGGTCTGTATCATAATCTCTGCTGTATTTTTTGCTAGTGAATATTTAATTAGTGAGTATTTAACACTTCTGGATGATAATGGTCCTAGATAAGAGGTAGTGTACTTTTCAGACATGAATGTAGGTCAGACGCCTGTTTGCCTTTTGCTGCAGTGCTGAAGCCTAAGGAAGACTGGAGCAGTTGGGACAAAGGGCATGTCCCCAGGTCCCCAGCAGCACAGGCTGCCCATGGGCTTCCAGCAGGCTTCTCCAGCTGCTCTGTTTGATTTGAAGCTTGCCATAAAGTGCCAGTGTGATTATTACTCTGGTTTCTTCAGATATGCCATTGCGTGCTGTGGTTTGGGTGAGGGTTTTGTCCATATGGACTACAGTTGGGCTTGCCCCTTTCCCTGTGCAGGGATTGATTCCTCTAAGTTTTGTCACAGCGAGTGCAGGGTCAGTATTGCAGCCTCTCTCTGTAAAGGCTTAAAGCTCCTGTGCTTGGTAGTGGTACTTTGTATGGAGGAAACTTCGGTGACCTCTGTTTGCTTAGCTTCAAATATTTCTTAAGCTATCAAGTAGATATAATTTTGTTTTCTTTCCACTTTTGGGGCGTTTTGGGATTTTTTTAACTGATTTGGTTTTGATTTCAGAAAAGCTTCTTTAAAACATGAATCTTTGCTAATGAGAATTAATTTTTGGCTTCCATCACAAGCAGTTACTAATTTTGTTTTGTTGTTCTTAGTCTCTTCTCCTTTTTACCTTTCCACACAGCATTCTCAAGCAAAGGTTATTTCCCTATTCCTCTCTTCTCTTCTCTGTGTGTCTGTTCATTTCTCAGTGCACAAGTGCTGGAGCTGAGTGAAGTAATGAACAGTGGATCACTCAGGCTTCTTTCCATCCTCCCTTCATTAAGAGCAGTACAGAACTAAGAGATGACTTTTTAACAATCTGTCACCAGCAGTCACTGTATGGGATTGCAGCATCCTTTGCTCTATCATTTCTATGACCAGAGTTAAAGGATCTGGATCCACTATGACAGGAGCTGTATGGACAGAGGGATAACCCTGAATGCTGAGGTTAAAACTGCTCTGCTTTGTCTTAAATTCTGCTCAGTGAGGTTGTGCTGTAGCTGGAGGGAAGCTCTATCTCCTGAAAACTTTTGGGGTAGCTTTAGCAATGCCCTTCCAGGCTTGCTCTGGGTGTATTTTAGTAGGGAGCACTTGCCCCAGTTGCTGCCTCCCCTTAGTGAGGGCAGAGGGTGAATAACCTGTTCCACCGAAATGGCATGAGCTGGGAGTGGCCTGTCCTAGGCACGGAGCACCTGTGACACCAACTGTGGAGTTGGTTGTGCTAGTGGATAACTTTATAGAATCACAGAATGGTTTGGGTTGGAAGGGGCTTTAAAGACTACCTAGAGCCAATGGTCTGCCATGGACAAGGACATCTTCTATTAGATGAAATTGCTCAGAGCTCCATCCAGCCTGGCCTGGAACACTTCCATGGATGGGGCAGGGCCTCACTACCTTCATAGGGAAGATTTTCTTCCTCACATTTAATCTAAACTTACGGTTTATGGCCATTTCCCCTGTCTTGTCACTGTGTGCTCTTGTATGAAGTCCCTCTCCAGCAGACTGTTTAGCCCAGGCTATCCAGGTGCCTTCAGATGTCATCTCTCCTTCAAGTTCATTTTGGTAGATTTTTTTTTTTTTTTTTTCTGGTACAAAAAGCTGTTGATCTTCAGCCAATTCAGCCATGACTGGGGTTGGGTTGGTGGCTTGTAGCAATTAGTTGAATTCTTTCTAATCTCATCCTGTTAGGAAAAAAATAATGATCACTGAACTTTAGGGAATAAAAGGGTGGGGAGGTGCAGGTTGTGGACTGACCCTCACCAAGCTTCTAGTTCTAACTAATAAAAAATAGGTGTTGGGAACAACTTGATCCTGGGCATGGATGGAATGCAGGGAGAAGCACCAGAGTTGCTGCCCTGGAAATGAGAAGGTCTGAAGAGAACACTGGAAGCTTATGGGGTAGAGTTGTTGCTGCTTTCCACCCCTGGCAGTGATATTTGGGCCGGTTCATGTGTGGGGTGTGACTTACCTGGCAGCTGCCAGTGTGGTGAGATCTGCTCAGGCGATATCTCTATCCCATGCTGCTGCTGCAGGGCTCTGGGCAGGTATCTGCTGTATACTCAGAGGAAAAGGCTATTAGTGCCATTGTTTATACTGTATTGGTTAATTATCCTTTGGATGTGGCCGCCTCCTTTTATTTTCATCCTTGGCTTTGATTCTGCCCAGTTCGTGCCTGAAACAGGCTTGGCAGGATCTTCCTCCATTATTTTTGGGGGGTCAGTGGTTTCCTTCTTGCTTTTCTTCATCCTCCTTGCACACAGTCTCTTTTGCTGCCCCAGCCTTTCTGCAAAACATGTTCTGTCCCTGGCTTCATTTAATAACATTGTTTATAATTAAGTCAGGAATAAACTGTAATAGGGCTTTCTTGGCCAAGTATTTCCACAATGATTTTCCAAAGCAGGTCTGAATTGGAAATGTGCAGGGCTACAATGGCTGCAGATCAGTGCTTGATCTCTGGATAGATGTTTCTTTGGGTGTATGAAACTGAAAATTTGAAATTGCCTGTAACAGCAGATATATCTCTGCCCCTTTGTGTGCAGTTCAGTCTTGCTGTGGCTCTGCCAAGATGGTCACATCCCTGGTCACGCTGTTGGGGCACGTGGGGTGTCTGCAGCTGTGCCTCCAGCTGCACTGGAGGAGCTAGTGCTGCTCTGATTTTTATTCTGAGATGTCCAGTGCTGCAGGAAAGGTGCACCTTGTGCCTGTCAGCATTGTGTTTGTGGGCTTCTGCTTTGTGCCACTTCTTCCAGCAAGATTAATGGATTAAACTGTAGCTTTCAGTGGTAGAGCCAAGAGTGGTTACTGGATAAGGATTATTTTTTCCACTTTTTAATGATGTGGTTATCTTCAAGGGAGGAGGATTGGTGACAGACAGTTGAGGACTGACAGTATGTTTACCATAATAAAAACACTTGGCAATTTAAGCTTTCTTTGCTTGATATGCTTCATTATTTGCTGTATGGTGAGAATTTCAGGAGGGTAAAGGTACTTGGCTTTCTAATAGAAAGCTTCCTTCTCATGAAGCTGAGCACCAACATTTGGTGTTTCACTTAATGAATTGCAGACTGGTGTTCCTTTGGCATAGTACAAATTCAAGAGGTGACTTTGCAGGTAGTGTTTGTGTCATCCTGCTGCTGAATCTTGGCTTGTGGCCCCTTTCACAGTTATGATTTGGGATCTTTGGTGGAGAGGGTTTGATTACGAACATCTGCAAGATACAGGCTTGTTTTGTCCAAAAATAGTACAGAGTGATCTGAAATGCTGCATATCATCTTGAGTTTAGGCTGTAGCTTGTCCCATCTGAACAGCGAATTAATGCCAGACAGTTGATAACAGAGTAGACAGTACTGACTCCCTTGTGGAGAGCATCAAACAATACAAAACTCCGATGTTCCTCATCAATGGAGAAGGCCCTGTCATTTCCTTCCTCACTAACCAAAGCTCTTACCTGGTTTAATTTCTTAAGTGTATCTCCACTGGAGTTACAACATGGTGCTTACCTGATCTCTAGTGGCTCACAAATTTTCTTGTTACTTAAATACTTGAATATTTGCATGCTTTGAAGGTGAACAGTGCTGTGAAAAAAAACTTGGGCTTTCCCTACCTCACAGATATGTCACTATTACTGCAGGGCTGAATTTCTGGCCATCAGGATATATCAGCAGTTTGATCTTGGCATAGTAAGTGCTAATTTTAATAGGAGTGAATTTTACTGTATTCTGACAAAAGAAATATATGCTTTGGGGCTATAATTCTTCTATAATACAGCAGAGTTTAAAGGAAGAGACTTATCTGTACCTGGAAAGGACAGCAACTGCTGCTTTTGCTCCTCTGCTCTTGGTTTTTCAATTCTACACGTTTTGAAAGTCCCTAGCAGATTTTTTTTTCTGTGTAAAGGAAAAAATGTAAAGGCATATCTGGCAAGTTGATGGGATGTAGGGAGAGTAGAGAGGAAAATTATGCAAGGCACTGACCTGCTGCAGTGCATTCTGTCGAAAGGCTCTCCCTTAGGACATGGTGCTTCCTGATCTGCCTCTGTGACCCACTGATGGGGGCTTGGTGGTGGGTGATGGTGAGTCCAACACCTGACTGCTAATGCCAGGGAAATGAGGGAGGAAACTGGGCAGGAATGATAATAGCTGCTGACTTCTTGGAAAGAGGTTTAGGCATTGTCTGAATAGTTTCTTGAAAGCCACCTTTTCACTCAGCTGGGGTGTTGGAGGTTGACAAAGAGTTGATTTAAATGCAGACTTGCCTCAGGGCAGGGGTTGTGGGTGTCCTTCAGGTAGATCAATGTGAATGGCCCTGGCAAATCTCCAATGAGGTTTTACTGCTCTGTCCAGTGACTGCTCAGGTTACAGTTATCAGTAAGATGCACATCCGTTGTATGTGTATGCACAGCATCAGAGATAATCAGCTGGGATATACATGTGCCCCTCAAAGCCCAGGATGGAAATCTGTGCAAAAAAAAAAAAAATTCAGGCCAAACTCACATTTACAAGAACACAGGCTGAAAAGGGACTAAAAAGAGAGGGGGTTTGCATCTGAAAGCGCATCTGCATTTTAAAAGCAGCAGCCAAGACAGCACCTCTGGTTCCTGTGCTCACAGATACAGCTGGAGACAGGGAGGCTGCAGCAAGGTGGTGACAGAGAGAGGGGCTGCATCCCCCTGCCCGGTTCACATTCCCTCTTCCTGAGCTCCTGCTCAGCAATAAGTTATTGTGTGGCTTTTGATGAGTGAGTGAGAAGAATTTCAACAACGTAGTCTGTAACATCATTACGTGCCTTTTTTTCATGTGTCAGGGTTTATTCTTGCATGTTTTCTTTAACCACATGAAGAAGACCCATAAAACTCAACGAGAAGCGGAATATACCTTTTATTAGAGAGGTCTGTTGTGTTTTAGTTGCTGGGATGTTGAACTGGGTATGGCAAGAAACGTGCCTTGAGCAGAGGGGTTAGTAGGATGGAGAAGTGAAGCAGAAAGGTGTGTGTTTGTGCTGTAACAGCTTTAATGAGGAGCACATTGCTTGTGCTTCTTGGAGCTCCTAAAATGCTGAACCCACCTGGGACCTGTTGGTGGGTGCTGCTAAACAGGCAGGGCACCTCACAGCTGGGTACAGGGACTCTTGTATCCTGTGAAAACTTATTGTACCTCATCTTGGCTCGGTTATTCACAACACCAAAGCTCCTGGATCCTCTCTCCTTGGCAGAGGTCCTGCTGATAGAGCACATCCAGCCAGAGAGGCTGCATGCTTAGCAAACTGCATGGGATCTGCTCTCAGCTCTTGGGCAGTGACACAGAAATGGCATTAAACAGCTTTAGGGTTTGTGTGTTGAGATATTTTGGTGTTCTTGTGGCTTCTGCACAGCCCTGGGAAGCTGAGTGGATTTGGGTGACTGTGTCTGCCGAGTTGATGCTTGTGAGCGGCTTGGAGACAGGCAAGGTCAGTGTGTCTGTGTTGTAGACGGGGGTGACTGCTGTTATGTTCCCTTTCTGCTCTGTAGTTTTGGGACAAAGCAATGCCAGTTCTGCTCATACAAGCTAAACATCAGTATATAAGGTTTTTTTGTGATTGTACCTGTCTTTGGTTTCAAATATTTTCCAATGAAGCTTTTTCCTGAGCACATCTGAGAAGCAGGAAAGTTACTAACTTGTAAATACCAACTTTTTTTTTTCCCAATTAATAAACACTTAATTTGCTGTTCTTAGCAGCTTTCAGTCAGGCAAATTTCACTGTCTCTTACTACTGCTTTTTCTGTATGTTGCAACCTTTGAAATGAACAAATGGGTGTCAGTGAAATAATGGGGTCTAGTAGTGACTCCAAATATTTGCTTGTTCAAATGTGTGAAGTTTGAGTTCAGTCATTTACCAGAGGTCATATTACATACTAAAAAAATAACAAAAACCTTCTCAAATCCTCTTTATTGTTTTGTTCTTTCAGACGAATGGGAGAACCATTCTGTTCTTTGAAGGTGTAGGAGCCACTAAGTAAAATCAGGACTTGCTTTTTAATGTAAATGTCTCTGCTGTCCCATGTAATCTGCACACAGGGGGGGAGGCAAATCTCTTCAAAAGCATCTGGAGCTTTAGTGATTTCTTGTGTTCTGGTTTTTCCCCAAAGATCCAAGCCAAGAAGAAATCTACTCCAGTGAAGTATGAAGTTGGGGATCTTGTTTGGGCCAAGTTCAGCAGACGCCCATGGTGGCCATGCACAGTTTGTCGTGACCCAGTGCTGGACTGTCATTCAAAAATGAAAGGTACTGTATCTACTCAGACCACAAAGTGAAGGTGTTGTGTATGGCAGGATGCTGCAGTTTTTAATTAATTTTAAAAGCATGTCTTGCCCTTGAAAGGTGTGAAGTAATAGACTCTGCTGTGGAAAACAAGACCTGGATCCATAAAGGAGAGCTAAATGTGGGAGGCGGCAGGAGTAAGAGGGTGCTGGGGATGGTGAAGTGGCACAGATAGCTGCTGGACATTTAGGCTTTTCTTCCTAGAGTGTAGGAAGGACGAGTAGTTTGGCTAAGCTCAGAGCAGTGCAGAAGAAAGAGCAGCCTCTCAAAAAAGTGATACAGAGAAGAAGGAGGTAGATCAGAGAGGTGCAGCAGGTGAGGAAGCCGAGCTGGGAAGACTGGCGTGTGTGAGGATACAGAGTTGTTCTTGGAGAAGGGGAGGCTGGAGAGGCTGAAAAGTGGAGCATGGGGTAGTGCAGTGTAGCTGCTGAATGCCTGGAGGTGTGATGGGAGCATGTGCATGGAAGTGAAATTTTTGGGTCTTGTTTGGCACAAGAAAGCAAGGGGCTGTTGATGGGGAAATTCTGGAAAAACCGAGAGATGGAGCCACATACATGAAGGTTTAGCTTATAGTGTGAGCGAGCTGAGTGTGAGGAGGAGAGATGGGGGAAATAAGACAGAGTTGTGTGTGCTTGACCACAGGAGAGAACCGGGAAGGGAGAATGTGTCTTACAAGCTCAAGACAGAGGTAGGTGAGTGATGGAGAGAACAGAAGGGAAATGATGAATTGTTTGTTTTTGGGATCATACCAGATGCCACGGGGAGACCGTTGCAAACAGAAAGGGTTATTTGTTCCTGCTTTCCCCTTCTGATTGTTTTTGTTCTGTGGGCAACTGAAAACCCCTTGAACTAGTTTCCTCTGCCACTGACAGCTCTAGACTGGTGAGGTTGCCACTCACTGCTGTATTTCTCTCCAAGTTTTGTGGCCCTTGCCAGCCTACAGGCAAGTGCTGGGTACGAGTGGAGTTCTTTTTGAGTGGCCATCAGCTCAGAGCCACTACTGTTTCTCTAGAGACATGAAGTAGCTTTTCCTACATGGTGCTCACAGCATCCCCAAGCCTGGTTGCTGAAGTCTTCTTTCTTCACCTCCCCCTTTGTCCTTTGGGAGGCATTTATCCTGATTCTAGAGAATATTGAATGTGCTGTTTTAAATAATCTCTTTCCAGCTCTCAAATTCCTGTTGAAGATGTTTCCAGAAGATATGCTGACATATATTCTCCCCTGACATCCCTCCTCATAAAGTTTTGGGCAGGATTTGATGTATATAGCTGTCCAGTATTCCCCTCTCAGCCTGTGCACGAGGATTTCTAATAAAGGAATTCTGCAGGGAGGAAATGTTCTGTTAGCAAATTCCAGGAAGGCCTGATCTCCAGCCACATGATGGACTCTCCCATCATTGTTTTATCTGTGTTCAAAGCAATGGAGCTCAGGGGGAAATTGTATTTTCCATTTGTGGCTGTATGTAATCTGCTTGTCTCCCCAATGCCAAGGTGGCAAAGCAGGTGGATCTGAACTCTGGCACTTTTGGGCAGGAAGAGGTGCTGGGCTCTTTGTGCACTGTAGGAAGCATAGTCCTCCTGCCTTGGCTCTCCTGTTGCCAAGGGAACAAACCCATCAAAACAAGGCAGGTCGCTTCAACCTCATCACTTGTGCTGAAACCTCTTCTCTTGGATTTGAGGAATGGTATTTAGTTTAAGGCAGTTTGCCTTTTCTCAGCAAGCTCTTGACTTGGAAGATTTTTGGAGCTGGAAGGTATAGGCTCAATGGCTTGAGTCCCAGAACTGTGAATAGATTGGATGATGCCTGTCATCTTTGCCCTTGGTTTGATGTTGTTCTGGTCATTGTTTGTCATCCTCTCAGTGGTCTTGGTTAGAATCTCAATTTCAGCGTCACTTAAGGCCAGGCTGCCACCCTGTGCTGGCACTTCTGGAAGAGGCAGCGCAAACCAAATGGGCTGGAAGGGTAATATGCCTGTTCAGAGGGTGAAGGTGTTTCCAGGAGAAGGTTAATACATTGCAGCAAACTGCCAGGAGAAGTTTATATCCCTTGTTTTCAAGTCTTGTTTGCTCTGTTCTAATCCTTGTGGCCTGTCCTTTTTCACCAGCACACCCAGTACTGATTCAGTTGTTATTTGTACCATGTATGTTCCAACATTCTTGCACAGAAAGTACCTTTGAAGACTCTTTGAATGTGCCCTTATGATTGAGTTTCTTTTGCTGTGCACCTCCATGCCTGAAGTGTGGAGAGACTCATTGCAACTAATATTGTGTCATGTTGCACCTAATCTTTTCAGTGTGTGCACATTTGCTTAAATGCGGCTGTTAATGTTTTGTGTCCTAAATAAGAGTTTGTTTGGTATTAAAACATTGAACAAGATGGGGTATATTGTGATGGGGGACGCTTAACCTATGTGAGTAAATCCTATCCAGAAGGATGTCAGTTCTGGGTGTTGCCGGTACCGTTGTGTTTTCCCAACGGTCAAGTGCTCTGGACAGTTTAATCATTAATCAGAGAGTAGCAGAAAAGAAATGTTCTGCCTGGTATGTTGTGTCTCTCAAGGAAAAAATATTTAGATTTTTTTTGCCTTTGTTTTTTGCAAGCAATCTGTGCTCTAGAAAGATAACCAATCATAGGCCTGTTGATCAATTGTTTGAAAGAAAAAAAGCCCAAACAACTTCAAAATAGAGAGTAGCAATGTAGAATATAGACAGCAGCAATCAAATCTCCCTTAGTTCTGAGTAGAAATCCCTAGAACTGGCATTTATGTGGGAATGGTGTCAAGCAAAATGTAACTGAAAATTACCTGTCAAATTGTTACCACTTTCTGTGTCTCCTTTTATGTCTTTATTCTGTTACATGCAAGGGGTTAATTCTGTTAAATTTCTCAAAATAGTTTCCAATCAGAGACCATACCGAGAGTACTATGTGGATGCCTTAGGAGAACCTTCAGAGAAAGCCTGGGTTGCTGGGAAAGCTATTGTCCTCTTTGAAGGGAGACATCAGTTTGAAGAGCTGCCTGTTCTTCGGAAAAGAGGAAAGCAAAAGGAAAAAGGCTACAAACATAAGGTGAAAGATCTGTTTTCTGTAATATGTTTTTATTTCTTTAAATCTGCACAGTACAAAATATTCCTTTATGCCTGGAATTGTACTTTTGACAGCTTTTGTGAGACTGACTGCAGCAAGGCAGCCAGGGAAGAGATTCTTTGTGTCCTTACAGCAGCATACTTCATAAACTGCCAGGAGTTTCCAGGCTCCCTTCTGTGCTGGGGTGTGGCCTGCTGCTTCTATTGCCCTGGACAGCTCTGGGAGGCAGAGGAATTGGGGTTCTGTTGGTGTGGGATCTGTTCAGCGGCACAGCCCTCTCCTGATGAGGATTGCAGCACTGCTAAAAAACTTCTGTGCTTTCTGGCAGCCTCCTTTGGCTGATCTGAATCAGAGGTGGAGTTGCACGCTTCGCTAGATGACTGGCTGAGATAAAGCAGTGGGGTTTTTAGCACTGCTTCAGTAATTCTCTTTATAGAAACCTGTTAGGACTTATAATTTGACTTGGAAAATGCTTTGTCAGTGAGCCTGTGGGAATGAGTTTTGTGGCTCATCGCACCATCTCCGTTTCCAAACATAACAGCCCTGAGCAGTTGTAGCCAGTTAATGTAATGTGACACAGGGTTCTGGTCTATGTCTTTAGGAAGGTGACTGCAGAAATTAACTCGTTAGAATTGCTGAAGTGAAGAACTACAGAGGCTACTGTGTTACTGTAAGAGCAGATAGTTATACTAGGCAATGGTATCTGGCTTTTTTTTTTCTTTTACTCTAAAGCTTTGTAACCTTTGTTAGTGTAGAACCATCAGATTGAATATGCTCTTGCAGATGTGAGTCCCTGGGGGCAATGGCCTCATTTGGTTTTCCTTTTCCAAGGGCACGTTCAATATCTTCTTTAAGGACTTCTCTCCTTGTGGTCCCAGCCCTCCAACAGCTAGTGACGTGCTCCCAAATAACTTCTCTGGTCCTAGAAGTGCTGCATGGCTGGAATCTCATTCTGTATGTAAATGGAGTGCCAGCACGCCTGCAGCAGAGGGAATCAAATGTTTGTTGCTCACATAAGCGTCTGGGTTTGCACCCCTGGAATCCAAAATTGATGCAAAGCTGAGAGTATTTGGCTGGATTGCTATCAGGCTTCGTAAAACTTCTTGAGTCTGCTGAGATGAGACTTTGTTGGTTTGGTTTTTTCTTTAAAAGAAAAGTGTCAGTAATGTGAGTTGTTCCTCCTGCCATGGAATTTGCTTTGATTTTAGGAGTAGTTGTGAAGCCTTTGATTTGCTGTTGTGCAGCCAAAAACTACACATGCAGATAAGAAACAAGTTTCTTGTTGATTTTGTGTATTAACAGAGGTTCCTGTTAAGTATGCAGAGAGCTTTCTGGTTTTTCTAAAGGTACAGAGTTAAACTGGGAGACTTCTCAGGAATGGACATTGTGAACTTGACAGAGCACATCTTAGATGTGTGTGGATGTCATGTTTGTCCCAAGGTGAGTTGATGGAGAGGGCAGATCATGCTCTGAATTCAAAGGGTGCAGGAAGAATCAACAATGAGCACAGCAAACAGGTCTGCTCAGATATTTTGAGGAAAACAGTGCTGCATTTGCCTTGAGAGACTTGTTGGCTGTTGCTTTGCATTTCTGTGCCAGGGATCCATACCATATGCATTGCCTTTTACAGGCTGCTGTGTTCAGGATGTGTTGGGATGCCAAGACATTTGGTTTCTCGGAGACCTCTACTTGCAGGGTCCTTTTTACTGTTCTGGGAATGCACAGGGCTCAGCAGTAATGCAGGGTGCTTTCCCAGGAGCAGTGCTTCCTGTGTCTGCCAGACAGTCTCAGGGAATCCATGTGATTGTCTTAAAGATGCGAAAATGCAGGAATGTCACTGTGTTCTGTGCCTTGTGTTCCTCGCTTTTATCTTGTTGGTTACCTACTCAAATTCTGTCTTTCTCTTTTTTTGTCTCCAACTTTTAAGGTTCCTCAAAGATTTATGGCTAAATGGGAAGTCAGTGTTGGACAGGCAGAAGACATTCTTCTTGGGGGGTCAGAGGATCAGAAGTGCAGCCAGAACTCCAGCGAGCCCGACAGCGAGAAGGACGTGCAGTTGGAATACTACAGCAATGGCCCTGGAGCAGAAAGGGACATTCAGCTGAATGGCTGCTTTAAATCTTTGGCCTTTGACTCCAGACATGCGGCCAGTGAAAAAGGAAAATTGCACATCAAGCCACATGTGAAAAAAACCTCTGAAAGCAGAAAAAGGACTAAAGTAAAAAAGAGTGGCGCAAGAGGGGAAGCATCGAGGGGAGAAATCAAAGACAAAACGCCGGAGAGTGTAGTTAGAAACGTGATTGTTGGGGACCTACCAGAGAAACATGCGTCTCACGAGCTTCGCCGGATTGCCAACAGCCTGACAGCATCCAGTAGCACCAGGGAAAACCATTTGCTTTCCTCCTTTGGAGAAAGACGCTTTGAAAAAACACCTTTGAAACCAGACTATGAGAATCGTAAAAGTGATGCTCTGAAAAACACCCTCCAAGGGGATTTGTTTTCCAACCCGTCTTTTGAGAGAGAGAAGAGTTCCCTGGGCATTTTGTGCAGTTCCAAGTTACAAATACACTATTCTGCGTCCGATGCTGGTGTTGAGAAAAAACAAACTGAATCAGATTCATCCTCTTCCCTCTCTGATGGTGGGAACAGTGATGTAGATACCATGGACCAAAGTTCAGAGAGAGCCTCTAGTGCTCTTGAAGTTAGTGATTCTTCAGATAAAGTGGAGAAGGAATGTCCTATGACGTCAAGTGGAAACATTAAACTTTCCATGTATCTTTCTCAGAAGAGCAGTAGAAGGGCCAGGAAGAAGTCATACAGAGATCGCAAACCTCTGGGAGGTTCAGTAACCAACAGACTTGATGCTGAATTTGCAGATGGGGAGCTTGAAGTAGGTTTCTCTGATGCTGAGATGTCATTGACACCTCTTGAGTGCTCTTCGGATGTGAGAAATGACAATCTTTCCCTAGCAAACAAGCACACTACCCCCCAAAGTGTTTCCAAAGACAGCTCCTGGCCTGCTGTTACAAATCAAGCAATCTTGAAACCGAAAAGCATGAAATTACCCCGAATCAGGAGTATAAAATGCAAACATAAAGAAAAAGTTGCTGGGTTGGAGCCTTCTCTTGCAGAAGAGGAGGGTGGTGTGAATCACTGCTCTTCAGATACCAAAGGTTTCTCTGGCCTTCAGAGAGATTCTCGTCAGAGAAGTGGAAAAGTTGATGGTCAGAAACTGTTGAACAACATGCATGAGAAACCCAGGGATTCTGCTGAAATCGAAACGGCTGTGGTGAAGCACGTTCTGTCGGAGCTGAAGGAACTGTCGTACCGGTCCATGAATGAGGATGCCACTGACTCTGGCACTCCAAAGGCCACAGTACCTTTACTTTTCTCTTCTGCCTCTGGTCATGGTCGTTTGCCTATTGAACCTGATTACAAATTCAGCACCTTGTTAATGATGTTGAAGGATATGCATGACAGTAAGACAAAAGAGCAGCAACTGATGACTGGTCAAAATATAGTCCCATTTCGAAATACCAGCACAGGTGATGGTTCTGGAAGCAATTCTGCAAGTGGTCTCAAGTCTTTGTCTATTGTAGGTCCCCCATTTAAAATAGAAAAAAATGGAGATTGTGTCCAGGAAACAGTAACTCCAAACTCCGCTATAAGCAACTCCTCATTTTCACGCAATCCTCCAACCAAGTTGACAGGGATTGGTACTAGTAAAAGGGAGCCTGCAAGTGCTGCTGTTTCTGGGACAAATGGCACAAATTGCGTGTCCAAACGCAACTGTTCAAAATCTAAGCAGTCATCAAAGCTTGGAGATAAAACAGTTTCAAACAGAAAGGACTTAAAACCAGGAGGGCCAAGTAAGTTGCTAAGTCGGTTATCCAGAGATTCAGGAGAACATGCATTCCGTGTGCACGGTTCGGTTACCAGTCCTCTAGGGAATGAGGCAGAAGATACTGAGAGGAAAGAGTGTATTGATTTAACAGAGCATTCAACTGATGAAGACTCTGCCTGTTTATCTGATGACAATTTAGGTCGTATTGGAAGGAGACCTGAAGCTGGTAGAAATAAAGAGAGCCGCAATTCTGCTGAAAATGGGGAGAGTCCAGACTTGGATTCAGAGGCAAATAGTGAGAGCTCTCTTGGTGATGAGTCTAATGATATAAATCACGTAGCACCCAAAAAGCGATGGCAGCGTTTTAACCAAAGCAGTGCTAGATCTAATAAGCACATCAGTAGATCTAGGGAACAAGGAAACTTGGAGAGTGCCTTTGGCCTGAATTCTCGTGGCTTTTCACTGAAGGGAAATGAGTGCTTGGGACGTAGGCATTCCCCTCATTCAAAGGTGCTTGAGGGTGACCTGGCAGTTCAGGACTTTGAGAATCGTTTAGACATAGTTGATAAACGTTTGAATGTATGTGGTAAGCCAAACACCAGTGTGATGGACTCAGAAACAGAGCTTGGCAACTTTGCTCCCCAGTCTGAATTCTCTGCACAAGGTAAGGGAGCTGGACTTGCGCCAGAGTGTGTATTTGTATACATTTTACACTTTTTCATTTAAAGGATGAGTTACAGAACTTGTGGCTGTCTGACAATGTGAAGATACCTACGTCTGAGCAGAAGAAAGTGTGGGACCTTGGTTTGAGTTCTCTGTAAGCATGGAGAACAAAGGAGGCACAGTAATTATGAGCTTGTACTCAGGTTATTGGTCAGAAAATTTTGCATACATTAAAAATCATTAGTTCTTCCACAGTGAAAGGTAAAGTAATAATCTTTCTGAGCCTGGGATTTGTTTTAAAACTTGCACCTTCATAGTGTGTTCCTTAAAGCCACAAGCTTGGTGTTAGTGGGATAGGTCAGTGCTAGAAAGTTGTGGGAAACGAAGCCTCAGTGGATGCTCTGTTTTTTGTCTTTTGTAGTGCTGTTTAACATAGTTTGTCTTTGGTTCTCTAGGAGTTCAAGATGATATGTTGGGAGTTTTTTGGGTGTTAGTGTGGAATTTTATTAGCTGCTCATAATGAATTGTGGAGCCCCACAGATTTCCTAATTTACAGTTCTGGTGTGGCTGCCTGATGGGTGAAAGAAAGAACAGAAGAGAGGGAAGCTGCCAGCAAGGCTGGGCTGGAGGTGGGTCTGGTATATGGCAGACAGAAGTAAGGCAGCAGCATTGGAAGGGAAATGACCTAGGAAGGAGGAGGCTTCTGAGGACCAAAAAGTCAGACAGCTCTGCCTCTCCCACAGAGGTGGGGACATTTGGTTAAAGCCAAAGGAAGAAATAAAAGGGTGTGTGGAAGGAATAGGGCAAACAGAACCATATTCAACATGTACCATCCTCAGGCTTCTGCAGGGAATCTGGGAAACACACCTTAATAAAAGCAATAAAATTAAGTTTTTGCATAGGTTTCACCTAACTAAATTGCTGTAATTTAACTGTGGTATCATAAAATTATGTAACTCAACAGAATTTTAAGCTTGTGTGCATTCTGTCACTTACGTGTTCCCTCAGTGCACATTTTGATGTGCGTGTTTTACTTTTTGTGGTTGCTGGAGGCTGCCTGCACCTCTGTTTCGATTGTGGCAAAGGCAGCTTCTGACTTGGTGGTGTTGGGACCTGCCTAAGGCAAGTTGCAGCAGGCACAGAAAACAAGCCTATAGGGTGTTACACATGGGGTAAAAGTTCTGGTTTTAAGTCATGACCAGCTTAATCATTCACTGACTCCTCTGGCTGTGTCTGTGTGTTTTTGAGGACTGAAGTCTCTACAGAGCAGGTAAGAGGATGCACGTTCTGGGCTGTGCTGTGGGTTCCTCCTTCACACTGAGATCCAGGCAGGTTCTTAGAGCTTCATGGTGGTTTTGCAGTTGAAGCATCCCTGCAATGATGCTGTGTGAGGTAAAGATAAAAGTCTGCAGAGAGAGCTAGAGAAGAGGAGGTGCTGAGAGGCAGTAAAGTTAGGAGGGTAGTGGCAGAGGAAGGCAGTGGTCTCTGGGCAAGGTGGCGATAGTGGAGCATTGGTGGTCCTGGTGCTGCACACAGGGATGCAGCAGCAGCAGTCACGGCCTGGGTTTGCTTGTAAAAGTGCCAGATCAGCAACTGCAGTGTAAAAGAATTCCCCTGCCCTAAATAGCACGTGAGCTCTATACACACCCACCCCCTTTTCTACAGATGTGCCATGGGGAGGCACCAGCACTGCTGTCTGGGCTGCTGTAACATCCCCGGTGCTGGTGGGACTGAATAAACCTCTAATGCTGTGAAAAGACCATTCCTTTATGTTGGGCAAGGCCTAGAAAGTAGAGAAACTGATGCTGGAAGCTGGACTGACATCAGGGCTTTGAGAAGATGTGACCCTTTCTTGCCCACAGCAGGCAGAGTTTCAGTGTAAGAAATCACAACAGATTGCAGTCACAACCGTACCGTTTCCACTAAGCTCAAACTACATGAAGTTTTCATCACAGTTAAATCGCAGCATTGGGCATAATTTTGCTACAGACCTCATACAGTGATTTAGAGCAAATAAGGCAAAAGTGAAGATTGGTGGAATTGGCTGATGTAAACCGATTTTATAAATAGTAGTTTCATCAGGTATGTGATTTGCCACTGCCAGACTGCATTTGGGATTCTTGTACAGGATTCCCTTTGGGAGCAAAAAGCAGTTAAGTCAGCCCTTCTGGCACAGTGCTGTGTACTCTGCTGCATGGCTTGGGGGCTCTAAATAGTTGCCTGGTGAGGATACTCATCCATAACTGGTTATGTGCTGAAATATGTGTTTCACTCAGACACCTGTGCAGAGTGTTAATAGAGGCTGAAAATAGCTGTGTTTGAGAAAGTTGTTTCTTTCTTCTCTTTTGGCCAAGTTTGACATTTTCATGCTTGTTTAACCACAAAGCCACAATAAAGTGTAGCAGTCTTGTCCAACATCCCTGTTCTGAAGCGTTGCGTTGGAATGCTTTGTTATAAAATGCTTCCGTTTTAAAGAAGAAAAAGCCACCTTGTACAAATGAAATGAAGCAAAGAGAATATTTACTGTTTGTTCCAAAACTTCCAGGAGACCACAGATATTTTTGTGACTAGGGGAAATCTTTGGGGCAGTATTATTTAATGATTTTGAAAGCTAAAAAAAGAGAAAAGTCAGAGGTATTCTGGGAAATGAGAAGAAAACATAAATGTACATCACCTTGCTTTTGCAGCTTGCTGAGAAGAGATGTTATAGAGTGTCGGGGTTCAGTTTTTTGGAGCTTGCCATGCATTGAGGTGTTGATGTAGCATGGGTGGTTAGCGTTGTGGTGAGGAGACACCTCTTACCTTGCAATGGTACCACGTTGGGCAAACACAAGGAGTGTCACAGTCACTGGCTCCCTGATCTCATTGTGGAGCAAACAAAGCAATAAATGGGCTCACAGTAGCAGATGGGGAATTTGTAATATATTAAAAAATGCCAGGGAGGAGGGGAAGGGAAGGAATTAAGCTTAAATGTTAAGTGAAACTAGTGACTGAACTGTGTTACGGGAAAGCAGTGTTTTCCTGTACTCCTGCACTAAAATCAAAAGAGTTTGGGTAAACAGCGAAAGAGTCATGAGTTGCTAATGGCCTTTGGTTCTGGTAAAAGTACTGCAGAAGAGTTAGATATAGGTTGTAGAGACATTGGGTGAAACTTCAGGAGCCTCTCTGTGTAATGTATTTTGATTTCTTACCTGAACTGCTTAAAGTCCTTAAAAATTCCCCCTGCTAAGTTGGGATTTTGGAAAATAGGTAACTCAGAAATTCTAAGGCTGGTCTCAAAGAGAAAGAATTCTCAGCTTTTCCCACATGGAACCTCTGGAAGAGAAGGCAGGAACAGCTATTATCCACAGATGATGAGGACAGTTTTGTCTTGTGATCATCTCAGAAACACAGTCTTGAAGCTACTTTCCTTTTTCTTAGCACATTCAGAGAGGAAGCGCCTTAGAAAGCCGAGTAAACGGCTTTTGGAATATGCAGAAGAATATGATCACTTGTTTGCACCCAAGAAAAAATCAAAGAAGGGCCAGGAGCAATCGCAAAAGGTGGGTGAAAGCCAATGTGCTCTTTGTGGTTATTACTCCGGGGCTCTGGTCTGTTTGTGTTTGTGTTCTTGATTGCTGAGTGTTCTTGCTGTGTGCAGTGCCATGCAGGATGAATGTTTTCACCAACATATTTCACCATGCCAGGTGAATTCTGTGGCGAGGTCTGAATTACAAGGAGGCCTTCCTGCACAATGCAGTCCTGACAGAGATACCCAGCGGGGGCCAAGTTCTTTGGTTTCAACTCCATCTTCAACCAAAGAGTCCCCTCCCATCCTTGAAGCAGAGTGTTCCTTCTCAGAACTAGGATCCCGCTCCACTGATCCCCCTAATCAAGTACCAGGAGGACCTTCAGATTTTCCAGAGGTGGTGCTGTCTTCCTCGGATGTTTCTGAAGTTTCTGCTTCTCCGGATGCAGAAGAGGGATTTGTGAAATCGGGTAAGTGGCAGGTTGTGTGATGCTGTTTTTATAAGTAAACATGACACAAGTTCAGTGGAAAATGCTTGGGGCAGCATGAAAAGGTCAGTGGCTGTTGATCTACTTGTTCTTTCCTTCACTCACTGACTGTTACTGGTGTTGAGAAGGGAGAGAGGGCAGGTGCAAGGGTGTCCAGTGACATGGTGCTGTTGGCTTTCTGTAGGGTGTGGTGGTCCTTTCTAAGTCCTGGTACAGAATGCCCCTTTGTCCAAATGAAGAAGGCCACAACTCCTTGGCTGACTCCTTGCTGTCTGTGCTTCCATACAGTCGCATTCCTTCAGCTTGATGCTCTCTTGCTGCTGTTAAATCCCTTTGGATGAACATTGCTGTGCTGAGAATGATGCACAAAGTCTAAGCTGCATTGCTTATGGAATGACCTTCTGCTCTCCTAGTGAGCTCAGGGAGCTGTAGCACTGAGTTCCCTCTGGAAAAACTTTCTCTTTAAGAGGCTCTCAGCATCTGTAGAAGTTTTTGGAGACTTGTGTGAGTAGCAAGCCAGGGCCTTGGCTTTCAGTAAGGAACAGTGTAGAGTGTGGTAGGAGGGGCCTTTTCCCTTTCCAGCAGTGTCAGTCTCAGGGTCTCCTTTCAGTATATTTATTCTCTAATAGCATCTAAAGACATGTCCAGGGTTAAAGCCCTGGTGTTCTGGCTGTGCTAGCTTGGAGGGAATATTGTTCATGTCCTAAAGGGCTTGTGGTCAAAAAAGTAAACCAAGCAGGCAGAGTTATGGTCACTGGGAGGTCAGTTAGCCTGTCATTTGTGAGGGAAGAGGGATTGCCTCTGGAGACTTCTGGATGTCAAAAGGAAGTGGAAAGTTGGAGAGGATTAAAGGAGGAGAAAATGAGGATGTGAACCTAAGATTGGAGATGCAGAACAGTACAGGCTGCAGCAGTGGGAGCACACGTTCAGACTGCAGAGGTTGTGTAGCTCTTTCCCCTCACCTCTTGCTGAAGCACATGGAGTGGGCAAAGGCTTGTCTTGAGGATTAGGAGTGTGATGGATGAGCTGTGCCTGCAGAGGTGTCAAAGGGCACAGCTGAGGCTGTCGAAGTCAGCGGATGAATGGGGTGGGATGGGTAACAGGCTGTGTCTGTGAAGTGTCTGCACTCAGCATCAGCATTTCCTGGTTCTAAGTTTATACTGTTGCCAAAATTAGTGTGAATGAGCCCAGGTTTAGCAACTTTCTACCTCCTGAGGCACAGCACAGAGCTCAAGTGGGAAATAGTGCAGGTTACACATAGTTCTTTTAGGGTGTCTTTTCTCAAATAAGTTTAACCAGGATTGTGATCTTCAGCCTGTTTACTACAGCAGCATGAATGCTGATGTGAGGATTGGGGGAGTGGAGGCAAGACTGTTTCAGTGGTAGGACTGGCTTACGCAGATCAAAGTGTTTTGGAAATTATGATCTGAATTGCGCTGCCAGCATGTGTTACCTGCTGGCAGTGAGTTCACAGTCTCTCTTCGGTGGGTGGATTTTTATATTACATATTGAGGTGAGCCTGAAGGTCATGGCAGACTGAGGTCTGTTTTTATTGAAGTTGTACAGAAGCAGGTAATTGGCATCTCTGCCCTAGGAGCTTATGATCCCAAAGACAAGGTGAAGCGGATCGTTTTGAACTGTTGACTGATATTTACTTAATAGTCTTAATCTGATTGAAGACAAGAAAACCCCTGTTTATCTGATGTGAAGGATTTCATTGCAGGAAACTTCGAAAGCAAGCGTCAAAGGAAGCCCACTAAAAAGCTCTTGGAATCCAATGACTTGGACACTGCCTTTATGCCAAAGAAGGAGGAGTGGACTCCCCAAAAGAAGGTACTTTCCTTCCAGCTCTTTTGAAAACCGGATAGAAAACAAGCCTAGACAGCAGATCCTGCTGAACAAGACACAGTGCAATGGGATGTGGGTTTTTATTGGCTGTGGCCCAGGAGCAAAGGTCCACCCTTCCCAAAGGTGCTGGTTGCTGTGTTATGAGGAAATAATGTAGTGTTCCCCACCCCTCCACGCTTATAATGAGGATTGGGTAGTTTTGGCTTAAAATCTCCTTTTTTTATTGATCTATATGGAAAAAGAGTCATCTGGGTGCTGACTGGGAAGGTATGAGCAGAAATATTCTGTGTAGAGGCTTTCTGTCACATTGCAATGTAGCTTGAACTTAAGGCTTTGTCATTTTCCATCAAATTGCCTCTGAGCAGTGTTTCCTTTGTTATCTTCCCAAGTGAGCTTGTGAATGCACATAACTGCAGAGCTTGTAGCAGGAAGGAGACTTGAGGTGAATCACGTGTAGGATACAGTGCTTGGTTCAGATTTTTAAAGAAAATGCTGTGCTTCTCCACTAAATACTCAATATTCAGTGATGTGGTTTGGAAAAAAGCAACTTGTATTTATTTCAGGTGGTGTACCTGCACAAGACTTGTTGCCACTGTTCCTAAAGTTGAGTAATAACACTTCTTTCTTTTTTCTTTCTCTGTGAGGCGCAGTCTTAGTATAGTTATCACTGTTGCAGTAATGCAGACACCAGTGTCTTTCAGTCTTAAGGTCTGTAAAAGTGTAGACCCAGAAGAGAGTGTCTTTTCCCAGCACCTTACAGAGTATTAGCAGCCTTTTTGGGAGAGCACAGGAAAAAGTGAATGGTGCTGATGGGCACAAGTCACATCGGACTCCGCATTCCTCCCTGCCCAGAGACAGACTTTTACATATGTGATTTATCACACACACAAACCAATTGTTTTCTTATATAATCTCTAATGACTGATGAATTCATGACCTGGATGGTAAATTAGGTGTTGCAGTCATTCCAAAAGGTTGCATGGCTGAGGAGTGTGTGCCTCTGTTTTCATCTGGTGACTTGACTCTCTCTCTCCTGTGTGTTTGTAGGGTACTGGCCCTTCAGAGAGTGACAGCTCTGAGCTCTACTCACCAGCCCACTTCCAGGACCTGGGAGAAGGTAAGTTGAAGGCAGGGATGACACGGCAGACTGTTGGTGACATTTGGATCAGTGCCTGTGGCACTGTGTGTGTGTTTGTGTGTGTGTGTGTAAGGGCTTGGTGTTCTGGGTTCTGCAGCCCAACAAAAGTTGCTTAAAGCAGTATGAATTGGTGGTTCTCTGATTGATGGCTGCAGGGCAGAGGGCTGAGTGCCTGGAGGCTCATATTGTCCCAGCCCTTAGGCCCTCAAAGAATATAGGACCCAGCCTGAAGTTGTCAGGCTGTAGAACTTGCTGGTGTCACCTGTAGCAAAGGAATTATTTCTGCATTTTCCTTGAATGGTTTTTCTGTTGCATCCCAGCTTCTGAAAAGCTCTTGGAGAAACAGCGAAAGCGGAAGAGACAGCGCCATACCTCTGCTGCAGTCCATTCCAAGAAGGAGAAAAATGAGGAGGGACTGGGGGAGACCCCACACTCTGAGGTACTGTTGGATCTTTATACATGCTCTCATTCCTGTAACCACCGTGTTCTACTTCCTGGTACTTGGCAGAGCCTAAGCCAGGGTCGTCTTTTGGCCTGTCATTTGGGAGTTTGTCCCACTGCTGCAGCTGCATGAGCTGGGCTTAGGCTGAAGATACCTCCGTGATCTAGTAGCTATTTTATAATAGTGCTTAACTCAGACTCTGTTTTCAAACTGCTACTCAGCCAGTTCTCTGTGAGAGAGGCTGTTCTGAACTCATGGAACCAGGTTTTGCCTGGCATCTTGCTTTACACCTCAGAAAATCAAACCACTGTAAAAGGTCTTCCCTGGGGGTGGGAATCTTTTTCACACACCACTATGAAGCACAAGCACTGGACTGGACTTCAGCCCCTTCTGCTTGCACCTGCACACCAGGGTGAGCCAAGAACCCCACTGGAGGGGCTGGGGGGGACTGTCTACCTGCTCCCAAGAGCCTCTGATTGCATTCTGCCATCCAGCAGAAAGGGATAATTGGGGCGATTCCCTCTACTTCGTATCATCAGGGTCAGTGTACAAATATCTCTGACAAGCACATTTTGCCTTTTAGGAATGAGCCAGTTATCAGCAAATGTAGGGGAAGCAAGACTTCCTGGGAGAGGCAGGACACCTCTAGGCCTCTCGCCATCGCCTCTCACTTCCAGTGGCCCAAGTTCAGCAGCAGGCAGAATAGTCAGTATGTATTTCAGGAGCCAATTAGAGATATATATTGTTATATTTTTTGTTGTTACACAGCTTCCAGGAGAGCACAAAGCTCACACCACCTTGAACAGTTCCGGCCATCCTACTGGGTTTTGGAAAGGGCATTTCTGATAAGGTTGATAAATTGGGGGAAGACCCCTGGCCCATGTAAGCCTTCCTGTGCTGGTGTTCTTTCTGAAGGATACTCAGCTGGAATCATGTTTTAAAACATCCTGTGCAAATACCTTTGCCAGTGCTGGGCAGGGCAGTTAACATTGTCTGCTGTACCCACTAAGAGACAGCAAATTCTCTGAAAAGAGGGGCAGTTCAGAGCAGAAAAGATCTAGGCCATGGCTCTGAATCCTGCACCCACCACTCACTGCAGAGGAAACCCAGTCTTAACTGCCTTCAGCCTTAGACATCTGTGTTGAGCACCAGAAGACAAGTATGGTGTAAACCATGCCAAAAAAAAAGAAGTCAACGCTTGGCACCTTTGCCAGCATCCATTTCTATGTGATTGTTTCTCTTTAGCTGCTGTGGTGGGTGTTCATCCCCTGGCTTAGGTGAGTGCTTGGGTTCTGGTGAATATTGGGATGCTGTGGAGATGCAATTGTGCTTTCATGTGGAATTCAGACCATGCTGGTCCCTCAGTGACTGGGCATGGAACTCCACTTTGCTAGAAAAAAATAGATGGCCTGGTGATACAGCACAGCGAAACCTTGGATCCAGCTGCCTTCCAAGGAAAAGAGGGCAGAGGAAAGCTTGTTGGCCTGGGCTGAGCTAAGCAGCTTTCTCTGACCTTGCCTGTCTGGAGCCAGGAGTGCAAATTTACAACATCAGGGCAGCAAGAGACTGAGAGAAGGGGATGGAAAATGCTGTTGAAATGGTTGTCAAGGTTGTGAGCCAAGGTCAGGCTGTGCCAAAGAACAGGTCAGGTTTTGGGATTGTGCCAGACACAGCAGCAGGGATAGTTCTGGAAGAAGACCTGGGATGAGCCCTTCTTTCTGCTGGAGGTGTGTAGTGTTGCAGTGCTTGTGCTGGACAGAGCAAGGAGGGCAACAGTGGTAGGTCTTTGAGTGGTGATCTTGAATGACAATGCCCTTTTCCATGTTCACAAAGGATGGGCCTTGCCCATCCTGTCTAGCTCTGACATCCCTTCCCTGTGCAGTTCTGGGAGCAGTGTTTAGAACAAGGCTGTACTCCATAAGGTATGTTGGACTGGCAGCAGTCTGTAGCTCTGACTTTTTTTTTTCTCTCAATAAAGTCAGTTTATACCATTCATCTTTGTATTATGTACTTCAGTATACTCTCAGTGCACCTGTGCATCATTGCTCCACAGAACTCACATGGCTTTGAAGTGTCCGCAGATAAAATCATACTACTGCATTCAGGGAATAGGGAAAGAAAACAACAGTTCCAGGCAAAGAAAGCATTATTATCTGAGCAGAATACCAGCTCCAGGTTCTTCCAGCTTTAAACTTTAAAAGATCTTTATGTCCTCATTTTGCCCAGACTTAGAATGTATTCGAAAGGCATTCAATTCAGTTCACAAGCTTTAGTAGCACCACAGCTCAGACTTTTCCTTACAGAAAGTGGGGCAAAGCTCCCTCTCCTGATTATTAGCTGGACACCCTGCACCAAGCAGGCCTGAAGGTGTGGGA
The DNA here is from genome assembly GCA_036785705.1 of Acanthornis magna. Classification (NCBI taxonomy): domain Eukaryota; kingdom Metazoa; phylum Chordata; class Aves; order Passeriformes; family Acanthizidae; genus Acanthornis; species Acanthornis magna. The sequence continues at coordinate 8,800,102 of JAWUZG010000092.1, forward strand.
GTGGTGGCTGCTGCCTCTGCCAGCAGTTTGAATTCCTCACAAGGTCTCTCAGGTGTACTATTCATGTCTGGATGTACATTGGCTACAGTTTGGTGACCCAGGGAGGAACTGCCAGCTGTGCACTGAGATCACTCAGCTCCCTGCAGTGAGCTGGCACATTAAAATGTGGCTGAGTCCTTAAAATGTTCTGGCTCAAAGCACTTAGCTGAAGGCATCACTTTGGTGCAGCATTAATGGCCCCTAAATTGTACCTACTCTGGAGTGGCAGCTGGGGCTGGTGAGGCCACTGAAGTGTTCCCTAGACCTCCCAAGTGTGCTGGAACCTGGCAGGATGGTGTTGCCTAGCTCTTAGTTGCCTGTCTGACAAAATCCATGGCACTGTTGCCAAGTGTAGCTGCAGGACAACTGTATTTTGTGGTAGAAACAAGTATCTCTAGGATACCTTGTATTCTTCCCTCTTGACAGGGGCCATGGACAGTGTGGGAAGCCTTAGGGCAGGATCCTTGGCTTGGAGTGTGTGGTTGGGCTTTTATCCTTTGAAGCCCATCCTCTCCCCAGGAAGTTCTTTCACCAGTAGATGTTACAGGCAGTGCTGTACGCTCATACAGGACACTGGGAGACTCCACACCTCAGTCAGGATGGGGTGTAAATGCTGCTCATTTTGGGGTTGGCTGACTTTGTGTTGTATTTTACATGGGTTAGGACAAGGTGAGATGAGTGCAGGGGAAAAGCATAGTTCATTTAGTGTGTGACATGTGCTGTGAAGATTGAGATTTTTCATTTGTGTTTCCAGTGCAAGTAGATGCTGGGATATTTCTGACTTTTTAGCCTACCTGATTTGTTTCCATTCAGGGCTGACTCCTTGCTCAGAGGGGGGCTATGCACAAGAAGATAATTGCATTGAGTGTTTATTTTTATTCATCTAGTAAATTAAGGGCTTTTTCCTTTCCTGCAAAAGTTTTGGTGAAGCTCTATGGGGGATGCTCTCTCCAGGATGGGTAACACACAGATCAACTACCAAACCCATTAAGTGCTCAGCAGCTGAATTTGAAGTTTCCAAGTCTGGACTGGAAGTACTGACAGTTCTAATTCTGAATTTCTCTTTAAAGGGGGAGACGTCAGTTCATGGGACTGCTGTAAGCCCCAAAGAGGGTAATGAGGAGGGGTCAGAGAACGACCATGGAGTGCCTTCGTCCAAAAAGATACAGGGGGAGCGTGGAGGAGGAGCAGCTCTCAAGGAGAACGTGTGTCAGGTAGTGTTCTTGAAGAAATCGCTTTGAAACTTTGCCACTGTAAAGTATTTTTGCGTAAGTTCTGGGTCACACTGGTGCTCCAGGTAAGCCCAGATAGCCTCCAAGTGCTTATTGTACAATTAAACAGCTTTTCGCCTTCAATAGCCTTTCCTCTTCTTAAAGTTCACAGAGGTTAGGGAGATGTGACTAGCGTAAAATACATTTTAGCCAATGTATGGGGTCAGGGAGTGGATGGTAAATGTCAGTGTTTATACACAAACTACCTGAATTAACTGCACAAGGAAAGTGTAGCATTTTTCCCCAGGGGGTCTCTGCTGGTAGTTCTGGCCAGCACTAGGGTTGCTGCTGTCTGGGATGCTGCAGGGAGGGAAATTGCTGAAGCTGATACAGTGTTTGTTTCCCCACAGATCTGCGAGAAGCCAGGGGAGTTGTTGCTGTGTGAGGCGCAGTGTTGTGGTGCTTTCCACCTGCAGTGCCTTGGGCTCTCCGAGATGCCAAAAGGCAAATTCATCTGCAATGAGTGTTCCACAGGTAGGGCTGCTTCTCTGAGTGCAGGACTATGGGCTTACCTGGTGCTTCCTAGACTAGAGTGATGTGCCTGCAGTAGGGCTGCTAACTAGCTCTCAGTCCTCAGATTATTGGTTTGATGTCTGATAATTCTAATTTGTATCATAGGATGACAGAATGATTTGGGTTGAAAGGGATCTTAAAGATCATCGAATTCCACCGCCCTGCCATGGGAAGGGGCACCTTCCACTAGACCAGGTTGCTCCAAATCCTGTCCAACCTGTCCCTGAGCACTTCCAGAGATGAGGCATCTACAGCTTCTCTGGGCAGTTTGTGCCAGGGCCTCACCCACCTCATAGGGAAGAATTTTTTCCTAATGTTTAATCTAAACCTACTCTGTCAGGTTAAAGCCATTAATAATGGCTTCAAATATTAACCAGCCTTACTGTTGATTCACACTTGGGGTGCAAAGAAGTGAAAGTCCAGGATTTGGTGGGAAAGAGACAAATTATTACCTGGAACTAGGGAAAGGGGGCTGGTGGGGAGGATGAGTCCTTAGGCAGGCTGAAAAAGGGGAAATGTCAAAGTAGGGTTATTGACTTTTTAATCTTGTTTTTTCCCTGACCTGAAGTCCCAGCTATAATAATACTTACTTTGATCTGGAGTTCTGTTGCAGCTTCAGACGAAGCCAACCTGGTGCAGAGAGACCTGTGCTCTGGGATGGGTGCAGCAGGCTGGGAAGCTGTGCTGTGCTGTGCTGTTAGACAGCCTGGTGATAGCATCAGGTCCTCATTTAGCCCTCCTGTGTGACCAGTGCGTTGCTCTTTCTCCAGGGGTCCACACCTGCTTTGTGTGCAAGAGCTGCGGGGAGGATGTGAAGCGGTGCTTGCTGCCCCTCTGTGGGAAGTACTACCACGAAGCCTGCATACAGAAATACCCACCCACGGTCATGCAGAACAAGGGCTTCCGCTGCTCCCTGCACATCTGCATGACCTGCCATGCTGCTAACCCAGCAAACATCTCTGCCTCTAAAGGTACCTGAGTCCTCCAGGGTGGTCTGGGGAGTGCAGTCACACGCTGGTTCTTTGTTTCACGTCCACTGTGAATTTACCTGGTTCACCAGTTCTTTGTGTCATTGCCTTTGTGTCCTTGCCACAGCACTGGCTGTGTTTGCTGAGGAATAGCTGCTCCCAGGGGAGTGGAAAGGGTGGTGTCAGAGTGTGAGGCTCAGCAGCACTCCCCATGGTCGGACATGGCAGCTGGAATGTTCTCAGGCTGTCCAGAGGCTCGGATTCCTGCACGCCTAGCCTTGCCACGGGCCTCAGTGGGTTTTTGAGTAAATCTCTGGAGCTGTACAGACACGCTCGTGTTTCTCCCAACTGCTCCTCACCAGTGCAAGTGCTGCAGACAGTGCCTTGCTTAGCAGCATTGGCTGTCAACAGAGCGGCATTGAGAGCACCACGGGGCAAACTATGATATTGTTCTACTTATCCTTTTTTTTTTTTTTTGTGTAAACTCTCATCTTGTAGTGGAGACACCCTTGGGCTAAGCTTCCCAGGCAAACATTTGTTTGAGCTATTTGCAGCAATACCTTGACCTTTATCTCGCATGATCAAACTTAAAACTTTTGTGATTGCTTTGTATGTTTGTTTCTAAAGCTGCCTTTCTTTAAATCCTTGGTATCTTAAGATGGGTGACAATAAGACCGGCTCTATTTTTATCCTCAGGGTCTGTGTTAAAGTTGACGTTTTTACCCCCATGTATCAGTATTTGGTGTAAAAAACAACACCAAGGCCTTAAGCTCGCAGCCCACAGCCGGCCACTTCCCCACTGAACATTTGTTGACTGGCTGCTGCTTCTCAGTGGTCACATTTACCCCTTTTCTCCCACCTCTTCTTCCTGTTTATAGTCTGCTGTGAGGAACTGAAAATGGGCTCTCAAAAACCTCACATAAAACTAGCCCTGTAGGGAAGTCTGAATTGCCTGGAAGTTCTGGAATTTCAGGGTGAAATCTGATAAAGTGAAGAGGAAAGTGCTGGTGTTTTCAGATGCTACATGGATTGATTTCATTATGTGCGGCTAAGCACTTGGAACACCCCCTCTGTAATTACTGTCTGAGCTGATTTAGTAATTATTTGTGTGTGATAGGAAGCAGTCCCAGTCTGTGAACTCTTGAACTGTTTCTGCATGGTGTGCAAGAGATTTTTCACTTCTAAATAATACAATTTTTTCTATGTTACATGTATTATAGATTTTATAATTTCATATATATTTAGTTACATTAAATAATTTAATAGGAATCCAGTGAGTATGTCATGGGTGGTCTATAAAAATTAAAGTCAGCTTCCTTCTCAAAAGCTGATTTTGAGCTTAGGTATGAGTAGAATCTAGTTTTAGTAGGAAAGAGTCATGTTCTGCAGAGCTCACTGTGTTGTGGCCTGTTGTGGTGCCAGGTCGCCTGATGCGCTGTGTGCGGTGCCCGGTCGCGTATCACTCCAACGACTTCTGCCTCGCTGCCGGCTCTGTGGTCCTGGCCTCCAACAGCATCATCTGCCCCAACCACTTCACTGCGCGCAGGGGCTGCCGCAACCACGAGCACGTCAACGTCAGCTGGTGCTTTGTCTGCTCAGAAGGTGAGATGGTCAACGCTGGGCCCCCTGTCACCAGGGAATGCCCTGGCAAGAATTAATTAGAGGGTGGAAGCTTTTCCCGTCCAGAGTGTGCCAATGGGAACGGCAGGGAATAATCTGCCTTCTTGTCTTTCCACGTTTAAGTCCAACTTCGGGCTATAGCCTCTTCTGGATCCTTGAAAGGGTTCTTTTTGTACTATGAGTAGGGCCCAGCTTTTGAAAAGGGCTTGCAGGAGAGCAGCGTTCCCTTTTCCCAACTCTGTCTCTCTGGAAATGTGGAGTGCAGGGTTTCTGCACAGTGACTGATAAATTCCTCCTCCTTCTCTTTGCAGGGGGCAGCCTTTTATGCTGCGAGTCGTGCCCGGCTGCGTTTCACCGTGAGTGTCTAAACATTGAGATGCCAGAGGGAAGCTGGTATTGTAATGATTGCAAGGCAGGCAAAAAGCCACACTACAAAGAAGTAGTCTGGGTGAAAGTTGGGCGCTACAGGTAGGTGAAGATAGAACACACTTGTCCCCATCCCTTCTTCATGCAGTACTCATGATGACTGAGGTGAGAAGCTGCTCCTCTCTGCAGGGTTCAGTGCAGCAGCCTCTGGCTTTTTTGCATGCACATAGCTGGTAAAATATGAGTTTTCCTCTTCCAGTAGCCTCTTTTCTCCCCATCAGCCTTGCTGGTAGCCCTCACACACTTTTTCCCATGTCTCCATGCAGTAGCATACTTTTGAGGTGGCTGGAAGTGGGGAAGCCAGAGGTTTCACCTGCCCTTCCCTATGTTGCAGGTGGTGGCCAGCTGAGATTTGCCATCCTAGGACAATTCCTGTTAACATCCAGAAAATGAAACATGACATCGGTGAATTCCCTGTACTGTTCTTTGGCTCCAAGGACTACCTGTGGACCCATCAGGCTCGTGTGTTCCCTTACATGGAAGGTGATGTCAGCAGCAAAGACAAGATGGGGAAGGGCGTGGATGGCATATACAAGAAAGGTAACTTGTCTTCATCTGGGGAAGTACATGGTCTTTCCCTCTTCATTCCTGTTTGGAAAAGTGTCATTCTTGTAGCAGAGAAAAATGTCTTCTTAAAACTGAAGTGAGATTAAATTCGTAGAATGAGCTGCTGCTTGTGTATCTTCCAGCATGCTCAGAGTGTTTGTCTCTCAGAGAGGGAGAAGGGTGTGCAGATCCCAAATGCTTCTCCAGCTCTGACATAACCTCTCAAAATCCAAGTGAGCTGCTGCAGCTTCTCTCTGTCTAATAAAGTCATTATCTTGATATAAGAGTGCACTTAGGAGTTGTGAACGCAGCTGCCTGACACCTCTGCCCAAGAGGGCAGGCAAAGATAGCCAACAGATGGGATGCTTCATCACCCATGGACAGGCTCCTGACTGTGATTTCTTCACTTCCCGGCTTCATTGGCCTTTTCTTCACCCTCCTCTGTTGAACCTTGTGAGCACTGGGTGGACACTGGCTGCCCAGCTCTGTGTGACCAGAGGGAGTTCCTCATAACACAGCCTCTTTTCTCACTTAGCTCTTCAGGAAGCTGCTGTGAGATTTGAAGAGTTGAAGGCACAGAAGGAACTGAGACAACTTCAGGAAGACAAAAAGAATGACAAGAAACCTCCTCCCTACAAACACATCAAGGTGAGGGGAGGTGGTGGGGGGCAGGTGCGGAAGAGAAGTCTTGAGCTGTCGGTGCAGGTGATTTACAGGTATACAGAAACATTTCTGATGTCTGGGTGTCGGGCTGTTCTTGAAGGTTTCTTTGATCCTCTTTGCATCCTCAGTTGTCCTCCACAGAAAGGATTCATGTACATGCAGAGCTGCAGCAAGCTGGGCACCAGTAGCAGAGGTGCTCTGATTTACTGGACCAGATCTGGTCATGTGTGTGCTGTCTGTGTCAGTTGTGTGTTCTAAAGGAAGTGTTGCTCTACCTTGAGAACTCAGGGGAGAGGGCTGGTAGTGCTCAGTATGGTCAAATGCTCTGTGCTACTGATGGCAAGGTGGGCAAACCAGGTGGTGCAGGACAGGAGGTGGTCAGGCTGCAGTGCAGCAGAGCTGTGTGGAGGGTGGTAATGCACAGTATCTTGTATCATCTCTGCTATTGTTTTATATCTCTTTCTGTATCAGGTGGTGACTGAACTGAAATACTGCAGCAGGTGTACGGGCTGCACTATCAGCCCTCTTCCTCAGTTTTGTGGACTACTCATTTTAAGGGCTGTTAGTTATTATTTTTGAGTTAAAATTGGAGCAGCAGTAGAAGTCCTACAGAACAGAGGTGACTTGAGAGGAGAACTGGGGCCAAGCATGTGCCTATGTCTGAGAAGTGCATCCCAACTGACCAGAAAACCATTGACTTAGGGGCTGTGTTCTTTTTTTATTGCTTCTGTCTGCTCCTTCCCTTTGTTATGTGGCAAAATATGGAAGCTTAACTGATTGCTGTCACTTTTTGTATGTAGCTAGGATTTCTAGGCAGGCAGGTATATCCTGCATAAGTTACTGTGCGGTGTAAAGAGCACAACTGAATGCTGTGGCAGCAGTATGAGCCAGGCAGCTTCAGTGGAGGAAGTAGTTTCTCATTATAGCTATTTTTAGGCCTCTCTGGCCGCAACATGAAGGAACTTTGGAAGCAGTTTAGAACCTTTGAAATACCCTTTTATATAAATAATGGCGGTTGTGGTCATTAGTCATGGCAGCTCTTCTGAGGTCTGGGTGCAAGCTGTTTGTCTCTCTGAAAGCAAAGCAGTTTGCAGGAGCAGATGGTGAATTAGAGAAGGCTTCAGGGTGGACTGGCTGAAGCTGGTTGTGTCCACTCCTGTCCTTCTAAGGAGATCAGCACCTTGAGGTCCATCCCAAGGAACACCCACATGAGAGGCTGCTGCAAAATACACTGTGGATCCTTCATCACGTCAGGGTTGTGACCTAGTCCAAGCATTGCCCTGTTTTGGTTTTGTTCTAGCAGTGCCTCAGAGAGTAGGGTAGGAGTGCTGGGTCTGGGTGGTGTGGAGTGGCAGTGCCAGAGCAGTGCAAGTGGTGGACTGACCTAATCCTTGTGAGTCTTGCCACTCTTAAAGAGGTGATGAATCTGGGTAAGAGATGGGAAGCAACCTGAGTGACGAGGAAGGTCAGAGGTGGGAGGCAGTTCTAGGAGGAAGGTGGGGGAGACCGTGTTGAAGAGATTAATGAGGGATTTCTGCAGGGTTTGCATTTCAACAAAGGGGGATCAGGACTGGGCTAGTCTCAGGCAGGCTGTCAGCATGGAAACTGTGGGTGGGACCAGATAATTTATATGGGGGCTGTAATAGTTTTACAAAAATCCCTTCCTTCTGTGATCTGGGAGAGGAAAGTGAGACGATGGCTCACCCAGGGAAAGAATGGCAAGGAGCTTTTCTTCAGTGTCTCTCTCCAAAGTCCTGACTCTCTGTTGCCTGCTTTTCAGTGTTCGCTGCCTTTAACCAAACCCCAAGGACCCAGCTCATGCCACAGACACGCCAGTCGCTTCTCCACCTGGTGCTGCACTCTGCTTCCTTCTGGAGCGGTTTTTAGAGAGCTCCTTGGCTTAACTCTGAGCTCCTCTTTGGGCCTTCCAACCCCAGCCTTGTCTGGTTTGGCTTCCATTTACATCTCCAGGACAGTTGGGTAGGGAGGTAACTGCATGGTAGGCTTTCTGTCACAGGTGTGACAGGTGAGAGCACAAACCAGCTGGAAGGTAACATTGAAAAAGCAGTGCAGTAAGGGAAAGCTGAGGAAAAGCACCTGATGCTCAGACTGGAAAAGGTGCAGTTTGATGCAGAAAGTGGTTTGGTGCTGATCACAGGGATGGTGTGTGCCCAGCGAGGGCACTGGGCTGGCCACCTGAGCTGGATGTGGGCACAGTGGTGATGGGAGGGGGACACTTGGCAGCCTCTCACCCTTCCAGGGTCACAGAATACACACTACACCAGGTGATGCTAATGGGGAACCTGCATCCTCCTGAGCTCTTTCCTCTAACCTTCTGCCTCTTGCAATAGCATTCCCAGAAGTACAGCTCTGCCTGTACTTGTGTCCTTCTGCCCCTCGCTGTCACTAAGTCACTGCAGCCTGTCAGCTCCTAGGCAAGGGTGGAGTATAGAAGTGCCCGCTGGGGTAACCTGTATTTCCCAAGAGCTCATGTCCCTCCTGTGCATTGAAGGTGAACCGGCCGGTGGGAAAGGTGCAGATCTTCACTGCAGACCTGTCCGAGATACCGCGATGCAACTGCAAACCTACAGATGAGAACCCCTGCGGCCTGGATTCTGAGTGCATCAACCGCATGTTGCTCTACGAGTGCCACCCCTTGGTGTGTCCTGCTGGCGAGCGCTGCCAGAACCAATGCTTCTCCAAGCGCCAGTATCCCGAGGTACAGATCTTCCGCACGCTGGCACGAGGCTGGGGCTTGCAAGCCAAAACAGACATCAGGAAGGTATGTACTCTCTTTTTGTGTCATTTTCTCTTGCCGCTTCTCTCTTGATCACTCTTGGTTTGAAAACGTAATTTGAAGAAGACTTCTTGCTGTAGAGTGCCATTTAGAAAAGAAATGGATGCATTTAACTTTTCCAGTCCTGACAAGAATGTTTTGGCTCAGCTGACCAGGAAAACAGTTTGCTTGTTGATGTCCCAGAGGGGAAAAAGATGATTGCTTGGTCAGTGTGCTTGTATGAACGATGGGCTTTGAGTGCACTGGAACACTGGCCTGAAGACAGTGCTCAGGATTTCCAGATGGGGAGCAGTGATTATTCCTCCCACCCCCATTCTTGATTAGCCAGGTTTTTTCAGCACAGCAATCTGGTGTCAGAAACAGAAACCAGGGCTTCGATCTTAGAAAAGCGTAATATCTTGGAGATGGCTGTTATTACTGCTGAAACTGATTATCTCCACCTAAAACACTTCTATGTATTTTTTAAATGCAAAGAATAGTAATTCTTTGGACACACATCTGTGCTGAATGAAGAAGGAGGAATGTTAAAGCCAAAAGAACCACAAAGCTGATAAAGGATGAAGTGAAACAAGAGGACTGTTAGCATAGTAGGAGAAGAATGTCTGAAAAAGAAGTAGGGATGACATGATAAGAGGGAGGCCTTGATAGAAGAGTAAAAATGAGAGTCTGTCCTGTTGAAAAGTTTGCTGCCTGCTGTGCCATAAGTTAAAGGATGTCTCTGCCATTCCATGTGCTTGTTTTCACTTTTAGCAGACAGTATGGAAACAGAAACACTCAGTTATTTAGTGGGGGGGGCCTATTAGCCCCACTGGAGCAGAGCTGGGGTTCTCTTTAATGGCTGGAGTAAGGTCTGTGTGGTACTTCACCACAGGGAAACTGCATGGATTCACTGCAGGAACAGGTGCCCAGGTGCATCCTGCTGCTCTGTGTGGTTGGTCCCCAGAGGGATATTTTTTCCAGCTGGAATGCAATTAGGGCAGTGCTTTGAGCTTTGCAGCAAAGTGCTGTTCTTGTGGTTAACTTCTGTGCTGTCCTTGGAAGTTAATTCTTTCCTTGGCACAAAGAATAACCTGATGATCATAGTGCTGTATTTAATTTATTTCGAGTTATTTGTTGAGCGTGTGAAACGGATGTATGGTTCAGGGCTCCTGGTGAAGATTATATGTCAAACTGGCTGCAAAGCATGGGGAGAGATTTTTAGGAAGGAAACAGGAGCTAAGTTCTGGCACAAAGGTGGATGTCCCTCCATCCTGCAGGCAATTTGTCTTACCAGCTTGTTTTCTTTCTGGCAGGGTGAATTTGTTAATGAGTATGTTGGGGAGCTAATTGACGAAGAGGAGTGCCGAGCCCGAATCCGCTATGCTCAGGAGCATGACATTACCAATTTCTACATGTTGACACTGGATAAGGTATGTGGAAGGAATCTCTTACCAGGGTCCTAGACAGAAGTAAAAAGATGAGAAGGAAGGCATGATACTCCATCTAGTAAAGGTGCTAAGCATTGCTGATGAGCTGGTGTGCATTTCTTCTGAAATGACTAAATGAATTGACTTAACATGAAGTAGGAAGGTATTAGGATTAGGAGGAAAGTCTGAACAGACATCGTTGGAGTTCGAATTGGTGAGGACAGTTGTCTGAGGATCATAGATCCTGCTTCAGCATAAGAGGGTGAATTTGGGAGCATTGGGGTCCTTCCCAGCAGCTGAACCTTGGAGAGCCCAGAACTGGGCTGGTGTGTGCCAGCAGAGGCATCAGCCCTCAGACATACAAGTTACAGGCACAGCAAGACCTTCATTTAAAGTTCAGATCTCAGGTCCTGCTGTTGTCAGTTGAGCGTCTTGCTGTTCCCAGTTGAGTGATGGATTTAGTTACACCCACAGGCTCCCCAGTGGGTCCTGCAGGCCAGGTTGTTGGTTTTCAGAGGTTTAAGTGGTTTTGTCAGCTGCTTTCCACACTTTGTCACTCAACCGTGGAAAGATGAGAAGGAAACCATGAAAGCAGACATGGGGAGGAACCTGTCAAGTGTGAGACAGGATAACAGTGACTGCTTTATGTCTTTTCCCTCATCCTGCTGCAAGTTCCCACTGACTATATCTTGTTCTCCTTGTCTGGCTGATGGGGAAGACCCAAGTGTTAATATCTCCCTCCTTACTACAAAAACAAATCTCAGTTGTAGCTTCTGTCTCTCCAGCCCTGTAACAAACTGTGCAACAATGTACCTCACCTTACACGCTCTTCCTGTTTTCTTTCTGTGCACTGACATGCAAGAAATAGGAACTGTTATTTTGCTTTTAAGCAGAAGTTGGAGCCTGGAACCACAAGCACTGCCTTGGAAGTGTGCTGGGGTGGTATTTATCGAGTACTGATGCCATGGGGAGCCGTGTGTCTTTGAAGAGAAGGATGATGTGCAGGAGTCTGTATTGCCATGTGATCTGCCAGCTCTGGCCAGTGGCATTAGAGCTGGTTGATTACAAGAGATGACAGCTGATTGAAATGTGGTTTTCTGTGGTTTTTTGTTCTTTTTTTTGCAATGCAGGATCGAATCATTGATGCTGGGCCAAAGGGCAACTACGCTCGGTTCATGAACCATTGCTGCCAGCCAAACTGTGAGACTCAGAAATGGTGTGTGAATGGCGACACTCGGGTGGGGCTCTTCGCACTTGTAAATATCAAAGCTGGTAAGGAACTCACTGTCAATGCCTGCAGTAGCCTCGTGGGGTTCTGTGAGGAAAAGGGAGGGTTTGTAGCTCCCTGGGAAGGGATCTAATTTTTGTTTTCTTATGGGCATTCATGAGACTTAGCAGCAGCACTAATGTAATGAAACACACACAGCCATGGTATCAATGGAGGTTGATACAGAGCCCTGCTACAGGGTCGATGTCCTTTTTAGCTCCAGCGTGTGGTAGGAGTGAGGGGTTGCACTGCATTTTCAGTACGCACAGATCTATGGGGAGATTAATAGTTTGGTGTTCTTGTGTAGTGGTGGCAGTCGTTTGTGACATTATATTTAAAAAGTGCTTTTACTTCAGCAGTAAAATGTTCTGCCCTGTAATTCATTAACAATTTGCTTCGTTTTGATGTGCTTTTGTGCCAGGGACTGAGCTGACTTTCAACTACAATCTGGAGTGTTTGGGAAATGGGAAGACTGTTTGTAAATGTGGTGCCCCAAACTGCAGTGGCTTCCTAGGAGTAAGGCCAAAGGTATGATGCATCGTTTTAAACTTTTGTTCTTCCAAATTGCCTCTTTGCATAGATGTGTATCATTCATTGGTTGCAGGGGTTTCAGGCTGAAGAGGTCATCATTTCAGTGTGGCCATAGAATGGAGCTTGAAATGAGTTAAATATTCGAGTTTTCATTCTGAGGGAGCAAATCTCAGACTTCAATTATCAGTTGCTATAAATATCATTGCTATAAATAATGACAGGAAGTTTTATTTTACACCAAAAGAATACAAGAAAGATTTTTTTTTTTAAATTTACTATTTCTTATCATGACAATTTCCATAGCACTAGAGGAGCAAAGGACAGGCATGAGAAAGACTTCATCAGATAACCAAGAAAACACAAGTCAGCCCATTTCCCAAAGTAAAGGCTTGAGTAAATTGTGAGCATGCATGGAAGGCCAGCAAGCTCACATTCCTTCAGACTGAAGTTGCATTAGAGCCATAAGGCTGCTACCTCATCATCTATTCTGCAGTAAAAATCTTGGTTTTACTCCGCTTCTAATGAAGTGACCAATTTTTACACATCTGACAGACATAAGAAATTTGCCATATCTGTAGTAGAAAAACCACCAGCTCTTAGAACTCACTGACTTTTTGAGAGCTTCGATTTGTAACTGTAATGTTGCAGTAACAGGAATTGATTTCAATTACCTCCTTGTGTGAGCTGGTTCTCACTGGGAAAAGGAAATAACAGGAGCAGTTGGCTGAGTTCCCAGCTGTCACCCGCTAAATCTATGTCTCAGCTGTTGGTTTGTTAGGAGTGCTTCACCAAATCAGTCTGTAATCCCTCTGCTCTGGCATGTGGATCCTGCCGTGCCCACAGTTAAGGGTTAAAAGCTCCAGCAGCACAGCTGTTCAGCCCCATCAATATATAGGGAAGGTTTTATGAATTCTCCAGAGATTAGTTCTGCAGAAAAATTAACTTATAAAAATAAAAAAATGGATGTCTTCAGAAGTTGACAGATGAGGTGAATTGCACACCTGATGTATTTAGTTCTTTTTTGGGTTGCTATTTAAAGTTCAATTGATTTTGTGCTGCCCCTGTGTTATACATGGTTTGACTGTCATTTTTGCCTTGAAATTGCAGGTTGCACGATGGAAATCAGAGAAAGGTGCCCTTTAGTTGGCATTCATGTTCCATTGTGATATCTGAGGCGACTTATTCCATCTTGATGAGATGGGCTAAGAAACAATACTGAGAAAACAGTACCTTGGGGTGTTTTTTTAAAAATTCCTCTCACAACATTTTTAAGCTTTCTGAACATACAGCAAAACAAAACTGATTATACTCAAGTTCACTCTTAAAAGTGCCTTCTAACTGGGAGTGTGGAAGAATGTTTGGGAATCTATTGTACTGCAGGGAGCAAGTGGGAATAGCTTAGTCCAGCTGTTAAGACTTCTCTTAGACATTCAAATTAGCTGTGAAGGAATTTTCTTGTTCTCTTTGTAATTAGATGGCTGAGGAACTAGGCACTGAGAATCGGTGGCATAGTTTAGGTGGAGGCATTTAAGTGCCTGCATTTTCAGTGATAAGAAAAGCCTGGCCTGTCCCCATTGTCTGGGGGAATGATGGTATGAAAGCAGAAAGATCCACATGTGAAGGGGAAGGAAACAATCAAGAGATGTAACTCCTTAGTGACAGGAAAGCTTGATAGCCAACTGCAGAGTTCTGAAATTGTACGTCTGGACTCCAAGGTTTTTTAATGTTTTGGTGATGAAAATATTATGCACGATATTTATGCAGAAAAAAGGATGTAAAAATTGCTTCATAGGCACTATCTCAGCACACAGATTTTCTGCATGGCGAACGTGTATTTGAATACACAGAGATGAAGAAAAGGGCACAAAATTTAACTCATGTCTCCTTAGATAAACTAAACTGATAGTGCTTTGATAAGGTCAAGACTGGGGGCAAGAATCATCAGCTTTGTGGAGTTGAGTGTCTGACACAATAGGAGGCTCAGCCTGGCTTGGAGGGGGAGTTGGGGGAGCAGGAGGAGGAAGCCTTAGGCCAGAGCAGAGAGCACTTAAACCATTTAGTTTCCTGTCCTAGGTCCAGTTGTAGTTATTTCACTACACAAATAATTTAACTGTCAGTTGTCATCAGCATGGGAGAGTGAGAGGATGGGGCAGTTGCAAAGGAATAACTGAGTATGGGGGGAGTGGAGATTGGATATCCCACAGCACACACCTGGAGGGTAACAGCAGAAACAAATCTACCATGAGAAGGTCATGGCTGGGCAGTCGTGCTGGAGAAGGAGCCACTGTGCAGCTCAGCTGCCACAGGACTGAGCTGTGGTGTGACACAGCTGTGGAAAAAGTGGGGGCAGTGCTTTGGGGGAATTTCCTATTCTTTTGGAGAAGAGTTGATGTCATTGTACATGGTGTGTGAGGTGTTATCTGAGGTAGCATGTGTAATTCTGTAACTTTCATTTGGAGTAAATATACTCAATAGGGGCAGAGAAAAGCCACTGGGAAGACTGAGTGTGCAGACTGTGAAAGTTTCAGTTTGTGAGGAGGAGAGTGTGTCCCAGAGGTTACTTCAGGGAGAGAGAAAAACTTCAAAGGTTGGACTCGATCTTGGAGGTCTTTTCAACCTGAAAGATTTTGTGATTCTGGTGGAAAAGAGCAGCATTGACACAAGAACAAATAGGTCTAAACTGATGACAGATAAATTCAGACTGAAAAAGGAGAGAGAAGTGATGAATGTGAAAAAGTGCAGGAAGGCCCTGGATAGACTCCTTATGAGTCATTTGTGCCAGGAGACCTGACTGCTTTGACCTGAAGAGTCCGTGAGAGACGGCATGAGCTCTGTGACATCAGGCAGCCCCAGCTCCTCATTCTGCTGTTGCTAGTTGTATACATCCCATGTTGAACCAATCTTTGCTGCAGGACTTCCAGGCTCTTTCAAAATAATGGAGCTATTTGCTGTAGTAAATTGTTTGCCAAATACCGAGTAGCACTAGAAATGCCGCACAGGTTTCATAGCTAGCAGCGGGATTTCTGTTGGCAGGGTTTGCAGTTCTCTCGTGCAGCAGAAAGGGAGCAGGTGGAAGGGACAGAGCCCTGCATTAACCCACATTGTCTCACCCACAGAGCCAGCCCAGCCTCACTGAGGAGAAGTCCAAGAAGCTCAAGAGGCGGACGCAGATGAAGCGCAGGTCGCAGGCGGAGGTGATGAAGGAGCGGGAGGACGAGTGTTTCAGCTGCGGGGACGGAGGGCAGCTGGTCTCCTGTAAGAAGTCAGGCTGCCCCAAGGTGTACCATGCCGACTGCCTCAACCTGACCAAGAGACCTGCAGGTCAGTGCTCTGCACGGTTGGGCTCTGCTTGGGTCAGTGTTGGCTCTGGGTGTCCTGTCCTGGGCACTGCTCATCACCTTACAGGCTATTCACAACATCTTAACATTTAGAAAAATCTTTCTCACTTGAACAGACCTTGTTGCCCAAGCAACACAACCCTGGTTTGCACCCCACTGTGACTGCAAAAAGGTGAACTAATTGCTGAAGGGGGAGCTGGTCCTTGTCTAAGAGGTGGTGCTTGTGGACTGACCTCATTCTTAGGGTCTGGCAGAGCATAATCCCAACAATAGCTGAGGTATTGGTCATCACGCTGGCTGCTTTCCCAAAGTTGAAGACAATTGAGTGAGTTGAATGGTGAGGAGAAACACTGCTGGAAAATAGGAGTTAGAAAAGAATCTGTTAAATGTCTGAATAGCCATTAGTTCATACTTCAGAGAACAGTACCAAAGCATATTCTAGTTTGTGGTGAAATGAGGGCAAAAATCTGAAATAAAAAAATACTCAAAAAGTACAGTCCAGCCTTCAGCCTGTTCCTCTGCTTTCCATTTGAAAAGTTTCTCCTAACAGCCTGACTTGAAAACACAAAGGACTGCCAGCTCTCTGATACACATTTTTTTGCATACAGGGAGACTGTTGTCTCAGCCTTTTTCCAGCTTATACAAACATAGCCTCAACTTTTTATTCTTGATCTGCTCTGGACTGTGTCCCACTTGCCTACACATTTTTTAAAACTGGAAACGAGTATTTTAACAGCATTGTAGCCAAGGCCTTGCTTACTCTGACAGAAGAGAATAATTATATTTTGTTTTTTACATGAAATTTCTTGGGAAATTATGTTTGACTTGTTTTGCAAAAATAAGTTATATTTATGTGATGCTGATGGTTTGCTTTATCATTCTTGAGTTTTCATCGTGATCCTTTTTTCATATTTAATTCTTTCTCTTGCAATCCTGTTTCACACCTGTTTTTATTTAATTGTTGGTGCAAGAGCATCTGTCCAGTTTAAATTCTGAGCCTGTCCAACTGGATTTTTGCAGTCCCTCACAACCTCAGTGTTATCTACCTGTTTCTGTAAGAGTATTTGCTCTTCTGCTTTCAGAAATTTGAATTATTGTACAGATTAAAATATACTCCTGAAGGATGTAATTTGAAATGCCTCCTCAGTTTGCCACAAAACCATTAATAGCTGTTTTTTGAGAATGATTTTCAGTCAGTCGCAGCAATTTTACTCTTTTTACACATAGGCAGTGATTTTCATAGCCTGCCCCTCAGAGTATCATTCGGGACATGAAAGGTTCAGCACTTTCTACTTCAAATGTTTCCTCTGCCGTGGGCATTGCTGTCAAGTAATTGGAATTTCCTGCTTGTTTGCATGTTGCTAATTGTGTGATCTTACTTCCAAGAGCTCTGGGCTGTCTCTGGAGAGGGTGCTTATTCATTAGACCTTTTATCCTGTCAAAGACCATTAGAGTGGTTTGATAGGATTTATCCGTCCTGCAACAAACTAGCAGGTTTTGGCATATTTTATTTTCCATCTGTACAAATGACCTCGATAAGGATGGTCCCAGAGTCTTTCCAGTGGCCCAGTTTAGTGCTGAGTGTGGCTCTCTGGGATGCTGCTGGGGCAGGGGGAGCAGTGACAGCCTGTGCTGCAGCACCGTGAGCCAGGAACCGGGGAGACCATGGGAAGTGTTAAACATCCTCACTTGGAAAAAAATGCTGAAAAATTGGAAAAGACACAGAAGAGCAGTGTACATATTTTGAGACGGGAACAGAAGCCTTGGACTGGCTTCAAAGGAGGGGAAAAACTTACTACATGTTGCCTTCAACCCCAGGGGAAAAGCAGCGTGAGAGAGGGGAGTGGAGAGCTACTGTTGCACAAGTGCAGGGAGCAATGCCCACAGCTGCTCAGTGCTGTGCTGCAGGAACCAGCCTCCCTGGAAAAGAGCTAGTAGCCACAGCCACAGCTCTGTAGGTTTGGTTCAGGCAGGCTGGGAAGTGCTCTGGCCTGGCTGGTGTCTGTGGCTGCTCTCTGGCTCACAACTCTGTGCCAGGGCTGCTCTGCAAGGAGCTGCTCCCCACAGCAGGAGGGACAGGGGGTGTGGAGTGCTGGAAGAGCACAGAGGCAGGAGGTGTATTTGTAAAAACATCCTTTCTCATCCTGTGGTGAGAGGTTAGGAACTCAGTGTATGGCTGGTTTTGTCCATGAACTGGTGGGGAAGCATTTGGTAAAGCTAGCGACAGCCTTGGCTGAGGGAGCAGGAGGCTGAACTAGTGAGGTCATCTACAAGTGAGAAAAGCAGCAATCTCTGAAGTGTAATGTTGTGTTTTTCCTCCTGGTGGTGTTGGTACTGACGGTCAATAGGTTCACTGTGAAGATGGAGCCGCTGGGGGAGCAGCTTTGTTTTATCATGGCCAGACATGGCCAGAGGTTAAGGATACGCCTTCAGGTTCGGAGACAATAGAAACTTACCCCTTGTGATCACTGCTCTCTCACTTCTTCTTTCTGATAAACAGGAAGGGTGGTTCTTGACCCAGAATTAAAAGATTAATCTGATACATTTGCTTAAAAAGTCCATTGAGTGTTGTGCATAGATAACCACTGCTGTTTTCTGTGAAAATCAGAGCCACACAGATGTGCAAGCTGGGGGTGTCTGCTCCTCTCTGGACACCTCTGTTGGTTAGTGTTGTGCAGGAGCCAGATGGGTTTTTGGTCTGACCTGATGCAGCTTGTGTTTGTCATTATTGTCATTGCCCTTACTGCTTCTGAGAATGCAGGTTCATGTTAACTGCCTGCCAAGCTAAGGCAGAAGCTGAAGAGGACATGTAGAATTGTATGTGGGTATTACAGGAGTGTTCCCGCTTTCCCCTGAGCTCCCTTTGCAGCAGGCCTTTGTCTCTTCCCCTTGTGCTCCTCCTAAGGTGTGTCTTTTCTCCCATGTCTGTCGTGCAGGAAAGTGGGAGTGCCCATGGCATCAGTGTGACATGTGCGGTAAGGAAGCAGCTTCGTTCTGTGAGATGTGCCCCAGGTCCTTCTGCAAGCAGCACCGGGAAGGAATGCTCTTCATCTCCAAGCTAGATGGACGATTATGCTGTACAGAGCACGATCCCTGTGGGCCCCACCCTCTGGAGCCAGGAGAAATTCGTGAGTATGCACGTCCCATAGAAGGCCTGCCTAACAGCGAGGACACCCAGCCACCTGCAGAACAGCTGCCTGCAGACACAGAGGCAGACACAGACCTGAGTGTTCAGCCCCTGGACAGCCTACCTCAGTCTGTGGCCCTCAGACTGCAGTCACCAGAAAAGCCCCCTGCTACCCTAGCGCTGAGGCTGCCATCAACAGACAAGCCCCCCACCACCCTTGCCCTGAGGTTGCAGCCGTCAAACAAGCCCCCCACCACCCTGGCCCTCAGGCTGCCTTCACCAGACAAACCGCCTGCCACCCTGGCTCTGAGACTGCCACCGTCAAATAAACCCCCTGCCACCTTGTCACTGAGGCTGAAGCCATCCAACAAACCCTCCACCACCCTCTCGCTCCGGCTGCAGCCTTCAGACAAACCTCCCACCACCCTGTCGCTCCGTCTGCAGCCGTCAGACAAGCCCCAGGCCGCCCTGTCCCTAAGGCTGCAGTCAGAGAAGCAGCCCATCATTGTAGCGCTGCGGCCTCAGCAGCCTGACAAACCTCCCAGCAACGCCGTGCTCTGGCCACTGGATGAGTCCTCCAGTGACACCTCACAGCCCCAGCTGCCAAGCAAATCTCCTCCGGGCACGCCACCATCCCCGTTGGATGAGTCGCTTGTTACTGCTGGTGACCTGCAGCTCCAGCTGTCAGACGAGACTCCTGATGCCCCTGAGGTTGTGGAGTTATCGGACAAGTCCCTCATTGACAGCAGGACCCAGCAGCCTGAGCTGCTGGACGAGTTCCCTGTGAAATGTCTGCATCCTCCACTGTCCAGCAGACTCCTCGCCACAATGGGGACACTGCAGTCCCAGCTGGAGGATGAGCCTCCTGAGGCCGATCAGCTCCAGCCGCTGGACGATGCCTCTGCCCAGAGTCCGCAGCCGCAGTCTGTGGAAGAGGCTTCTGGCCAGGTCCCGGCATTGGAGCTTGCTTCCAGTCCTGAGGTGCTGTGGCCTGTTCCCATTGAAAAAGTCCCTGATTCCCCAGTCGCACGGATCCTGCCCTCAGAGAAGGCCCCTGGATCAGCAGTACCGCGATCTCTGCCTCTAGAAAAGGCTTCCTTCTCTGGGGCAGTGCGGGTCCCAAACACAGAGAAGTCTCCCAGCTCTGGGTCACCCCGTCCCCTGCCTCCAGAGAAGGCTCCTGGTTCGGGTATGCCACGGATCCTGCCCACAGAGAAGGCTCCCAGCTTAGGGTCACCGTGGCCTCTGTCTCCGGAGAAGGCCCCTGGCTCCCGGTCACCGCACGTCCTACCCACGGAGAAGGCTCTCAGCTCGGGGGCCCTGCGGATCCCGCTCACGCAGAAGGCGCTCTCCCCCGGGGTGCTGCGACCCCTGCCTCCAGAGAAGGCTGCTGACTCCGGGGCCCTGCGGGTCCTGTCTTCAGAGAAGTCTCTCAGCTCTGGGGTGTCTCGGCCTCAGCTCTTGGAGAGGCCTCTTGCTCTTACAGCCCCATGGCCTCAGGCATCAGATAAGCTGGCTGCTGCCGTGGCGCCTCGGCCTCAAGCCTTGGACAAGCCTCTGGCTGCATCATCTCCGAGGCTGTTGCTGTCTGAGAAGGCGCTGCGTCCCGTCGACCAGAACGCTCAGCCGAAGGAGAGAGGAGCCCCGGCCGTGGAGCTGAGTCCCCAGCAGAAAGAGCGGACCATGTTAGCCGGGGAGCAAATCTCTTGGTCTGCTGGGAAGGTGGTAACGCACGTCGGACAAGTACCTTGGCCTACAGAGAAACTACAGACACACGAGCAAAGCCACTGGCCCACCGCGAAAGCCCTGACGCCTGCAGAGCAGCCTTCCCGGACAGCAGAGAAGCTACCAGAGCCATCCCTTCAGCCCAGCTGGGAAGTGGCCTCAGCCCCCTCGGAGCAGACCCCGTGGACATCAGAGAGATTGTGTGCGTTCGAGCAAACCCCTCGGCCAGCCAGGGAAGCGCCGGTACCCCCGGAGCAGATGCAGTGGCTTGTCACGAACATTCAGACAATTGATCAGATTTCTTGGCTGAGTGGAAAAGCACAGACTCCTCGGGGGCAGGACCCTTTGCCTGAACAAAACACAGCGCTAGCCCGTAACCAGGATTCTGTCTGTCGTGAGTTGGCTGACTCAGAGCCAAAGTGAGGTTGGTGAATATGGGAGGCAGGTTTCAGTCGTTTAATGTTTAGGGAGGGGGAATTCTTTGTTTTGTTTTTTTTATTCACTTCCCTGAGCCCAGCCCCTAACCCATGCACATCCCATCCATATTCTCTTGTGACATGAGCAAGGACATTCTCTTAAATCTGAGTCTGGTCCAGCCAAAGGGAGAGAGCATCCGTGACCTTTTCCTCTTCCTTTTACAAATGGTAAAGCTAAAATAAAGAGTCCACTCTGGGTAAAAAATCTCCAATTCCATTGAAATGGTCACATTACTGATCCAGCGTGTTCAAGCTCCAGGTTTGATTCGTAGGTGGGTTCCCAGGTACAGCCAGGGGCCTTGCTCTTGTTACTGCATTTAAAGAAAATGGATCAGTGAGGCTGCCCTGGCACTGGAGATGTTTCAGGGATCATGTGGTGAGCAGTTGGGTGTGTGTCCTTGCCAGACTCTAGAAGCAGGGAAGGGATTTTGTGTCACCTGCCCAGGTCTCTATCCCTGCAAGGCGTTGCTTTGCAAGGTTTGTCTGTGTGTGAGCTGGGACATGCTGTGTGTGTGGTTTGCTGAAGGACAGGCATTGTCTCCAGTCAGCTGGGATAGGAGCTCCTGCACTCGCTCAGTGCAGTTTTCTCCAGGAATAGGCAGTAACCATTCAGGCTCCTTTTTTGCAGAGCTGCAACTGGCCATGCCCAAGAAGCAGGAAATCTGGAGGAAGTCAGGGAAAAGAGATCTTGGAAGAAGTTGTCTTGCAGTTTTTTCATTCTTGTGTCTTAATCCTTTTGCACAGGACACGCAGTGTTTCCCTGCACTTGACAACGTAGTGACCCATGAAGCAGCAATAGCGGAGCAGAGCAGGGTGGATTCCTGGAGGTGCTGAGCACTGCCCTGCCAGGAGGACAGTGCTCCCTTTCAAATTTCTATCTAGTCTCTTCTAGGCCTCTGTTGTCAGCGTGAGCCAGCGGACTGAGCAGTCCTTTCTCCCTTTGCCTCAGAAGTGTCCCACCACACCTGGTGTTGCCAGCAGCAAGCCAAGCCTGTCCCGCTCGCTGCACAGCGCAGAGGCAAGGTGCCATAGCTGGATCAGGACCCATCTCAACACCTTCCCCTTGTGTAGATTTTGGCTTAGCTCTTCTACAACCAAAGGAGACTTGAATTAACTGGACTGTGTTGGTGTGCATGTGTGTGTGCACGTGTGCGTCCATCCAACTGAATTGTAGTTCTCACACTGGAACACGGTGGGCTCCAGCAGCTGGCTGGCTTTCTTTTTTCCTCTTCTCCCTTTTACAGTGAAGGCGATGTTTAGTACCTGGTGGTCATCAGGCTGGTGTCCAGACTAGGCCTGCTGAAAGCCATTCGTTTAAGCGTTGAGGCAGAAGTTGGCTTGGCTGTGGTGTTCCTGGGGCAGGCAGTAGAGTCCCAGGGACCTGCAGCATCTTCTGAGCACCAGCACCCTCACAGGCAGGAGGAGGACAGACCACCTCAGGTGGTACTGCCTGGCCTGGATGGGATTGGTGTCCTGCCGAGGAAACGCTGCTGATCAGCTTTCTCCCAATTTCACAACACATTACCTCTGTGGTTTGCCTAAGCTCCACCGATCTGGGGCCGCAGCCTCGGATCTCCATGCCGCCGCCAGCCCCTTGCGCAGCTCCAGTGTGTATATCCTTCTCCTTCCAGGCAGATCCGCAGGCCCCTCCCCAGGAAGGGAGCATTCAGCTCCATGCTGACCCCCTCCCTCTGACATGGGAGCAGGTTCTTGTTCCCACCTGGCTTGCAAATGCCTGCTGCCCCCAGAGCAGGCAGTCATGAGCTTTGCAGTTTTCTATGAAGGGAGGCAGACACTTGTACCAAGACAAATCCTGATCCGTTCTCCTTTCCTGATGTGTGCACCCCGAGACAACGTCCTGCTGTAAAGACCAGGTGTGCTGGGCACGAGGGGACATTACCAGTGCTGTGGTGTGTCTGTTCTCTAGTCCGAATCATTTCAGATCCTTTGTAGAATAGCTCGCAACTTGGAAAAGCTTTATGGCTTATGGAAACTTACTTGTTTAATGTTGTTTTGTTTTTTTTTTCCGGGAAGACTGGCAGGTCAGTTCCTGCTTGCTGCTGAAACTGGGGAAATGCAAGCAGCTTGCATTTCTGTGTGACTCCTCCACAAAGGGAATCAGGACAACTCAGATCCATTGAGAGAGAAGATTACCTTAAGGGCATTCATTAATGTTTTCAAACAAAATTTTTTTAAAAAAAGGTTATGACATTCAGTATATTAAGTATTTATCATGTGTGAGAAGGAAAATAAATCTTGAATTTACATTTATAAGCCTTCCCATGAGCTGGACTTAGTCATGTAGATTGTGTAAGTAGGGTTCCCTCAGTGCCAGCACCCAGCCAGCTCCCGCTGTAACCAGAGAGGTCTCTGCACTGCTCTGTCCACCTCCGCTTTGCATTGTCACGTGTTAACTAGTTACTTGTTTCATGAAAAAATAAACTGTGAATATTTTTGGTGCAGGCTTTTTTAAATCTGTAAAATGGAGAAGTTCTCAGTGAATTCTCACAAGAGCAGGTTTGAAAAAATCACTTGTATAAATCGCGGGCTCACGTAGCAGGGTGAGGCTCACAGCAGCAGCCACCTTTCATGCAGCAGGTGCTTACCCAAAAGCTTGTTTGGAACAGTAAATGTGGATTAAACTGTTGCATGGCGTTTCCCACAGCCTTCTTCATTGCAGCTACTGTACCCCATCTCTCTTCTTGTCTCCCTTTTACACAACGATCCAGGTTTCTGGCTTGCTACCTTGCAGCTACTGTTGGAAAGTTGGGTTCAGCATAGCTAGGAGGCTGCTTGGCAAAACTGGTGTTGAGAAACATCATTGAAGGAGGAAGCCAGGAAGCTGCTCTTCCCTCTTTGCCCTTGCTGAGGACCTGGGCGATGCTATGTCAGATCAGGGGGGCTTTTCAGAGGTAGTAGTGGTGCTTTTGGGAGTTGACCAGGTGTAGAGATAGGTCCCAGCAGCCCTGCGCTGTCCAGGTGCCCTCATCAGGCAGCATGAGCTGGGGAACAACTTCGGGCAGCAAAACCTTTGTGAAGGAAATATGGGCATCTTCTGTACTCAAGGTTGACTCACTGTGGTGGCAGCTGGCAGCACTGCCTTCGTGGAGGAGAGGGGACATGCCTGTGCCTAAGCAGTTGGGTTTGTTTGCTGCCATTCGTTGCTACCTTCAGAGTTCAGCCAGTTTGAATCATGCGAGATTTTAAAGTAGACGGTGGAGGCAAAGTCGCCGGTACCCCTGGCAGACTCTGTGGGGGAGAGACTGCTGCAGCCTTGTGCTGGGCTCAGACCTTTGCTACAGCTCCATGCCAAGGCTGTGGTGCTCTTGCTGTGCTGGAGGATCCAATCACTTGGTCACTTAGTCCTGGGTCAGCCCTAATTGCACCCAAGGTGGGTGAGAGGTGACTCCTGTGTTGATTCACTGGTGTGGAGCGCTGTAGAAGCAGAATCAAGGGTGTAATTAGCTCTCTCCCTTCCCTGGTGTCCCATGACATCTCACAGGAATTTTCCAGGCTCATTCCTGGTAGGAATGGCTCTCTCTTCCTATTTCTGAAGGGGGTGAAGGCTCTGCTCCCATACAGACACTTGGCTGGTCAACATCCTTGCTGCCAGGATAACTTTGTTGCCCCTGTTCAAGGCAGTGGGCTGGGGTCAGTGGCTGTGGCCTCCACCTCACAGCAGGACCCACTTTAGTGTTGGATTTCCACTGTGGACAGGAGGGTCCCAGGTGACCTTTGGTGATGGAGGAGCTCTGATGAGGAATAACAGCAGGGTCAGGGGAGGAGGGTTGCAGAGGAGGAGCCATCACAGGACCTGTGGGATGCACAGGCACGAGGGGAGCAGGCACAGGCCACTGTCCTGTGTGGCTTGTCCCATCTTCCCCAGTGCCCGCTGCCAGCCAGGGCTCTAGTGAATCTTGCAGGAGAGATCACTGTAAGAGATAGTCACCTCACCTACTACAGGTCTCCAGATGCAAATTAGCTCATGGTAGTTTGCTTTATTGCTGTTCTCCAGTTAAACTTTTCCTATTTAACAAAAAACCCCCGCAAGAACCAGAGTCACTTCAATACACAAATCATCCAGGTGGGAGCACGTGTTAATTCAGGGTTAAACCCCTGCAGGCAGAGGCTCTGAAGGTGTGGCTGGTGTCAAAATTTGGGAGATAAGAGAGATGGTTGAATATAAAGGACATTAAAGAACTAAGGTGAGACAGTGCATTTGCTAGAAAAGCTTCAGCTTAGTTTCACAGAAAAAAAAAAGGAAGAGAAAGAAAAAGCAGCCCTAACCTTGATGCTCTTGGCAGTGTTTTAGCCCTGAGCGTGCTGTGGATGTGCCCAGCTCCTAACTGGACCCCACAGCCAGTGTTGTGACAGGGCAAGGGGGAGTTTGAGAAACCCCAGACCTTCAACACCTTCTGTTCATTTTTAATTTCAGCCTTAACTTCTGATTTTGCTTGATGTTTGGAATAACCGTAATTGTAACCTGCTTGTAATGTGCTTTGCCCTAAATTACTGATGAGGCTTTCGGCCTTTGCTAGCCAGTGAGTGTTAAAGCAAAGTCGCAAATCGTGCAGCTACTCTGAAAGTATGGGGGGAATGCTGTGTTTGATCTCCCAGGCTTTGCCCGCGCTAATTACCCACCCTCCTGTGATAGTGATAACGCTGGTGGCAGCATTTGCAGCCAAGGCTGCTCCTCATGCTGCAGCACGGCTGGGCTGATGGGTGCTTGGGGCTCCCAGGGCCTGGGACACAGGACACTGGAGCTTGGGGACTGCTCTGCTACATGCCTGGCTTCAGCAGGGGTCTCACCTGTGGGGTGGCAGTGCCCTTGCTTAGCAGGATGTGGGAGAATGCAAGATTCCTGCTCCGGGTCCTACAAAAGTGATGTAAGCAACGTTCGGTGCCAGGGGGACAGGACAGGTTGTGAGCTTGGGCTGGAGGAGCAGCAGTGATGGACAGTCCCTACAGCACTGAATCTACCTCCTAGGGAAATATGAGAAATGGGTGTTGCTATGGCCTATTTCAAGGTAAAGTTTTAATCAAGTTTGCCCTTGGCAAAGCTCTTGGGCTATTGTGGTGCTATTGTAAACCGTCGGCAGCTTAGCACAGTAGGGCTGGACTCACGGCTCCTGGCCTGTGGGCTGGGGCTTCTTGGCCAGCTGATCCCATCCCCCTGGAGCTGGGGCCGGGCTTCAGCATGTGTTGACTGAAACAGAACGAGGAGTCACTCAGTTCCTTCAGTTTATGATGGTTTTGAGACTCAAACCAGTGTGCCACTGAGCCCCGTGGGGAGCCCGTGGAGCCACGTGAAGCAAGCAGGCATCCGCTACTGCATGTTCTTCGTGTCTGTTTGGTACTGAGCTGGTTTCAGTTTTTGTTTCTTTTTCTGATGTTTCCAAGTTGTTGACTTCAAGGAACTGGGTTTTGTGTATTTTTTTAGACACTGGGAACTTGTTAAAAGGAAAAGCAGCAAGCACCGGGAGGCTCAAGATGGAGCATGGCTGGAGCTGAGGGTGGCCCTGGCCGGCGTGGGTGGGAGGTGAGATGTGTTGGCAGCAGCAGGCACAGGCAAGGAGTGGCTCTCCCCGTGAGGGGCCACAGAAGCCTTTCAGTGGTGGCACTCCCAGCCCTGCATGTCTGCAGTGCCAAGCTCATTGCCCCACCAGCCTGCTCACCCCCGAAACACTGATCATATTGGATGCTGTGCCTCGCTTTTAATGTCCCTTGCCACCCTCCAGCACTGTGTGCTTTCAGCTGGGGTCCTGGCCACCAGCTAGCCGAGGGCCCTGGGGAGGGTGGCTGCCCACTGCCCCTTCTTCACTGCCCGGGGACATTGGGGGCCACTTGTGGCAGCAGCATAAGTTGTGCTGGAGCCATGAGCGGGAGGTTTGCTCGTGGGGAGAACCTTGGTGTGAGCAGCGCCATGCTGCTTTCCTTCCCCTCCAAGGTCTGCTGCCCATAGGGAGTCCCCCGCAGGGTCCTGTTCTACAGGCTCAGCCAGAGGGAAACACATCAAGAGTCAAAGATCCCAGTCAAGGCAGGGGCCAGCCAGAGCACTGCGGGAGGGCACGGGGGTGCTCAGCCCTGGCCAGGACTCGTCTGTCAGTTGTAAGCAGGAATGCCAGAGCAGGTGAGAGAAAACTACATATTTCCAGCATGTATATTATTTTTAGAAGAGGGAGAGGGGAGAGTCTTGGACCATTGATTACTTTCATTTTGCTCCCCTTAGACTGTTGGCTGTGTATGTGAAACTTATAATGAAAAGAGGGTTGCCCTGCCCAGGTGCTCCCAGAACATGTACTGTAATTCTTTGTATATAGAAGAAAAATTACTGTAAAGTAAAGTTTAACTTTACTCTCGATGTCCTCTTGTGGTTTGTCTTGCTGAGTGGGGGAAGGCAGGGAAGGGAGAGCCCCAACAGCCTCGCGTGCATGGGGACGGCTCAGACCACAATGCGTTTTATTTACATTGTACACCTCAAGGGAAGACGCTTAAATAAATCTGCAAAGATCGAGCATCTCCGAGAGAATAAGTTACCAGCCACCGCTGGGCCACCACAGCTCCCACAAACACCACAGGTGGCAGGGAGGGGGTCCCCAGGGGTGACAGTCCATGGATTCCCGGCACCGCAGGGCAGCCCTGTGCTGCTCCGTGTACCAGGAGGAGAGCAGTCCGTAGGCTGTGCTGCGGACAGGCCCAAACAGCTAAAACACAGTAGGTAAAAAACAGGAAGAGTCCAGTCCACGCCAGCTGTCCGTCTGGCAGCAGCGATTCCCTTTTGGCACGGGGGCTCAGTGGTGGCAGCAGCTGTAGAAGTAGGGACTGTTCCTCTGGCCCAGGTTGACACCCTTGTCCTCTGGAAGAGAGCAGGAGCAGCAGGCTGCTGGCACGTCCACACCACCGAAGCTGCTGCTCCCAGGTGCGGGCCCCGGCAGGTACCCCAGGGAGGGCTTGGTGCCCCGTGGAGAAGTGGCGAGATTCAGGGTCATGGCACAGCCCAGGGCAGGAGGCGCAGCCAGGCTGGGCATGCCTGGGCAGGGCTGGTGCGATGCTGAGCCAGTCCTGCAGCCCGGCGAGGCTCCTGGCTCCCAGCTGCCAAAGGCCACTGTGGCCCAGCCGGGTGGATGTGCAAAACCTGGCCTGAGCAGGCTCAAGGATGCTGTGATAGAACAACTCCACGGGACAACTCCCGGCATGGAGCTGCAGCAGCCCCAGGGAGGGCCATGCCAGACCCCCAGAGCTCATCCTCTGCACCCTCCCTAGAGGCAGGGGCATCCCCCAGCACGAGAGAGTGCCTGGGGAGGGACAGGTCCTGCCTACTCACCTGTCATCACCTGGAAGGCAGAGAAGTTGACATAGTCCTCAGCCACCTTTTGGAACAGCTCATCTGGAGGGAGAATGGGGCATGGTGGGTGTGGGTGCCTCCCTGCCAGGCAGAGCCCCCCGCCCTGGTCAGGCAGGGCATGGTCCCAGCAAGGAGCTACTCACCCACACACTGGCCCGTTTTACTGGAGGTCTCGAAGAGGTCTGCCTTGATCTCTGAAACGAGGGCCCAGGTTGGCACTTGCTGCAGGTGCAAGATATGGCTCCACGGGCTTGTCTGCCCCCAGAGTCACCCCTCAGGCATGGCTGCTGACAGCGGACTGGCAGGGACCCAGGGCAGGGCTCCCAGCCCCTTGGCCCAGCTGGCCTTGTGCCTGCCCGTGTCAGGACATGCTGTGCCCAGGGAGGTCCCATGCTGTGCCTCACCACACAGGGAGCTCTGGTGCCATTGGATCTGCTGTGGGCCCACAGCAAGGGCAGAGCTCCTCGTGTGGATGCAGCAGCTCAATCTCCCCTCACTCCCCACCCACTCAATGCTGCACGAGCCCAGGAAGGGCCAGCACCGGCCGTACCGTCAGCGTAGTCCTGCACATCGTGGAAGTCAACCCCCCGCTTCCTCCTGTCCTCCTCCAGCAGGTCACTCTTGGTGCCACACAGGTAGATCCGGCAGCCCTGTGACAGGAAAAGGGGTCAGAGGGGTGTGCCCACGCCCCCACCAGCAGCACCCCTTGCCCCATGACAAGGCTTTGTAGCCCCCTGCCTGGCCCCTGTACCTCCTCACAGTTCTGCAGCTCGTTCACCCAGAACTTGGCTCGCTGGAAACTGCCACTGTCAGTGAGATCTGGGGAGAGGAGTCAGGGTCTGGTGACACTGCTCCTCAGTGCCCGACCCACCGGTGTCACCACCACCACGGCCCGGGACCTCTGCAGCTGCTGGCTTCTTCCCATTCCCCATGCCCTTACCGTAGCAGACGACGGCAGCCCGGGCTCCCCGGTAGTAGATGCGGCTCATGGCCTCGTAGCGCTCTGAGCCTGCCGTGTCCTGGGGGCAACAGGGAAGTGCTTGGCAGGTGATGGGGGTCAGAGGGTCTCAGGGGTCCCCGAGAGAGGGGGCAGCCAGGGATGTCAGCGGGACGTTGGCACAGCCCTCACCCTTGCACTTACCCAGATGCCCAGGGTCACTGTCTGGTCCCCCACGGTCATCACCTTGGCCACAAAAGCGGCTCCGATCGTCTGGAAGAGAAGCAAGAGGAGTGGTGGGAACCAGCCCGCGGACGCGGGGGTATCTGGCCTGGGAGCACGGTGGAAACCGGCGCAGGGACAGGGGGGAATTCAGCCCGGGGCGCGGGGAAGGAAGGTGAGGAAACGAGGAGACCGGCCCGCGGGCGTGGGAGGGATGCGGTGGGTCCTTGCCCGGGCATGGCGGGGGACAACACGAGGGGACGCCGTCCCAGAGACGTGGGCGGCAGCATCCCGCGGACACGGTGGGGAAACGGGGGGACCACGCGCGGGTGACGAGCTCACGGGCTCATCCTGGGGAGGCGGGGGAGACACGGGGGGCGCCATCCCGGGGACGCGCTGCAGCACCGCGGGGCCGCCAGGTGCCGGTGGCGGTGGCGGTGTGTCACTCACGTTCTGGTAGGGCCCGGGGCGGAAGCGGCGGTGGGCGCAGCGTTCCACGAGGCTGCTCTTGCCCACCCCCTCCTGCCCCAGCAGCACCACCTTGGCGTCCACCCGCCTCCCGCTCATCCTGGCGCCGCCGCCGCCGCGGGGCGGGGCCGCACCGGGCGGGGCGGGGCCGGAACCGAGCGGGGCGGGGCCGGAAGCGGGAGGGGCGTGCCGGAAGTGCGCAGTGCGGGGCGGAAGCGCGCGGCGGGGCGGGGCGCGCGGGCCGCATGGCGGCCGCCCAGCAGGCGCGGGCCTGAGCAGCGGCCCCATGGGGAAATACTGCGCCAGCCTGGGCGTCCTCAAGGGGCCCTGGGACCAGGTGTTCGCCGCCTTCTGGCAGCGCTACCCCAACCCCTACAGGTGCGCCGGGGCCCTCCTCGACCTCCCGGCCCCTTCCGCCGCCCCGGTCCCACCTGGGATTGGGGCCACTCCCCGTCCTCAGCCCAGCCCTTTCCCCGGGGGTCCCGCGGGCTCCAGTTTTCAGGGATGGGTGTGCCGCACCACCAGCGTCCAGCGGGCAGCTGGTTCCCCCCTCTCTTAATCCCTCAGTCCCTGATGATTCCCAGCCGCGGGGGAGAGTTGGTGAGGAGCAGGGTGTTTTCTTCTCCATTTTAGCAAACATGTGCTGACCGAAGACATCGTGCACCGGGAGGTGACGCCGGACCACAAGCTGCTCTCCCGGCGGCTCCTGACCAAGACCAACCGGATGCCGCGCTGGGCAGAGCGCTTCTTCCCAGCTAATGTCGCCCACTCCGTCTACATCCTGGAGGACTCTATCGTGGACCCCAAGAACCGAACCATGACCACATTCACCTGGAACATCAACCACGCTCGTCTCATGGTAGGTGCTGCTGCTGGGCAGGTGTGTGGGGAGCAGAGGGGACACAGCAGTGCCTACGGTCAGACTGTGCCTCATGCAGGTGGTGGAGGAGCGCTGCGAGTACCGGGTGAACCCCGAGAACAGCAACTGGACCGAGGTCAAACGGGAAGCCTGGGTATCTTCCAGCCTATTTGGCGTCTCGCGGGCCATCCAGGTGAGCACTGCTCGAGCAGTAAAGCTGCTGCCCCCCCCTTGCTCTTCCCTTTCCTTGTACTGGTTTTACACCCTTTTGCCTTGTTTCCCCCCCTACCCAGTCCTCATAAGCTCTTGAGGCACCCAGAACCATCACTGTGAAAGTCACTGTGACTTGTCAAACTGGGACAAAACCCCAGGGGCTGTGTGTGACAGGGCTCACACCTTCACTGACTTTTGCCTTGCAGGAGTTTGGTCTGGCCAGGTTCAAAAGCAACGTGACCAAGAGCACTAAGGGATTTGAATACGTGCTAGCAAGAATGCAAGGTGGGCACCAAGGGCAGGCTGGGGCTGACCGGGACGGGTCTCTTGGAGTTAGAGGTCACACTGGGAACACTCCAGTCCACGGGCAGGTTGTGGCTTGAACTAATCTGACTCTGAAATCCTCACCCCTTGCCTTTGCCCTGTGTCTTGGCACAGCCTGCTCTTCCTGAGTGGAGCAGCCCAGCTGTGATTGCAGGGCTGGGCAAGGGTGGAGTGCAGGCAGGAGGGGATGGAACATGGCAACAGTGACATGCCTGTGGTTCCCCTTTGCAACGTGCCCTGACGTGCTGGGGTCAGGAGCGCCAGGCTCATCTTCCTCCCTGTGTGGGGAAGTGCCTCGGTGGCCGGGCCGGTCTAGCCGGCACTCCTGTGGGGTTAATAGCTTCCATGTTATAGGAGAAGCTCCATCCAAAACACTGGTGGAGACAGCCAAGGAAGCGACCGAGAAAGCCAAGGAAACAGCCCTGGCTGCTACAGAGAAAGCCAAGGACCTGGCAAGCAAGGCAGCCACCAAGAAGAAGCAGTACGTGTGAGGGGCCAGCTGCACCAGGACAGATAGGAGACTCCTTAGATTTTATATTTTTAAAGAAACTGTACAAGTCTGACAATCAGCTGCTGTTAGACCCTTTCTGAGATGTAATTATCATTAAAGAATCTACTCCCACCTCTGATCTGACTGAGGCTGGCCTGGCTAGAGCAGAGCCCAGTGCTGCTCTCCATTCTGGGGGTCCAGCCCTCTGCAGGGAAGACACAGGCCAGGATTTTACCAAGTGCCTTTACTATAAAGTGTCGGATCTGTACAAGAGAGCAGGGTGGCTGCGGGAGCATGAAGGCACGTTGCTTAACACACTCGTTTCCCCTTCGTGGCGCTCCAGGGGCAGAGAGCCTTCCTATAGCTGTGTCTGCAGTGGGCAGCACTGCCCCATACTCACGCCAGGCAGCCCCCAGACTGCCTGGGGGTGCACAGGGGGAGGCAGGAGGGTGTCCCTGTAACAGCCAGGCCTTCTTCCAGCACCTCTTCCAGTGCTTTGCAGTGCACAGCAGGTGCCACAGTACAGTGCCAGCCCCATGCACCCAGTGCCACAGCCAGTGCCACCTGGCTGTGGGGGGTACAGCCAGACTCTTGTCCCCACCTGTGGCCCCTTACCCTGGCAGCGGTGATGAGGCTGGCAGAGGCTGGGTTTCCGGCAGGAAGGAGGCAAGCAGGCAGTGCAGGGAAGGCAGTGGGCACCGTCAGGATTCGGGGCTGTGGGGGCTGGAGTAGCTGTGGTCCCTCCCGGTGCCAAAGCTGGGCAGCAGGTCCCCGCTGAACACCACGCCATCCACCTCTACCTCGGCATCCTCTGGGCACCGGGGGAGGCCAGGTCAGGCCCTTGGCTGCTTTCCCACCCTACCCCACCTTGTTCTTTCTTTGCCTTCTCTTACCTCCCTCGGAGGGCTCTGAGAGCTGGGATGAGTCCAGGCTGTCAGCCCGTGCCCGTTCCCCGTCAGCAGGCAAGAGCAGCCATTCCAGCCGCCGCTGCAGGCTCCGCTGCCGGTCCCGCAGCCGGTCCTTGGCCCTTCGTGCCCTCAGCTCCTGTTCCTCCAGCCTCTGTGGGGACCCAGAGAGCCGTGAGCGGCGTCCGAGCTGGGCGGCCCTGTTGCCACACGGGGCCCCCCGGGTGGTGCCGGGGCGACGACCCCCTCTCACCTGGATGTGAAGCCGGGCACGGTGCAGGAGGCTCAGCGTGGTGGGACGGGACGGCCCCGCGCCCACCGGCACCTGCTGCTTCAGCCGCTCCAGGCAGCACCGGAGCTGGGCTCTCCTGCGGCCGGGCAGGGGGGGAACGACACGGGGGTCAACCGCGGGAAGTCACGGGCACGATCATCCCTTGCCCCACCCCTTTTCGCCCCGCGCCCCCGTACCTGTGCTTCTCCAGCGCGTTGTGCACCGACCTGCCGAAGAGACCCCGGTGATCAGCACCATCGCCACCGGGCGCCGCCATCCACCCACCCATCCGCTCGCCCACCGCTCACCTGACGCTGCCCACGGCCCGGCGCGGCGGCGCAGGGCAGAGCGCGGCGTAGCCGTGCTCGGCCTCGGCCAGGCCGAGTGGGTACCGGTGCTCCCGGTGCTCCAGGAACTCGGCCGCCTGGAGCAGCACCTGGATGCTGGTGGCCGCGGGCTCCATGG
The DNA here is from genome assembly GCA_036785705.1 of Acanthornis magna. NCBI lineage: Eukaryota > Metazoa > Chordata > Aves > Passeriformes > Acanthizidae > Acanthornis > Acanthornis magna. Next base: position 8,833,314 of record JAWUZG010000092.1, read on the forward strand.
CGGGAGGGGGGAGGCCGCGAGCCGCGCGCTCATTGGTTGCGGGGCGCCCCGCGCCGCTGACGTCACCTCGGCGGGCAAACAAATTCAGGCGGGAAAGCGCGTGCTTCAAATTTGAATCGGCGGGAGGGGACGGCGCGGGCCACGCCCCCTGGGCCGGGCCACGCCCCCTGGGCCGGGCCACACCCTCGTCAGTGTTTAAGCCATTTAGCCCTTTGGCCACGCCCCTCCAGGGCACGCCCCCCGGGAAAGGTGCGCCCGCTGCCGTGCCCGCCCACGTGCGCGCCCGGTGACGCGCAGGGCGCGGATCGCCCGTGTCCGCCCATGGGAGCCGGCGGGAGCGCGCACACCCGCGCTGTCCCCAGGCCCTCATTCCCCACCCCACCGAGTCCACGGGCGTCCCCAGACCGGCCGCACCCACCAGCTCCTCGGGAATCACCGCGGCCCAGACAGACGGGTTTATCTCTTTATTAAAATCCACCGGGCGGAGGCGATGGGGAGAGAAGGGGAGCGCCGGGCCCCAGCCCCGGGGCACGGCACGGCACGGCACGGCACGGCACGGCACGGCACGGCACGGCACGGCACGGCACGGCACGGGCGGCCCCGGGGCACCCGCTGTCATGTGAGGGCTGTTTGCACCTTCTCAGGCCAGGCCCCGGGGGGAGACTCTGCCCCGGGCCCAACAGCAGCCAAAGTTCACCTGTAAAAAAACCACCACGAAGCACATTTCCAGCCGGGGGGCAGGTGCACGGCAGCAGCAGGCAGCTCACCGAAAGCAGAGCAGGCCACGGTGCATCAGGAGAGGCGGTCCTGCGCCCACCATCACCCCGTATGGGCTGCCACCGTGTGGGGGGTCCTGCCCCCGTGCATCAGGGGTAGGCCTAACACCATGTGGGGGGGTTCTGTCACCATGCCCACCAAACTCCAAGGAGAGTCATGGGGCTGAGGTGCTGCCTGGCAGTCCCAGAGTGGCCCTGGGCCCCCAGTTGTGTGGCCTCCTACGATGCAGATCTGGCAGAGGGGCTCTCACTGGCTCCGGGCGCAGCGGGACATGGCCGGGAGGTGTGTGGTGTAGCAGTGGGTGCAGACACGTACAGGTTTGGTCTGGCTGTAGTGTGGCAGCACTGCAGTGTTCGGTGAGCAGCGGGCACAGAAGATCTGCCGGGAGGCCAAAGAGGGTTTGAGCAGAGCCAGGTCCCCTGGGGAACCCCACATGCTCCATCCCAACCCCGTCCTACCTTCCCACAGCTGCGGCAGTGGTGCCGGCGGCGTAGCAGGGTGAAGGGCGAGTGGCAGGCAGAGCACTGGCTGCATGTGCTGTCCGGCACCCACTCGGGCAGGCGGCGGGCACCTGCTGGGCAAAACACATCAGTAAAAGGCCCTCACCCTGGCTCCCCTCACAGCCAAGATGGGGCAGAATCAGCCCCAGCCTCACACCCTGCCCCAGAGTCATGAAAGCTGGGCAGCCACTTACCTGCCCTCCGGAGCCCAGCAGCCTCTGCAGGGCTGGAGCACAGTGGGCAGTCGGCCACACGAGGAGTATCTGTCACACAGGAGTCACCATCCTTCTCTTCTGTGGGGACAAGGGTTGTGGTGCTCCAGCCAAACTAGAACCAGGCACTATGGCCACATTTTCCCCAAGCCTAGGGCTGTGGCCTTGTCTCACCAGGGATGGGTGATGGGCAGGGCAGAGAGGAGCAGTCCCACATGTCCTTGGGGATTACTCACTGCTGACACTCTGCTCCTCCAAGGGCTCCGCCTGCGAGGACACAATCTTGAAGACCGTTTTCAAGATGCTCCGCATGTCACTGGCAAAGTTGGTCTGGAGCTGATCAGCCACCCCTGCACCAGGAGGGTGGGGGTCAGGGTGCTGGGGTGTTCAGGGTGCTGGGGGTGTTGGCTTGGGGGTCACTCACCTGAGATGCAGACGAAGAGGGTGTGCAGCATGTCCTTGGTGCTGCTGTAGCGGGAGCGCAGCTCCGAGCAGCGGGCACCTGGGGTGGCAGCAAGTCCTGTCCCTGGGCTGCTCCCAAGGGGGTGAGGGCTGCACAGCGGGGAGGTGACCATTACACCAGGGGTGGTATGAGATGTCTCTGTCCCAGTGGACAGGGATCTACCATCTTGGCCCTGTTCCCTGCCCGCTGCACACCCCCGCTGCCAATCGGTGCTCAGGTCATCCACTGCACCAGGGCGTGCCACTCGCGTTGTGCAGGTGGCGGGTGGTGGGGTGGAACGAGGGACCTCCAGGAGACTGAAGGGAGCAGGGGGGTCCACTCTGGGCACAGCTGGGGGTGTGTCTGGACTGCAGGGATCCTCCTGTTCGGCTGTGCACAGGCTCTTCTCCAGCAGGCAGAGCTCCTCTGCTGACAGCACCCACAGCAGGTCCCTGTGGCGAGGGGTCGGCATCAGCCCCATGTCACAGCCCTACTTCTGCCCCACAGCCCCATCCATCACCCCCCACTGCACACCTGATCTTCTTCAGGAGGTTGTAGAAGGGACTGAAGACCCGGGACATCTCCTCAGGGCTCCGCTCCAGACTGAGGGGACCCTCAGGGTAGATGAGGAGGCCGCTGTGAGGGAACAGAGCCCAACTCACATCAGGGGTTGCCTGGGACCCCAACTCCCCATGGGGAGAAGGAGCTGGTACAGGACAGGGAACATACTCCCTTCTGCAGGGGCTGCACCCACCTGATAATGGCCAGGCGAGGGATGGTGAACATCAGCAGTGGTTCATAGCCATCAATCATCTCCTGGGTCAGATAGCCCAGGTGCAGGGCTCTGGGGACACACAAACACCCTTACAGTGGACCTGAGCCTGAGGATGCTGCCCATCCTTGAGGCTGGGGTCCCTGCCACCCCCACCTGACACACAGTGCCCCTCACTCACCTCTCCACTGTCTCACAGAAGAGCACAATGATCTCCTGCTGCCTGTAGATCTCTTCAGGAGACTTCACTGCCACCAGCGAGGACACGTAGCTGGAGAGATGGGGAGACTGTGAGGCCCTTACAGGCCTGGCATAGCCCCCCACCACCCCAACACCCTAACCCTAGCCCCTACCTCAGCTCAAACTCTGCAAAGAGCCGGTCAAATTGGATGAGCACAGCCCGGACATGTTCTGGGTAGGAGCTGGGCTGGCTCAGGCTCTGCTCCCGCAGCACTGTCCGGACCAGCTCCAGGCTGCAAAGCAGATTCCTGGCCTGGGGCCGCAGCTGTGCCCCATCTGACTCCTCCACCTCCAGGAAGGTCCCAGCCAGGAGACACTGCCGGGATAGGGACTGTCAGGAGCCAGCACCTAAGGCAGTGTCTAACACCAAGGTAAGCTCATGGTGGGGTGTCCTCACCCTGCGGAGCCAGACCTCCCAGACAGCATCCCCGGGCTCACCTCGGCAGCAAACAGCATGTGGTTCCCCAAGTTGTCCACCAAGAGCTCCTCGGGGAACTTGACCAAGTAGTCACGGCTGTGCCGCTGCGTGGGGATGCACTCCTCCATGATCCGCTCCAGGACGGCCAGCAGGTGAGCCTGGGGAGGGCAGGGGTGTCACCCGCGGCTTCCCGGGGGGACCGAGTCACACCGGGATTCGGGCTGTCCCCGTACCTGGCTGAGGTGGAGCTGGTTGAGGAGCACCAGGTATTGCTGCGGGTCCAGCTCGGCATCCAGCCCGTTGATCTCGGCCACCACCCGTGTCACCCTCTCGTCGGCGAAGAAGAACTGGGAGAGCAGGCGTGGGTCGGAACGCTGCGGGAAGAGCAGAGGGGTGATGGTGGGAGTACCCCGCATCTCCATGTGCTGCGTCAGCGGGATCCCAAATCTCCCACTCCCATAGTCAAGCAGGGTTCGGACCCCAAGGACCCATAAACACCCATTCGGGCAGGTACGTGGGACCTCCCACGGCAGCTCTGGCTCCTCCCGGGGAGCGCCGCCCTCCCCACCCACCCGTGCCTCAGTTTCCCCGGGGGCAGAGCAGGATGAACAAGCTCAGCCGCATCCCGGCAGCTTGGGCACGGATCCCTGCGTGGCTATAAACACCGGGAAAGGTCCTCAGGAATCCCCCCTCTTCCTCCTCCCGCTCCACCCCGAGGCACCCTCGCCGCCCCCCTGCGCCCGGGACTGGCGGAGCCCCTGGACGGTCCCGACGGGGGTCGTCCTGGGGCTCCGCCGGTCCCGGGCACAGGGAGGGCGGCCCCGGTGCACGCCCCCCGGTCTCACCTTGGGTCGGCGGAGCCATCGGCGGAGGGCAGCGGGCAGCATGGCGCGTCCCGCAGCTCTGCCGCCGCCCGGCTCCCCGCGCCCGCCGCTCGCCGACGGGGCGGGTCGGCACCGGGCACCGCCCGAGGGGCGGATCGGAGCGGTGTCCGCCCAGTCCCGGCACCGGGACGAGCCGTCCGCTCCTCGACGGACCGGTTCTCTGTGATGGGAAGGGTGAGGGTGCGTCTCCCGTGGGGTGGGATGGGTTTCACCGCCGGCTTTCCTTCCCGGTCTCGGTTCCTGTCTCAAATTCCCGACTGCAACCCCGGCTATCCTCCCCGGGGTCCTCTCTCCCCGCAGCGCAGCCTTCCGGGAACAAGGACACCCCAGCGCTTCCCACAGCCCCCCGAGCATTCCCGGAGTGATGGGAGAGGCACCCGCAGGCCTCTCTGTGCAGGGCATGGGGTGCGGAGCAGGGTAATGCAGTGGGAAGGAGGTAAAGTGGCCCCTCGGTGGGAGAAAGAGGGACCGAGTGGCCAAGAAGACGTCCCGGGGGATCTCGGAGTGTTTGGCACAGCAAAGCGCCCTGGCTGTGCCAAAGGAGATGTTTGCTCCAGACCTGGCACTGCTGGCCACAGGATGTGGGTGCTGATAATTCAGGTGGCTGAAAGCCTAATGGGGTAGATTCATGGGTAAAAAATCCGTGGAGCATGGTTGAACAAACACGGCAGCGGCACCTCCTCAGCTTCGGAAAGTCCCTGAGTCATGGCAGTGCCCAGGCTGAGCCAGATGGATGCAGGTGTAGGACTGGCCCCGGTGTTGGGGCTCCGTGTGTCCCCCACGGACTCCAGCTCTCTTTTCAGCCATGTCCTGGCTCCTGTGAATGGGGGTCTCTGTGCACAGTGAGCCTGGAGCCCTGCTTGTCCCACAGGTGCCAGCATATTTGGGCACTACAATATAAAGACGTAAAGCTATCAGAGGGTGTCTAAAGGAGGCTGCAAAGGTGGTGAAGAGTCGAGAGGAGAAGTCACATGAGGAGCTGCTGAAGTCCCTTGGTCTGTCCAGCCTGGAGAAGAGGACACTGAGGGGAGACCTCATTACAGGCAGCAAGCTTCCTCAGGAGGGGCAGCTCTGTTCTCTGCTCTCTGTGATAGTGACAGGACCTGAGGCAACAGCTGGAGCTGTGCCTGGGGAAGTTTAGATTGGATATTAGAAAAAGGTTCTTCACCCAGAGGGTGGTCAGGCACTGAACAGGCTCCCCAGGGATGTGGTCATGGCCCCAAGCCTGCCAGAGCTCCAGGAGCTTTTGGACAATGCTCTCAGGCATAGGGTGGGATTCCTGGGGTTGTCCTATGCAGGGCCAGGAATCATAGAATCACAGAATCACAGAATAGCTTGGAAGGGACCATAAAGACCATCTTGTTCCATCTGTCTGCCGTACACAGGGACACCTTCCACTAGCCCAGGTTGCTCCAAACCCTGTCCAACCCAGCCTTGAACACTTCCAGGGATGGGGCAGACACAGCTCCTCTGGGCAACCTGTGCCAGGGCCTCGCCACCCTCACAGGGAAGACTATTTTCCTAATATCTAATCTAATCCTGCTGTCTTTCAGTCTGAACCCAAGCAGTTGCACTGCGATGATCCAGCTCGGGATACGATCAGTCCGCCCCCGATCACGATGAAGGCACCGGCGCCCTCAGGACCCGCGGCAGCCTCGGGGAGCGGGGGCGGACTCGAACTCGCTGCGCTGCCGGCACTCCCCCTGGCCGCCAGGGGGCGCAGCGCTGCCCTCTCCCAAGATGGCGGCGGCGGCTTCACCTCACCGAGCGTTTCCCCCCTCCCTCCCTCCCTCCTTCCCGCGGGCAGGGGCCGGACGGGCCGCGCCGCCATATTGGCTGTTGTCCTGGCTGCGGCGGGCTCGCCATGACTCGCCGGCGGAACAAGGCGGCAACGGCGGCAACGGCGGCGGCAGCGGCGGCAGGTGGCTCCGGGCCTCGCCGTGACAGGGTGGCGGGTCCCGACGTCGGGCCTCCCCCGCCGCCACCACCACCGGAACCTCCCGCCCCGCCTGAGGTGGCGGCGGCGGCGGGCAGCGGCGGGGAGTCGGGCAGAGGCAGCGCGCAGGTACCGGGGTAGCGCTGCGGCGGGCGCGGAGCTGGCTCCGAGGGGGGTTCAACCTGGGCGGGGATGGGGCCCTGCCCCTTGCACCCCATCCCCCCCCGGGCCCTGCCCCATCCCCGCCTCGACCCCCGGCTCGGAGCATCCCTGCGGATGGGGCTCGGAGCGTTCCCACAGCGCCCCGCGGGAGGGCCCAGCCCTGCCACAGCCCTGCCGCTGGGCGATGGCAGGTGGCTCCAGCATCCTCATTCAGCGCGCCTCTGGCTGCCTGACATCCCTGCTGGACACACCTGGCTGCCGCCACCTGCTCCGGGTGGCGGGCAGGGAGCCGGGGGTGGGCGCTGGGCGTGGATGTGCTGGGTGGGTTGGGGACCACCGTGGTGTCACCCGCCGTGGTGATCCTGTCAACTGGGACACGGGGTTGCTTGGCTGCCCCCCCCTCACCGTGGGTGGGCAGGGGGGCTGTGCCCCCACTCTGCTCTCCTTGGCCTCTGACCTTTGCTTCACCTTGAGCCTGCAGACGCCATCTGTTTGGCAGCAGCGGTTCAATGCACGGCTCATTGTGGCAGGGCCCCGCTGTGCCGGCAGACAATGGGGGCCCCCTCACCCGCGCCACGCTGTGCTCGTCACGGCTGTCAGGGCTCCAACGAGCCCGAGGGATGCAGCCCAGCTCCTGCGGGGAAGCCCTAACCTGGCTGTGCCTGTGCAGGGAAAGTGTGAAGCAGCACGGGGGGCTGCACCCCACCCTGGCGCATCTGCGCTGCTGGCTGTGCAGAACAAAGAGGCGGGAGAGAGGGCTTGGGGCTCTTGGGTGACAGAGTGGGGGCATCTGTGATGGGTGAGGAGGGAGAGCTGAGGCTGCCAGACCCACGCTTCATATCCCTGTGGTGGATTGCTGTGGATCTTGCTTTGCAATGCAAGTTCCCTCAGTCTCACCAACCGGAGCGGTGGTGGAAGTTGCTGGTAGCTTCCCAGCCTTGCTTGGTGGCAGGGCTGGCTCTCTGGCATGCTGTGATCTTCCCAGAGGTCCAAAACACTCCCAGCTGGCATGTGGCAGGTTGGCAGCAGCTGGGTAGCCTGAGGCTGCTCTGCTCCAGTGGCAGAAGGTGCAATGCCACATGTAGCCTACAAGAATTTCCCTGGTTTGGTGTCAGCATCGTGAGGTCTCCTTCGCTGCTTCATCTGCCCCGCATCTGCGCTGGATCACACCTGGGTGACTCAGTCTGTGTGTCCTTCCTCAGGTGCTGCCCACTGCCAACCAGTCCGTGCAGACGTGCTGCCTGCTCTGTCACCGGGAGCGCAAGGACTGGGGAGGGCCGTCCCACAATGGGCTGGTTTCCCCGGGCGAGAGGCTGCCACCGGACTTCGTGCCAACGCTCGTGCAGAACCTCCTGGGAGAAATGCCACTGTGGATCTGCCAGAGCTGCCGGAAGAGCGTGGAGGAGGAAGAGCGACGGGCGGTGCAGGAGCAGGCCCTGGCGGTACGCGGCTACGGAGTTGGGGTTGGAAAGCCGGGGCTGTAACTGTGGCAATGTGACACTGACCACTCTATGGCACTGACTGGGTGTGCAGGTCCCATCCTTGCTGTGAGCTGTGTGTCCCAGACATCCCAGCCTTCTCTGCCCTGTCCAGGGCTGCTGCTGGCTCAGCAGGGACAGGCCGTGGTGTGGCAGTGTGTGGTGCTGTGGAGGCTCATCCAGCAGCCTGCCATGGCTTGGAACTGCCGGGCTGGGAAGGTTGACAGTGCCACTGCTTTCCTGCCAGCCCTGCTCCGCTGCGCGTTGCGCTGCGTCCCCCGGCTGCAGGGCTGCTCCCTTCATGACGCAGAGAGAGGCAGCGGCTGCCAGGGCAAGTGCCTGCCTGTGCATGGAGCTCGGGTAGAGGAGCTCCCTCCTGCCTGGTTTTGTTTAACCCTGCCCTGGTGTGAGTGGGACCAGCACAGGTGCATGGCCCTTGGTGTAGCCCAGCCTCTGGGAGCCAGGTTGTATTGGTGTTGGATGGATGGGGTGTTTGTCACTCACAGGACAGTGACAGAAGTGGTTCTTATGAGCTGATCACCTGCTGCAGTGGAGGGAGTCTTGGTTCTGACACCCTGGGGCCAGGGGCATCCCCTCACAGCTGCTTCACTCTGTGTTTTCTTTGATAGGTCTCGTTATCCCACACATCCTGCAAGTCGCAGTCTTGCGGGGGTGGCTCACACTCCTCTTCCTCCTCCTCCTCATCTTCGTCCTCCTCGTGCCACGGGAACTCAGGGGACTGGGACCCCAGCTCGTTCTTGTCTGCTCACAAGCTCTCGGGCCTCTGGAACTCGCAGCACACCAACGGGACCGCACAAGGCAGCCCCCTTGGGACCCCCACAGCTGCACTAGGTGAGTTGAAGCCGGCTGTGGGGTTGAGCAGAGCTTTCTGCCCAGTTCTTGGCTTAGGTGGTTTCTTTGTGGGCAAGGGTGGGCAGGCTGAGCCTCTGGCTCCCAGTGTCAGGAGTATATTGGGCCCCTTTGGAAAAGGCAGATGGTGCTGGGATTCAGCCCCAGCTCCGCTTTCCTTCCAGGCGACAAGCACCCTGGCCTCGCCCTGTCTCCGGAGTGTGCCAGCCAGGCGCCAGCCATGGCACCGGGGCTGAAGGCCTGTCCCTACAGCCACACGGCCTCTGCCACCTCCAGCAACGCCACCCCGGGCTCGCCTCTGCCTACCTCACTGGACTTCTGCAAGACGCTGCCGAAGCAGTTCAAAAGCTTGTGCCGGAGGGCCACCCCGCCAGGTGCGTGTGCAGGGACAGCACGGGCCACAGCCACCTGGCCTGCTGCTCCAGAGCCTTTTCCCTTGCCCTGCTCTCCATGGGGCAAGGCTGGATCCTGTGGGGGAGGCACACTGACCCCAAGGCCCTCTGTGAGCAGGGATGGCTTCTATCCCAAGCACTCCGACACCTGGGAGGAGAAACAGCTTATGCAAAGGTGGTGGGTGGCTCTGAGCATGGCCCTGGTCTGTGCAGCGCAGCCACTGTCTGACTCTCTGCTCCCACTCCTCTGCAGGTGAGGCCTTCCACTCCTCAGAGCATCATCAGCACTCCGACCTCACTGCTCCTCCCAACAGTCCCACGGGCCTCCCCTCCCAGCCACCGGCGCTGATCCCCTCCAAGCAGACACCTCCCCATCCGGGGCCCTTTGGCTCCCCGCCACACATCCCGCTGGGCACCTCCTCACAGGCCGCGCTCTTCCCTGCTCCCAGCGCGCAGGCAGCAGCCCCAAAGCCAGTGTCTGAGTCCCCTCCTGCTGGCGCGGCCTCACACAGCCCAGGGCCATGCAAGAGCCCTCACCTGCCCCCTGCCAACGTGCCGCTGCTGAAGATGCCGCCGCCACTGTCGGGCTGTGCTCACCCCTGCAACGGGCACTGCAGCACTTCTCTCATCCCACCTCCTGCCTCCCACCAGCTGCCCAGCACCAACAGGTGAGTAGAGGAGCCCTGCCTGCTCCCAGCCTCTCCTTGTGGGGCCATGTGCCTTTTCTCCCATCCCTGCCCATGGATGTACTTTGCCCTGTGGAGGGACTGGCCACCCTGGCATGGTGGTGCAGGGAGCTGCTGTCTTTGTGGGCCAGTTCTGCTGCTGCAGACCCCTGGTCTCTGAGTATCAAGCTCTTTCTCTCCCAACATGTGTTCTTCCTGCTGTTGTTCTCTGGTTCTGTGGTATGGAAGAGGCTGTGCTTGCTCCTGCTCCAGCTGAAAGACCCAAAGGAACTGCCTGGTCAACCTGCTGTTGGCCAACAGAGCCTTTGTCAGTGAGGCCTGTCAGGCAGCTGTGGCACTGAGCAAAGGTCCTCAAGAAGATGAAGCTTGTATATTTGTTTTGCTCACTTGCTCCCTTGGCCCTCTTTGGGCTGCCTGTACCCTGGAAGAGAGCACACTGGTTCCTCTCCACTAATTAGCTCTCTCTGTGGAGAGCCAGCCAGGTCATGAGCTGGAGAGTGAGGAGTGATGCTGTGGGCCGTGCTGTGGCCTCCCTTTCTCTGAGCTGGGTAGCCTGTGCCCATGTGAGCTGGGCCTGCCTGCACATGGGGATGTCTGGCAGCTGCACACGGTCCCAGCACCTTCCTCACCTGTACTACTTTTCACCCCCAGTGAGTACCCTGCCCTGCCCTGCTCCCAGCCCAGGGTCTGGCAGGGTGCTGCTTGCTGGGGCTCTGCTACACCAGCCTCCTTCTGGCCCGAGGCCCTGAGTACTGGGAATGATAGTGTCTGCTGCCATGGGCTCCTCTGGTATCTCCCCTAGAGGAGGAGAATGCAGGGGAGGGGCTTTGTCCTGCAAATCCTTCTGCTTGGGCACAAGCTTCCCCAGGAGAGCTGTTCCTACATGTATAGTATGGGGCAATTTTTAAGATCCCGTGGCGCCTGCTCACCTCTCGCTCTTCTCCCCTTCTCTTCAGGGACCCCTCTTGCAAAGGGCACAAATTCCCAAACGGTACCAGCTGCCACCCGCCACAGCCCTGCGAGGCAGACGAGGGGCTTGGGGAGGATGAGGACAGCAGCTCAGAGCGCAGTTCCTGCACCTCCTCCTCCACCAACCAGAAAGACGGGAAGTTCTGCGACTGCTGCTACTGTGAGTTCTTCGGCCACAATGCGGTGAGTGAGGGGCTGGTCTGCAGCCACCCCCGGTCCTCGTGTTGCATGGGGAGACATCACTTATTCCCTGTGCCCAGAGTGTGGAGGTGGGCAGGTCTGGCCACGGCTGTTTCCTGCGGGCACACACATCCCCCGCTTCCTTTCTACCCTGCTTCATCAGCCTGCTGGTCCCTTGCTCCCAACTCGCAGCTGCCTGCCCAGCCCCGGGGCTCGGAGCAGCCGGCCAAGCTCTGTGGCTTCACGGTGGAAGAGTTCGGTAGAGCTGTGCTGACTTGTCTCCCTGAGACCGTGGGGAAGGGAGTGGCTGGAAGGTTGTGGGGGGCTCTTGGGGGAGCTGGGGCTGCCTGCCCCTTATACTGGCTGGTGTCCGGCTGACAGCACTCACCTTCCGCAGCCCCCGGCCGCTCCCACAAGCCGCAACTATGCTGAGATCCGAGAGAAGCTGCGCTCTCGCCTCACCAAGAGGAAAGAGGAGCTGCCACAGAAACTAGGGCACAACAGCAGCTCAGGGGAGCCCGCTGTGGACCACCGCAATGTGGACGAGCTGCTGGACTACATCAACAGCACAGAGCCCAAGCCCTTGAACAGTGCCAAGGCAGCCAAGCGGGCACGGCACAAGCAGAAGAAGAAGGTGAGGCTGGGCAGGGGCCAGGGCTACAGTAGGCAGGCAGGGCAGGGCTGTGCTCCCGGCAGGGCTTTTCCTTCCCTCCTTGCATCCATTTGGGTTCTTGAACTCTGTGTCCCTTTTTCCCAAGGTGGCAGTGGTGCCTGGACCCATGTAGGACTCCCTCTGCCTCTGTTCCTTCAGAAGTTGGCCCAGCCCTCCCGGGTGCTTTGGGCTGCACTGTTCTACATGCTCCATAGCACATCTCTAAGACCATGCAAATCTCGTAGAGAGAAGTGGTGCCATGATGGCTCTTTCTGGTGCCTGGTGCCCAGAGCAGTGTCAGGTGTGCAGTGTCCAGCTGTTGCAGTGTCCATGGGGGACAAGTGACATTTTGGGGCCTGTGGAAGATGTGGGATGGCTGTGCTGAGCAGCTGCCCTTGGGTTTGCTGTCAGACAGAGCTGGAGCAAAGCTCCGTGGCCTGTGCCTGTGGTTCTGTGGCCCAGCCCGGATGATCCTCATGGCACCTGTGTTGCAGGAGAAGGAGAAAGCCCAGCTGGAGGCGGAGGCCCAGAAGCGGGCAGAGCGTGCCCCTGCAGCCAGCCAGGCCAGGGAGCCGGCTGAGGAGAAGCTGCTGGAGTGGCCAGAGCTGGAGCTGGAGCGGGTGAACAGCTTCCTCAGCAGCCGGCTGCAGGAGATCAAGAACACCATCAAGGACTCCATCCGGGCCAGTTTCAGTGTCTACGACCTCAACCTGGATGTCAATGACTTCCCCAAGAAGGCAGCTGTCCTGGAGCAGAAGAACCTGCTCTCCAACCTCAATGGGTCTTCTGACCTGCAGGACATAGACCTGGCGCTGGCCCCGCTCAGCCTGGGCCCTGCCAAGAGTCACACGCTGCTGCGGGGAGAGCTGAGCCCCCGATGGGGTGAGGGGCCTGGGGAGCCTCCACCAGCCCTGCCAGCTGAGAACGGTGTGGTGAAACGCCTCAGTGCCGTGCCCAGCCTGTCCCGCATGATCTGGGTGCAGTCCAAGGCTGCGGACTCTGCTGCGGATGGCAGCGGGCTGAGCCCGGAGCCCAAGGAGGGACCGCAGCCCAAGGGGACGGAGGTGCCAGAGTCGGTGCCTGCGGGGAGCCGGCAGCGGAAGAACAAGCGGCAGAACGGGCAGGCAAAGAAAGGAGAGAGCAGTGTGGCTGTGCCCGGCGGCCAGGCCCGGCTGGAGAGCCCTGGTGTGAAGGGGCAGGTGCTGGGAACCAAGCACCCTTCCAAGGCCAGTGCCCCGGAGCCACAGCGGGCGGGCAGCTGTGCTGAACCTGGGGAGAGCGGCAAGGGGCAGCCCTGGGGCTGCGGCAGCGCCAGGACGGAGAAGGAGAGAACTGGCGAGTGGAAAGGCCGGAGAGGAGAGGGCAAAGCAGAGCTGCTGGAGTTGGTGCAGCAGCAGCAGCCACCTGCCCTGGCCACCCCCCCTGCCCTGGGTGGCTCCCCGCAGCCCAAGGGCAAGAGCAGGAAGAGCCGGAATAAGGTGGAGAAATCCAATACCTCGATCGGTGAGTGCTGTGAGTGCCGCTCTGTGCCACCATCCTAACGGTGACCCCTTGCCCAGCTGGCAGCCCCTTGCCTGTCTTGCAGCGCTGACCTTCTGCTCTGCTTCCCCAGATGATGTGTTCCTGCCCAAGGACCTGGACGGGGCAGAGATGGACGAGACTGACAGAGAAGTGGAGTATTTCAAGAGGTGAGGGGGGAGCCCCGGGGGACTGAGCTCTGCCAGTGGGGCTGGAGGCACGGAGGGGCTGGGGTCACAGAGGAGCTGGGAGTCCCGGGGGACTGGGGGCTGACCTGGGCTGTCGTCTCCCTGTCAGGTTCTGCCTGGACTCGGCCAAGCAGACGCGGCAGAAGGTGGCCGTGAACTGGACCAACTTCACCCTGAAGAAAACCACTTCCAGCGCAGCTCAGTGAGGTGCGGAGGGGCCACCCCTACCCACCCACGGCCGCTCGCCTCTCCTCACTGTGCCCCCCGCCTCACCTCGGTGGGGTCCCCTCCTTCGCGGGGGGCCCCGGTGCTCTCCTGCCCCGCGGGGACCCCCGGGGCTCCCTCCATCCTCCTGCCCCTCCCCGCGGGGTGATCCCGGCCGTCCCGTCCCCCTCTCCGCGGACACGCGGCTCCCCGTGCCGCGGGGAAGGACCGTGCTGGACCCAATAAAGAACTTTTTAATTTTTTATTTTATTTAAACCCCGCTGTCTGCTGCTTTCTGCCGGGCCGGGGAGGTTGGGGGGCGGGAGGGAGGGATGTGGAACGCGTTCTGCGCAAGTTTGGCCGCCGCGGGGACCCGTCGGGCAGAGTCGCAGGTCCCGCCCGGTGGCGCGTTGTGCGTGTTGCTAGGCGACGGCGGTGTGCGTGGTGACGTCACTTCCTAGGTCCCTTCCGGGAAGGAGCCATGGAGGCCGTGCCGGAGCGGAAGGTGGGAGTGGGTCCAGCCTCCGGTACCGCCTGCCCTGCGCTCCCGGTGCCGCCCCGGGCCCCCTCTCACCGCGCGTCTCCCCACAGAGGCAACGCGAAGAGCCGGCGGACACGTCCGACCTGTCCGGAGAGGATGATGACGACTACGTGCCCTACGTGCCCGTCAAGCAGCGCAAGCAACAGATGGTAATGGGGTGACGGGGCTGCCCGGGGAGGGCTCCGAGCGGTCCTCCCGCCGCGAGGCCGCTCACTCCGCCTCGACCCGCGTCCTTCCAGCTGCAGAAGCTGCTGCAGATGCGGCGGAAGGTGGTGTCGGAGGAGGAGCAGCGGGACAGCGGGAGCGAACAGCGCGGGGACGAGGATGACATCCCGCTGGGGCCCCAGTCCAACATCAGCCTGCTGGACCAGCACCAGCACCTCAAAGAGAAGGCTGAAGGTAAGGGAGGAGCTGGTGGGGGGACTGGGTGGCTTTCAGAGGACAACAAACCCTCTCACTGTTTCCTGGCTCTTCCGCAGCTCGGAAGGAGTCAGCCAAGGAGAAGCAGCTGAAGGAGGAAGAGAAGATCCTGGAGAGTGTGGCAGAGGGCCGAGGTGAGTGGGAGCTTTGTGTCTCAAATCTATCTCCAGAGTTCCCAGGCCAGTAGGAGAACTGTTCCCTGCCTTGGGAATGCTCATACCCGGGGGTGGGACTGGAGGTGACAGTGGGCCCCCTCATTTGGCACTGTCTGGCTTAGCTGAGACATGGCTGTGACAGGGCTCTGGGCACAGCAATGCCTGTGCTCAGAGGGGCTGTCAGTGCTGCTGTTTCCCCTCCTCTGTATCTGGACATGATCTTCCAAGCTGTTTGTCCAAGTAGTTCTCAGTAGGGTTAATGTGGATGTGGAAAGTTTGCTCTGACTCATCATCTTTGTTCCTGCAGCTCTGATGTCAGTGAAGGAGATGGCCAAGGGCATCACCTATGATGACCCAATCAAAACCAGGTCAGTTTCACAGCACAACACAGAGTTTGTCCTTCTGAAAACATCACTTTGTCATGGCTGAAGAGAACTAGAAGCCACAGAGTCTTGCAGGAGCAGTGCGGCTCTGCAGCCTCTTGCCTGAGTGACTGGCTTTTGTGCCATTGTCTGTGAGATCAAAGGCAGTTGAGTCACCTTAGATATTGTTTTATATACAGTAAGGCTTGATAAAGCACGTTTATGTTAAACTAGAAGGCCCGAGGGTGGATCTTCAGGTCTGGGAGGTCACTCAACCAAAGGAAGAGGCTAGAGGAGCCTTTGGAGCCAGTGCTGCTCGAGGCAGCATTGTCAAGGTGGTGATTGATGAAGGGTTGGACTCAATGATCTCAGAGGTCTTTTCCAACTTCAGTGATTCTGAGGCAGTGTCACGGAGAAGGTTGAGATGTGTCCAAACGTTTTTGGCATGTTCCATCCACCATCCATAGGCTGTTCTCAGCTGTTAGCTTGGCACTTTTCACTGAGATTTTGGGGGTGGATTTAACACATAGAACTGGATTAGATTTGCTCCTATGCTCACTCCACAGAACCCCTTGAGGTTACCTGTTATACCTGGGTGGATGTTGGAGCCTGACAGGGAGTTCCCATGAATTTCTCCATGGGAGCTGCTGGCTCTGGAGACCTGGCCTCATTCTGCACCGTGACCTGTTTCTGTTGCTTTCACAGCTGGAGAGCCCCTCGCTACATCCTGGGCATGTCGGAGGCACGGCACGACCGTGTGCGCAAAAAGTACCACATCCTAGTGGAGGGGGAGGGCATCCCGCCCCCCATCAAGAGCTTCAAGGAGATGAAGTTCCCAGCAGGTAGGCCAGGAGAGAAGCCTGGAAGAGATTCCAGCTTTTTTTCTGGCTGTTAGCCTGAGGGGTGTTTCACTGGTGGAAGAGCTGCTGCTGGGACCTGAGTGGGAGAAGAGATATCATGAATATGTGTTGTCCCTTGTTCTCTGACAGCTATCCTGAGAGGTCTGAAGAAAAAAGGGATCCAACAGCCAACACCCATACAGATCCAAGGCATCCCCACAATGTGAGTGCTGTGTTCCCATCCCAGAGTACAGAGCGGTTGCTCCCACAGCCCACTCAGTGATGTGGACTGGGTGCTCTTCCCTGGTGGCAGATGCACTCTGTCACCTTGCTCAGCCCTGGAGGTTTGAGCTATTCCATGACGTTCCTCCTCCCCATTGGACCCATTTCCCTGGCAGCCTCTCAGGAAGGGATATGATTGGCATTGCATTCACTGGCTCTGGGAAGACCTTGGTGTTCACCCTCCCGGTGATCATGTTCTGCCTGGAGCAGGAGAAGAGGCTGCCGTTCTCCAAGCGAGAGGGACCCTATGGACTCATCATCTGTCCCTCGGTGAGTGTAGGGAGAAGGCTATGCTTGACTTGCAGTGGCAGTCCTAAATTCTGCCTGCACAGAGGTGTAGGAATGAGCTGGTTTTGTCTCTGTAGCGGGAGCTGGCCCGGCAAACCCATGGCATCCTGGAGTACTACTGCCGTCTGCTGCAGGAGGATGGGCTGCCCCCGCTGCGCTGTGCCCTCTGCATCGGGGGCATGTCTGTCAAGGAGCAGATGGAGACCATCAAACAGTAAGACCTTATGGGGGTGTCCATGGGGCTGGAGCTGTTCTGTTTTCTGGCAGGGGGCTAAGGAGTGGCACCCCGGCTTCAGGACAGTGTGGGGGTGAAAGTGATGTGCCAGGGAGGCGTGTCCTGCATGGGGCAGGTATCCTGAGGGCCTGACTGTGGCCTCCTTGCATCTCACAGTGGGGTACACATGATGGTGGCAACCCCTGGGCGCCTGATGGACCTGCTGCAGAAGAAGATGGTGAGCCTGGATATCTGCCGGTACCTGGCCTTGGATGAGGCTGACAGGATGATTGATATGGGCTTCGAGGGGGACATCCGTACCATCTTCTCCTACTTCAAGGTAGTGAACTGCCACAGTAGGAGCACCCCAAAGCTCAATCCTTCACCAAGTTGGGTGAGTGCTAAAGGCTTCTTCCCTATGCAGGGCCAGCGACAAACCCTTCTCTTCAGTGCCACAATGCCCAAGAAGATCCAGAACTTTGCCAAGAGTGCCCTGGTGAAGCCCATCACCATTAATGTTGGACGGGCAGGTGCTGCCAGCCTGGATGTTGTGCAGGTGAGGTGTTTGGGCGCTCCTTCATGCCTGTGTGGGAGGCCAGAAGCATTCATGAGGGCATTTAATGCCTCCCTCTGCTAGGGAGCTGGGGTTCATGGTCCTCTTTCCCTGCCAGCTAAGGGATACCAAGAAGTGGCAGTTTCTCTGCTGCCTGACCCATCCCTGTGCTTGTTCCTAGGAGGTGGAATATGTGAAAGAGGAGGCCAAAATGGTGTACCTGCTGGAGTGCCTGCAGAAGACCCCTCCACCTGTGAGTATGCTGGGGACAATGGAGGGCATGGAGGGAGCTGTGCAGGGTGGGCATGTGACTGAGCCATGCTCCACGTACGAGCAGGTCCTGGGACCAACAGTGCTGTGTGCTTTGCTCAGCGAGAGGGAATGGGCTTCTCCGGGGGGCTGTGCTGATGCCAGCAGTGCCAGCCTGCAGAAAGGGCTCTGCTGTGACGCTCGTGCTCCTGCAGGTGCTGATCTTCGCAGAGAAGAAGGCAGATGTCGATGCCATCCATGAGTACCTTCTGCTCAAGGGCGTGGAAGCTGTGGCCATCCATGGAGGGAAAGGTCAGTGAGGGTCCCAGGGAGGGCTGGGCTGTGGTGTGACCCCACTCCTGCCAGAGATGAGTGTGGCCACAGGAGGTCCCAGCATGGAGCAGTTGGTGATAGGGTGAGAAAGGGCCGTGGCAGTGTCAGGAGTGAGCTCCACATTGTACATAGCAGGCGTAAACACAGTGCAGGTCCTTATGGGATGTAGAGGCCCCTCTGCTCCTTCATGGGGAGAAAGGCTGCCTAAGGAAGCGATGCTTGGCGCTCTGAGGCCATAGTGGTTGCTGCAATAGGTAGGGCTGGGAGCTCTGCTCTTGCTGATCTTCTCTGCTGGGCCTTTGCAGATCAGGAAGAACGGACGAAAGCCATCGAGGCCTTCCGGGATGGGAAGAAGGATGTCCTGGTTGCCACTGACGTTGCTTCCAAGGGCCTGGACTTCCCAGCTATCCAGCATGTCATCAACTACGACATGCCAGAGGAGATTGAGAACTATGGTGGGCATTGGGCCTCGTGGGAGGGGTCTAGAGCCAGCAAGGCTCTGTGCTTGTCTCTGCAGTGTTTTGGGGCAGGGTTGGTCTGTCACACTGCACTCACCTGGGGCTGATCCTGTCCCTGTCTCCACAGTTCACCGCATCGGGCGTACAGGCCGTTCGGGCAACACCGGCATTGCCACCACCTTCATCAACAAGGCCTGTGGTGAGGAGCAGTGCGGGGCTGGGGGCTGAGGACTGGAGGAGACAGCTGGGGTGTGGCAAGGGGGTGTTCTGAGCAAGCAGGGTGGCTGGTGGATGGGAGATGGTAGTGCTAGGCTTTGTGTGACCCATGTCTCTGCCCCCAGACGAGTCAGTGCTGATGGACCTGAAGGCTCTGCTCCTGGAGGCGAAGCAGAAGGTGCCACCTGTGCTCCAGGTGCTGCAGTGTGGGGACGAGACCATGCTGGACATTGGAGGTGAGAGACCCCAGGCTGACACAGGGACCCCTGCAAGCCTGCTGCAAAGCCTAGGCTCCAAACAGGACCCCCAGCTCCCAGTGCTGCAGCACTGGGGAGACACTGGTGTAGCCCCTTTGCTCTGGGGTGGGGGCTGCTGTCTTGGTGTGGCACTGTGCTGTCCTGGCCCTGACCCTGTCCCTTCCATTGCAGACGAGCGGGGCTGTGCCTTCTGCGGCGGCCTGGGCCATCGCATCACTGACTGCCCCAAGCTGGAGGCAATGCGGACCAAGCAAGTCAGCAACATCGGCCGCAAGGACTACCTGGCCCACAGCTCCATGGACTTCTAACCTGGGGAGCATGTTGCCCACACTCCCCCTGCATGGGCCTGGGTTCCCTTTCAGCCCAGGGGCCTGTCAAGACTTTTGGTCACCGGGACTGTTGCCAGCTCAGCCTGGTGAAGCTCCTGCTCCAGAAGGAAATGTATGGAGCTATGCTGCAACAGCCCATTACATCAGTTGTGTGTTGGGCAAGCAGGTAGCGGTGCCTGAGGGCAAGAGAAAGCCCCAGGTGTGGCAACTGGTCTGGCCAGCTGCCTGCTGCCCCTACTAGTCCCCTGCAGTGGTGGGGTCAGGGTCTTGGGTTGCTCCTTACAAATCCCCCCAGTTTCTCTGGGTCCACCTGCCTCACCTGGATTTGTGCATCCTCGGTGGGTGGCTGTTGCCATCTCCCCAGATGCGCTGGGATGCAGCCAGGGTGAGGCAGAGCATGTCAGGCGCTCCCCAAGGTGCTTCCTGTGCTCTGCCCCCGCGTTCTGCCCCACTGCCCTGCTGCAAGGGGGAGGGCAGGCGCATGGACACCTCCTATGGCCCAGCCTCTGCCCCCCATCCCACACCCCAAAAAGGGGAAGTTGCTCTGAGAAGGAAGTCTGCCCCATGCCTTTCATTCGGCTGCAGCAGTCACATTTTCTCTGTTGTGGGAGCGTCCCTGATCCTTGTACTGGCAGCCAGGGTGGACTGGGCCCATGGAGAGACCAGTGAAGGATGGAATCCTCTATGTGCAGCACTCCAAATTTGGAAAGGTAAAGCGTGGATTTGGGGCTGGTAGAGGGTTGCCCTGATAGGATGTGATGCCAGTCCTGGGACTGGGCCCTCATCAACCTGGGAAGGGGGGCCTGGAGCCAGACCCCTTGGAGCTGCCCTGGGGGGAGCCCTGGGCTCTGCAGCCCTACAAGTGGGGCTCTCCCTGCGGCTGAGAGGACTCATCTGTGTGGGGACCCACTCTGGCTCACCCCCACGTGGGGTCCTTCTCACTTGGTCACCGTCTAAATCACAATGAAAGAATAAACGTGCGTTAATGCGGCACAGCTCCAGTGTGTGTGTGGGAGCGGGGCAGCACGTGGGATGTGGGGGGCCAGCGCCATGCAAGGGACACCCTCATGGCTTGGACTGCTCCCCTGTGCCCTCAGAGTGGACACAGAGTGCCACAGCCCTTTGGGGAGGGTATGGGTGACATGGTGGGAATACTGTGGGTTGGGCCAGCCCCAGGGAGCTGTCGGTGAAGTGGGCCCTCAGGCGCACACCGCCATGTTCTGTGGAGGTCTCACTGGATGTGTGGGGCTGCAATCACACTCCGACCTCCCTGCTGAGCAAGTGCCAAGCCCTGGAAGCGCAGTGGGCAGCCTTGCGTGTGAGGAGCGGGTGCCCTGCCATGTAGGACGCAGGTGGGCTAGGGGTGGTGGGTATTTTGGGTGCTTGGCTGCATCTAGTTCCTGCAGGGCGGAGGCCCTGCTGCACTTTTGAGGTACATGGTGGCACGCGCCCCCGCTATCCCATGACAGACTGGGAAGGTGCTGGTGCTGCAGAGGCTCCCCTGGGAGGAAGCGGGCTGCTCGGCAGATGTGAGGCTGCCAGCAGGAGCCTCAGCAGCTCAAAATGGCTTTAATTTGCATCAGGGTCTGTCCTGAGAACAGCTCAAGAGCTCAGCTGCAGGGCGGCAGGCCGGCACTTGCAGCAGGGAACAAAGAGCAGGACCTGGTGCTCAGGGAGCCAGGAGTGAGCATGACTCACCCAGCGAGCCATGCCAAGCCTGCTCGGGGCAAGGCCCCCCTCAACCCAGCTTTGGGCCTGCCCTGCCCCACAGTTCGGGGGTCTGTGCTGGCTCCTGTTCCCTGTGCCCTCCAACAGCACCTGGTGGGTGCAGCCCGGGACTCTCTTATGCCCCTTGTGCCCTGTACGGCTCTTCCTGAGCACTCCTGGCCCTGCGTGGAGGGCAGTGCTGCCAGATGCAGCAGGCAGCTCTTTGCTGACCCATTTTTTCCCTGCTTGTGGCCTTCCCTGCATTAGAGGTCCTGGAGGAAGATGCGAGCCCAGCTGTTTGCTGCCAGCCCCTCCGGTGTGGCTCGCATGGAGAAGTTTGATGTGCGGGATGATGGCACAATCCCGCAGAAGACATCCCTGCAACGGTGTGCCCGCCGGGTGATCCGCCTCTCTGACTGTGTCTCTGTGGGCCCGGCAGGCACAGAGAGCTGCCCCAAAGCCACCGCCGCCTTCTACCTCACCACCACGGAGAAGAGCTATGTGTTGGCAGCCGAGCAGAGGGATGAATGGATCACCCAGCTCTGCCAGCTGGCTTTCCAGGTACCAAGGGATCTGGCAGAGCCAAGAGCCCTTGTGGTGCTCCTGCTTGGTTGAGCTGGGGAGCTCCAGGGCAGGCAGGGGGCTTGTACTCCTCCCTGTCCCAGGCCATGCTCATGTCCCTTTGTTGCAGGGTACAAAAGAGAGAGCACCAAGTAGTGCCGGGACCCAGCCCAGCCTCGCTGTCCCCATGGAGGAAAACTCCCTCTACTCCTCCTGGCAGGACCGTACGTGCAGGGGTGGTGGATGGGTGGGCTGCAGCTTGGTGCTGCAGTGCTGACCCCTGGCTTGTTTTGCTCCCGCAGTGACCGAATTCCTGGTGCTGGCTGTCCAGACGGATGCAGCCACCCGCTGTGGCCTGCATGGCCACTACCTGCTCTCTGCCCTTCCCCAGAGCCTCACGCTAAAGGACCCCCAGTCCCGCCAACCCCTGCTCACCTGGCCCTACCCCTTCCTTCGCAAGTTTGGCCAGGATCAGGTGAGTCACCCACTCCCTTCTTGGGGCTGTTGCTTGCCCAGGGTGGGTGCCAGCCCCTCACCCTCCCCTCTAACCCTGCAGGCTGTCTTCTCCTTCGAGGCTGGCCGCCGCAGTGACTCCGGAGAGGGCACCTTCACCTTCAGCACCCCAAGGGCCCCTGAGCTCTGTCGGGCTGTGGCTGCTGCCATTGCCTGCCAGCAGCAGGGCAAGGACGCCCCGGACCCCAGACTCTTCTGTGTCTCAGACCCCCAGCTCTTTGCACAGGGCCTTGAGCCCCAGCCCTGGGGGCCTGGGAATGATGATCCCCAGCCCAGCCCAGCCCTGGGGGGGACACAGCCTGCCTCCCACCCCCCTGCCAGCCTCCTTCACTTCACCCCACCAGAGGCAGAGGGCTCACGCCCCATCATCTATGCCTCCATCGCCCGGGGCCAGCAGCCCCTCTTTGCACCAGGGCAGCCAGGCTCCGGTGAGCCCTGGGCCGTGGGGAAGCCGCTCCCTGAGCATCTCTATGAGAACATCTTCACTGCAGAACCACGTCCAGCCGGGGCGCAGGAAGAGGAGGAGGGAGGAGAGTTGTACCTGGGGTGCCGGCAGGCCCCCGAGGGTCACAGCAGCGAGGGAGGTCCCCTCTATGACAACCGGGCCACCCTGGCACAGACTGCCCGAGCCACGGGCTGGGGGCGTGGGGGGCAGGAGGCACTGTCTGGGCGCTCTGGGCACAAGCCTCACACCACCCTCCGGGCTAAGCTGGTGCGGCTGCTGAGCCGGGAGAGCTCAGGAGCGCGGGACTGGGCCTGATGTCGCCGGTGCCGTTCGGTCAATAAAGGCTCCTCCCGAACTCGGCTCCGCTGCTGCTGCGGGAAGCTGGGGGGGGGCGGGCGGGGGCAGCTCGCGCCTCCCCGCTAGGGGGCGCCGCCGTGCCCGCCCCGGCAGGCAGAGGCGCGCGCAGTGATTGGCTGAAACTCCCGCTAGCTCCACCCCCTCCGATCCTATATAAGGTGGGTCCGGGCCGGGCGGGGGCGGTGCCCGGGTTCGAGTCCCGTGTCGGCCCGTACCGCCTGCTCTCCTCCCGCCCTCTTCGCCGGGCCCGCTGGCCGCGGGTGAGTGCAGGGAGCCGGGCCGTGGCGGTGGGCTCCGTCCTCTGCCGCGGGTGATGGGGGCGTCAGAGGTGGAGGGCTGAGGCCTGGCTCAAGGCGTAGGCGGGTGGTCGGGGTCGGGGCCATGTGGGGGGCAGAGCCGGCGTCCCGGACCTCCGGGAGGGGCGGTGGTGTGGGATGGGGAGGGCTCGCGGGGCCCTCCGCGGGGCAGGGTGGTGCTCCCCAGCAGTAGGAAGAGCTGCCCAGCCTGTGCACGGTGGGGACCCCCGGTGCAGCCGGGCCCCCGTCCCGCCGGGGAGGGGTGGGGGGTATCCGCCCGCTCCGAGCCGCCCAGTCCCGGCGCCTCGCTGGGGCTTGCGCGGCTGCCGGGCGCCGGGAATGCCTGACACGCAGCTCTTCCCCCGGCCCTCCCGAGCAGGGAGCGGGCTGGTGTCGTCTTACACGCCTTATATAGCCCGCAGCGGCCCGGGGAGAGCGGGGGCACGCTGGCCCCCGGCCCTGCAGCCGCCCCGCCGGCCCGTGCGAGGCGTGGGGAGTCCCGCACCCGGCCCTGTCCGCCCTCGGGAGGAAGGTCCTGGGGGCGTTCGTGGGGGTCTGGCGGCTTCTACCAGGTAAAGGGTGGCAAGAGGCTGGTGCTGGCCCATTTGCCCGGAGCCTTGGCCGGCTGACAGCTGTCAGGCAGGGGAGCGCCGGGATTCCCTCCTGCCGAAGCCCCGGAGATGGGCTCGCTCCCAGGGAGCATCTGCTCGGCCGGCTGCCGGAGCGCCAGCCTGGCTGCTCTGCCAGGCGCCTCGGGTGGCATCACGCAGCTCCTGTGCTGCTGTTGCTGTTAATTCATCCGGCAAAAATGCTTCTGGTTCGTATCCTTCTGTACCTGCTGTTGCTCCTCTGCGGTCTGAACAACCTTGGCTCTCAGCAGCAGGAGATCCTGGGGTGCTGCAATGGAGAGCACATCCCAGGTTTGGGAGGAGAGCAGAGCCCACAGACACTCCACTGTGGGTGGCAGCAGGGCTGTGCCTGACTCCCTGGCACTAGTCAGTGTTAGCCTGGGCCCCTTAGCTCTGACGTTGCTGGAGGAGATGCTGATGGATTTGGGGTGCGTCTCTAACCACAGTGTAGGATGGTCAGGGTGGAGTTACAGCTGGAAACGTGACCTGCCTCCTGTCCTGCCCTGCTAGGCGCCGAGCCCTCTCCTCGCCTGCTCTCCCTGCATTGTTCCCACGTACCCTAACACCGGGATCACACCCTCTTCCCTTGCAGAGATGGGCGACATGGAGTCCTACAAGGTGATGCTGAACGGGCCAGCACCATGGGGCTTCAGGCTGCAGGGAGGGAAGGATTTCAGCATGCCACTCTCCATCTCCAGGGTAAGAGAAGCCAAGGCTGGTGACACCCATCCTTCCTCCTGCCTCTGTGGGAGGGAGGCCGCAATGGCTGAGGCAGAGTCATACGGGGGATGTAGATGCGCCGGGGCCCCGGGAATGCTGCATCCTGCCCTGCCTGGCTCCATGTGGCCTCCTCGGTCCCTTATCAGCTGCAGCGCAGAAGGGGGGTGTTCCGGGCAGAGAGCTGCAGCAGAAATGTGAAATTCTGCACAGCCTCTGCAGAGGGGGGGCAGGGGAGGCCCACTTCCGGAGTGTACCCACCACAGCAGGACGGGATCTGCTCTCTGAGATGTGGGACTGGCTTCCTGGTCTGCACCCCACTGCTGGGCTTGGCATCCCAGGACCTGCCCAGTGCCCTTCTGCCATCCCTTCCACAGCGCAGCTTCCAACTCCATGCCTGAGCTCACTCCTGAAATGGGCATGGAGAGGAGGAAGCTGCGCTGCTGCCTGCGCAGGGACGTGACTCCCTCCACAAAACTGTCCCATTTCTCCAGTGAGTGCCATTCTGCCACAGCTGGTTGTGCCTGAGGCTGCTGGTTTGAGCCTCTCCTGTTGCAGTGCTCCTGGTCTGACCCCAAGTGTGTGCAGGTCCCTGGCCCTGGGCGGGTGCTGGCCACAGCTCTGGCCACGCAATTGCCTTATAAGCCTTGGAATGTGACTGCATCGCCTATGCTGCTGGCGCTCGGGCAGCTGGCACGGAGGCTGCCTCTCAAAGGACAGCTTTGCTCGTGGCATCGAGCACTGCGTGGGGACCTGCCCCTGGCACGGGCCAGGCACTGCATGCCTGTCCCAGAGGGCAGGGATCTCCACAGCATCTCAGCATGGAGCACGGGCCCTGAGGGCACTGTGTGAAGCTGGAGTCGCCAGTGCCTCTGCCCTGGGGCCTGCTGATCTCTGCTGAGCACGCAGAGACGGCTTCAGCGAGTTTATTCTCTAAAAAATGTTTCTCTTGGCTGCGAGCCAGTGCTTAACAAAGGGTCTGGTCGGATGGAGGAGCCTCCCAGAGCCCGGGGCAGGGGCCTTGTGAAGCAGCACTTGGTGGGGCTGTGGCAGTGCTGCGTCCTGGGCTGGGGCAGTGAGGACATTCCCAGGGGATGCAGCCAGCTTTGGGGGGCTCTCTGGCAAGGCTGGGCTGCATGGCAGGGTGGTGTGCTCTGATGGGCAGGGGCGAGCCTGTGCTGCTCTACACTCCAGAGGCATCCCCAGCCCCAGAGCTCCTGCCCAGAGCGTGATGCTGTCCTTGGCCACTGCTTCCCGTGAGCTGGTCCTGCCACAGCGGGCTGGAAGGAAACATCCTGCCCTAGTTTTCTGGGCTGCAGTGGGTTCCTGCCCTGCATGGGTGGGCAGCACAGGGCAGTGCTGGTGTGTCCATTGGCTTGACTTTCATCTGTGTCCATCGCTGTGACACTTCTGGGTGAGCAGTGAGGCTGCTTCAGCTCACTGATCACACAAAAGAGGGGCCACCATGGCCCTCTGAACATGTACCTCGTGTGGCAAGGGGCTCTGCAAGGGTGCTGACACCTTGGCTAGGCAGGCTGTAAACTATGGTCCCTGTGCTGGAGCCGGGGTAAGGGCTGCAGTCTGGGGAGCTTGATGTTGTGTGGCACATCCTGGCACCTGCCAGCTGGGGAAGAGGAGAGACCCTTTGGTGCTGCTGACAGGAAGGCGCTGAGGGATGCCCTGAGGGAGGCTCTGTCCTGGATGCCCCTGGACAGGGCAGTAGGTGAGCACCTCTCTGGATGTGGTGATGGATGTGCAGGGAACAAAAGACTGACTGGGTGGAGAGGGGAGGAAGGAAGCCCTGGTTAGCGGGCCTGGGTGGGAAGAAGGAGGGCTGGCACTGCCATGGCTCCTGGCTGAGCTGGCACCTGTCAAAGAGGTTTCCTGCACGTTTGCATGGAGGGGGACGGGAAGTGCTGACCAGGCTGGGTGAGGCTTTGTGACGCAACCTGACATGCTCTCCCCTTCCTGGGCAGCCATGTGAAAACCTCTCCCAGCTCCTACTCCTGCCTCCAAACCCATGCAGCCACCCCGTGCCCTCCCCAGCCCTCCAGGGGCAGCAAGCTAGGGCTTGCAGCAGCATGGCCAGGAGCTGGGGGCACCACTGCTGCTGTGAGCACCATCCTGTGCCAAGCAGGAGGAACAGGAGGGTAGTGTAGGGACACTGTCCAGCTGGGAATAGCAGTGGGATGCAGGTGGCACTGGGCCACATCCAGCCCATATGTGGTGTTTGGCCTTGTGTGGAGGGCTGGTGCTGGCCTAGGGAAGGGACATGTGGCTCTGGGGTGAGCCGGGTTCCGCAAGGAGGGGCTGGGACTCTGTGGCAGGGATTTTTCAGCCCTCTGACAGTGCTGGGAATCTGGCTCGCTCCTTTTATGTTCATGTCGAACAGGACTTGAGGAAATACTTGGTCTGGGTCCAAGCGCCTCGAGTTCTTCCATGCTGGAGGAGCAGGAATGGCTGCAGCCTGCCCACGTCTGTCTGTCTGTCTGTCAGTGCCTGGGAGCTGTGTGCAGTGCTCCGGGCCCCGCTCGCCTCTGGCTGTGCATCCCTGGTGGGAGGGGAGGGCAGCCGCCACTTCCCAGCATGAGGCTAACGTAGAACCCGTGCCATGGAGCCATAGCAGGGGCAAGGCGCATCCCTGGCACTGTGGCCGGCGAGGGGAACTTGTGGCTGTGCTCCTGGCTGTCCCAGCGGGGCGGCGTGGGTGGGGGCGGGTGTCTCCCTGCCCCGGGAGGGCTCCTGCTCCTCTGCGGGAATGAGGTAATGTCTGCGCCTGCTGGGAACGGGATGGGAGCGCGGGCGGCTGGGGGGAGTGCCCAAGGGGTGCCTCCCCTGTCCCTCCCCGCCCAGGCGAAGGGCTGGACATGCCTGTGGTTTGCAGTGAGATGTGGGCTGCCCAACGGGCCCTGACTCACTGCACTCCCTTCCTGCCCCAGGACCACAGGGATGACTCCGAGGGTGGCTGGGCTTCTTGCCGAGGCTGAGGCAGCACTGCCTCTGTTTGGCGTCACGGTGATGAGGCCCTGGGGTGCTGGCAGGGTCCCCAGCCGTGCCAGAGAACAGGGGCTGGGCAGCGCCCCAGAGCAGCACTTTGCCTTCTGCTGCTGCCAAGGGGAAGAGGCTGCTCTGGGCTCATGCCCAGGGAAATGGGGAGTAATCTGGGGGTCTCCACCTGCTCCTCCTGGGTCTGGCCTGGGTGGGTGTCCTGTGCTGGGGATCCTGAGCCCCTGCAGGCCCCTGCCCTCAAAAGGATGGCCCTCTGCTCCCACATCACCTCTCAGCTGTTCTGGCTCTCCCTAACTATCTGTGCTGCAGCTGACTCCAGGCGGGAAGGCGGCCCAGGCCGGCGTCGGAGTGGGTGACTGGGTGCTGTACATCGACGGGGAGAGCACCAATGCCATGACACACATCGAGGCCCAGAACAGGATCCGTGCCTGTGGGGACAGGCTCTGCCTCACCCTGAGCAGGTAGGAATTGTGGGTCCTGCAAACATGGGGTTCTGGTATGACTGGAGCATAATCAGGGCCCTCTGCCCAGTGCCACCTCCTGGCATCACCATCTCCCAGCATTACCACTCCTTACGTAGAGCCTGGAAGCCCCTGGCTGTGTCTAAGGGCTCTGCTTGCCTGGATAAGGCTTAGCCTGGCTGCAAGCCACAGGGCAGTGCCAGCTGGCCATGGTTCCCCTCGGTTGGGTGCTGCATCCCTGGGGTACCAGCATGCTGGTGGTGTCTGGGCCAGGTCCAGCACCTGCCCATCTGTCTCCTCTCTTGCAGAGCCCAGAACCAGCTGGGGAAGCCGCAGAAGGTACGTGTCGCTCCTGGTGCCTCAGTGGCAGCTCAGCCTCATCTCAGGGGAAGGGAATCTCAAAGTGTAGTCAAAAAAATGGACTTTGCTCCTGGGGCTTTTAGGGGGCTGGAGTGTGTTTGGAGGTCTAGAAAACCCAGCTGGAGGAGCAACTCTGACCTCTGGCACCATGGGGGATCAGAGGAAGTGGGGTCTGGGCCCACATTGTCTGTGCCCCTGCTGGTGTTGGGTGTGGGCAGGGGTGCAGAGGGGCCAGCACAGGGGGAGGAGGCTGGGCAGGTGCAGCTCTGTGTTTGCTAGTGCTGGGGAGTGCCCTGGCACAGGGAGGCAGGGCTGGGACTGGTGGCTCCTGGGCCGAAGCCATCTGCATGTGTTCAGCTTTGTGCCATGGGATGGTTGCGATCGGCGTGTGTGCATGCACCGCCCTGCCATGGGCATCAGCGAGTGTCCAGGACACCTACTAATCTTCAAATGACCCTCAAGCTGGGTTTGTGACTTGCTGTTGCTGGGCCAGGTGCCCTGTGGAGTGTCAGCCTGGCAGAGCCCGGTCTCCAAGGTGCACGTGCTGTCCGGCTTTCCTACCTGGCTGCCTGCTGCGCTGCCTGGCCCAGGGCTGCCCCTTGCATGCTGCTTGACGTGTGAGCCCGTGTCTGTGTGTTTTGTCTCGCTCAGGACTCACTCCCCTGCTCTGAACCCCTGAAATATAACTTCGCTCCCAGCACCGCCCTCAACAAAACAGCTCGGCCCTTCGGGGCCGGCTCACCTCCGAACCCACGGCCCGGGCTGGTGACGAAACCCGTGACGTACGTGCCCCTGGCGCCCGCCTGCACCCCCCAGCACAACGGGTATGTTGCTGTCCATCCTGCTCCCTGAGGATCGGGGGGAGCCTGCTGCCCAGCCCTGCTGCTCCTTGCATGCCAGGCACCCTGGGTGGGAGCGGGTGACAGTGCCCGTGCCAGGGTCCCCGGTGGCTGGTGCTGAGGTGGCATCACAGAACTGTCGCACACAGAGACACACAGCCACGCTCGTGCCAGTCCCTCTCTCAGGGATGTGTCAGCCTGTGGGGACTCCTGGAAGGCTTGACATGGTGGCTGGAGCAGGACACTGGCTGGCATCTGCAGCAGCAGAGAAATGGTGGCTGGCTGTGGCCACCAGCTGGTGCCTGCCTGGGGACATCCTGCTGGTCCTCTGGCTGCAGGAGTGGGCTGGGCAGAGTGATGGCCTCCAGCCCTGCTACACCGTTCTCCCCTGGCTCTGCTCAGCTGCATGTGTCTGGCAGCTGCTGGTCCCTGCTCCTCCTGCCAGAGCTGCTGTGGTGCCCAGGAACTGGGCAGTGGGGCGGGAGGTGGTACTGACCGCCCTGGGCATCCAGACCTGTTCTGGGGGCTGAGGGAGCACAGTTTGGTCTGTTGGCATCTGCCCCTGTGTCCCAGTGTGCTCTCAGCCCTGGGCGAGCTGGGTGTGATACTCGGGGATAGGGGGACTAATCAGGCCGTAGGTGAGCTCTGGAAATTTCTTGGGTGCTGCAGGTCTAATTTCGCCTTCCTTTTTCTTTCTTTCTCTCCTCCCTTTCTCTTTCCCTCTCCCTACAGGTGCTGAGCCTTGACAAGTCAGTAAGCCTTTTGCCTGCTCTCTCTATCCTCCCTGCATGCTTCTTCCCTGCCAGTGCCCCATCCTCTGGGGCAGGGCCAGCCTGGGCATGGGCAACACACGCTGCTCTGCCCGTGTGGGTGGGTCACTCCTGGCACCAAGCTGTCCCCAGTGTGGAGGGCCAGTGCTGCCTATCTCTACGAGCTGCTGGGGCCCTGGAGCGCCCTTGTGTGTGATCCATTCCCTGTTCCCCAAGATGTAGCTCGGCTGAGCGAGGGCTGATGGGCTGTGCTGGGCACCGTGCCCAGGGCCAGGTGGCACTGCCATAGACAGTCATGGCTGTGGTGCAGCTTCCCTGATGGTGTTTTTTTGACCTTGGCTTATTCTTGCTCTGTCCTTTCTCCTTCTGGCCCTTGGAGACAGTTTCAAATTGCCAGGAATGGTGGTGGTCATTCCAGAGTCATTCCTTCACGGGGCCCAGTCTTTGTGGAGGAGGAGTTGATGGGTGGGGAGTAAGACAAGGTGTGGCATCTCTGGTATTGGTGTGCTGCGGTTCAGTGCTGGGGAAGGTGGGGGACAGCCCCGGGAGATCTGTCAGATTTGACAGATGACTCTGTCACTCACAGGCAGCCCCTGCAGCCACTGGAGTCCCCCAGCACCCCTGTGTGTGACCCTGTGAAGCTGCGGATGTTAGAGGACATTGATGACTCGCAGCCCCACAGCTGGACCTCCCAGTCCCGCTCCTTCCGCAAACTGTCCCGGCTGGTG
Organism: Acanthornis magna; assembly: GCA_036785705.1. Lineage (NCBI taxonomy): Eukaryota > Metazoa > Chordata > Aves > Passeriformes > Acanthizidae > Acanthornis > Acanthornis magna. The sequence goes on from JAWUZG010000092.1 coordinate 8,863,682, forward strand.
GGCGCAGACGCCAGTGAGTTCCCACAGGGCCTGGTGCTGACTGACTGGCCAGCTTTGCCAGGGCAACTGGAGCTGGATAAAGGCTTTGGTGCCTCGTGGCACTGGAGTGTTGGTTTTGGCCCTGTGGGGTGATTGAGCCAGCCGGAGCTGCCTGGGGCTCCGTGGGCTCGTGGTGGTGCTGCTGGGCTGGGGTCGTGCTCTGCCCCGTCACCAGGCAGGGCCGTGTCTTGGGACAGGTGGGCAGTGGGAGGAGAGTTCCTTTTCCCTTTCCTGTTCCTTTTCCCTTTCCACTGTCTCTGGGCCTCAGTTGCCGCAGACTGACTCCAACTCCCCCTTTCTCTCCTGCTGTGCTCAGTGGAGGATGGTGAGGACGAGCTTGTTAAAAAGCCCAGGTAAGGGGAGCGTGTGCTGGGGCAGCAGCAGGAGCCACAAGGCTCAGCCCACACGCCTCGTTCTCTCTCACTGCTTGCAGTCACTCAGGGGAAGCTCTTTGCCCTGTTGCTGTTTCTTCTCTCCCTCTCCAAGAGTCGAGCTGTTGGTGGAGCTGCAGAGCTCACCCTGCACTCACCCCACAGTGGGCACTGCCAGAGCTCAGCCACTGCTCTGGCCACCACCTCGGGAGGGTCCTGTCCGGACACCCACTGGCCAGACAAGATGTACTGTGCTGGGTAGGACCTGCTGGGCACTGCTGATGCAAGCTGGGGAGGCCAAGCTCTCTACCATTGCTTCTTGAGGAAAAGGGATCTGGAGAAGGCTGGTGCACTGACAACACGTTGCTGGGGGTATTGGGAGCAATAGACAGCTAGGCAGCAACTGGACAGTGTGCGTGAGCCTGGCGTGGGGCTGCGGGATGGCAGGGCAGAGCTGGGTGAGTGTCAGCAACTTCTGGAGTGCCTTTGTAAGGGATGGGCTGAGCCGTGGTCAAATACTGAGTATTGTGCTACCGTTTTTTCCAATATCACAGGGATGCCCGTGGGTCCAGCTGGGGCACAGTGGAGCAGTGGTGAGTGCCAGGATCTGGTGAGGGCACCTTTGGCAGACTGCCCTGTGCTGCAGTGTTGGGCAGGGTCTGTGCTTGGTGCTGGCTGAAGCTCCTGCCCTCTGTCACTCACAGGCAGCCCCCACAGCCTCTGGAGCCCCCCAACACTCCCGGGTGTGATCCTGGGAAGTTGCGGATGTTAGAGGACTCTGAGGACTGGCAGCCCCGCACCGGGACCTCCCAGTCCCGCTCCTTCCGCAAACTGGCCCAGCTGACGGGCACAGATGGCAGTGAGTTCCTGCAGGGCCTGGCACTGGCTGGGGGTGCTGGGCTGTGTTGGGGTAACCAGAAGCTGGGAGAGGCAGTTGGGTAATGTGGTACCCAGGAGTTTGGGTTTTGGCCCCAAGTCACCCCTTGAGGGCATCTGAGCTGGCAGGAGCTGCTCGGGGCTGTGTGTGTGCCGCTGCCCTGTGGCTAGGCAGGGCTGTGCAATGGGGTGAGGGGATGGTGAGTGGGGAGGTTGGTTTTCCTCCTTTCCCTTCCTGCTTTTCCTGCACCTCAGTTGCTGCAGATTGATGCCATCTCCCCTTTTTCTCCTGCTGCACTCAGTGGAGGATGGTGAGGATGAGCTTGTTAAAAAGCCCAGGTAAGGGGAGCGTGTGCCAAGGCAGCAGCAGGAGCCACAAGGTGCCTACCCTGGGCTCAGTTCACGTGCTTCTTCTCCCTCACTGCTTGCAGTCACTCAGGAGAAGCTCTTTGCCCTATTGTTGTTTCTTCTCTCCTCTCCTTATCCTCCACCCTTCTGTCCTGTTCTTTCCCTCGTCCTAGAGCCAAGCTGTTGGCAGAACCACAGACTGCCCTGCGCTTACCCCACAACAGGCACTGCCAGTGCTCAGCTGCTGCACTGTCACCTCAGGAGGGTCCTGCCCAGACACCCACCAGCCAGACAGGCTGTCCCCAAATGAGGTGTCCTAATGCTGGGTGTGCAGGCAGGACCCGCTGGGCACTGTTGGCACGGAGCTGGGGAGGCCAAGATGCAGCACAGTGTGCTGGACACAGTGGGCAGGGGTGGCTGGTGGCACTGATGGCACCTTGCTGGGGGTGTTGGGAGTTGCAGGGTAGGGACTGGACCCGACCTGGCGCACAATTCTTGTGGGGCCATGGAATGGCTGCAAGGCTGGTCGGGATGAGTGCTGTCAGCATTTCCACAAGGCTTGCGTGTCTCTGGGGGTGTGGATGCATATGGGGAGGGATGGGCTGGTCAAACACTGACTGTTGTGCCACCATTCTTTCTGATACCACAGGGATGCCCATGGGTCCAGCTGGGGCACAGGGCAACAGCGGTGAGTGCCGGGGTCTGGCAGAGGTGTTGGCATGTGCCAGGGCATCTTTGGGGATGCTTCCCTGTTCCAGAGCATGGTCCAGTCTTGGTGCTGAGCTCCTGCCCTCTGTCACTCACAGACAGCCCTCACAGCGGCTGGAGCCCCCCAATGACACTGTGTGTGACCCTGTGAAGCTGCGGATGCTAGAGGACATTGATGACTCAAAGCCCCACACCTGGACATCCCAGTCCCGCTCCTTCCGCAAGCTGGCCCGGATGGTGGGCGCAAGCAGCAGTGAGTTCCTGCAGGGCCTGGCACTGGCTGACTGCCCAGGCATGCTCAGCTTTACTGGGACAACTGGAACTGGATAAAGGCCATGGTGTGTTGTTGCAGTAGGGCATTGATTTTGACTCCATGTGAGCCCTCTGTGGCAGCCGCCCGGGGCTGTGTGTGGGCTCGTGGTGGTGTCACTGGGCTGGGGCTGAGCTCTGCCCTGTGGCTGGGCAGGGCTCTGTGTTGGGGCAGGGAGGCAGTGGGAGGAGAGGGTGTTTTTCCTTCCTCTCCCTTCCCTTCCCTTTCCTTCCTGCTGTGCCTGGGTCTCAGTTGCTGCAGACTGACTCCATCTCCCCCTTTCTCTCGTGCTGTGCTCAGTGGACGATGGTGATGATGAGCCCGTTAAAACGCCCAGGTAAGGGGCAGTAGCAGGAGCCACAAGGTGCCCACGCCAGGCTTAGCTCCCTCAGCCCACTTCACCCCTGCTGCTTTCAGTCACTCTGGGGGTGGTCTTTGCCCTGTTTGGAGTTCTTCTCTCCCTCTCTGTCCGCTCTCCTAGAATCGAGGTGTTTTCAGAGCTGCACAATGGGCACTGCCAGCGCTCAGCCACTTCTCTGACCGTCACTTAAGTAGGGTCCTGCCCCAAGCACCCGCCTGGGTAGGGGTGGCTGGTGACAATCACAACGCCTTGCTGGAGATTTGGGAGGTACTGGGCAGCAACTGGTCTTGGTGCTTTGCATCCCATGTGTCTGTGGAGCAGCTGCAAGGCTGCTGGTCGGCATTCCCACGTGGCTTGTGCCTCCATGGGGCTGTGGGTGTGTATGGCAGGGATGGTCAAACAGTGACTGTTGTGCTGCTGTTGTTCTAATGTCACAGGGATTCCCACGGGAAAATCTGGGGCATAGTGGAGCAGCGGTGAGTGCCAGGGTCTGGCAGAGGTGTTGGCATGTGCCAGGGCGCCTTTGGGAGCGCTGCCGTGTGCTACAGAGTTGGGCAGGGTCTGTGCTTGGTGCTGACTGAGCTCCTGCCCTCTTGTCACTCACAGGGAGCCTGTGGAACCTCCCAACACTCCCGGGTGTGATCCTGGGAAGTTGCGGATGTTAGAGGATGCTGAGGGCTGGCAGCCCCGCACCGGGACCTCCCAGTCCCGCTCCTTCCGCAAACTGGCCCAGCTGACGGGCACAGATGGCAGTGAGTTCCCGCAGGGCCTGGCACTGGCTGGGGGTGCTGGGCTGTGTTGGGGTAACCAGAAGCTGGGAGAGGCAGTTGGGTAATGTGGCACCCAGGAGTTTGGGTTTTGGCCCCAAGTCACCCCTTGAGGGTATCTGAGCCAACAGGAGCTGCCCAGAGCTGTGTGGGCTCATGGTGGTGCCGCTGGTGTGGGGCCATGCTCTGCCCTGTGGCTGCGCAAAGGGGCGAGGGGATGGTGAGTGGGGAGTTTGGTTTTTTCCTTTCTTTTCCTGCTTTTCCTGGACCTCAGTCACTGCAGACTGATGCCATCTCCCCTTTTTCTCCTGCTGCACTCAGTGGAGGATGGTGAGGATGAGCTTGTTAAAAAGCCCAGGTAAGGGGAGCGTGTGCTGAGGCTGCGTGTTGCTGGCAGGTGTCTGGGCACTATGGCTCTGAGCTGGGGATGCTGAGCTGCACCTTAGCCTTTTGGGCATAAAAGGAGTGGAGGAGGCTGATGGCAAACCTGGCTGTGGGATGTTGGGAGGTGCTGGGTAGTGCTTGGACCTGGGGCACACTGTCCTGTGAGCCTGGTGTGGCACAGGTGGGTGAGTGCTGCTGGCTCTTTTGTCCTCAGCCTCTCTGCTTCTCGTGACTCTGGGCAAACTCTTTGCCCTGTTGGGGATTCTTCTCTTCCTCTCCCAGAGCCGAGCAGTTGGTGGAGCTGCAGAGCCCACCCTGTGCTCATACCATAACAGGCACTGCCAGTGCTCAGCCACTGCTTTGAATTCACATTGGGAGGGTCCTGCCCGGACACCCATCTGCCAGACAGGCTGTCCCTAAATGAGGTGTCCTCATGCCGGGAGTGCAGGCAGGACCCGCTGGGCACTGCTGGCACCGAGCTGGGGAGGCCAAGATGCAGCACAGTGTGCTGGACACAGTGGGCAGGGGTGGCTGGTGGCACAACACTTTGCTGTGTATTTTGGGAGTCACAGGGCAGGGGCTGTACCTGGTGCACAATGTCTTATGGAGACATGGAATGGCTGCGAGGCTGGTCAGGAGTGAATGCTGTCGGGATTTCCATGAGGCTTGTGTATCTCTGAGACTGTGGGTTCGTATGGGAAGGATGGGCTGAGCCATGGATCAGCCATTTACTGCTGTGCCGCCATTCTTTCTGATGCCACAGGGATGCCCGTGGGTCCAGCTGGGGCACAGTGGAGCAGCGGTGAGTGCCAGGGTCTGGCAGAGGTGTTGGCATGTGCCAGGGCACCTTTTGGAGTGTTTTCCTATTCCAGAGCAGGGTCTGTCTTGGTGCTGGCTGAGGCTCCTGCCCTCTGTCACTCACAGACAGCCCCTGCAGCCACTGGAGCCGCCCAGCACCCCTGGGTGCAACCCTGGGAAGCTGCGACTGATAGAGGATGCTGAGGACTGGCAGCCCCGCACTGGGACCTCCCAGTCCCGCACCTTCCGCAAACTGGCCCAGCTGACGGGCACAGACAGCAGCAGTGAGTTCCTGCAGGGCCTGGTACTGGCTGGGGGTACTGGACTTCCTCTGGGCTGCCAGGGCCCAGCAGAGTCTGGAGTGACACTGGAGTGATGGTTTTGGCCCTCTGTGGTCCCTCTGGGGTGGCTGAGTCAGTGGGAGCTGCCGGGGACTGTGCGTGGTCTCGTGGTGGTGCTGCTGCTCTGGGGCCATTCTCTGCCCTGTGACTGGGCAGGGCTTTGTGTTGGGGCAGGGGGTGGCGGGAGGAGAGGTTGGTTTTCCTCTTTTGCTTTCCTCTCCTGCTGTGTCTGGGCCTTGGTCTGTGCAGACTGACTGTTTCCTCCTTTCTCTCCTGCTGCGCTCAGTGGAGGATCATGATGATGTGTTTGTTAGGAAGCCCAGGTAAGGGGAGTGTGTGGCAGCAGGAGCTGGGGGGCTGCATGTCCTGGGCAGGACCTGTTGGGCATTGCTTCCCCTCAGCTGGGATGCTGACCTGTGCCATGGTGTCCCAGAAACAGCGGGTTGGGGGTGGCTGATGGCACTGGCAAAATCTTGCTGGGTACTGATGTTTGGGCAGCACCTGGACCAGGGGCACGGTGTCCTGTGAGCCTGGCGTAGGGCTGCAGGGTGGCTGGGCTTAGCTCGTGGATGTCACCAGCTTGTCAGGGTTGTTCCTTGTTCTGTGCCACCAGACAGGGGTGGTGCACAGCACCCCATTTTTTGCCTTTACCTCTGTGACACCTCCTGCCCTGGTTGCCATGGCCCTTGGGTACCAGCTCTGCCCAGTTTGCTCTGACACAAATAAAAGCTGTGTTTGTAGCCATCTTCTTATTGCGTTTGTCTTGGAGAGGCACAGAGCCACTGGCTCTCCCTCTCTCCCTGTCACCCCTCTTTCAGTGGGCTGTGTCTCTTTAGCCCTGGCTTGCCCTGTCTGTCCCCAGCGCTGCTGAGCTGCACCCTGGGGCTCCCTTCATCAGGTCAAGTTCAGGTCCCCCTGCAACCAGTGAGACTGGGGGGTGATCATCATGTGTTAGCAGGCAGCCAAAGTCTGTGTGGTCCCTCGGGTCCCTGGTCAGTCTGGAGCAGCCCAGAACCCTCCCTCCTGCCACTTCTCAGACCACCACAGTGGGTACCAGAGACCCTGGGGTTGCTGTGTCCTGGCAAATCTGAAGGCCTTTGGCTCAGTACCTCATCACTAAACCAGCTACTGCTGGGCATGGGGGCTTGGCCAGCTCCTGCCTGCTTGTTGGGGTGGGGAGCCCTGCCTGCACTCCCTGGGCAGTGGAGATGAGCAGGGCAGGCTGGATTAACTGCTTGTTCTGTAGCCAGGTCTCTGTGCCGGACCCGTCCCCATCCCCGGGAGCAACGATGAAGACTGAGCCGGGACTAGGTGAGCAAAATATCTCCTCTAGGGTTTTTGCAGGGGGGGCTGCTGAGGGATCAAGAGCACCGTCCTAAAGACTTGTGTGTGTGCAGCCCCCAGGACCCCCAGTGCCACCCCCAGCCCCACAAGCCGTCCACCCTGGGCTGTGGACCCCTCATTTGCGGAGCGCTACGCCCCGGACAAGACCAGCACGGTGGTGAGCAAGCACAGCCAGCCGGCCACGCCGACCCCCATGCAGAACCGCAGCTCCATCGTGCAGGCAGCCCAGCAAGCCCCCGAGGGGCCTGGCCGCACCCCTCTCTGCTACAAGTGCAACAAGGTCATCAGGTGAGCCCTGGCTGCCACCACCGCCCTGCCAGTGTGCTGGGCCCCGGCATGGCTGACGTGGCTCTGTCCTGCTGCAGGGGACGATACCTGGTGGCGCTGGGACATTATTACCACCCCGAGGAGTTCACCTGCTGTCAGTGCAGGAAGGTGCTGGATGAGGGCGGCTTCTTTGAGGAGAAAGGCTCCATCTTCTGCCCCAAGTGCTATGACACGCGCTATGCCCCCAGCTGCGCCAAGTGCAAGAAGAAGATCACTGGGGTGAGTGTCCCTCAGGCTGCCCCCCATCTCCTGTCCTTGCCCTCTGCTTTGAGTGCCTGGCTCTGTCCCTTCCTACCTTGGTCCCATCTCAGAGAATTCCTTGTCCCTTCCTGCCCTTGGTGGTCCTGCCCCTGGCTGACAGTGGCTCCCCTTCAGGAGGTGATGCATGCACTGAAGATGACCTGGCACGTGCAGTGCTTCACCTGCAACGCCTGCAAAACTCCCATCCGCAACCGAGCCTTCTACATGGAGGAGGGGCAGCCCTACTGCGAGAGAGGTAGGACCCAGGGACCCCATGTGTCACCTCATGTGGCTCTGGGGCACCATTGGGACTAAGCAGCTGCACACAGGGGTGGGGAATGAGCTTCCCTGCTCTACAGGGCTCGCTCTGGGCTGTGGGGAGCATAGAGACCTCAATCCCACAGCCCCGAGCCCCCCATTCCGGTCCTCCCTAGCTGCAGGGTAGTGCCGTCGCTCCTATGTTGCCATGGCAATGAGGGAGGATGTACATCAAAGTGAGTGCTGCATCCTGGGAGATGAGGTTCTCCTCCTCTTCCCCGGAGCCCTGTGGTGGCTGGGCCACCCAGCACCTCTCCCGGGTATCTGGGGCATTATCCCACCTGGATGGGGACTGGCAGCGAGTCTTCCCCAGGCTGTGCCTCTGGGATCCCAGCTGAGCTGCAGCCCTGCTCCCCTAGGATGAGGGGCTGTAGTGCATGGAAGTGCTGACCTGGACTCTGCCTTTCCTCACAGACTATGAGAAGATGTTTGGCACCAAGTGCCGCGGCTGTGACTTCAAGATCGATGCTGGGGACCGGTTCCTGGAGGCGCTGGGGTTCAGCTGGCACGACACTTGTTTCGTCTGTGCGGTGAGCTGCGTGCTTCCCTCCCTGACTGGTGCAGGGGCTGTGCCTCTCCCTGACAATCCTGCTCTGAGTGAGGTGCACCAGCAGCACAGGGGACCAGCTGCTACAAGGTTTTTCCTACTTGCCTCTGTTCTGGGGCTTTGGGACTCTGCTCCGAGCCTTCTGGTCCCTGGCAGTGCCCCAGGGGCATGTGGAGTGGTCCCTGTGTGACACCAGTGGGGTGTGGGGTATCCGGAGGCTGGCTCAGGCCCCCAGCCTGATCGCCTGCACTCTCCTCCCCAGATCTGCCAGACCAACCTGGAAGGGAAGACGTTCTACTCCAAGAAGGACAAGCCGCTCTGCAAGAGCCACGCTTTCTCCCACGTGTGAAGGGTGGGAGTTCAGCTGTGCCCACGCGTGCCCCTGGCCCTGCATGCTCCTCTCCCCCCTCCCTGCTGCCCCCAGGGAACCAGGCTGGGTCCTTGGCCCTTCCCGTTGCTCCTGTCTCTTTCCTGGCAGCTCCTGGCTCAACTCCAGCCAGAGACAGTGCTGCGTCCAGAGCCTCTTATAGCTGGGTGGCTTCTTACACGCTTCTCGGCTGGCCCTAGGAGCCCTGGGAAGGGGATGCTGCATGAATCTCCTGCCCCTGAGCCATGCAGCATGGTGGGCACAACCATGCTGAGGCTGGAATTGGAGGGGGTCTGCCACAGCCGGGCTGCTCCCGTGCTGCTTGGCAGCTCAGTCCTGGGGCAGGGATGCTCCTTACACATCCCTGAGTGGGTGAGGACCAGCCTCTGTCACACTGTCCCCCACCTTCCCTGCTGTGTGCTTGGGGCTGGAGACCTGGCCCTGCTCCCCTTCTGAGGCCCTGCCAATGACAACTCACCAGCCACCCCTCAAACTGCTGTGGTGGCCTCCTGCCCCAGTTGCGTTCCAGGGGGTCTGTGCCTCGTGCCCCCCACCCCGCTGGCCCACTGCTCCCCTGGGGCTGGCAGCACCCCCAGCCCAGCGTGGCCCAGCCGTGGGCTGGCAGCGTGTGCTGATGGCCAGCCCAGCTGGACAGCTGCTCCTGCAAGGCCTGGGCACGGCTTCTTACCAAAGAGCTCTCTGCCACTGCCATCCTGGGCCCATCGATGTCTCCCTGCAACCCACACCCTCCGGTCGGGCTGCACTGATGTAGCCACGGTGCTTTTAGTGCCTTTAATAAACACTTCTCTGCGAGTGCCAGCTGTCTCCAGGCCTGCGGTTTTGCCGAGTAAGGTGGGGCTGGCTGGGAAGGTCATGCTCTGCCCTCATCCTGCTCCCTCTGGGGCCTGACTCAGCTCTTTCCAGCTTTCCAGGGAAAATCTTGGCCTCAGATTTCTCCTCCTCTGCCCACGTCAGCCAAGGCTGGACCCCTTGTGTCAATTGGGTCATCCCTCGTGTAGCAGGCTGGACCACCGATGGAGGCAGTGGTTAGTCTGGGGGGCATAATGCAGCAAGGAGAGATGGAGAAAGGATCAGGCCGTAGTGGGGGTCCCCACATACCTGGCAGTGTCCTCTGGTCCCTGCTGTGTCCTGGCCCTGAGTCCTGTGCAGGGGATGAGGAGTCATGGGGCACGCGTGGGCCACGTGCACCAGCTCTGGGCGTTCTCCGGCATGGAGCAGCCAAGCGTTTGCTCACGCGATGCAGCTGCCGTCCCGAAGGACGGGTGTGAGGCCATGCCGGCACCTCAGGCTGGAGCGGGCCTGAGGGCAGCGGGTGTGAGGAAGTGGATGTTCTCCTCCCTCTCCACTCTGACAGCTGGAATGGTCATTAATAATTGCAGCTCTTACTGTGATGAGCAATTGTAAGGAAAATTGTCTTGCTCATCTACTGGAAGGTTCTGCCGGGGGGCAGGAGCTGGCTGTGGGAAGCCAAATGCCTCCTGGCTTCACCCAGATCTGGGCTGCGGAGCCACATCTTCTCACTGCCAGTTCCAGGAGTGCAAAAGCCCATCAAAGATGGGGCGAGGAAAGTGGAGTAATAAAGACAGGCTGGGGCTGGGCCAGGCGCTCAGGCTGGGACACACGTGGGGAATGGCATGGTCACACTGAGGAGCGATAGGACACGGGTGCAACAAGGGACAGAAACAGCTGGTGCCTGCCTGGCAGGGCCAGCACAAGCAGGACCGTGTTGAGTGCCCACGTGTGAGTCCCAGCTGCGCAGCCAAGGTCAGGGAAAGCACAGGGGAAGGTGAGGTGGCTCCAGCCCACGTGAGCAGCCACTGAGCGAACCCTGGCTTGGCCAGACAGCAGCCCGTGAGTGGAGGGCAGGAAAGGGGCAGGGGCAGGCATTCATGCGGGACGAGCCTGCTGGGGTAGCATGGTCTGGGAACAGGTTGTGCCAGCTCAGCCCCGGGGTGCCCGGCTGTGGAGCAGGGCCAACGCAGAGCCAGGGTGCTACAGCCAGCCTGCCTCTCCCCGGGGGAAAATGAAGCATCCCCTTGTGCCGCTGCAAGGTCTGTGCTCACTGGGGGTTCAGCTCTGGTTGGCTCCCTGCTGCCTCTGGGCCCTTCTGATGATGCCTCTGCTACCCAAGGTGCCTCTGTGCTTTGCCAAGGGCATCTCTTGCCCACCAGCTCTGCGCACCATGTGAGGAGCTTGTGCACAGGCAGCGGAAGGAGGGTCTCGGGTGGGCTGCGGAGGTGGAGCCTGGGGAGGGGCTGCAGCCTCGCTGCTCCGAGAACAAAGCCTGGCGGCGGCAGGCTCAGAGCTCCCACCACATCCCTGAGCAGGGTCCCACCACATCCACCCCCAAAGCCATCTGAGCCGCTTGTGGGGCGCCTGCCCTGGCCCCAGCCCCCGCGCTGGCCCCAGCAGCTGCTCCACAGCTGCTCCCAAACTCTCAAAGCCTCTTAGGGCGGCTCCGGTTCTGGCCTCGCTCGGAAATGCTGCTGTGAGGAGGGCGTTGGGGGCGTGGGCAGCACAGCCAGGGCCCCCGGCCCCCTGTGCCATGTCCTTCTGGGGTCATCCACGGACTGCTCTAAAGGGTTTGCCTTGGGACGGGTCACTCCCACAACATCCCCAACCTGCAGGGATCAGGCTCTATGTGCTCCCCACTGCTGCTCGGGTGGTTCTGGTCCAGGCTGGGGGCAGTGCCGGGGACAGGGAAACGCTGCCTGCCCTGGCAGGAGCATGAGGACCTAGCTGGCAGCCCCTGCAGAGCGTGGGTCAGTGCAAAAGCAACTGCGGGTTCACACAGAGGCAAAACCTCCTGCAAAAGGTGCTGCCGGACACAGCCTGGCGGGGTTCTGAAGGCTCCGGGGGCTTGGGAGTGGTGGGGATGGAGGGGCCGACAGGCAGCAAAGGAGCCCCCAAAAAGGCTGTGTCCACTGACCCCTTGCACAGCAGGGAGGGCATGGCTGGGGGTGTAGGGCAGAGCCTACAGTGCCGTGTCCTTGGAGAGGAAACCTCGGGCACGGGGATTCGGTGTAGGGCAGCTGAGGGCACAAGGAAGCCCAGTGTGCCATGTTCCCTGGGTGTAGGGGACGTGTGGCAGGGAAGAGTCTGGGGATGGAGAGGACCACCCAGCATGTGAGGTCCCCAGGGTGCAGGTCCCCAGGAGGGGCAGCATTGGATGCGGGGTCCCCACGGCGGAGGAGAGCCCGGGATGCGAAATCGCCCGGGATGCGAAATCGCCCGGGGTGCAGGTTCCCAGGAGGAACTGAGCCGGGGTTCAGTGTCCCTGGGGCGGGGGATGGCCCGGGGCGCGGTGTCGCGGGGGCAGAACAGAGCCCAGGCTGTGGGATCCCGGGGGCGAGCAGTGTGCGGGGGCAGCCCGGGGCGGGGGCGATGCTGCCCGCACCCCCGAGGTGCCGGCTCGGAGCCGGGCGGCGCGGCCGGCGGGGTGCCCTGGGGGCGCCCCGGGGGCGCGGCGGGGGCGGGGGCCGGGCGGGGGGGGCGGAGGGGAGGGGAGGGGGGCCGCCGTTCGCGGCGCTAGGACCGGGCGCGGCGGCGGGCGGAGCCTCCCCGCCGCTCGCCCCTCCGCCCGGCCGCTGCGGCAGTGTCTCGGAGGCGGGCAGGCGGCCGGTCCCTCCGGTCCCCCGGCAGCATCCCGGCCCCGCCATGGCTGGCGTCGGCTTCGCGGCGCACCGCCTGGAGCTGCTCGCCTCCTACCAGGACGTGATCGGCGAGGACAGCCCCACCGACTGGTGAGCGCGCCCGCCGCCGCCGCCGCCGCCCCTTTGTCCCCGCCGCCGCCGCCGCCGCCCTTTGTGCACGGAGCCGCCCGGTAACACCGGCCGCGCCCCGCGCTGCGCCCCCCGCCGTCCCCGGGAGCCCCGGCACACAAAGGCGGGCGGGGCGGCGGGGGGTGTGCCCGGCTCTCCGCCCCCGGTGCCCGCACCTGCCCGCCGCCGCCGCACCGGGCCGGGGCGCGGTCCCCGCTTTGTCTGCGCCGGGCCGGCACGTGCGAGCGCCGGGACCCGCCGGCCCCGGGAGCCCCCGGCACGGCCCGGCCCGACCGCCTACCGGGCACCGAGAGCGGGGAGCGGGGGATTCGCGCACGGCGGGGAGGGCCCCTTGGGGCTCCTCGGTGCTGGGCCCGGTACCGGTTCCTCGCCATTGTCTGGAGCAGGAGCCGCGGGCAGGGGCGCCCGGGGGACGGGGGATGGGGAGGGGATCGGGGCGCCCCCGGCCCGGCCTCGCTCCCGACCGGTCCTGCTCCCGACCGGCCCCACCGGTGTCCCGGCAGCGGGCGATCCCGCTGCCCGGTGGAGCGAGGCCTGAGGCCGCGGGGGCACCGAGCATCCCCCGCCGGTCCCGCTACCTTCGGCTCCCCCAAAGCTCCTGGGCTGCCACATCCCTGGGGGGTCGTGGTGCGTCGGCCCGGGCTTGCCCCGCCGGCCCGGGATTGCTGCTTAGTCGGGGAGGGGAGTGGCTCTGTCCGGTGGAACCCCCGGCTGCTTGCCCTGCCCGCACCCCAGTGCCGGGCACCCGGCGTCGGGGCCGGCTGGATCCAGGCCCGCTGCAGGGAGCATCACCCACTGCCAGCCCACCCGCATCTCCCACCCTGCCCGGGTGCCGTGGGGCTGCTTGGGGCCATTTTCCCCGGGATGCTCTCCTTGCCCCCCAGGGTGGCTGTGCCATGCGGTGTGGGAATGCTGCCGGCAAGCTGGGATGCAGCTCACTGGGCAGAGCCGGGGCGCTGGACGGTGTGGGGTGCTGGGTGCATGCTGTGCATGATGCTTTTGGTGGGGGGCGGAGGGGGGGGCTACTGTGCGCCCACCATCCAGCTAGGGGCACCCACCACCCCTCCGGCGTACACCCACCACCCATCCGGGGGCTCCCACCTCCCAGCTGGGCTGCACCCACCGCCCAGCCGGGCAGACGCCGATCTCTAACCAGGTCCCAGCTCTCAGGACAGGGCTGTATGGGCCTGGGCAGGTCTAGGTCACCGCCAGCCCCCGGGGGTCTCCGGAAGGCCCCGCAGTCCCGCTGTCAGCCCAAGGGCGCTGTAGGCAAGCGCCGTGTGTGTTGCCGGCCAGGCGGCAGCTGTCAGCCCTGGGTACATCTCGCTTCCCGGCATCCGCTGCAAAGGAGCCGTCCCTGCCAAAGCTGCTGAGAGCAGCAGAATCGGTTCCCGGGAAGGCGAGTGCCGGTGCCGGCTCCCCCAACACACACACCTGCACCGCTGATCCCGGCCAGGTAGTGATCCCCTGCCATCCCCATCCGTGGGGCTGAGCCTGCTCCATCGTCCCCAGCCGCTCCATCGTCCCCAGCCACTCCATCCCATTGTCACCGGGATGCCTGGCACCCATTGCCTGCGGGAGCAGCATCCCTTCTGCTGGGCCCTTTGCCGGGGTGCATGGTGATGCTGATGGGGCTGCATCGGGCAAGGTGGTGGGGACAGTCCCACGGGGAGGAGGGCCCAGCCTGCCTGAATCGGGGAGCTGCCTGGGAGGACACTGTGCCAGAGCCTGGCCCTGGGCCGGTACCGGAGAATGCCATGCTCTTGCCCGGCCGGGATCCCTCTGTTTAGTCTGGGATTCCCCCTGCTCCAGCCCGGTCCTGGAGGGTCCGAGCATCCCCTCCCCCTGCCCGGCCCCGCGAAGGCTGCTGGGGCCCATTACTCGATCGGAAAGGAATTTCGTGCTGCTTTCTGAGCACGCCGACTCCCTGGAGCTCCCAGCCACATTGGAAACACATGTGCTGGGGCTGGGGCGGGAGGCTGGGGCGATGTGACCCCTCCCTGGCCGTGGCATGGGGGGTGGGCTGTCGCAGGAGCCCTGTTCTGGCACCCAGGGATGCTGCTCTGCCTACTCCGGTGAGCAGCGGGGCCATGCGAGGGCAGCGGGGCTGCCGTCTCTTTGGTGGGGTGAAAAGGGACCCTCAGAGGAGCCCCCCGGCTGCAGGGAGCCCCCCCGGGATGCACAATGCACCTCCACCCCCGGGTGACCCACATACCTGGAGCCCGGGGGTGGGAATGGGCTGTAGGTGTTGGGTGGAGGGATTAAAGCCCATGGAAGGGGAGTAAGCAATGCATGATGCTGACAGCACCCGCTGTGACACGGCTGGTCCCCACTGCCGGGGGTCGTGGTGATATTGTTGGGCTGTGAGTCCTTGGGGCACCCCTGGGGATGCTGCTGGCCCCAGCATGGCCCCCTGTCCCGGGGATTGGAAGCCTCCATCCTGGTGTGGAGTCAGGCTGTGCTGCTGGGCTGTGTCCACAGCAAGCCTATCTGCCCTGGGAGCACCCGTGGGTCCAGGCAGAAGCCTTGTGCTCAGATACCACCCGGCATGGCAGGGTTCTGGGGAAGAAAAGCAGGCAGCGGGTGCCCCCAGCACCCACAGGGCTCCCCAGGCAGTGATGCTGTGGCTCTGCCCTACTTCTTTTCTCCTGTCTGCTGCCGGCTGCATCCCACCCTGCCAGCTTCCAACACGCGGCCCTGGGCTCCCCTGAACTGTGGCCATTCTCCCCCATTCCTGAGGGATCAGGGGCTGCATTTGCCATCCTTCCCCGTCACAGGCATCTCAGACGGCACTTTGCAGCTGTTCCAGGCCTGGAAGCTGGCGCCGGCTGGGGCGGCCGATTAGCGGGATCGGGATGTGCGGATTAAAGTCAATCTTGTTGGTGCAATTATCTGCGGCTCTCTGCCAGGGGCTCGGGGGGCGGCGGGTGCTGGAGGCAGAGGGAGGCCCTCTCCCTCTTAGGCACCTGCCTGCCTTCCCCTTGCTTTTTAGCTCCAGCCATGGCCCTGTTTTGGGGATAGCTCTGCTCATAGGGACCCTCAATTCCTGTTCCCCAGGCTGTGGATTGAAGCTGCAGGCTTGAGTGAGGACGGCTTTGCCCAGCACAGCAGGGATTTTGGGGCTCTGAGAAGCACCGTGCAGGCACCATCAGCCGAATGCTGATCGGCAGAGCCGCCCACCCGCGGCGGTGCAGGGATGTGGGGGATCCAGCACGGGCGGCCCCGGCTTTCCGGGTGCAGCGCGTGACGGTGGCAGGCAGGTTTGGGTGCCTGCCAGGCCCCGCAGGTCCCCACTGCCTGCCTGCCTCCCCCGCTCCCCTCCACTAATCACCTCGTCATCGGGGCGAGCTGCATCCCAGCTGGGATGGGGGGGTTGCCATGGTGACGGAGGATGCTGGTTGCCTAGCGACATCCATCCCCTCGCCCACCCGCCCTGGACCAATTTGGCATGCGTGGTCCCCCCTCCATTGCTGGCTGTGTGCCCCCGGGGAGGTGCTGGCTGGTGGGGGTCCCCATGGAGCCCCCGAGGGGGGCTGGCCAGGGCACGGTGGGAGCGGCAGGGGGTTTCCCATCAGCTGGGAATGGTTTCCAAGGAACAGTCTCCATGACGGCCCCATCACACTCTGGCGGCTCATTGATTTGCTGCTGCTGGTGCTCCGGCGTCCTCCCCCGGCCTGGTGCCTGCTGGGCTGGTGGCTCACGCAGCCAGGCACGTGAGCAGACCCGGGTCCCTACCGGGGGCACAGGGCTGTCCCCAAACCTGGGCAGTAGCTGGCAAGGTTGTGAGGGGACAGGGACGGGTGTGCAAGTTGCTGTGAGGTTGTGGTGGCTTGCGGCATGGCAGTCACTGGGTTCCCATGCCCAAGTGACTGTTCTGTCCCCAAACTTGGGACCCTTCCCCATGGCTGCCAGCAAGGGGTAGGGAATAGGCCCTGCCCCACATCCTATCTGCCTTGCCTGGCAGCCTGGCTCTTGGCGCTGTTGATGGACAAGGTGTTGGGGTGTCTGTGCTAGTTTGGGGACACCCAGCTGGACCCCAGGGCATGCCCTGACCTCAGTGTGAGCAGGATGGGGCGGTGGGGGGGCTGCCCCACACTCCTCCTGGCTTTGGCTCACTCATGCTCTCTCCCCAGGGCCCTCTACACATACGAGGAGGGCTCCGATGACCTGAAGCTGGCAGCATCAGGAGGTAAGGTCCTTTGTCCCCTCCACTGGCTCGGCTCTGCCGGTGTTTTCCCTGACACCCATTCCTGGTGCTGTTTGGACATGGACTGATGGTGCTGTGCCAGGTGGGGGCTTGCTGGAGCTCTCCGGCCACTTTGAGATTCAGAAGGTGATGTATGGCTTCTGCAGCGTCAAGGACCCTCAGGCCGTGCTCCCCAAATATGTCCTCGTCAACTGGGTGAGTGTGGGAAGGCTGTGCTGTCGGGGGGCTGTGCTGTGCCCATGGGGACATGGCTGAGTGTGAGGGAGCTGGCAGTGGCCATGGGGGTGTGGGTGCCCCAGAGTCCTGCTGCCCCATTGTGGTCAGTGGGGTGGGGGTCACCCTGCAGCCCCTGCTGGCTCAGTCCCTCTCTGGCTGCCACAGGTGGGTGAAGATGTGCCGGACGCCCGCAAATGCGCCTGCGCCAGCCACGTAGCCAAGATTGCCGAGTTCTTCCAGGTGGGTGACACTAGGGAGGGGGATAATGCTTCCAGAGCACTGATCCTGAACCCTGATGGCTGCTTCCACCCCCCCCAGGGCGTCGATGTCATCGTCAATGCCAGCAGTGTGGAGGACATTGACCCGGGGGCCATCGGGCAGCGGCTCTCCAATGGGCTGGCCCGTGTCTCCAGCCCGGTGCTGCACCGCCTGCGGCTGCGCGAGGACGAGAACGCCGAGCCCGTGGTAATGTCCCCACGGCAGTGATGGCAATGGTGGCGGGACTGGGGCGTCCCTCCCGCCCGGGGCTCCTGTCTGCCGCAGCCCCTCACCCCTTGTGCTGCTTACTGTTACCCCCCCTCGCTGATCCCAGCCCCTCCACCCCCCCTGCCTCTCCTCCGTCCCAGGGCACCACTTACCAGAAAACCGATGCCACCGTGGAGATGAAGCGGCTCAACCGGGAGCAGTTCTGGGAACAGGCCAAGGTGGGATATGGAGGGGCAGTTGGCTGGCCCCAGGGAGGGGCGTGAGCTGCTCCTTGGCTGATGGGCAGCCCCCTCACTCATCCTCCCCACCAGAAAGAGGAGGAATTGCGTAAGGAGGAAGAGCGGAAAAAGGCCCTGGATGCCCGGCTGCGGTTTGAGCAGGAGCGGATGGAGCAGGAGCGGCTGGAGCAGGAGGAGCGGGAGCGGCGCTACCGCGAGCGCGAGGAGCAGATCGAGGAGCACAGGCATGGCTGGGGTTGGGTGGAATGTGGGTACAGTATGGCTGTGCATGTGCTGTGAGCGGCTGGTGGGCACATGGGTGTCCCTCACAGGGTAGGGTTGGGGCAGGGACCGTCAGGAGCCGATGCCCAGCGCCTCTCCCATTCCCCGTCGCAGGCGGAAGCAGCAGAGCATGGAGGCAGAGGAGGCCCGGCAGCGCCTGAAGGAGCAGTCCATCTTTGTAAGTGCCACTGCGGGACTGGGGATGGAATCGGAGCCGGAGCTGCCACTGGCATTACCCCCAGGGAAGGGCTTTCCCCAGCTGGGTGCCCAGGGCTGGGAGGTGATGGTGTGTCTCTTCCCAGGGGGACCAGCAAGAGGAGGACGACAGGCAGCAGTTTAGGAAATCAGAGTCTGAAGTGGAGGTGAGTGCGGTGATGGCCATACCCAGTGCTAGTTCTCACTCCAGCTGTGGGCACAGCTGGACGGGGGATGCAGCTGCGGGATGCCTGGAGGGTGGTCCCACAGCCCCACACCACGGGAGCAGTGGGGCTCAGCCTCCCCTATCCCCACAGGAGGCTGCTGCCATCATTGCTCAGCGGCCCGACAACCCCCGGGACTTCTTCAAGCAGCAGGAGCGGGTGGCGTCGGGCAGCAGCGATGCTGTCTCGCCGGGCAGCCACAGGACAGGTGAGGGGCTGTGGGGGGCTGTGGGCACAGGGGTGGGCACCAAGAGGCCAGGGCACAGGTGAGTGCAGTGTCACAGCTCAACGGGTCGCACTGGGATATGGAAAGACCAGGGATGCAATGTGGGGAGGGGGTGTCCCCTCTGCCATCACTGGCACTGTGGTTCAGGGTGCCAAGGGTACGAAGATGTCAGGGGACGTCCTGCTCTGCTGTGCCACCATCACTGCCACCATCACCGCCACTGCCACCGCACCTCACGTGGCCCCTGCAGCTGGAGCAGCTTGTCAGGGGCTGGATGTCGGGGTGTCTTCAGCAAAAGACGCTTATCCTGCTCCCTGCTGGGTGTTGTCCGCTCACCTGTCACGGCACTGTGCCTGCAGCCAGGTTGGCGGCGTGGTCAGTGCGCAGGGGTGGGCAACTAGAGGTCCATGGATGGTTTGGGAATGCATCCCATGGTTTGGGAATGTATCCCATGGTGACAGCTAAAAGGGGCAGGAGACGGTGGGGTGCTCAGCGTGCTGCCAGCTGGCGAGGAGTGCCCCACGGAGAGGCTGGGCTGCCTCACAATCTGGGGGCCAGTGTTGGGACTCTTTGTGGATCTAGGGAAGGACTGCCTGTCCTGATGGGTGCCTCCAGCCGTGGGGCCGTGTCATGGTGCTGTGCTGGGGGGCTGTGCCGTGGGGCTGTGCTGGGAGGGAGCCTGTGATGTGTGTTCTTGTGTGGTGTGCCATGGGTCGTGCCATGGGCTGTGCTGTGGGGTTGTGCCGTGGTGCTGTGCCTTGGGGCAGTGCTGTGGGGATGTGCCTTGGGTCGTGCTGTGTGGTCTGGCCGTGCCGTGGGTTGTGCCGTGGATTCACGCTGTGGGGCTGTGCTGTGGCTGAGCAGATAGTTGGTCTCACGGCCATGTCCTGGCCTCTCTCCCCACCTGGCCAGGCAGTGCTGCCTCACATCCTTCTGTCCTGCTGCCTTTCCATCCTCTTGTCCTGCCATTCTCCCACCACGCTACCTTCCACCCTGCTGTGCTCCCATCCCGGTGCCCTGGTGCTCCAGCCCCGCCATGACTGTGCTGAGCAGGGACTGACCCATCTCTTTGCTTTCTCTCTCTCTCCGTCCGTCCGTCCGTCTGTCTGTCTTTCTCTCATAGGTCGTCTGCACTGTCCTTTCATAAAGACAGCTGACAGTGGGCCGCCTTCTTCCTCCTCCTCCTCCTCCTCCCCCCCACGGACCCCCTTCCCCTATATCTCCTGCCACCGCACTCCAAATCTCTCCTCTTTCTTCCCATGTAGGTAGCTGGGAGCTCCCGGGCGCACAGCTCCGGGGGTCGAGCCGCGGGCAGCTGCCCCACAGCCCACCCAGCCCCACGGCACACCGGACCGGCAGCGGAGGCAGCGCGGGCACCCCGGGGGGGACAGGCACCCTGAGGGGGACGGGCACCCAGGCGGGGACCATGCCCCTGCTGGGGCTGGCCCCATGCTGGTCCCTGTGCCCCTGGGGAGGGGACACTGGGCAGGCTGTGCCTATGGGTCAGATGGGGACAGGGCAGAGATGTGCCTGGGGAGGTGATGGTCCACAGTGGGATGGAATAGACTGTGCCCAGGGGGTAGAGTGGGCACAGGGCAGGCTCTGCCCATGGGGCAGCAGTGGATAACACAGCTGTGCCGTGGATCATGCAGGACTGTGCCCATGGTACAGTGTGGGATGGAAAAGGCTGTGCCCAGAATCATGTGCCAATGGGGCAGAAGGGGGAGGGACATCTCTGCCCTGGACCATGCCAGGTCTATGCCCACGTGGCAGCTTCGGGCAGTGTGGAAAAGGCTGTGCCCAGGATCATGTGGGGCTGTGCCACTGGGACAGGAGGGGATGAAACAGCTGTGACATGGACCGTGCAAGACTGTGCCCATGGGGCAGCAAGGAATGGAAAAGGCTGTGCCCAGGAATGTGTGGGGCTGTGCCGGTGGGGCAGAAGGGGCCATGTGGTGCCAGGGGCCATGTAGTGCTGTGCCCCCACAGGCACAGGTGACAGGGCACAGAGCTGTGCCCACATGTGGGCAGAGCCAGTGTGCACCATGGCAGGTACGGGGCTGCCTGTCCCCGTGCCTGGCAGATGCGGGGGCTGAGACTCGTGGGGGTGGTGGGAACACCCAGAGGGGACATGGCAATTGCTGCACCCATGGGAGCCTCCGCCCCACCACCCAGGAGGGGATGATGCAGTGGCAGGTACACAGTGACGCTCATTTGGCAGCTCAGAGCTGGGTTGGTGTGGGGCAGGAGCAACGCTGGGGTGCTGGTTCCCCCCCTCAATGTGGGCAGCCCCCCCACGCCACCCCATCTCCCTTGTCCGCAGGCAGCCAGTCGGACGCCTTCCGCAAGGCCTCGGCAGCGGGCTGCAGCCCCTGCGAGTCCAGCCCGGCCGCCACGCCGCTGGGCGATCCGGGCACCCGCGCGCCTGCTGACCAGACGCCGGCAACGCCCAAAGGTGGGCGCAGGGCTGGCGCTGCCTGCCCCTGCCTGGGGCTGCCCTGGCGCATTCCCACCGCAGCCCCCTTGGCTCTGCTGCAGCCCCGCCAACCGCGCTTGCATGGCTCAGTGCATCCATGCTGTCCCGTCTGCATCCCTGGGCATATCCCCCCATCTCTGCTGTGTCCCACAGCGCATCTGCTGCGGCCCCCTTGGCTTTGCTGCAGCCCCCCAGCTGCCCTTGCATGGCTCAGTGCATCCATGCTGTCCCGCCTGCACCCCTTGGCATATCCCCACCACCTCTGCTGTGTCGCCCAGCGCATCCCCGCCGTACCTGCTGCTCCGTGCCGCTGCATCCCTGCCGTCTCTGCTGCATCCCCCAGTGCAGCCCCACCGTCTTTGCTGCATCCTTACCGCCTCCAGTGCATTTTCTAACGCCAGTGCATCCCTGCTGCACCCCACGCCATGCATCCCCCCATCTCCAGTGCATTCCCCCTGCTCCGTACATGCCGGCTATCCCTGCTGCATCCCCCAGTGCAGCCCTGCTCTCTCTGCTGGTTCCCCCAGTGCGATGCTGCCCTATCTGCGCCGTCCTGCTGTATGTCTTTTCCAGGGCTGCTGTATCCCTCTGTGCATCCCCTCTGCCCCACTGTGTCCCCAGGACACCCCAGCCAGCTCTGCTGTAGTCACCATGTGTCCCTGCTGCGTCCCTACCGGCCCCTTGGCATCCTCCAGTGCATCCTCTGGTGCATCCCAGCTTTCCCTTCCACATCTTCTCAGGACACCTTTCCTGTTCCCTCCACAGCCCTTTCTGCCTCCCAACCACTCCCCAAAGGTTCACCTTGTCCCTCCCCATGTCCCCTCACTCCCTGGTGCATGTCACAATTCCCTCCCTGACCAGCCACCCCCACCCATCCCTGCAGCATCCCCCGTAATGTGCCCAGTCCAAAGGACTCCAAAGCCCCCCGAGCTGCATCCCTGTCCCCGGGTGACCCCCAGCCCTGGATGAGGGTGTCTGTCCCCACTGACTGCTGTCCCCTCCTTGCAGAGTCCCCCAGCCCCAGCGCGCAGGAGCCCGGGCCAGCCACGCCCGAGCAGCACTGGCCCTTCCCGGGGCCCGAGGACAAGGCCATCGAGCCCCCCGGGGACGAGCCCAGCCCCAGGCCAGTGTGGACAGCGGGGGGTGATGCCCTGGGGGACCTGGTGACCCTGGAGCCCACCGAGCCCTCCCTACCACCCGTGGCTGATGAGCCTCAAACTGGGGAAGCCCCCAACCCTGAGAGCCTCATCGACCTGTGGCAGAGCGACGGGGTGACTCCCCCAGCTGCCTGGCCCCTGCCTGCTGCCCCTGTCCCCGAGACCCCCCCGGCTGCGCTGCCCGAGGAGGGGGCCCTGCTGAGCCTGGATGAGCTGCCTGAGCCCCCTGCCACCTTCTGCGATGTGGAGCAGGAGGATGAGGACGAGGAAGAGGCAGCAGGCGAAGGGGACCCCGAGTCCCAAGATCTGGGCTGCCAGCACACGCCCCAGGATGACACCCCGGGCCGAGAGACGCCCCCCATCACCAATGGGGAGATGGCCCCCAAGGATGGGACACCGGGTCGTGGGGAACAGGTGAGCATCACTGTGGGGACAGGTCAGGGGGTGATGGATGGCTGGGGGGGGTCCTGACAACCTGCCCCCACCCCCCAGGCCAGCGAGGGCTACTTCAGCCAGTCCCAGGAGGAGGAGGTGCCCCCCCCCGAGGAGCTGTCGGCCAAAGCCCCCCAGCCCGTCTTCTACAACAAGCCCCCAGGTGAGTGAGGACAGTGAGGAGGGGGAGTCTGTCCCTCTCTGGGGCGCCCCAAGCCATCCTGACCCCTCTCCCTGTCCTCCAGAGATCGACATCACGTGCTGGGACGCAGACCCTCTGCCCGAGGAGGAGGAGACCTTTGGGGGGGCCCTGTAAGCCCAGGCCCCGCTGCCGGCACAGGCAGCCCGCCCCGGCCGGCGCGGGGCACGAGGGGGCTGCAGCCGGGGGCCGGCCCCCCCTCACCCCTCTGGGGCCCCGCAGGATGAGGCCTCCAGGTGGCGGCCGCCCCGCTGCAACCCCACCCCGGGGCACCTTTTACAGCCCCCCCTTCTCCTCCTCTCTTTTTTAAGTTGTCGGTAGGAGCCGTGTCAGCCCCCCAGCCCTCCCTTAGCAGCCCCCCCCCGACACCCCAGCGCCCCTTTGGGGGGGACGACACACGCTCGCATCCCCTGCCCGGCTGTGGGACAGGGTCCTCGTTCTCTTCGTGCCCCCCGGGAGCCCCCCCAGTACTTTGCACGAGTTCAAAAAAAAAAAAAAAAAAAAAGAAATAATAATAATAAATGAATATGGCAATAAAGTGACCCGACCGAGGCGAGGCTGAGGCCAGCGGCGTCCCCCCCCCCAAACCCCGGCAAGGAGCTGGTGTGGGGGCTTTTACCCCTTCCCCACTCCTTCTTTGCTGGGAGCCCTGTCCTCCCCTGCTTGGCCCCTGCTTGGCCCCTCTCCTCCCATTCCCCCCGGAAACTTTTTGGAAAGCACAAGTTCTGTACCGGCGGTGTGCTCATGTCTGTTAATAAATAAAGCGTCTCCCACGGGGGCTGCAGCCTGCTGGGGGGGCAGGGAGGGCTGGGAGTGGGGGGCTACGGCTGCCTTGGGGGGAGGGGATCTCACCATGCCAGCCTGCCAGGAGGCAAACCCAAGCCACAAACTTTTATTCTCAAACTGTAACAAACAAAAAATTTAAGAAACAGAGCAGAGTCCGGGTCCCCAGCACCCCCGGCCATGGGGGGGCCGGCGGGGGCCAGACGGGGAACCAGCCCCTTCCGCGCCGGCGGCGATGGCCCGCGCCGGGGCGGGTGTCCCTGGGGTGACACGAGCAACCGAACCCCCCCACCCCCCAGGTGCATGGCAAGGTCCGGGCATTCCCCGCGGCCGCCGTTAGACAGCGGTAGTCCTGCCGAAGAGGGGCATGGAGACCGGGAGGTGCCAGGGTCCCGTCTCGTAGGTGTCCCTGCTGCTGAGCTCCGAGTCCGTCCAGCTGGGAAACATGCGTGGGGAGCACTCCTGCTGCAGGTAGAGGTCCGGGCAGGCAGGGCCGGGGCTGGCTGAGCGGGGCAGGTGCAGCGCTGAACCGTAGCCGGCGTCCAGGAAAAGGGGTTTGTAGCTGGGAGGCTGCTCCTGCTTCTCCAGCCGCTCATGGCTCAGGAAAGGGGCGTTTATTTTGCGGTAGAGCCCCCGCGTGTCCATCAGCACCTCGCTGTACGGTGGGGGGGGCTCCGCCATCAGCAGCGCCTCCTCGTAGCACGGCGGCTTTGACAGGTCCGACTCTGCAAGGCAAAGCCCCCCCCGGACCCCTGCTGCCGTCAGCGCTGCACCCCGGCTCTCAGGTCGCATCTCCCCCAAACCAGGGGGAGGCACGTGCTCCGGGGATGCGAGAGCCCCTCCCTGCTCCTTACCGTGCCGGCAGCTCCAGGGCCGGGGGGGTGGGATGTGGTGGGGGTGATGATGGTGATGGTGGGGCTCGAGGCGGAGGCGGTGGGGAATGGCGATGCCGGGGGGGCTGCCCCCGTAACCCTCGTAGTGCAGTGGCTCCATCTCCAGCGCGCGCAGGCTCTGCTCCCGCAGCCGCTCCTCCTGCTGCCGCTTCACCCGCCGCCGCAGGTAGCTGCAGAAGCAGCACAGCAGCACGATGAGGCCCCAGATGAGCCAGAAGCCCGCGAAGCAGGTGAGGAAGGTGTAGGTGCCCTGGGACATCACCATCTTGGCAGCCGGCCCCGGGGGGAGGCCCTCGCCTCTCCCTGCCCTCGGGATGGGGGACGGGATGCTCAGGGCGGCGGCAGGGTCAGGGAGGACCCGATGCTGTCAGGGCCGCCGAGGGCATCTCCCCGCGCCGTGCCCGGCGCCGTCTCCTCTGGCCCGCGGGCGCGCCTGCCGTCAGGGGTCCGTCCTCGCCATGGAGCTGGGGGGGGCTGGAGCGGGTGGGTCAGGCCTGGGTGCGCCGGGCGGGCGGTGGGGCGGGGGGCCGGCGGGGCGGGCGGCGGGGGGACGGGGCTGCCGGGGTCCCGCTGCCCATCGCTGGGGGGGGACCGCCGGGGTGGGGGCCCTGCAACGAGACAGACGCGAGCGTGAGCGACACGGAAACGTGGACGCCCTGTTCCCATGGTGACTCGCTCCACATGCGCCGCAGCGCCCGCAACCAGGGGGAACCGTGCCTGGCACCCCATGCACCCCCACCATCACCCCCATGGATGCAAACCTGCACAGCCCCCCAAGAATCGCCCACAGCGCTGCTGGGCACCCTGGGGTGGGAAAGGGATGCTGAGGTTCCACAGCATCATCTTCAAGATCATGGGGTGCCCAGTGGGATCCCCTTCTCCTGCCCACCCAGGTGCACCCTAAATTGGCTGCTGAGCCCCGGCAGCTCATCCCTGTGCTGTCACACAGGAGGGTGACCCGGGGAGAAGGAGGGACACGCAGAGGTGCCGGCTGCCTGCGGCACGTGGCGCTGGCAGGAGCACGTGCATCGCAGCCATCGCTGGCCTCGCAGCCACCGGGGAGGCTCAGGGAATGGTGGCACCCCAACACAGCAATGCAGGGCCAGGGGTGGTGGTGATGGGAACCATCACTCTTGCCCTTTAGGCAGGGTGACAGCTCGGTCACATAGAGCCAAGCATCGAATGTCAACGGTGTGTGCCAGGGGCAGGTCTGCTCCTCAGTGAGCGGCGAGCAGCACCCATGGGTGCTCGCAGGCAGGCACGTAAGCACCCGTCAGGATTTTCATTATGGTGATGGGGGAGAAAGCGAGCTCGGCAGCAGGGAGGAGGGTGAGCCGGGAGCGACGGCAGCCGAGGACTGGGCGACGACGGTGACACCATCACTCCCTCGGAGAAGGGAGAAGGGGTGCCCTGTCACCCTGCGGTGCAGGGCCACGCTGCTGGCAAGGGACCCCAGCAGGGCCACCGGGTGCTGAGGGTGCCGGCGGGGCCGGAGGGCCGAGCCCGGCGGAAGGAAGGAACGATGGGGAAGGAAGGAGCCGGGGGCCCTGGCCACGCTCCGGCGGGCAGCAGCGGCTGCTCCATCACGCAGACAAACGCGTGGGCAGAGGAAGCGCCGGGATGTGGGTCTTTGGGGAGAGGGTGCCCTGGCTGAGGCCAGCTCCGTTCGGGCAGTGCTCGCCACCTCGGCGGCAACAGGCTCCGCGCCGGCAGCCTGGGCATCCCCGGGGAGGAGAGGCACCGTGCGGGAAGGGCCGTGGGTCGAGCCCCGGGATGACGGCCGGGGGAACACCGGGAAGCCGTGCAGGGCGGGCTGGCGGCGCCGCGGACCGGGGGCGTTCGCAGCTGGGGCGTGCGGGGGGAGCGGGGCTGCCGGGGACGTGCGGGCTGGGGGAGGAGCGGGGCCGGGCTGGACACACTCACGCCGGGCGGGGAGCGGAGCGGCCGCCGAGCCGGGCCCCGCCGGTAGTCGCGGGCCGCCCCGCTGCCCCCGGCCGCGGCCTGGGCCCCGCTGCCCGCGTCGCATCCCTGCCCGGTGCCTCCGCGGGGAGGGTGACACCCCGGCGGGGAACCTCCCCGCTCCCGGTGCCGGGCGCGGCACCCCTTCCTCATTCTCATCCTCCTCCTCCCCCGGGGCACGCGCCCGCCGGGGCCGGACCGGAGATGCGCGCCCCGGTACGCACCGCGCGCCCCCGCCGCGGCCCCCGGTGACGGCGGCCCCGTGCGCCCCCGCCCCGGCCCCGCTGCCCCCGCACCGCGCAACAGGCGGAGGCGCCGCGCCCGCTCCCTCCGCGGCTCCCGTTACCGGCGGCGGCGGCGCACGTGGCTCAGGCGGCGGGCGGCGGCTCCATAGGGCGGCGGGGGAGGGGGCCCGGTGCGCGCCCGGTGCGCGGCGCCGCCGCCGCCTCCCGGCGCTGCCTTTGTCTCCGGTGAGCGCTCCCGCGCCGCCGCCGCGCGCCGCCC
The DNA here is from genome assembly GCA_036785705.1 of Acanthornis magna. Classification (NCBI taxonomy): domain Eukaryota; kingdom Metazoa; phylum Chordata; class Aves; order Passeriformes; family Acanthizidae; genus Acanthornis; species Acanthornis magna. The sequence goes on from JAWUZG010000092.1 coordinate 8,890,388, forward strand.
CGCCCGCCCGGGCTCCCGCCCCGCCGCTCCGCCCCGCCCTCGGCTCGGGGAGGGATCCGCGGGCCCCCCGCACCCCCCGCCCCGGGACCCACCGCCGCGCGGGGGCTACCGGCGGGGGCACCGGTACTGCCACGGGAATCCCCCCCCTGGCCCTGGGGAACGGCGGCGGGATGCCGGTGGCGAGAGGGTCGGGGCATCCCCTGCGGTGGCTGCGGAAGCCCCACGGGGTGGGGGCCGGGGATCCCCGGCTGGCGGCTCCCGGTCCGGGTGGGGTGAGGGCCCTGCGATTCCCGGTGGGGTGGTGCCACAGGCTCCCACAGTCGGTGGCCCTGTACTCGCCCTGGAGGTATCCTGGGGGTGCTGCCATCCGTTCCCTCAGTGCCATCCCCAGCCTCCTCAGGGGCTGACAGCTAGGTGCTCCCCGGGGTGATGACCAGCACAGGGACACCAGCAGGGAGGGCAGCCTAGCCGCCGGCAAGACTTTAACATCCCCTGTCACAGCCCGCATGGCTATTGCAGTGGAACACGTGGCTCTGCAGGGCAGGGGTGCCAGCCTGGCCCCCAGTACGGCGAGGGACCGAAATGGCACTGGGTGTCCTGGGGTCACCCCGCTCCCTTGGGTGCCATACCCCCAAGCAGACCCCTCGCCAGCCTGGCCTGGGCAATTGTCCCTGAGCTAGGGCTCCGCCAGCCATTTGCCATCAGGGGGTTGTCACCAGCTCTGCTCTGCTGTAACTGAGGCCGGTGGTCGTGGCTCCCATGGGAGACCCCTCTGGCTCCTTAGGACTGTGCCAAGCTTGAGGTCGAGAGTCCCCGCTGTCCCTTCACTGCGCCCTGGGGCTGTGCCAGGAGCGGGGCACCGTGGTTTCGGGGCGGAGCCGTGCCAGATGCAGGTGGGTGACGGGGTGTGGGTGTCCCACGCAGGCCATGACCCCGCCGCCGTTTCCTCCCCGTGGGCAGGGTGGCAGTCGCCCGCTGCGGCTGCACACACGGCGCATTGTTCTGCCGGGGCCCGGCCGGAAGGACTTCCTCCATCCCGGCCAGGGGATGACCTGGGGAATCCGGGTGCTGGCAGCCCACTCCCACCTCAGCCGGCCATAGCGGCGCCGGTGTCTTGCCAAGCCCCTCCACCTCGCTCGCAGCAGGGCCGCAGTGGCCTTGTGTCCCCCGGCCCCCTTGGCTCTGGCCCCGACTCACCTTGCTGGAACTCGCCTCCTGCGATCCGACCTCACAGCGCGGCCACGGCAGCCGGGCACTGCCGGCTCGGTGGTTGTGGGGGTGCCCCAGCAGCACCCAGGGCGGGCAGGGGGCTGCGGCCATGCGGGGGGGCCGGGGTGCTCCCTTGAGGCATGGGGACCGCAGGGACGGGGGGCACGGTGGGGCCCACGGGCATCATCAAGTCAGGGCAAGGGCGGGCGAAGGGAGCCAGGCCTCCGGCCCCGCCAGTGCCGGGGGCCGGGAGCTGCCTTCCCCTTCCCCTTCTCCCCACGGCGGCGGGGGGAGGCAGGCGGGGGAGCGCTCCCCGAGCCACATGGTGGGCTGGAGGAGGAGCCGTTGCCCAGGCAACAGCTGAGAGCATCCTTCACCCCTGAAAATGCTGTGTGGAGCTGCCGCCACAGCCCCACAGTGCAGGGCACTGCTCAGGACCCCCAGAGCCCACCCAGAGCTCACCCGTGTCCGTGGGGTCCAGATCCACCTGCTTCAGCTCTGGACATACACCAGCACCCTCTCACCTGCACGGTGCTACCCCCCAGCAAGGACAGGGATGGGGACGAGACACCCCGCAAATGCTGGGGCACCGCTGGGCAGGTGGGAACAAGCAGAGCCACTTCCCTGCCCTGCTCAGGGCTGGCCATGGCTCTGTTCAACCCCCGGCCCTGCCCCAGAGCCACCTGAACATGTGACAGTCACACGAACACGCTGGTGACCCCAGGACCTTGGTGCCAGGGTGCCATGACCCAGGCAGTGCCAGGAGGGTGGCACAAGCATCCTGACTGGTGCGTTTGGAACAGTAATCCCCAGGCAGTCCCCATCCCCCCGCTTTCCTTCCTTCCTTCCACGGCTGCAGAAAATTCCTGGATTTTACCCCAAGATGCCCCCTCTGAGTGTGAGAACTCCTCCTCGGCCCGCTCCCATAGCAACTGTTCCCTAGCTACCCGGCCGCACTTGCTATTCTCATCCCAGTGCAGCTGCGTGCGGCCCCCCCGCGCTGCGCACGAGGCTGTCGCCGCTGCCGCCAGCCCCGGACCCCAAATCCACCCTGCACCCCCCGACTGGGCTGCCCCCCTTTCCTCGCTCCACCCTTGGTGACCATCGTGACCCTCACCCCATGTCACCCTGCAGATTCTCCCCTTGGAAGGGGCTGTTCCTTGGGCTAAGGAGCAGCACTCCATGCTGCCACAAGGTTCCCATACATGGTGGCCTTGCTGAAGCAGTAATTCACCATGACCAGAGGGCAGCAGGACTGTCCTGGCCCCATAGCACACCTGTGACAGCCTAGGAGGGGCTGTGCTGGGGATGGACATTCCCCAGAGGGGACCACAGCAGGCACGAGCATCCCAACAGCACAAGGCCTCATACCTGTTGTGCCCCCATATTGACCCAAAACGTGCAGCAGAGGCCATTGAGGGTCATCTCTGGTACCCAGGGCTCAGCCAGCATCAGCCCATTTGCCCTGGAGGGCAACCCCAGCCCTTCCCTGCAGGGCAGGAGCAACAGCAGAGCCCATGGCAGCCCAGGAACGAGGTCCCTGCTCCCCTTCTTACAGCCACTAACCCCATATGGCCCGGAGTGGGCCCCCCATGACATGAGAGCAATACAAGGCACGGTGAATCTTTACACTTAACAAAAGGTTAAAAATTTAAATACTCTCCAACTTTAGTGCAAGGCAAGCAAATGATACCACAGGTCCAAGTAGGTGCTCAGCCCCCCTGGGGGGCCTGGCTCAGAATGAGCAGAGGCAGCAGCACACGCACGCAGGCGTGTGCACACACACACACACACAGAGAAGGGACGAGTTATTGCTCAGGACACAGCTGGGACAAGTGTACACAAGGGGGGGACAGAACAAGCTGAATGGAGAGGTGGGCTGATCCCCACGCAGCTCTCCAGGGAGGGTTCCTGCCTGTGGGTGCAGGAGCTGTGCTGGTTCCCCAGAACCCCTGGGGACACACACTAAGCTGGTCACAGCTTCACATGACCCCAGGAAGGGCCATTCCCTTTACCACAGCTTTGCTCCCTGAGAGCAGGGTCCTTTATGTGTCTGCTCCTCCACCACCGAGCTGGGCCTGGGGATGGGCACACCTCTGGAAGGCACAGGTCCGGAGCTGGTGGAACTGCGTTGGGACCATCCTGCAGTGTGCCGGGGACCAGACCAACCCTTTGGCCACAGCAGCAGAGGTGCCCTGGAGTGGCTGTGTCCTGCCGTGCCAGCAGTCTGGAGAGGGCCTCGGGATCAGCTCGCCGGAGCTGGCAGCACATGTGAGACAAGGCAGGAAGCAGCAGGCTCCAGCAGACAGGAGAGCGAGGACGAGGCAGTGACGCTCTGCTGCCAGGACGCAATGGGTGACGCTTTGGCACAGCACTTTCCTGTGCCTTGGGGCTGAGCAATGGACTCCGCTGGAGCCAGGACAACTCAGCACAGCCAGAAAGGTCCAGGAAAGATGATTTAGACACCTCAAGGCACAGAAGGCCTCTGTCCAGGACTCCCTGGAACAAAGCTGGGACCATTGCTCCTCCCATAGGAGGACATTTATGCCTGTGACAGGGTGGGGGCAGTGCAGGCCCCCACCTATAGATTAAAAACTGACATGTGATATGTACAGACCGACATATATAAATATACATCAAACCTGCGGCGCCCCTTCGGCACCGTGGAATGTGTCAGCAGAGCTGCTCCAGCCTGGCCTCGGCCCACGCCGGCACAATCCCTCCCTCCCACCCTGGGCCTGGGAGGGGAGCGGCAGCCGGTGGCAGCAGCACCATCCCAAGCAGCAGATTTGGAAGCATCCGGGTTTGTCTCAGGGCTGGCCCATGGTCAGAGGGGCACTTCAACCTGAGCCGTGTGCTGCTGCGAGCCTTGGAATCATCCTCACAGTCTTCAAATAGAGACGTGTAAAACTGTAAACAAATCCACCTTGTGGGGCCACTGCGACTGTGTCCTTCAGGCTGGGCACTTGGGAGAGGCAAGGGGGTCCCAGGGGCTGGAGAACAAGCTGTGCTCTACAGCCGGGTGGGCTCTTCCTCGCTGTCGCTGCAGTTTCCACAACAGTCCTGAAGTCAGAAGGGCAAGGGGAGGGAGGAGGGAGGGAGAGAGGAGCACAGCAAGCAGAGGGTGAGCACGGTCACACAACCCAGCCTACAGCTGCCCTCTTGCAGGGATGGGCCAGCACCCCCCAGCCTGTGTGCGGGAGAGCTACATGGAGGCAAGGGGCTGGAAGGGACCCCCAGACTGCAGAAAACAGTCCAGCTGCAGCTGGAGGTTCAGCTCCTGGCAGACAGACTGGTGAGCACACAGCTGGCTAGCTCAGAAGCTGAGGAAGCTGGGCTCCGGGGACTGCAGCCACCCAGGGACACAGCTCAGTGCCAGCACAGACGCTCGGCCCCGCTCAGGGCTCAGCCGGCCACGAAAGCAGCTGAAGCCCTTTTTGCTGAAATGGGAGTCTGAGCATGGGGCAATGCCAAACCCTTCACAGTTTCTCAACCCTTCTGTGTGTCCCGGACATCCGGAGAGGAGTGAAGGAAACTTCCCACAGCCCCCTGGGAGCAGAACTCCCAGCAGCGGCAGAGCAGGGGCAACTTTGGCTCAAGCTGAGGGCAAGGCCTCCCCCACAAAGGCAGCAAGAGCAGGGGTGCGGGATTAGTGGCTCAGGGGGCAGTTAGAACAACAAGCAGGTTGTGCTCTGCCAGGGGAAGGGGATAGGCACTGAAGGATAACACTCCTCTTTCCCAGATCTTGCCATGTCCGTGGGCCACCGGGTATTTCCCTGAGCAGAGCAGCCAGGAGTGACTGCTCACCTCTGGAAAGAGAAAACACGTGGGAAATCACAGCTCAACCCCTGCTATAGGCAGCTGCCCATCCTCTGGCAGGTCCTGCCTGCCTCGAGAAGGGCTGGGTATCCCCAGAGCTGGCTCTGGCTAGGGCAGCCAGCTCTGAACTGCAAAGCACAACTTGGAGCTTGCCAAGGAGCAGGAGTCAGCACCAGGTGGCTGAGTGGGTCCAGAGCCAACCATGCTGGAGTCCTACAGCTGCACACAGCTGCTGAGAGGCAGCAGCCCAGGCTTTGCCAGGCCTGGAAAGAAGGCAAAGACTGTCCCGGGCAGAGGAGACAGGCAGACAAACAAGCCCACAGCAGCTGCAAGACGTTTCTGTTCTCCTCATCCCTCGAAAGAGCTGCTCTCTGCCAGGCTCAAAATCTGGCAGAAGTGCTCTAGGGAGCCCAGACAGCCCATTCCAACAGCAAGGGGTTGTTCGGGGATGGTGTTTGTGTCAGAAGGGAGATGACTTATTATTTTAGGGTCTTCAGCATCCCTCTGCCTGGGTGATTTCAGTATGTTTAGCCAGGGAACTCCTTCCCAGCCCCCTCAACTCCCCCAGCATGGGGGCGGCCTTGCACAGGTGCCCCTGAGAGCCCTGGGGTCTGGCCACCCAACACTAGGGGAGACTCTGCCCACTGCCCTCTCGTGCCGACCTCCCTGCCAGACCTGCCTGGCACAGACAGGAGCAGGGTCACTGTTGCTGGGAAGAAAATGCTGGGCAAACCCTTACCTGTCTGCTGAACAAGCGCTGGAGTAATCCTTTTTTGGGCTGTGGAGAAGGCTGCCCTTTCCAGTCCAGGTCTGGGGGCACTGTGCCATCTGTGCTAAAGACATTCAGCTCCTTAAAACACTCCGTCTCGATCATCTGGAAGAGGGCAAAGAAGGCTGCAGCAACTGCCACATGGAGCCTATCACCGAGGGCCCAGCAGAGCGGGTCAGCAGAGGGCACAGCACGGACCCGGCAGGACACTGCCCTCGGCCGTGGTGGGCACAAGCAGGAGCAAAGACCTACCTCATTCTGCCAAGGAATGGGCACACTCCCTGTGGCAAACTTCTGGTAGAAGTCATTGTCTGTGGGCTCCAGCTCCACTCCTTTCACCGTGGAGAACTGCTCGATGTCCAGAACATCCTTGCAGTAGATGGCCTGGGGCTACGCAGCACAAAGATTGCTCTAATGCCAGGCTCCACCTTGATGCCACCACCTCCACCTATTGCTCATGGCCAAGCCCAGGCCACCTCTCCCTGCAGCCCAGAGCTTGCTGGGCCCCTGTTCTGCCAGGTCCAGGGAAGGGGATGGGCCCCATCTCCCCATGCCAGGGCTCCCTCTTCCCTTGACAGCACCAGTGACTGAAAAGGTCAGGAGCAGATGGGCACTTACATCTGGCTTGAAGGGAGGGTCCAGCATGCCTGCTTCCAGCCTCCTGAAGTTGAGGTGCTTGAAGAGAGGGTGTTCCTTCACTTCCTTGGCCCCAGCTCCTCGGCACCCCAAGCGTTCCAAAGGGTCTTTGCACAGCAGCTGCAACACAAAGGAAATCAATGTCCCAGGTGAAGGGTGCTCTGTGCAGGAGCAGCCCTGGGTTCCTGCAGTGCCTCTAGGGAGAGCACAGGCCTGTGAGGCAGCTGGGAAAGGAATCAAGGCACTCTGAACCCTCCTGTGCTGCCTTAACAGAGACAAGGGAAGCTGGGGGAGTGAAGGGACAGGGCTGCACGCCCGTACCATGGTGCACAGGGAGCGGGCGCAGGGCGAGAACTTCTCCGAGTACTCCTCCTGCACTTCCTTCACCAACCGCTCCACCTCCTCCCGCTTGATCTTCTTCTTGCGCTGCTGGAAGGGGGACTGGCCCTCGATCATCTCATACACCAGGCAGCCAAGAGCCCACCAGTCAGGGCTGAACGTGTAGCGCTCGTTCTTCACCACCTCCGGAGCTGCAGAGGAGGAGCAGGGGTGAGGGATGTGTGAGGGTAGAGAGAGCACATCTTTTGAACCACTTTTTGACTAAACCAAGGTCACTTACCCATGTAGCCAACTGTCCCCACCCGGCCCTTGATTGTTTGGCCCTCTGGCACATGCACAGCTAGTCCCAGGTCTGAGATACGGATGTGACCTGCACAGAGGAGGGGACAAGTTAACAGGACAAAATCAGGGGGCACTGTTTGAAGCTGGGTAACTCTGGCTCAAGCAGAGGAAGAAAAACTTCAGGCTCAGGGTTCCTCTGGACCCTGCACTCACCGTGGTCATCTAGTAATATGTTCTCTGGCTTCAGGTCCCTAGGAGGGAAGGGACTCAATTAGCAAGAAGCCTGTTGTCAAAGCGAAGGACACAAGCAACAGCCACATCCCAACAAGTCCCAGATAAACAACTTTAGGATGCAACGTGCCTGCCTCAGGCACACAGATAACCTTCCCCTCACCCTTTGCCCCAGAGCTGACCCTTGCAAGCTCTCCTGGGCAGAGAGGTAGGACACAAGAACCTTCAACCCTCTGCAGTGAGCCTGGGTATGGTTCCCTCTTTGCAGACGCAGAAATCACTATGGGGCAGCCCATGCAAGTGAAAAGGAGCAGAGGCTTTTCTGCTTATCCTGCCCCTGGGCAAGACACAGGGTAGGACCAGAAGGGACCTCCTGGCCAGTGTTTAGCCATGCTATCCTAATACTGCATCACACCCCCCTGATTGAGTACAGTCAATTGACTTGTTCTCCCTCCTCCCAGCTCTTGAGCACGTTGGGGCAGCCTACCCTCCTTTGTTCTAGTGTCAACACTGCCCAGGGAGTTCAGTGCCTGCCCTGAGACATTCACAGCATGATCACATCCTGTTCTTGGCGATCATTTACCAGCACAAGGAAGCCAAGCTAAGGTCTCCCTTTCTCCCACAAGATCAGTTTTCTATTCCCGATTCCTCTCACTCAGCTCTGTGCTGCTTTCAAGCCTGAGCTTATTTTCTTGAGCAGACAGAGCCAGCTGGGCTGGTAAGAGCAGCAGGAACCCTCTTGCTGCTGCAGGCCCTACAAGCTCTCCCAGCAGGGACCAGGCAGCACGCACCTGTACACTATCCTCTCCTGGTGCAAGTCCTCGAGGCCACAGCAGATCTCAGCAGCATAGAAAGCTGCCCGGGGCTCCTCAAAACCAGCCTCCCCCATGTGGTAGATATGGAACTTGAGGTCCCCTCCATTCATGAGGGTCAGCACTAGGCAGAGAGCATCTTTAGTTTCATATGCATAGGCTAAGCTCACCTGCAATTCAGGGCAGAAAGGCTGTTAGATGACACAGCTGGAAGAGGGAGGTGTCCATACTCCCATGGACACTTTGCCACCCAAGCAGTCACTCACAGGCTCAGTACTCAGCCTTTGCCAGCAGAGGAGGAACTGTGCAAACCCAGGGGGGACATGGCAGTGCTCAGCAGTCCCAGCACACCCCCAGCTTTCCTCAGACAGGGAGGACATTATTTCCCCAAACCAGAGCTGCTTCCCCAGGGGCAGGCAGCACCCAACAACAACACTGGGGCAGAATCTGATGAACCCTCTGCAAAGGGAGGTTCAGGCTCCCCACCACACAGTTCAAGGCTGGGCTTCTCCCCACCCCACTGTCAGGACAGTTCTCACTGCTTACTTATGCCCCAAAAGTCACAAAGGTGCCTGTAACACCAGATGGGTGTTTGGGGCTGACTTTGGAGGCATTTACAGCATGATGTGGAGGCAGTAAAGGTCCTGCCAGACCCCAGCCTTGTGAGAGATGTGCAGCCACCAGGACCCTGTCCCATGGGCAGAGCCTGCTCCTGCCTCTCCACACCAGGTGAGGAGCACAGAGGTGCCAGGCTGGCTGGTTGGAGGAAGAATCAACCATCACAGCAAAGTGAGAGCAATTCCTATGTACTTACTACAAACCTACTGTTCACTTTTTCCAGGATCTGTTTTTCATTCAGGGCCATGGCTTCTCCCTTCCTCTTTTTGATCCGTTTCTTCTCCAGTTTCTTGCAGGCATACATCTTCCCTGTGGCACGCACTTGGCAGGCACACACCTGGAGGGAGGACAAGGTTCAGCACCCTCCCACTGCCATTTCCAGAGTGGGGGTTTAGGTTCTGCTCTCAGGAAGAGGCACAGGAAGGCAAAGAAGCCCATTGTCAAAGCAAAGACACAGGGAGCAGTGACAGCTCCAGATGTCACAGAGAAGCAGGAGCCAGCTGTAATGCCTCTAACACCTGTAGCAGCACCATGGCTGGTGCCTGGGAAGACAGAAGGCCGCTCCATAAACAGAAGGAAGCCTGGCAGGAAGTTTTCAGGAGTGCAGTTTGCCCTGTCAAGACACAGGGAACAGACCTGACTCTGCCCAGTTAGCAGTAGGCACCACAGGACTTGTGCTACCAACCCTGCACAACACTTCCCACACCTCCAGCACCTGGAGAGAGGTGAGCTCCTGCCTCTCAGGGAGAGCTGACAGGTCACACGAGGTCCAGAACATAGCAGTGTCTGGCACAGACCCCCACAGCCCACCCAGCCAGCACTGCCTCCAGGTGCTGGAGCAGCTTGTGGCACCCTGATGGCCAACCCAGGTCTGCCTCTGGCAGCAGGCAACAGTGGCTGCCTGGTACCCAGAATGCAGAGGTAATGGTGGTCACTCACCTCCCCAAAACCGCCCTTACCCAGCACGCGGTACTGGCGGAAAGTGTTTTTGGTCACTGGCTGCCTGTAAGGGAAAGGAAACCAGAGTGAGATGTGAGCAGGAAGGGAGAAGGAGCTGAAGCCCAAACCACCTCCATGCCCTCGCCTGAGAGACTGTGGCTCACCCCAAACCCTGCTCAAGCAGGCCTTGCTTCCCTGCAAGGCAAGCAAGGCTGGGACTGCTGCTGGTGCCAATAAAGGGCCCTGGGGACAGCAGAGGCCAGGCTCTTGGCTCCTGCCAGGCCCAGCACGAGAAGGAGCCCCAGGGACACCCCAGGCAGGCTGTGTGAGTAGGAGGGTAGAGGTTTCCCAGCGATGCAGGGAGCATTACCGTTCCAGCCATTTCCACTGCAGGAAGCGATTGAAGTACAAGCTGTCGAGGTAGTCAGCAAAGGGAGCCACGCTCAGGTAGTCGTGGATAAGCCTAGGAGAGAGCAGAGCCAGCACAGTTCCTGTGAGCTGATCACAGCGCTGAAAAAAGCCAGCAGCCCCAGGAAAGAGGAGGTGAACAGCCCCAAAAGCTTGTTTACTTTGCCATCCCCCCACCCAGCCTGGTGCTGAAATCACCCACGAACCCCTGGGCCAGAATGTCCCACTCCATGCTAAGCCTGATGTAAAAGGAAGGTGCGTTGGAGGTACCACTGTGACAAATGCAGCACCCTGGGACGGGCTGGCACTGCTAATTGTGGCCTCTTGGCACCAGCCAGGGCTGCAGGACAAAGGGGGACAATGGGACTCTTTGCAATTGCCCCTCTGCTCCCAGGGCAAATGTGCACACAGGCTATAATCAGCTGCTAGCAACATTCAGCACTAGGCACTGAGTTGTTCACTATCAGATGAACATCCAGCACAAAAGGCCACGGGGGATCCTGCTCAAGAGAGCTGACTGCCTTGGAGAGCTGTGCCAGGACTGCCCAGCGGAGTGAGGAGCCTTAGACACAGTGTCTAGACTGGAAACACGCATCAAGGAGAAGCGGATGGGCTCTCCCTTTTCAGAGCTTGCCAAGAGCAGGCAGGGCCCAGCCCGGAGGCTCTGCATTCAGACATGACACTGGTTACCACACACAGAGCTAAGGCTCCCCAGAAGACTGCAGCAAACGTGTTGCCACAGCCCTGCACTCAGTGAGGCAACATGCTCCAGCTACTGTGCAGGGAGGGGTGAGGCTCTAAGCCTGGTTTGCCCAAGAGCTTCCGCTTCACACTCAGAGCCAGGACCTCGGCCACTGCTTCTGTGATGGGAACAGAGGTGACCTTAGACCCCTGCAGCAAGAGCCAGAGTAACCCAGCCACAACAGCCACTTCTGCAGCTGGCAGGACAGGACAGCTGGCACAGGACTGCAGCCATCAGCTCAGCTCAAAAGGAGCCTACAACATCCTGGCACAACACTGGCAATAGCATTGCTACAGGGTCTTCCCAAATGGCAACTCAGACTGAGAGGACTGACAGAGGTTTCTGCAGCAGCTCATGGCCCCCAGAGCACAAGATCCTTGTGCTTGCTTTCCTGGAGCTGGGCTGCAAACTGCCAGCTGAAAACTGCCCGGGCCCCAGCCTTAGCAACAGCTCTCACTCTCCCAGAGGAAGGGACCACGAGGAACAAGGTGAGTCAGCTGCAGCATCATCCCCGTGCCATGTGTGACCTGCAGGCACAGCCCAGCCCTCCAACTTACTTAGTGCATTCCTTGAAGAGCTCCTTGGAAGGCTCCTGCTCCAGCCTCTCACAACAGGCATCCACCAGTTGTGAGGGAACTTCAGGCACATGGTCCTCACTCTGGGGACAAAAGGATGGAGTCAGACATAGGGAGCAGAGCTCAAGGGTCCTGCTTTAGGGTCAGTGGGCAAAGCAGTGTGGCGGTTTTTGAGGTGGTGGGGTGGCTCAGCACATTGGCTGTGGTAGGACATGGGCAGTGAGAGCTGCTGGGTTTTCAACAGCTCTACCCTTGCAGGTAGCAAACACAACCCTCTTACTCACGTTTGGCTTCAAGTACTTTTCAATCAGGTGCTGCCCACATTCCTTCCGCTTCTCATCTGGAGCCACTTCGTACCCTGCCTGCAGAGAGCAAACCGTGAGGGGCAGATCCAGCCAGGAACCCAGCCTTGCTACTGGGCAACAGCTGCAGAGCAGCAACACCCTCTGCCCAAGGTTTCCCACGCTTTTCTCAAACACCACATCTCCAACAAGGAGCTTCCTGAGCAAAGGCCCAGCCCCATCTTGGAGAAACCACGACTCACAGGTTTTTCCTCCAGGAAAACCCTGTGTGCCCAGAAGTACCTGGCAACTGCTGCAGCACCCAGCCAGTTTGTGCCCAGGGTGTCAAGAACATCCTGCCTCCCTCAATGAAGCCTGACAGGCTTTGCTCTTACCACGGCATCCAGGAATTTGACGCAGCGTGAGAGCTCGGGGCGCGTCTCGCAGAACTGCCGGAAGAGCATGTGCCCAATGGGCTGCTTCTCGCACAGGCTGTGATAGTCCCGCTCTGCAAATGTGGAGAAGGACACTCACAGCCAAATCCCAAAGGAGCAGTCCCAGCCCACCACCCTGGCCAGGCAGCAGTGGGGGCATTGTGACTCCTCAGCTGGGCTGCTGACAGGTCCCACTAGCCTGAGGCTCCCAGGAGAGTGAAGCACACCCCAAGTGGGACAAGGGACATTACTGAGGTTTTACATTCTTCTATGGAAGACCCTCTTCCCTGAAAGAGGACTGACTATTCTGTTCAACCTGAACCTCTTGTTTCTAGCAAAGAACCTCCATATCTGCTTCTTGCCTAAAGGCTCTCTCCTTCTCTCTCCATAGAGATTGACCAACTACTCCACACAGCTTTCCTTGGAACATGAGGAACACACCAAGCTTATCTCAAGGCAGATCTTCCAGCCCAAGAGTTGTTTTGATGACTCCTTCAAACCACTTGGATTCCCAAAGGCCCTGCTGGAAGCAGCAGCATCAAAATGGGAGGCAGCATTTCCACAGATGTCCTGTTGATGTGCACACAGCAGTCAGAACTCCTCACTCCATGGGACAGCCACTTGTTTGTACATCAACTCCTACTGCCCTCCAGAGCTTGCAGATTCCTCCTACCCCTCTCTGAAGTCTGGCAGCCCAGGCACTAAACTCTTTGAGTATCCAGAGCACTTCCAGTTCTCCGCTTTTTTCCTCCCCTTCCACTCACAAGACGTTGTCTGATTGTGGGCCAGAACACATTTCTCTGACAGCCACTGCCACCGAGGGCTGTGAGCTGTCTGCAGTGCAGATGTGCAGCCACCCAGGGGATCCCAGTGCTGGGTACTCCCAGCCTTCCCCTCCCTGTGCAGCAGTTTCTCCCGAGGAAGCTGCAGCTTCCTGAGGGTGCAGGAGAGTGCAGAGCCAGGCGGGCTGTGGTGGGGGAGGAGGTGGCCTCTCCAGCTCTGCCGCACCAGCTGGTTTCCTTGTGTCTGCAGGGGAAGGAGTTCCCTTCAGCTGGGGAAGACCAGAGTTTGCTGTCGGCGAGATCAGAAGCTTTTGGCTGCCCTGGTCGCTGCCCAGGCTCACACGAGGTTACTCCCTGTGGTCAGGGGATAAAAAGCTTAATTCTGCAGTGGGCAACCAGCCCACTGTGCCCACGGTCCTGCCAAGACTCTGGAATAGGAAAGAAATGCCTTTCCAGCAGCCTGTGAGGTGAAAAGAAAGACACCCCAGCCAAAGTGTGCCCAAGCACAAGGAACAGGGTCATCTCTCCCATGGGAAAACCAAGTGAAGCTGCTGCCACCTGGGTCAGAACACTTCTCACTTGCCTCTCCAAGGGGAAGTGAGACCCAGGCAGCGACAGCCAGTGGCTGGGTGGGACTTGCTTCCCAAATCTTCACAAGGTCACTGTCCTGGATAGTAGCACAACAGAGACAGAGACCACCAGCACTCAGCACTGGCAAATGGGCGAAGTTCAGTGCTGGAAAACATGTCATGACAGCCACAGGAAGGATGGCTGCAGGCAGAGGATGGACAAAGCTGAGGGAAAGCTCTGCAGAGGGCACACAAGTCAAAGAGGCAGAAGGGGTTTGGACAGTCAAGACGAGAGCTGCAAGGAGAGCCCAGGCCACAGCTGTGTTCAGCTCTCAGACCTTGGGCCAGAGGCAGCCAACAGCAAATCCAAGGCTGGAGTCTCCATACAGCTACACCTGGCTGTGACGCCAGCCCCGAGAGATGGTGCATGGGGGTGTGTGGCAGAGGGAGGTGGGGACAGCCTGCACTGGGCTACTGTGAGCTTGAGGGTTACAGTGTGGATGAGTGAGGTTGAGTCTCTCGAAGTACTACAGTCCCATGTGGCCCAAAGGATTGCCAGGATTGGAAAACCTGGGTAGGGCAGAACTCAAACTGGGAATTTGAGCTGCAGAAACCTCCCAAACCCATGTTTCAGTGACACCTGTTCTGAAACAAGGCCAGTGCTGTGCCACTCTCCAGCTGGCAGCTGAATCCGGATTGAAAACTTAAACACACTTTCCTCTTCCCAGGAAGCAAAGCACTTGTACCCTCTGTGCCCCAAAACAATTTCACATGATCTCAGGACCAAGCCTGCTGCACAAACAACATTAAAACCATGAAGAGTACAAAGTACAGAATGAAAATGACAGGCCAAACCCTGCCCAACTCCAGTTCTCATCCACACCACACAGCAAGAACCTAGTTTGCCTGGGAAGAGCTGCTGCTTGAATGTTAGAAGCTGAGGGTGCTCTCCAGCCAGGGAGAACAGAGGATGTTAGCAGGACCTTTGTTATTTTTGCAAAGGCACCCCAGAGCAACACTCCAAAACTCTGCAGCATGGAGCAGGTGTGTCTGCACACAGAAGGTGATGTACCTCTAGCGAAGCTCATCAGTCTCGCAGGTGTGTGGGTACATCATCAGCCACTTACCTACCCATCATTTCTTCCCTACACCCTGAACTCCGAGCAATCCTGGCTGGGATTTGTGCCTGTTCTATGTACCTGACACTCAGCTTGGGGTGCACAACTCCCACACACTCGCTCGCCCACCGGCTCCCACCAAGCCCTGCATCTCACCCAGGGTTTGCCGAAGGTCCTCGCAGAGGCTGATGTGGGGGAACTGAAGCATCTGGCGCCATTTCTTGCTCTTGCCTTTCCGGTTTCCTCCACCACCTGCAGGGCACACAAAATCAGAACCATGAGTCAGGAAGCAAAGGTGTCTTGATTGCAGCCTAGCCTTGCCAGGAGCCAAGGAAGGAGCCTCCCTCAAAGTCCAGGCAAGGAAAACAAGACCAAAGTGGTACCACCATCTCCTGATGGGACAAAAGTGTTGGAGCCTTGATTGCCAGAGAGAATGGGCACACCAACCTCTGGCTGATGAACAAATCCCAAACAAGAACGTGAAGAACTTTCATGATGGGAGAATCTCAGCAGGGGCAGGAGTGTCCACAGCCATAGTAGTTCTGGGCTTCCAGGCCTGTCCCCAGCACCTCTGCATAACTAATCATCCCTCCAGGCCATGCCTTGCTTGGTGTGAAGCTCTTCCTGCTTCAGTAAAGACGTTCATGCCACCTACTCATTCCAGACTGATTGCTTACTCCAGGGAGGGGCTCTCAGAGGGAGGACATGAAGCTGGGAGACAGGAATTCCTGCTCTAATCCTGGCTCCACAGACAACTCGCTGTATTGCCTGGGGCTCATCACTTCAGTTTCCCACCTGTGAAGTGGGGACACTCCCACCTTTCTCCAGAGATAAGCCAGCCTCAGAAAATCCAGATCCAAGAACCAGGTATTATTCCAGCTTCAGCTGCTGGAGTAAAAGCCCAGCACTGTAGGACAGGGTGGGAAAGTTTCTAGATAGACAAAAGAATTTACATCATAGCAAGCACTAAGTACTGATTGCTGGGATCAGCCAACCTCCAGGGATTGCTTTCCCGGTGCCAACACACACAATTTCCCACCTCTCTTTGGAAATTCATTAAACTACCCTGCCAAAGTGGTTGGGCCAAGAGCTGGACCGAAGGCCTGGCCTTCTGAAATCACAGAGGGGTTGAACATAATTTAACAGCTCTTGAGAAACACTTTCATAACACTTTTCTCCACTGCAGATGCAGTTCAGCCCCAAACCCTAGACATAGTCCCCTGGCATCCAGCTCCCTGTGACGCAGGAGGCCCCAGATGGACAGGCAGGTGGGATGGGGCCATCCCGGTCAGCCTCGTGCGGAGCCAGCCCTGTGTCCGAGCCCCTGGCACGCCGTGGGTCCCTGCACTGCATCTGCCCTGCACCAGCAGCTGGGCCGCACGATTGTACAAACTCAGGAAGGAAGTGACTCAAGGGTAAGCAGGGCTGGAAGAAACCAGCGGTGCAGACACCTTCTTGTCAGCGACAATGAAGCGGATGGGGACAGCGAAACGAGGGCAGGGGAGGACAGGCCATCCTTACCCCAAGAGAGCTCAAGGAAAGGCAGAGCAAAGCCCCACAGCACCCGGAGGTTGCATTTCCTTGAGTTGTTTGCTTTGAAAGGAGGTTCCAGTGCCCTTCACGCGCAGTTCTCCCCCGCCCTCCCAGCGCCGTGGCCAACACTCCAGCGGGGAGCTGGGCTCCTGCACAGCAATCTCCCAGCACCCCTGGCTTGGGGATGGGGCAAGGGGTGGCCTGTCTCCACCCAGAGCTCACCAGGAGGAAGTTGCAGGGTTGGGTGATGGATGAGAGCTGGTCTGTTGTCCCTCTGTCAGGGCAAGGGGGACAAGGATCCTTCACCTTCTCTGGGCCAGACCAAATATAAGACACGGTCATGCTGTGGCTGCTGCTGAAGATGATTGTCAGCAGCCCCTCAGAATGTTCTAGCTCAGCTCTGCACTCCCATACCAACCTAGGAAGCTCCAAAGAGGCCAGGCTGAAGCAAAGAACCCAGCACTGTCAGATCTGATCTACAAAATAGCTCTGTCCTGTCCCAGAAGCTGTCAGAGCTTGCCCCAGTAGCCACCACAGCCACCCCGCTACAAGTGGGAGAGCAATGGACAGGCAGCACAGACACCTACGGTTCTCACAGCCCAGGAACCAGCTGGCACAAGTGTCACAGTGGGTTGTTTCTGCCTGCAAACTGCCCGCTGTTGCTGATGGAGAGACACCAGTGGAGCACTGGGAGGGACCACAGCAGCTGTCCAGCACCTCGTGCTGCATCAGTGCCCAAACTCCATTCCCCAAGGGTACAACAGGAGCCACTCTCCAGGTCATTCCATGTGAATCTGGGCCTCGTGCCTGGAGGTCACAAACCCCGCTGCTTGGTTTTGAACCAAACCTTGCCATTATGAACCTGAACGTCACGGTCCACCACGGTCACTGTGCCAGGAGTACTCACACTTAACCTGGTTTCCAAGCAGCTTGGAAATGTTTCTGCCCATGTAAATTTAATTTCGCTGCTTTTTGCTCCCACAAATCTAATCTTCAAAACCCTCTAACTGGATTTCAGCAGGTCTCTCAGGCTCCAGGAAGGCTTGGTCTGGCCAGTTGCACACCAAGGGCCAGGGGAGACCGTACTTCCCCACCACATACGTGATCTAATGAACTCATTGATGCCTGGCTGAAGCGGATCTTTTCTGCAAAATGACCAGGTTCCTGTGCGAACCCTCCTGAGGCTTCTCCACGCAGCTCCCGTGCACCTTCAGGACAGCCCAGCTGCTGCCAAGCTGCATCCCAAACCACGGCCCTGGAATTCAGCGTGGCCCTGGAGCCGTGGGAGCGTTGTGGGCTCGCAGCAGAGCTCCGGGAGCCCCGCAGACCCCGGTGTGAAGGCGGCGGACGGGTGGGGCTCCTCGCCGCAGTTTCGGGATCGGCCCGTGTGTGGGAAGCAGCAGTTTGCCGGACTGAAATCAACTTTTCTTCTCGTACGGCACCCAAAGCTGCCTCTCCGCTGTGCCAGAGGAGCTGGAGCAGCCTCTGGAGCGGGCAGGGCGGGAGGCAGATGGGGCGATCTGCACCGGAGAGGCAGCGAGGCCGCCCGGGAGAGAGCGCAGCACCCCCGGAGCGAGCACAGCACCGGGCAACCCCCGCCCCCGGGCGGGGGCAGCCGAATGCCTGTGCCCAGCCCGCGCCGTCACCTCCCCGCTCCCCGCCAAGGCCACGATGCCCCGGGAGGGACCGCCCGGGCCAAGCCCCGGGGCGGCACCGCCGGGGCCCGCAGCCCGGGCCTGCCGCCCCGCCAGCTCCGGTGTCTGGCGCCGCTCACCTTCGCGGGCCTTAAGCAGGACGGTGTTGGCGACGATGTTCTCCAGCTCCATGGGCCCGCGGGCGCCGCCGCCTCCCGCCGGCTCCGCTCCCCGCGCTCGGCCCGCGCCCGCCGCCCCCCGCCGCCGCCGCCGCGCCCCGCCCCCCGCGCCCCGCCCGGCCAATGCCTGCCCTCGCTCCTCCCGCGCCGTGCCCCCATTGGTCCGTCCCCTCAGGAAGCCCCGCCCCCTCACCGTGCCAGCGCCCTCCCGTTGGCCCCGCGAGGGGCGGAGGGTGGGGCGGGGCCAGAGGAGCGCACGTCATCCGGCGGCCATCGGAGAAGCGCCGCCGGGACGAGAGGCGGGCACTGATTGGAGAGCGAGATGTCACTCAGGGAGCGCCGCGAACGGATTGGGTGAGAGTCAAGGAGAGCCCACAGGGGAGGGCCCCGCCTCCCGCCGTATCTGATTGGCTGTGGAGCTGCCACTCAGCCGCAGAGTGGGTCGTGATAGGGCGTTCTGTAGTGGGTGGAGCCAAGCGGCTGCATATAATTGAGCTCCGGGGCGCTGCTGGAGCCGTGGGGGTGTTTTGGGTACGGGGCTGTCCTGGCTCGTCTCCTGGGACCTTTCCTCCGGCCGGGGGTCTCTCCGAGGTGTCCTGTGGTTTCCTGATAGAAGCGCGTTTGGGTGATCCTCCCCACCTTCGCAGCCTCAGTGAAGTCCAAGCAGCCACGGCTGTGCCTAGTGTCTCGGTCAATCCCGGTTAGAGCGTGGGTGACCTAAGCTCCGGTGCTGTGCCCGGTCTCCCTGGTCACCGCTGCCGTGGCAGTTTGGGTTTTCTCATCCCCAAGTGCAGCTGACCCTGACAGCTCACGTGCCGTTCTGATGATTGACCTCCTGCCAGCTTTTTCCTACCAATGATTTGCTCTAAAAGACTGTTTTTTTTACTGATACCTAAATTAGCAGCAGCATTACCCTGTCTGAAGAAAAGCCGTGATATGGGAACCTCTCTCCACCTGATCCCCAGTGCACCAGTCATTGGTTTCCCGGCAGATCTGGCCAGTACTCGAGCACCCATTGATGACCTGTCAGCCCCACAGGTGACCTGCCCATCTCCCTGCCTCTCCTGGGCATAAAACTGCTCATTAATCCTCTTAAACCAAGTGGTGTCTGCCCTGCTTTGTGCTGCTCCTGCCTTTTGAGTGAGGACGTCACCTCTGCCTTCCCACGGCTTCTGTCCCTTGCTCCAGCCCATGGGAGATGTCTCCTTCCCAGTGGCTGGTGGCAGCTGGGCTGCCCCAGGTGCCAGGTTGGTGGTGGCCAGGGCATGGAGGAGATGATGGGCAGGTCCCTCCACTGGTCTCCGTCAATGTCAGCCTGGGTCCGTGGCAGGAGAGAAGGGTTCATGTCCTCAGGCTGTAGTGAGGATGATAATAACACAAATTACTCCGAGCACTCACTCTTCATGCAGTCGGTACTGCCTGTGACTGCTGTGCCCTTCAGCATCCACAGGAAATCAAATGTCACATCTTCTGAGTAGGAATCTGCAGCGATTTAGGAGGAGGAGGAGGGGGAGGATGCTTTGCCCTGCCACACCTTGGGGGTAATCTCTGTGTCATCCTGCCTGGAGGGATGAGCTCATGTTGTGAGAGCTCCTCTTTTAGACCTGCTTTCCCTTCAAAGCTGGCACATGTTTATTTTGAACTTCAAATGAGATGACTTTGTTTCCATCCATTTCCAACATTAACCCTTGGGTTGCTGTTTTCTGCTTCCTCCCACCTCCCACCACATTTTGCAGCACTGTTCCCATCACTTGCAAGAGTCATGAACAATGGGACAATGGGATGCTGCTGGAGCAGGACCAGTGTCCAGAGGATCCTGATGTCCCCAACAGATCCAGCAGCAGCCCAGGTGGTGGAACTGTCACTCTGCTTTTTAGCTCCGTGGAGGGGGCATGGCCGGAGAGGGAGAGGGCTCTGAACCCGAGCTTGTTGGGGGAGTAATTCAAAACAATCTTAGAAAATTGAAGAAACAGCTTGAAAATGCAGGATGCAATTCCAGGCACGGGTGCTGCAGTTGGGCAGCAGCAGTCAGTGCTTCGAGGGGAGCCACTTTCCCAGTGGCACTGGGGCCGTGGCGGCTCATGAGCACAGCAGGAATGAGGGTCATGCTGTGGCAAATGAAACGGAGAAACAGACTTTGTACAAACTTGGAATGGAAATGGCTGCTGCAGGAATACAGAGCGACCTGCTCATCACATCTGCTGTGAACAGGCTGATGTGCTGGATGGGGATGCAGTGGGAGATTCCCAAGCATCCCTGTAGGGTGAAGAGGGGGTCCAGGCTCTCCCAACACCTCATCCAGCCTTCAGGATCTGATGTTTCAGGCATCAGCCTGAATCTCCCTTTGCTGACTCGGATTTTGCCCCAATACGCTGGTGTTGCCTTGTCCAAGCAGGAGGGAGCCTGAGTGCCCCAATCCAGCTGGTCCCTGTCCCCTCCTGCCCTGCAGCATCCCAGAGCTGTGTGCTCATGCCCAGGAGGAGGGACAGTGCCTGGTACCCTGATTGGTACCCTGGCTGGCACCCAGGGTGCATGGCCAGGGCGTTGTGGGGCCCCGGGGTGCTGCCACAGGGCTGGTGCCCCCCGTGAGAGCTGGCCTGGCCAGGTCCCCTCTATTTGCCCTCTTCTCCTGGGTATTTTTAGAAGCAAAGTGTTGTTTAGTTGTGAGAAGGCGAACAGTGGCCGTGGGAGGGGAAGCCGGGTGGCAGCGATAGGGCAGCTCCTTCCGCAGGCAGTGCCAGTGCAGCTCCAGCCGCTGGGGCCAAACGTGGACCCCCCCAAATGTGGGGGTCAGCACTGGGGCCCATTCCAACCCGATTCCACTGGGAACCTCTGCTGACTCCAGGGCTCACACCATGAGCCTCCCCACATGGGGACAGCAGGCGCAGTGATGGCCCAGGGATCCTCACTGCCAGGAGCATCCACATCCCATCCAGCCCCCCCAGACCCCAGCTGAGCTCCACCCACCCCGGCGGGGGCTGCGGGGGCTGGCGGGGGCCAGTGTTCCTTGGGCTCCAGCTCCCAGGCGCCAGCGGCTGTTTTTAGCCTAGAGAAAGTCCAATGTTTTGAGATTTTCTATTTTGAGCAGCAAAGCTGAAGAAATGGAGCAGCCCCTGACCCCCGGGTGTCTGTGTGGAGCGGGGCAGGCAGCCAGGCAGGGTGGGTGTGGGGCGGCTTCTGCCCCCCAAGGGGGATGTGGTTGCCCCCGGGTCTTCGCCCCACAGCTGCCTCCGTGGCCTCTTGCACGTCAGGCTGTGCCGGAGCCTGTTCCCATGCGATCCCATCTCTAACACTCTCCCAAGGGAGAATGGCCTTTCCGGCACTGCGATATCATTCCTCCTTTCCCTCCTGCAGCAAGATCCCAGCAAAGCCCCTGAGCAGCACGTGGGGTGTTCCACGCCAGACCTGCACCCCTTGTACCCCACCATGTGTACATGTGTGCCCCCACAGAGCCCCCATGATGTGGCACAGCTGGCATGTCCCCAGGACAGCCCTGGCAGAGAGGCACAAGGCTCAGACTGCGCTGCTGTGGTGGCAGAGCCAGCTCAGCCCAGTGCTGGAGACGCTACCACATGGAGGGTTTTGTCTCCTCGCAGCAGCCGTGGGGTCCATCCTCTGCCCAAGAGGATGCTGGGGGACACTGGCATTCGCCTGGCGGTGGGGAGGGCTGGTACTCGCTGGAGCTGCCACAGCAAGTTGTCACCACCAGTGCTGCAGAGATACATATGGGGTGACGCAGGTGACAATAGATGCTGGAGGTTGATGCTGCTTGCTGGGCACCCCGGAGGCAGATGCCAGCCCTGGGCACAGGGTTTGGTCTTATTTTATTCAAAACTGCATTTCCAGACCAGAAGCACCTCGAGCTGCACACCAGCACTGCCATCCAGGGTCTGTGGTGGGGCCGGGTGCTGTGAACACTGAGCAGGGCTGGGGGCCACGTCCCCGGTGTCCTGGCAGGTCCCTAAGTGCGGTGCTGGCGGGGGATGGCGAGGAGCCGGCGGAAGGCAGCACGGAAGTCCCGGTTGAAGAGGGTGTAGATGAGGGGGTTGACGCTGCTGTTGCAGTAGCCGATCCAGAAGAAGAAGTTGAAGAGGGGCTTGGAGACATGACAGCCCTCCCCACAGAGAGCCCCCAGGCTGTAGGTGAAGAAGAATGGGAACCAGCACAGCACGAAGGCCCCCATCACCACGGCCAGCACGACGGTGAAGCGCCGCTCCCGCGCCCGCACCAGCCGCCGGCGGCACAGCAGCACGCTCTGGTGCTGGCTCTGGTGCCGCCAGCCCGGCATGCCAACACTCGACACCTTTCCATCGCCGGTGGGGCGCGGGGAGCGGGCAGCGAGCAGCGTGGCCGTCCGCCGGGCAGTCAGGCGGTAGATACGGCAGTAGACGGCGACCATGACCAGGCAGGGGACGAAGAAAGAGGCGGCGCAGGAGGCCAGCACGTACCAGGTCTCCTGGCTCAGCTGGCACTCCCGGCCCCCTGGCCGTGGCCGCAGGAGCGGTGGCAGTGCCACCAGGGCTGCCGCTGCCCAGACCGCCCCTATCATGCCCTTCACCCGCCGCGGGCTCCGGCGCAGGTTGAGCCGTGCCGCCCGTGTGACGGCCCAGTAGCGGTCAAGGCTGATGGCACAGAGGTGCCCGATGGACGCGGTGCAGAGCAGCACGTCCAGCGCCAGGTACAGGCTGCACCACAGCCCACCAAAGTACCAGTAGCCCATGACCTCGTTGGCCAGTGAGAAGGGCAGGACGAGCACAGCCACCAGGATGTCTGCTGAGGCCAAGGACACCAGGAAGAGGTTCTGTGGGGCCTGCAGGGCCCGGCTGGTGGAGATGGCCACGACCACCAGAGCATTGCCCACCAGCGTGGCCAGCAGGACGGACAGGGCGGCCAGCAAGATGAGCCCCGTGGCCGCGGGCGAGTGCGGGGCACTGCCGGCGCCACTGCCGTTACCGGAGGCGTTGGGAAGGGCGCTGGCTGGCTCCATGCTGGCCCGGCCCCTCAGGCTGATGAAGCCCCATGGGGCTTTCCCCCACCCTGCTCACCGGTCCCACAGCAGCGGCGGGTGCAGCCCCAGCATCGCTGAGTTCCCAGGGGGCTCTCCCGGCCGCCACCGCTCCTGCACTGACCCGATCTGGTGGCGAGGTCGTCCTGGCCCAGTGGTTGCCCAGCCGGGCATGTGGGACAGCGGCAGTGCTGGGAACACAGAGAGGCTCCCACGGCAGCGCTGCTGGCTCTGCTGGTCCCAGTCCGGAGGAGGGCGGGCAGGAAGGAGGGAGGGAGGGAAGGGTGGGCCGATATCACTGGCAGGAGCCCAAACATCTGTGGGCAGTGGGAGAAGTTGTTATTGCCACTTCAAGGGCTCCCTTCAGGGTCACCACGGCAGGGCAGCTCCTGCCACAGGTGCCAGGGTGGTCCAGGGGCACTGCCCAGCCATGCTGAGCCAGTATCCTGCTGATCCCAGCCTGGCAGTGCTGCAGAAGCGCAGCCCCATGCTGTGCCTTGGTCACTGACATGCTGCTGTGGCACCCAGTGAGGCACTGTGGACCTGCCGGCTCAGCCCTTTGGGGACAAGGGACATGGAAGAAGATGCTGCCCGTGGCACCTCAGTTCAACTGGCTGCAGACCTCAGGGTTTAGCTGTGGCATTGTCACCTTGCACCCCACAGCCCCAGCAGGGTGTTTGCTGTGTCCCCAGCACCAGCTGGGCTGAGCAGTGGTGGTGTGTGGGAAACGGGGAGCACGGTGGGTGTTGGGTACCTGCGTCCACAGGGTTTGCAGAGGGAGGACCCAAAAAGACACACACCAGGGGCATGGGTGCACCCCTTTATTAGACACCAGCTGAGCAGGGACAGTGAAAACCAGCGGCTGGAGGAGCAGCAGCCCGGGTGCGCATTGCCAACTAGAGCCGGGTGGCACCGTGCGGGAGTGGGCGAGGGGAGCCCACTCGGATGGTGGGGCTGGGCATCTCCTCGGGGTAGGACAGGGCAGGGTTGTCCAGCCCCAGCCTGGCCTTGTCGCGGGGAGGGCCCTCGTGTTCCTCCCAGCCCTCGGGGCTGCGGCAGCGGTCGGTGCAGCACAGGGTGGCCTGGGTGATGGCGCGGTCCAGGGGCTGCAGCGAGTGCATCCAGGCGGGGAGGAAGTCCCAGGTCTGCAGCCATTTGGGCAGGCGGCCGGGGCTGTGCGCCTGCAGTGCGTTCACCAGCCCCACGAAGAACAGGAGGCCGAGGAAGGGCGCGCCCACCCCCACCAGCGCCTGCCAGCCCGCCATGGAGATGCCGAAGATGAGGGAGGGCAGCAGGAGGAAGCAGATGATGAGGTACAGCACGGCAAACCAGCGGTACTTGGCCGTGAGCTCTCCCAGCGCCTTGGCCATGCGGATGGGCAGGCGGGTGAAGGGCAGCGGGTACCACAGCAGGATGCCCGAGATGTTGAAGAAGAAGTGGCACAAAGCAATCTGCAGGGATGGAATCCCTGTCAAGCTGGGCACATGGGCTTCCTCCAGCCCCTGCCCTGCCTGGTGACCCCATCCAGCCCAGCCAGGGCCGCGGGCTGACCGTACCTGGAAGGAGCTGGCCAGCTTGTCCCCTGGGCTGGCCAGGGCAGCCAGGATGGCAGTGGTGGTGGTGCCAATGTTTGAGCCCAGGGTCAGTGGGTAGGCACGCTCAATGCTGATCACCCCCAGACCTGTGGGAGAGGTGCCCCATCCATCCCATTGCTCCTGGCGGTGCCATCCCTGTGCTCTCCCAAGGAGGCACAGCTCCTCTTGTCCCTCCGAGTGCTTTAGCACCCACAGGTCAGGGATCAGCACATGGCAGTGGACCAGGAATGGCCAGGACTCACCGATCAGGGGTGTGATGGCCGAGGTGAAGACAGAGCTGCTCTGCACCACGAAGGTCATCCCAGCACCCACCACCATGGCGAAGTACCCGGTGAGCCAGCTGAGCGGGTGTGGCAGGTCTGCCATGGCATGGCCATGGGCATGGGCACGGACACAAACATGGACATGGGCATGGACACATCAGGGTTGGGGGTCAGGGAGAGCTGGGGACAGGTCTGAGGATGGCAGGTGGAGATGGGCATGGATGGTCATGTGGCACGTGGTCCTGGTCTTACTCACCAGTGTTGATGACCTTCTGGATGGCTTTGGCCACCTGCCCCTTGAGCAGGGAGTTGAGGAGTTTGACCAGGAGGATGAGGCAGGTGCAGAGCACGACGAGGGACCCAGCCAGCAGCACCAGCCCCACAGCCAGGTCAGGCAATGGTGTGTCGGTGAAGAGGTGCTCGCCTGCCCCACAGCACGGCTGGGCAAGGGGCTGGGGCTGGCCCGGCCCCGCTCACAAACCTGCCCCCACAGACAGCCCCACACCTGGACCCCAGCCCAATATCTCCCAGCCCTGCCCCACATCATGACTCCAGCACTTCTGCATCCCACGTAAAACTCTCAGCCCCACCTGCACCTCCCCAGCCCCATGCCCCGTGCCCCAGCCCTGCCCAAGCCCTCCACATCCACTCACACTTCTGCCTGGTGACATTGTGGAGGACCTCGATTCCCTTAGTGCTGCAGTGGCCAGAGGATGTGCAGTTTGGGGGCGGCCCAAGCCCCACAGCAGCCATCTGCAGAGAGAGGATGGGCTGCAGCTGGCTCCACAGTGTCCTCAGCCAGCCCCTGCCCACCACCCACCCTCTGTGCCATTATTTGGTGGCCCCAGCAGGGCCACAAGCCCCTCACCTGTGGGGATGCAGGGCCACACCAGACACGGATGAGGCTCCTGTTGCGCAGGCTCTCGTCCCCCGTTGCGATGCCCGTGATCACAGACTTGTCCAGCTGTAAGAACACACACATTGGAGAGGGGCCCTGTGGTGCTAACAGCACCCACAGTCTGGGGACATCTTCACTGGGATGGGGACACCACTGCCAGCCTGGGGACACTTGGATACAACCACCATCAAAGGGACACCAGTGCTGAGGACATCACCACCAGCCCGAGGATACCACACAGGCGAACACAACAGCTGAGGAGACCTGGATGATGAGCTTGGTGAAGGGCTCCGTGATGATCTTCAGCAGGTCGGGAGCATCCTTCCCGCTGCGGATGTTGAAGGTGGCCACGACCAGGCGGGTGACGTGGTGCAGGTACCCACTCACCACCTCCAGCGGCAGCAGCACCAGCACTGACAGCCAGTTGAAGCAGTCATGCACCGTGGCACCGGCAAAGGCCCTGCGCAGAGCAGAGGAGCCCATTGGCATGGGGTGATCCCAAGGGGCAGCCCCCAGCCCCCAAGTGTCCTCTGACCCATCCAGCTCTCACCGTTTGAACTCACTGCGGTCACCAGCCTGCATGAGGGCCACGATGGTGTTGGTGACTGAGGTGCCGATGTTGGAGCCCATGATGATGGGGATGGCAGAGCGCACCTCCAGCACTGGGGACAGAGAGACCTGCTAGCCTTGCATGGCCCAGCTCAGGGTGACCCCATCCAGCCATCCTCTCCCCCAGCCTCAGGATTCCAGGAGCCTCATGGGCACACTCACACCCTGAGGAGACCATGCTGACGATGATGGAGGTGGAGGTGGAGGAGCTCTGCACCAGCACGGTCACCAGGATGCCCACCACCAACCCTGCCACTGGGTTGGAGAGGATGGCATTGTCTTTGAAGATGTCCCCAGCCACCTTGCCTGTAAGACAATGTGAGTGTAGAGTGATGGCACTGCCGATGCCAACAGGTTCCCAGGCATCCCTGCCACCCTACTACCTCCAGCCAGCTGGAAGGCAGAGCTGAGCACGTCCAGAGAGCACACGAAGAGGTACAGGAACCCAAACATCAGGGGCACCTTTAGAAGGGAGACACAGAAGGACTGGACCCTGGCCCAGCACCCGAGCTCTGTGCAAGACAAGAGAGAGTGTTAAACTCCTGCTGTGGCACGGCCCTGGCTCCCCAGGCTCTTACAGCCTTATGCCATTCTCTCGGCTCCTGGCAGCACAGGGCTTATGTCCCCAGCTATGCCACCTCTCCCTGGGTCCCCTCCATCTCTCCCACCCTGGAGTGCCTTGTGCCAACTGTCCCATTGTCCCTCAGCTCTTCCCCATCACCCCAGGATGCTCAGGGTCTCCTCACCGACACTCCCTTCCCATTCTGGCACCCCACAGTGCCTCTGTCAGGTCTCTGGGGTGTTCCCCAGCCCTGGTGCTGTGTGAGATCCCCACCACCCACAGGGTCTCACCTGGCTTCTGCAGCTCATCCAAGCCCAGCCGGGGCCCCTGCCAGGACAGCGCGTCCAGCTCGTACCGCTCCCGGCCCTCGCGCAGGCGCCCCGGGGAGCTGGGGCAGGGGAAGCCATGGTCAGGGCAAGGCACAGCACTGACAGTGAAGGGGCAGGTGTGGGCACCCGGCAGCCGGTGCAGAGCTGGGGAGAGAGGGGACCTGTGTTACAGCCCCGTCCTCACAGGGACCTCCCTGCAGAGAGCCCCGTGCTGCCTGGCCAGAAGCAGAGCTGAGCCGGGTGAGGAAGAGGAGGAGGAGGAGGGCTGGGGGTACTTACCTGGGGGGCTGGGGCAGTAGGCAAACTGTGGCCCATGCACCACCCTTCCTCCCCGCACTGGGCAGCGACCGGGCAGGACTGGGCTCTCCCTCCGGTAGGGCAGCATCACTCCTGCTGAGGCTGAGCAAAGGTGGCCACATGTCACCACAGCTGTGCTGCACCAACTGCCGCGTCCCCCCAAATCCCTGCAGCGCTTGCACCACTGAGGAGCACCATCCCATCATCTCTTGGCCCCCTGGGCCACCAGCTGCTGCTGTGCCACCCCAGCGAGCTCCCAAAGGGCAGGCAGGGGAGGCAGGAAGGGGACTCCACCTGCCCAGGGCCCTGCTCACCTGGGGCTGGCCGGGCACTCAGGGCAGTGCGATGTCCACATGCCACATCCACGCGTCTCTCCGGTGAAGTGGCCCGTGGGGCACCACGGCCCTTTATACACAGGCCAAGAGCAAAGTCTAAGGAGCCCTGTGTTGCCCCTCGCCTCTGCTCGCCGCTCACCTCCTCCCCAGAAATTCCTGCAGTTAATGGGTAACCCCCACCACATCCCACGTCAGCTGCGGCCCCGGGGTGGAATGGGGCACGCGCCCCTGGGGTGCTGCGCCCCCGGCACTCCCTGCCTTGCCTGCCCAGGGTCTGGGTGACCGGCAGCCGCTGCGGTGATGGGCAAAGCCAGGGCACTGCTAGAGCCCAGTGCTCGAGGGGTGATGCCAGAGCAGCCTCAGCTCATGATTCAACCGCTGCACAAGAAGAGGAGGAGGACTTGATGCTGCTGGGGCATCACAAACAGAGGTGAGGTCATGCACACATCCATCACCCTCAGCACCATTGGAGCATCAGCCATGAGGGACCCAGCTCTGCCCAGGACATGACATCCTCGCTCCCAGGGCATTGGTGGTGGGTGATGCCAACGCTGGTGTGATCCCTGTGTCCTGCCACTGGTGGTGATGGTGGCATGCAGTCTGGTTCTGCCTCTGCCAGCGGCTCGGTGTGGGGCAGCCAGCGGTGCTGAGAGGGCTGTGTGGGGCAGAGCCCACATTGCCCTGGCACCACATCTCCCCAGCATGTGCGATGGGTGGGCAGGAGAGGAGCGAGGCCAGCACTGCCATCACCACCTCCTCGGCCCTGTTTATGATTACCTGCTGCTTACACACCTCCTGCCAAGTTTCCATCCACCCACAGGACACCCGGCCTGCTCATGTCCACAACTGTCCGAAGGAGGGACAGCGGCCAAAGGCC
Source organism: Acanthornis magna (assembly GCA_036785705.1). Taxonomy (NCBI): domain Eukaryota; kingdom Metazoa; phylum Chordata; class Aves; order Passeriformes; family Acanthizidae; genus Acanthornis; species Acanthornis magna. The sequence continues at coordinate 8,919,067 of JAWUZG010000092.1, forward strand.
CCTCCAGCCCCGGTGCCTGTGGGAGTGGGCGCAGAGGCATTCAGTTGCCACATCCCCATTTCCCCAGGATCAGGCACCTCCAGGACCCATCACCATGGATGAGCCAGGTGCAAATGTATGGGCTGAACAAGGGAAGATCCCTTGGCTATTCCAGGGCACTCAGGGATAGCCTGGGGACATCTGTGCCACTGCTGGAGCATCACTGAGCCACCTCCACTGAGTCACAGACTGATGGAGCTGAATGCCCGGGAGGTGCCACAGCAGGGGACATGTCCTGCCTCTGCAGGGCCTGGGGACCCTTCTGTCCCAGGGGGTGCAGCCAGCAGTGCAGGAGGCTGGTGTCCGCACTTGCCCCGTGCCCAGGGGCTCTTGGCCAGCTGCCCCCACAATCATTAACCCAGTGAGGCCCTGGCAGCTCTGGCTGTCACTCATTGACAGGGTCGGGGCTGAAGTCCTTGGCCGTGCCGGCCCTGCAGCTTCCCCTACTCCGTCAGCAGTGCCGGGAAAACAAGCTCCTGGTGCTGCCCCTTGCTGCTGGTCAGTGTGGCACTGGAGCTGAGGGCTGGCCCCAGCCCTGGGAGGGCTCCATGGGGGACAGGGGGGTTGAGGGGACATCGCTGCAGGGAAAAGCACCATCCAGAGGATGGAGGAAGGAAAGAAAGGCACGTCCAGGCAATGCTCTTTATTTCCCCTGGTTCCACACCACAGACAGAACTGAGCAGCATCACAGAGACACAGGGGGGCTCTGACTAAGGCCACAGGGCTGCAGCTGGCTGTGGCAGCATGGGGATGAGTGGCCATGCCCCCATCTCTGGGCAAGGCTTGGGGCCCTGGGTCACCCCTCTGCCTGTGGCCAGGTAGTGGTGACAGGGTGGTTACCCAAGGCACAGCCAGGAAGGGCTCTGGCACGTATGGACTGTGGAGGGATCTCCAGGCTGCTGTTGGGGGAATGTTTCCATTGCACATTCTGTCTGGGATCTCTGGGGACACTGGGCTGCTGGGCATGGAGACCAGCAGGGCACAGCCACGACTGGCAGATCTGGGCTCAAGGCTACAGCCCAGCATGGCCACTGGCAGGAATGACAGGCTGAGCACACGCTCGGCACCTGCACACCAGGCTGAGGTGCTCAGCACCCAGGGGTGCTGCATTCTTCTGGCACCAGGCAGAGCTGTCCCCAAAGGCTGAGCACCTGCAGCCCCAGGGGGGATGGGGCAGAGGGGCTATGGGTATTTGCTCCTTTGTGTCCCCTCAGCAGCCGCCCACGCAGGATCTCCGGCGGGGAGAAGGAAGGCTTTCTTGGCACAATCTGTTGGCTCTGCCTCTGTCTGCCCGGGGCAGGAACCATGTGCCCTGCTCCAAGCAGTGCTACTGTGGCAGGATCAAGCCACGCTCACACAATGCAGACGTAACAACCTGCCCGGGGCACAGCAGCCAGGGCCATGCTCAGCCTTCCTGGGAAGGGTGGACTTGCAAATCAACAATGGGGCAGCCCTGTTCCCACGGGGCCAGGGACTGGATCTGCCTCTCAGCTCCGGGCACATTCTCCTGACCCTGCCTACCCACAGCACCGGAGTTCAGGACTGGAGCCCTGCCTTTCCTCCCCACCCACCCTGTCCATCCTGCACACCCTTCAGTTGGAAGGGAACACTGAGTGGGGCTGTGCCAGCCTGACACAGGCAGGATGTGCTGGGCAGGCAGCTCTGCTGCAGGCGGAGGCACTGGGCAGGACAGTGCCAGGCATGCACGGGATGTTGCAAAGTGCTTTGCAACGGGGGTTCAAACTATGTACAGGACTCCCTTGATGTGCACCGAGATGTGGCCCCACACAGGGGCATGGCAGCTGCTCAGCCACTCACAGCGACACGACACGACAGTTTGGGACAGGACGTGGATGCATCTGCAGTCCGGGCAGTGTCGGCGGTGTAGGGCAGGGGCTGTCAGGCCCGTGTTGAACCCCGGCATGGCCTGGGGGTGCCACGCGCCGGGTGTGGATGTGCAGCAGGACTCTTCAGAACTTGTCGTCGAATGAAGGCTGAGCCAGTGCAGGCTCTTCCTGAGGGTGGCTGCTTCCCTCAGAGCTAGGCTGAGGGGCACTGGGCTGATCCGATGCCTCGCAGGCACTGTCATCCCGCACGGGGAGTTGGAGGAAGTCAGGCAGGACCAGGTCCTCCTTGGAGAGCAGCCCACGCTGGTCATTTGCCCGGCAGCTCTGGGCACGGTTCAGCAGCTCCACCAGCCCTGGGGAAATGCAGGTCATGCACCTGAGCCAGGCACTGGGGCTTTGTCCTCACACCTTGGCTGCCCTCTCCACCTGACATGACCCTGAACATGTCCCAGGCACAGCATCTGCACCTTCTCCCTGCTCCACGCCAGACCCCAAGTCCCCTACAGCTCATCCCCAGCTTCATGGGACCCTGCACCCGTCCTCAGCACACCAGGGGCTCTGCATCCCCCAGCCTGTGTTTTACCCCAACCCCTCAGGTTTCAGACACACCAGGTCTCACCTTCCAGGTCATACGTGCGGCGGTTGAGGTTCGTGGCAGCTGAAGACCGTGGCCTGGAGAAGGAGGAGGGCATCTCCCACCGCATGTCAGGCTCTGCTCCTGTTGGGCTTCCCTCCTGCAATGGGCAGCCCAGGCCTCAGCCACGGGGCAAGGAGGCAGCGTTCCCCCAGGTTGTGTCCCCATCACCTTCCCACAGCCTTCCTCCCGCCTCGGCATCCACTGCCCAGACCTGTGGCAAGTGCTGGGGCCACAGCAGGGCCCACCTTCCTTGCAGACCACAGCAGCAGCTGTGGGGGCGTCTCTGACTAGAGTGATTTTACGCTCACCTCACTCCGGAGCAGAGAGGAGGCAGCCGCAGCTTCAGCGCTCTCCATCGCTCGCATGTCTGCAAGGGAAGCGATGCTCAGTGCCCCATCCCAGCATCCTGGTCCTGGCCTGGACAGTGACAGGACAGAGCCTGTCCCAGGGAGTGGAGCCACGGCCAGCACAAAGCAGCCTGGCCCTGTGAGTGCTCTTCAGGGTGATGTGGCTTGAGGGGACATGGTTTGGGAGGGACGACACTTTACCTGCTGGCGTTTCCAGGACGAGTTTCTGAGCAGACACTGTGCTGACCAGTTTCTCCAGGTCCAGGGTGGCTGGCTCGCCTTGCTGCAACAAGAACAGCAGCCAGTGTCATTCACTGCCACATTCACTGTGGCACAGCAAAGGCAGCCAGGCTGAGGACCTGATTGGCCAGACCCCACTGGGCCACAGAGGCTGAGCAGAGGGAACACCCCTGGTCCGTCCAAGCACACAGTGGGGTGTCATGGCCCATCCCAAAAACAGTGATTCTGTGAGCCCACAGGCTGTCCCTGGCACACACCACTGCTCTCCATCACCTACTCACAGCCAGCAGCCCCTGCCCCGAGCCCCAAATCCAGGGCTCTCCCCAAACCCCAGGGGTTGGGGCCGTGCCTGACAAGGCCTGGGCCTCACCCTCCGCAGCAGCGCCTGCTTCACGCTCACGCCATACTTCCCCAGCACGGGCTGCAGCGCTTCCCGGATACGCTTGGTTGACTTGGCTGTGATGCGGATGGTCTTGTTGAGGGAGGAGATTTCCAGGCTGCAGAGGGGAGGAAGAGGTTGTTTCAGGCAAGTATGGACAAGCAGGGGCAGAGCCAGGGCACTCGGGACTGCTTGGGGGACTGGGTTTGGGGCACTGTGGATGGCCGACAGCATCAGCCCCAAAGCTCCCACTCACTCAAAGCTTATTCTGTTCTCCAGCTTCACCTCCTGGTCTGCCAACACAGAGCACTCCTGGTCCAGCACCAGAGCCTTCTGCAGGAGACAAACCATCAGGAGAAAGCCAGCAGAGTGGCCCGTGGTCCCAGCACAGAGATGGTCTGGCTGGCAGAAACCCGACAGTGCCTGCCTGCCCTGCCTGCCCTACCTGCTCGTTCCCCACCAGGTAGACCTTGATGTCGGGCAGGCTGAAGCCACGTTTCTCACATATCCCCGCCAGCATGTCCCGGATGGAGTGGCCGGGCCGGACGGAGGCCAGCGAGGCTGTGCCGTCAGGCAGGTACACACAGCAGTACTTCATGGGCTTGGCTGGCAGCTCTGCCTCGCTGCCCCCCAGGCTCTTCTGTTGGCCCTGAGGGAGGGATGTGGCAGGATGAGCCCAGCCAGTGGCAGTGTGGGGCCGTACAACTGGCGACTGGCGTGGTGACGACTCACCTCTGTCCAGGGGCTGGTGGCTGTGCTGGCCGAGGACAGGAAGCCCAGGTCCAGGCTGGCTGAGGAGTTGAGTGAGCCCTGGGACTCCCTCCACAGCATGGCGCTCCTGCCGCCTTCTCCCCCCTCTAGGACAGACAGAGGGATGGTGGTGGGGATGTGAACACCTCTCGGGGTGGCGTGGCCCCTCTGCCCTGCTCAGCACAGCACCCACCTGCCCAGGAGGGCTCCCGCCGTTCTCCCTTCCTAAAAGACCGGCGAGGGCTGCGGTTGGCACTACTGCCTGCTGTCTCCACGCCCAGTGGCAGGGACTTGCCCAGCTTCAGCTTCGACTTCTGAGGTGAATTGAGCAGCATCTCAACATGGGGACATCTATGGTTTCCCCTTCCCTTTCCCTGGTCCCCTGATTGCTTGTCTGTCCTCAGCCTGGGGCTGAGCAGCAGGGAAGGGACCCAGCACCAAGAGGACATGTCCCCATTCCTCTTCCCCCACACTCACCTTGCTGAGGTCAGGAGGGGGGCTGCTGCTGCGGGAGTGGGGCCGCAGGTCAGGCAGGGGCTGGCCCTGGCTCTCTGCCCGCAGGCAGGCCTGGTAGAGCGGGGATTTCACAAAACGTGTGTAGCTGTCAAACTTCATCAGGTTGAAGATCTGGAAAGGGAGGATGTGTGTGTTTAAGATCCCTGCCCACCTACAGCTCGCTTTGGTCTTTCCCCCATGGCACGGCCCCATAGTGACAGCAGTGATGCTGGGTGACATGTGGGGTGGTCCCACAGCCCCCCATCCTGCAAGTGGAGCACAGGTGCTGCCCATACCTGGAGCTGCTGAATGCGAAACATGTCTGGGGAGGGGGTGGCCAGCATGTCCTCCCCAATCCAGGCCTGCCTGTCAATGTTCACAGGACTGACCGAGTGGCTGGAGAGGAACTCATCGTAGATCCGCCGTGCCTCCTGGGCCAGCTGGGGGGACAAGAGGTCAGGCTGAGATCAGCAACCCCCTCCTCTCTACCACCCCACGAGAACCCCTTGCTCACCCCACAGAGACACCTGAGCCCTGAAGAACCAACCTGCCCCAGGACCAGCTCAGTACCTGGACTTCAGGACAAAGCTCTGGGCACAACACGCCAGTCTCTCCACAGAGGTACAACCTGAGAGAGGAACCATCCCCTGCAGCCACCTGGCTCTGTCCCCATGATCGCCCGTCCAGCTCTGCCCTCTGTCTGTCCCCCCAGAAGCACTCTCTACCCTCTGGCAAGTCTTGCTCTATAGGGCAGGTAGTCCCAGCTGTGGCTTTTCAGATGCACATCACATCCATCTCCCTGTTCCTTCTGCAAGAGCCCCCAGCCTGCTCAGTCCCCCAGAACAGGGGTCTGCCAGGACCCCTGGACATGCAGGCTGGACATGCAGCTGTGCCCACATCCCTCCCAGCAGCTGTGTGACCAAAGCTGCAAGGAGCTGGTACCTGCTCTGTGTCACTGGCTGGGATCTGCTGGAAGCGCTCACATGCCTGCCAGAAGTAGACATTTTCAGCACTGAACTCCTTCTTGAGGAACTCCTGCGGGGCAGAGAGAGCTGCTGGTCTGCTCGCACTGTGGCTGTGGGACAGCGGGTGGCCAATGGCAGATGGGAGCAGGGACTGAGCTCTGAGCTGTGACACTCACAGTGAAGTAGGTGACAGCCACACGGTCCTGCAACAGCGTCTCGAAGGATTCGGCCCAGCTAACCACAGAGCCCTGTATGGAACCACACAAGGCTGGTGGGCCCGGCAGGCTGTTCACACTGTGGTTGCTGCCACGGGCCCGGGAGGCATTTAACTCTGGGAGAGAAAAAGGGTTAGTTCTGGCTGCCTCCTCGTCCCCCAGCATTGCCTCCCTGCCACCAGCAGCCCTCCATCCCTCCCATCTGGATTGGAGCTGGTGAGCCCTGGGTAGGGAACACGAGGAGCATCACAGTGGCATCCTTGGAGGACTGAGCACCATGATGCCACAGCTGGCACTTTCTGGCAGCTCTCCCTGCCAGCACTGGCAGTCCATGACTCCACTTGTGACTCATTACCCGGGGTAAGACAGCCATGGGGAATGTACCCAGCCAGTAGGGAAAGTGGAGTGGAAGGGGACATGGAGGGGACAGAGAGTGGAGGGAACTTGGAAGATGGGCCTGAACCCACCTTCTCCATTCCTCTGGCCATGACAAGGGACAAACCCAGCATGTGAAGGGCATAGAAAGTGTCATTTCCAGCTCCCAGCCCTGAGGAAACCCCACCTCGGGGAAACCCAGGGTGACCATGTATTCAGAAAGATGGAAGTTCCCAGGGGCAACCCCAGCTTTGAAACTGGTTTGACTGGTGTGCAACTGGAAGCAGGGGGTCATTTGCAAGAGAAGGTAAGGGTTTGGAAGCAGTGCTCTCCTGGCAAAGCTGGCAGGAATAGAGGAGGTGTGTCAGGCTGCTCCTTTGCCAGGCTCCCCACACTTATCCTCCCGGTGGTCTAAAGCATGGGTAACAGGGGCCGAGACAGTCGAATAAACCATCTGAGATATCCAGTGCACAGTGAGACAGACAGACAGCCAGCCAGCCAGCCAGACTCCCTCAGAGAATCTGGGGCTGGCTGGTACCCAGGTTCTCCTTGCCTCAGCCCCCAGCACCCCAAAGTGCCAGCTGAGCAGCCAGAGGGAGGGATGGGGGGGCATGGCCAGTCCCCGGCAGAGGGCTCAGCCCAGCACTGCGGGGGCCCTGCCACGCACCCGCCCATGGCACAGCCTGTGCTGACACAGGGCCTCACTGTCTGCTGGCTCCCTGCCCCTGGCACCAGGCTGCCTGCAGGCTTCCCCCTCCCCTGAAGATGATGCCGGGCCTCCCGTCCCAGGGCAAAGAGCAGCCTTACCTCCATCTGACACGGCTGGGCCCTGTGGGGGTGGAAAGAAGAGAGGTGAGAGGGGCTACATGGCATGTGCTGGCCCAGTGGAGTGGTACCTGGGCAGGAAGCAGCATCAGGGCAAGCCCAGCCCGAACCCAGAGCAAGGGACATGGGCTGTCAGCAAACACTGCTCTGGTGTTACCTGCCCTGTGGCAGAGGCAGGACACAGGACTTCCAGCCCAGGGCAGCGAGTAGAGAGTTAAAAGGAGGGGTGCAGCTCTTCTCCCACCTCCCCATGGCGTGGGGCCGGGCCAGCAATTGGGAAAGGGCAGATGCTATCAGATGTAACCCTGCCACCCCAAGCAACAAGGAAGGAGAGAAGCAGCCTCCACAGCACAGGAAGAGGAGGGGAGGAGGGGAGGAGGGGAGGGAAGGAAGGACAACCGCAGCCCCAGGCAGGCAGACTGCCTGTTCACTCCTTCCTTGGAGCCTGGAGCTACCAGAGGGCAGATGCCTAAAAACAGGGACCAAGTGCTGCCAGCCCAGGGCACAGCAGGGCAGGGTGTCCTGCAGCACCTGCTGGGCCACCCCAGATACCAGCCCTGGGGATGGAGTACCCGAGGACCCACAGCAAGCAGGGAGATGGGCAGAGCCTCCATAGCCAAAGCCCAGCCAAGCACTTGCTGCACGGTGCTGTCTCTCATCGCCTGCCTGGGGCCACGCTGAATTGGTGCCAACACTCAAGTGATACCCTTGACCCAGCTGGCCTGTGCCCCCTGCCCTGCCAGCCCCACACACCCCACACCCCCTGACTGTCTCCATCCCAGGTCCACACACCCCACTCCCGCTATCCCAGCCCTGCCTTTCTCTGCTGTCCCACCCCACACGCCTCTGCCATGTCTCTTACCCAGTCCCATGTCCCTCTGTCTTGCCAGTTCCTCGCTCCTCCCCATTCACCCCTGCTGTCCACACCCATACAGCCCTGCCACGCCTGTGCCACCCAGCCCCACACACCAGCCCTGCTGACTCCTGTGACCCCATCCCCATCCCTCACTGCTTGTCCATGACCCAGTGCCCCGCATCCCCACTTCCAGTGCTGTCCGAGCCTCATAAACCCCTGCTGCTCATTACCCAGCCCCGCTCGTCCCTGCCTGCCTGTAACCCAGCCCCGCACACTGCTGCCTGCCCCAAACCCCTCTGCTTTGGATACCCATCCTGCCAGAAGGCAGCCCCACACCCTGCTGCCCGCCTGTTTCCTGGCTCCGTACATCGCTCTGCTTGCCCGTTATCCGCTCCACGCCCCCCGCCCGCCCGGTCCCAATCCCACTCCTCTCCCGCCCACCCGGTACCGAGCCCCACGCCACGGCCGGGCGGGGCAGCCCCGGGGGCTGGGGACCGGCGCCCCGGGCACTCACCATGCGCCCATTGTGCACCACCAGCAGCTTGCCCTTGCCCTGCATCCCTGGCTCGGCCCGGCCCGGCCCGGCCCGGCGCGCTACGGGCGCGGCCCGCGGCCCCGCAGCATCCCCGGCCGGCGGCGCGGCTCTCCCGGCGCGGCCCGGCCCGGCGCTCCCGGCACTACCGCTTTCGGTAGTGCCACAGGAAGTGTCGCCATGGGAACCGAGACCGCAGCGGGGGGAGCGGGGCCGCCCGCCCGCCCCGCTCCGCCGGCACCGCCCCGGTGGGCACCGGCGCCAGCTCCGGGCCGGGAGCCGCCGCGGCGCCGCTGCATCTCCGTCCCCATCCCCATCTCCATCTGCATCCACATCCGTTATCCCATCCCCATCTGCATCCCTGTTCCCATCCCCATCCCACTCATTTCCCATCCCTGTCCCCATCTCCATCTGCATCCACATCTGTGATCCCATCCCCATCTGCATCCCTGTTCCCATCCCCATCCCAGTCCCCATCCTTGTCTCCATCCACATCTACGTCTGTGACTACATCTCCATCTGCATGTTCCCATCCCCATCCTAGTTGCCTTTCCCAGCACGGGAAAAGGGTCTTAGGGTCACCACCCCATTGTCACCCTCCCCGCAGACTGGTCAGCCTGAGGGGGCTCCTCTCGGCCATCACATCACCCCAGGGAAGGGGGGTAGAGGTGCAGGGGGACATCAACAGGCCCAGCACACCCTGTCACTAGCCAGCTGCCACTTGCCCTGGTCACAGAGGGTCTGGGGCTGGCCCCAGGGCCAGTGTTTGGGGACAACTGCCTGTGCTGTGTGTGCCAGCAGAACCTGGCAGAGAGGAGCAGTGGACGTGCAGTTTGGAGTCACCAAACTGATGCCTAAGCAGTTTTGCCCATCTCTTAAGGTCGGGGTTCCATGTTGATCAGCAACCACAAACCAGTGGCGGATATTTTAGGATATTTGTTAGGAAATCTCAGTAACTAACAGTGCAGGATAAACCGCAGAGCACCATGGCAACCCGCTCAGAGAAATGCTAATAACGGGGACGTAAGGTGGGTGATTAACCTATCAAAAGCAGAACCCTAACATTAAGTTGGGTGCAGATCTATGCAGAGAAAAATGAAGCTTTCCCACCATGAGCAGACACAAAAGCAGAGCAGCATGAGCAGCTGCAGCCCTGGCAGGGTCTCTGGGCCGGGGGCAATGGAGGGCAGCCTCTCTGGCTGCCCCTCTGCCCCCTGCCATTGCATGGAGCAGCAGTGGGATGAGGTACGATCATGCTGCTCCCCTTCCCTTTGTTGGAGTGTGGCTGTGTTGTTTGGCTTGGCTTTGCAATGAAAGTTATAAATAAAAATGTCCCTCCAAGAGTGCGTGACTCACGGTCCTCACCGCAAGGATAACCTCTCTGCTGGGAAACCTGATCCAAGGACTGAACTGCAGCATGCAGGAATCAAAGGCATTGCTCCATTAATGCACTTAATCCAAATGGGGAACAGATGAGCCCCTCACCCCACCGGGGCTGGGAGTGGGTTGCTGGAGAAGGTGCCTGAGCCCCTCTGGACCCCTGTCCTCTGCCATCCCCGAGCTCCAGTGGCTGACAGCCCAGCCCTTGACCTCCTCCAGGGCCTGGTGGTTTCCCTTGGGCAGCAGTGGGGAGCTGTGGCAGTCGCTGACGTGGCCTCAAGCAGGCTCAGCAATTTCTCCTGCCACCCTGCGAGGGGGCAGCTTGTGGGTGCTGGTGTTCCCTCAACATCAGTGAGGCATCCCAGTGTGGGAGGCTGTGTCAGCCCTGTGCCTGGGCATGGCATCCTCCCAGCGTGGGACCCCTGCCCCATGGGGAGAGGGATGCCCTGTGCCCCAGTGCCCCAGCCCGGGGGGACCTGGTTTATCCCGGGGGTAGGCGACGGCGGGGCGACAGCTGGCTGGAGGATTTGCTGAGGGCATTATTTAATGCTGTGGGTAAATGGAGGAACAGCAGCTAATTCCAGAGCCCATAATCCTCTTCCTCCCCCGGGGACGGGGAGCGTGCCAGTCACGCAGCTGCCGGCGGGCCCCGGGGACGAGCCCCCGGCAGCTCCCCAGGCGGTGCTGCGGGCCAGAGCGACTCCCAGACCATGGGTGATGTGCAGAAGGTAAGTGGGGTCCAGTGACATCCCACCTGCTCCAGGGTGGGTGTGCAGCACCAGCTCCCAGCGGTGGTGCCAGGAGGGCTGGTAGAGCATGGCTCTACCCGGGGCATGTCTCCCCAGAGCGCCCAGGCGCACAGGGGGGTCCCAGAACTGGGACAGCACACCTGGGAAGAGGGGAATTGGGGCTGGGCAGATCTGCTGTGGGGCCATCCCAAGAGTGAACACCTTGGGAGCTGGGCCTTGGTGCTCACTCAGGCCACAGACACAGGGTACCCATGGCCAACAGTGTGCCCAGTTCCCCCCCCCAAACAAGGGTGCTCTGCAGTGGCCTGGCACCCCACAGGACTCCCCTAGCACCCCCTGCCCCCAGGGGCTGCTCTCCGTCATCCAGAGGCTGAAGGGTTCGCCGGAGCAGGAGCTCCGCATTGTCCTGCTGGGGCTGGACAACGCGGGCAAAACGACGCTGCTGAAGCGCCTGGCGTCCGAGGAGGTCAGCACCATCACCCCCACACAGGTAGGTGCTGCTGGGGGCCACGGGTGGCAGTGGAGGGGGCAGGTCCCAACCATCCCTTGGGTGATGCTGGGGTTTGTGTCCCCATGCAGGGATTCAACATCAAGAGTGTCCACTCTCACGGTTTGAAGCTGAATGTTTGGGATATTGGGGGGCAGCGCTCCATCCGCCCCTACTGGAAGAAGTATCTGGGCAGCACAGACCTGCTGGTGAGTGGGGCAGCACCCCAGCCCTGAGTGTGCTGTGTGGGCCCCGCAGAAGGGCTGTGCAGCCAGGCAAGAAGGAGTCCCTGACTGTCCCTTTTGTCCCCTCGGCAGATTTATGTCATTGACAGTGCTGACCAGAAGCGTTTTGAGGAGACAGGGCAGGTATGAGGGGGCCAGCGAGGGGCGGCTGTGGGGTCCTGGGGCTCGGATCTGTCGTTGAGGATGAGTGGGAAGCAAAGCAGCTCTCAATTGTGGGGCAGCACTGTAGAGGGGGGCCATTCTTGTCCCAAGAGTTGTGTGTGAAGGCTCAAGATCAGAGTTTCAGCAGGCAGAGACACCCCACTCCATGACCCAGCAGCTCCCTCTGAGCTGGGATGCTCCAAGGGTACCCAGCACAGGGGTGACAGTCCCTGGTGAAAGTGACCTCTCAATCTCCAGCCCTCGTCCCCACCCCCAGCACCAGGTTAGTGATACAGCCAAACAAAGGTTTACGAGTAGCAAATTCAGTTGCAAACCCTGGGAATGAAACTCTGAGAGGGGAAGGTGAGACTGAGTGCCAGCGCCGGCTGTTCCAGCACCAGACGGCGGTGTGGGTGTGCCAGACAGCTCGGGACTGGCAGGAGGCTCCTGCAGCTGCCCTTTGCCCAGGGCTCTTGGTGCTGGGAAGGCTTCAGCCCTGAGTAGCCCAGTGTGTGGCTCCTGGGCCAATGGAGCTTCAGGAGGGCACATGTCTCCTTTGGGACACCAAGACCTCACAGCTTCTTGATCTGCAATGAGCACCAGAGAGAAGGGATGAGGCACTTGGAGGGCTGAGGTGTCCAGCCCAGCCTGGGCAGCTCTGTGGAGGAGGGCAGCAGCCCTGGGAGAAGGTTCTCTCTTGGCAGGAGCTGGCAGAGCTCACAGAGGACGAGTCCCTCACGGGGGTCCCGCTGCTCGTGTTTGCCAACAAGCAGGACCTGGTGACTGCAGCACCTGCAGCCGAAATCGCAGAAGGGCTGAGCCTGCACACCTACCGGGACCGTGAGTGGCAGATCCAGGCCTGCTCGGCCCTGTCTGGGGAAGGAGTGCAGGTAGACATGGGGGCCTGCAGGCTCTGCAGAGCTGGGAGAGGACCCAAGGGCCTGCGCTCACATCTCCCTTCCCTGCAGGATGGGATGAACTGGATTTCCAGCCAGATCATGAACAGGAAGAAGTGAGAGCTGCAAAGTGCCAGATGGGACTGAGCTGCAGGTCCCTATGCCACGGCCAATCCCCCTGGTCCCTCGGCTCTCCATGAGCCTCAGCTGGGCCCTGAGCCTCAGACTGCCATGTTCGGATGATTTTCCCACCCAGTCTCCCACTAATCAGTTGACCTCCCCTCTCCCTGCCTCCTGGGCTTCCACGGGCTTCTCACACCCCCTGACTCCCCTGCAGCCCCCGTGCTGTTGGAGGGAAACATGTGTCCCACCGTGCTGAGGGCTCGCACACCTCCAGCACGAGAACCTGCCCAGGACTTGTCCATCCACGCTGCTGTCACCCACACACTGCCCAGGGCACACCGGGCACCCCAGCACGGCGCTGGCTGCACCCCCAGCCACCCGAGGGCTGTGTGTCCCCCTGTGCTCCCGCAGGAGTGCTGCCCCAGCCACGGCAGCTGGCTCGGGAAAGCCTCCGTTCAGCATCTCTCCCTGGCCAGAGGAGTCCTCATGTGCGCACGGGACTCGGGACAAGCAGGACGATAGGACCAGTCACCAACGGAGGGGCTCCCTTGCCCGGTGCCAGCGGGACACGCCGAGGGGTCCCTGTACCCCTGGGACATGCGTTGTCCCCAAGCGCACCTCAGCCGGGGCTGCTGTCGCCTGTCTGGGGGTGCCCATCCGGGGGGCTGGGAGATTCCGCTCCCTGGCCACCACGGCTGCCGTGGCAAGAGGGATGGGGGGCAGACCTGCGGGAACGGGGCAGGGGCTGCCCGGCAACCCTCAATAAAGCTGCTGTGACCTCCACACTGCCTCGGCCAGTCCTTCCCGTGGGGCCGTGCTCGGGCCCGTTCTTCCCCAGGCCGATCCCGGGTCCGTTCCCGGTCCCGTTCCCGGGACCCGTCGGGGCGGGTCACGTGTCCCGCGGGCAGCACGAGCCGCGCACGTGAGGTGCCCCGGGCAGGGACGGCGGACTACATCTCCCGGCATGCCCCGCGTCGCCGCGCACGCGTAGTACACGCCGGGATGCCGTTCGGCCCCCTCCTATCTCCTCCCGCCGCACAACTCGAGCCGCGCCCCTCGCTGGCCCCGCCTTTCTCCTCTGCAATAGGCGGGCAGTGCTGCCGCTCACCCATGGGGGCGGCATCACAGTGAATTCGGATTTCTGATTGGCTGGTGCCGTAGCGAGGAGGGGACAGGGGCGGAGCGCCGGAAGGCGGAAGCGGAGCATGGCGGCTGGTGCGGGCGGGCTGGTGGTGGCGGCGGTGTTACTCTTGGTCCTGGCCGGGCCGCGCCCGGTGCCCGCCGAGCTCACGGATGGCAACAGCGAGCACCTGAAGCGGGAGCACTCGCTGATGAAGCCGTACCAGGGTGAGCGCGGGGCCGGGGGGACGCGCAGGGCGCCCCGCGAGCGGCCCGGGCTGATCCGCGCTCTGTTCGCCTCTTTGCAGGCGCGGGCTCCGCCGCGATGCCACTGTGGGACTTCCAGGGAAGTACCATAGTCACCAGCCAGTACGTCCGCCTGACGCCCGACGAGCGCAGCAGGGAAGGCTCCATCTGGAACCGCGTGGTGAGAGCCCGGGGGGAGACGGGCGGGGGCTCGGGGCGGCCCTGCCGCCTCTTGCTTTGACGCCGCTGGTGTTTCTCCCGCAGCCCTGCTTCCTCAAGGACTGGGAGCTCCACGTCCACTTCAAGATCCACGGAGCCGGCAAGAAGAACCTGCACGGGGATGGGCTGGCGCTGTGGTACACGCAGGAACGCCTGATGCCAGGTCAGTGCCGGGGACCGGCTGGTCGGCAGCACACGTGCCCTGGCCCGGAAGGCAGCTGACCAGGGAGAGCTTCTGAGCTCCCCCTGTCTGGTTTCACTAGACTGGGGTGACGTGTCCTGTGCGTTCTGCCTGGGCAGCAGGTGCTCTCAGCCACCTGCTTGGCAGTGAACAACTTGTACAGCTCAAAATTCTCTGAGCAAAAATTCTGACCTCCTTCTGTCTCCTCCTCTCTCCACTGCTCTGTCCTGTTCCAGGTCCTGTCTTTGGCAGCAAGGACAACTTTCATGGGCTGGCTATTTTCCTTGATACCTATCCCAATGATGAGGCAACAGAGGTGAGTGTTGCAGGAAGCTTGTGCAGTGCCCAGCAGGCTGTTTCATTCCTGCTCTAAGTGCTTCTCACCCAATCCAAGGAGAAGTCTCTCCTTACTTGAGCATGGTCTGCTCTCCCTGTCCTGGGAGTTCATAAAGGGAAGAGTTTGTGTGCATTAATGGAGATAAGAATCTGCTGGATGGATCCTTGCTCCTTCTTGCGCTGCTCTTGATGTTTCCAAGGCATTTTCTTTGTGCAGGGGAGCAGGCACAGAGCTGGTTTAAACCCAGCACCACCTGCTAATATTCATCATAAAGGGGGGCTCTGCTTTAGGCAGCTCTGGCTCAGTTCTGAAGCAGCTTTACATGGAGAAGCAGCCGTGGTGTCATAGTCCTGTGCTCCATGCCTGACCATGGCCCTGCTGCTATGCCATGCTCCCACCCTGCTCCCTCTGTGGGCGTGGAGGCTCTGGCTGTGCCTCCGGGAGTTCCTGCAGCCCTGGCAGCCACTGTCTGTGCCCCGCAGCGCGTGTTCCCCTACATCTCAGCCATGGTCAACAACGGCTCCCTGACCTACGACCACAGCAAGGATGGGCGCTGGACGGAGCTGGCCGGGTGCTCTGCTGACCTGCGCAACCAGAACCACGACACCTTCCTGGCTGTCCGCTACTCCCGGGGCCGGCTCACGGTGAGACCTGGTGGGGCACCTGGGGGGGGTCCTGCACTTCAGGTGGGGCAGGGCTGGCTCTACCAGTAAGTGAGATGGAGATGGTTTTCCAGGCTCAGCCGCTGCGTCTCCAGCACCTCCAGCTCCAAAAGAGGTGCAGGCAGGCAGGACAGTGGTGTGCCAAAGGTGATTGCCTGGAGAGGGTGTGGAGTCTTCCTTGCTGGAGATATTCATGAATCATCTGGACACAATCCATGGGATCTGGGATGGCCCTGTTTGAGCAGGGAGGTTGGACCAGATGACCGATTGTTATCTCTTCCAACTTGGCCTGTCTCATGGTTCTGAACATTCCTGGTGTGACCCTCTCCTGGTTTTGCAGGTGATGACTGATGTGGAAGACAAGAACGAGTGGAAGAACTGCATCGACATTGCAGGGGTGCAGCTGCCAACCGGGTACTTCTTTGGTGCTTCTGCTGGCACTGGAGATCTGTCTGGTGAGAGGGGGCTTTGCTCAGGGGAACACATGGTGGTTGGAGCCTGGATTAGGTGACCCTGCCTTGGCTTGGGGATTAGATCTCCGGAGGTCACTTCCCACCCTAAGGATTCAGTGGTTCTGTGACTGCCTTGTGGATGCACTGCATGATTTCCATGGCTTCCTTTCCCTGAACTGTTCACCAGGCTCTTGAAAGCCTGTTGGGTAGGGACCTGTGGCTATGGGAAGGAGGCACTGGAGAGCTAAGGAACATCTTGGATTACAGTTTTGATACGTGGGGGTGAGGCTGGCTTGAGAGGGAAGGAGACTGGACCTGGCAGAGTAGGGTTTGAGGGGTGCTCTGAGTGTGTGGACATCTCAGAACTTCTGATGGCGTTTGGTGCTCGTGATTGTTCCCCAGACAATCACGACATTATCTCGATGAAGCTGTTCCAGCTCATGGTGGAGCACCCTGTAGAAGATGACACCGTTGACTGGACCAAGATAGAACCGAGTGTCAGCCTCTTGAAATCCCCCAAAGGTGAGCCTTTGGGCTTTGGAAACCTTCCGTGGGGGATTGGGATTTCAGGGCTGGACTCTGGAAGGCATCAGAGCTGTGACACCCTGTGGGACTCCAGAGGAACCGAGGCTGGCTCGGTCTCTAGCCGTTCTTTCCCTTGCAGACAACGTGGATGACCCGACGGGGAATTTCCGGAGCGGGCCACTGACAGGCTGGAAGGTGTTCCTGCTCCTGCTCTGTGCACTGCTCGGCATCATTGTCTGCGCTGTGGTGGGAGCCGTGGTCTTCCAGAAACGCCAGGAGCGGAACAAGCGTTTCTACTAGTGGAGCACCTGTGCCCAAACCCATCTTTTTTATGGGGAGCTGTAAAAAACTGTGGTTTCTAAATGCTGTTTCTGAGAAATACCAGAAGTATTTTCTTACCTGTCTGTTTGGCTGTAACCCCCGCCCGGCCCTTGGCCTCCCATTGTTGGACTGAGGGGGTGATGCCCACTGGACCCTCAGAGCTGTGGTGTGGGAGCCTGGAGGTTGCTCCCCGTTTTTTCCAGCGCTCCCCCCACCTTGCTGGGACTTGCTGTGCTGCCTGGGGCAGGTGTGAACATGGGCTGTGGGGAGGGGGCTGTGAGTGGGGCATTAAAGGACTGACACCACCCGTGGCTCTGGCTCTGTCTGCGGGGGAGAGAAAAGGGGGTCTCTGCTGGGAGGGAGGATGGGCGGGGTCCGGTGGGGGCTGGAAGGGCATGGGACAATCCTGGCAGGATCCCAAAGGAACTGTCGGGAGGTCTGTGTTCTGGGGCATCTCCATGGGCTGTGGTGGGGTGTCCCCGCGGTTCCCGGAGGAGCCCCGGGGGTGGCGGTGGGGCGGGATGGGGGAGGATGTCCCCAGCGGCCGGTCCCGCCCCCGCCCCGCCCCGCCCTGCCGGCGGAAGAGAGCGGGGCCGTGTTTCCGGGGGAGCAGGGGGAGCGGCGGGCGCAGCCAGCGTGTCCCGCTGCCCGCGGGGCCGGGCGGGCGCCATGGGCCCGGCCCGCCGCAGGGACGCGCTCCGGCTGCGCGGCGGAGGGTGAGCCCGGGGGGGGACGGTACCGGGGGTGCGGGGGCTGTCGGGCTGTGCGGGGGGCGAGGGTCGCACCGTGCGCTGACCCCGCTCCATCCCGCAGCTCCCCGCCGCTCCTGCGGCTCTTCCCGGGCCGCCTCTCCGCCTTCCCGCTGTTCCTCCTGGCGCTGCTCCTCGGCTTCGCTTCGCTGCTCTGGCTGCAGCTCAGCTGCTCGGGCGAGGGGCCGCCGCCGGGCGGGCAGGAGCGGGGGGTTCCCCGGGGGGTTCCCCGGCAGCCCTGCCCGCCCCCCGCCCCGCCGCAGCCGCCCGAGGATGAGCCGTCGTGGGGCCCGCACCGCCTGGCGCTGCTGGTGCCCTTCCGAGAGCGCTTCGAGGAGCTGCTGGCCTTCGTGCCCTACATGCATCGCTTCCTCAGCAAGAAGAGGATCCGCCACCACATCTTCATCCTCAACCAAGTGGATCATTTCAGGTAGCGTCTCCCTGTGCCGAGGGGGTCCTTCCCGAAGCTCTGTGAGTGCTGGGAGGGTCTTGCAGAGAAGCGTAGGATCAAGGCAGCAGGAAGGCAGGGGCAGAGCGTGATGCTCTCCCCAGAGATGCTCATTCTAAAGCTCAGAGGAGGACAGAGTGGTGGTTTGCTTTCTTCTTCCTTAGCAACAATAGAATCTTAGCATAGAATCCTTGATCCCCAGGTATTTTGGCCTTCTCCCCAGTGTCACAGTCTGCAGCAGCAAACATCTGGGGGCTCTGGAAGTCAAAGACAGACCATAGGGTGTTTGGAAATGCTGTCATGTTGCAGGATGGAGTGCTGTGTTTGCCTGTGTCCCTGTTTGGGGGACACTGAGCATTGATGATCGTGGCAGAGGGATGTGAAGGGACAGTAGCAGCTGTGCGTGGCACTGAGAGCCCCCAATCCCGTGGCAGGTTTAACAGGGCATCCCTGATCAACGTGGGCTTCCTGGAGAGCGGCAACGACACTGACTACATCGCCATGCACGACGTGGATCTGCTGCCCCTCAATGAGCACCTGGACTACAGCTTCCCGGAGGCAGGGCCCTTCCACGTGGCATCCCCCGAGCTGCACCCGCTCTACCACTACAAGACCTATGTGGGTGGCATCCTGCTGCTCACCAAGCAGCACTACGAGTTGGTGAGCAGCTAGGTGGGATGTCCTGGACAGTTTGGGGCAGGGGCTGTGATATTGTCATGGTGAATTTGGGAAGTGGGAAAAGGAGTCAGAATGGTTTGGGGACAGAGCCTGTGGTCTGAGCTGCTGGGGGGCAGGTGAGGGGAGGCTGGGCTGGTGTCTGCTCCTCTGAGGCCGTGGAGTTGTGCTGGGCCTTGGCTGGCACGGTGCTGCTCTTGTTCCAGTGCAATGGCATGTCCAACCGCTTCTGGGGCTGGGGACGGGAGGACGATGAGTTTTATCGACGTATCAAAGGAGCCGGTCTCCAGGTAAGGAGTCTCTGCACCATCCTGGCTGGAAATTGCGCTTTTTCTTCTCTCTTCACCTGGCCCCCAGTGTGGCTGCTCAGGCTGGCACCTGGGGAATGCAGCTCTGCACTCCAGCAGCAGGTACTGGAGTTTTCCAATAGCTTTATGGAAGCTTTGCTCTTCTGCCAGGTTCGTCGTCCCTCCGGAATCACGACTGGATATGAGACTTTCCAGCACCTGCATGACCCAGCCTGGAGGAAGAGGGACCAGAAGCGCATTGCTGCACAAAAGCAGGTGAGACCTCTGGTCAAGGGGAACCACAGGACATGTGGGCTGTGGTCACTGTGTGCTCTGAGCCCTCCTTTCTCGTGTCTTCCCCTGCCAGCCCTGCCCCCTCCCCCGGCACTGGGTACTTACCCTTCCAGCCTGGGCTGAACAGTGTTTCTCTTCCTCAGGAGCAGTTTAAGGTGGATCGGGAGGGAGGCCTGAACAACGTGAGGTACCGAATCGAGTCACGGACAGATCTGAGCGTGGCAGGAGCCCCTTGCACCGTCCTTAATATCTTGCTGGACTGTGACACAAATGAGACCCCCTGGTGCACGTTCGGCTGAACCCGCCCCGTGTGCCAGTCATGTGCTCTGTGCTGGTGCCAAGACTCTGGAGCTGCCACGGAGCTGCCTGGAGCAGGCAGGATTTTTGCGGCAGATGAGCATGGCAGTGCTGGCGAGATGCAGAGGAACAGAAGAGGCTGAGAACTGGACTTGGCTGGGAGCAAGTGAAGAGGCTGAGAGTGAGACTCGCTGGTATCGCTGCAGGTGCTGGTGCTGCCTCCCAGGGCAGGTGCAGGAGGTGATTTTCCTGTGCTGGACTTGGCTGAGCTGCCACGCAGCTCAGAGGACAATAAAGAACTGTCAGGGCACCTGTGAGTTGTGAATGCCCTGGGCTGTGCTGGCACCACTCCATCTTCCTGTTCCCTTCACCTTTCTTCAGCACACCTGTTCTGGCTTTGCCCTGGCTCTTCTCTGTGTGACAGGTGAGCTCTGAGCTGCTCTGGTTCAGAGGCCTAGCCAGTCTGAAATGGGCTCTGAGAGAGATAGTGCCTGTTCCAGCTGCCAGGTACCCCCAGGGCTGGGCTGTTGTCATTTTACTGCAGGAAGTGGTTGTGGTTGAGCCATGCCCGAGCCCCAGCATCCGCAGCTCTGCTGGATGTCAGCACTTACGGGCCAGGACCTCTCTGGAGTGAGGAGGAGAGTTCTGGCTGAGCTCTCCTTTCCTTGCCTGCCTTCTGTGGCATGTACAGCCTCAGTCTTTCTGGGGGGATTTGAAAACCTGGTGTCTCCTCTGGGCTCTTGGCACATGTTTTGGGTGCTGCTGCCTCCTCAAGCTGGGTAGACCCAGTTGAACAGGCAGTACCACTCCGTTCAGCCCTACCACCATCGCTGGCACCAGGCCCTCCGCGTTTCCTGGCCCCTTCTGTCCTTGTCTCCTGCCTGGCGCTTCCTGGAGCGGTCGCTTTACATCCCGAGAGAGAAGCTGTCGCCATCCCGGGAAGACGAGTAGCTCCGGAGAGGAGCGAGGGAGGGAGGGAAAAAACAAGGGGAGCCAAGTGTGGGGGTCATGTACCATGTAGGGGCTGTGGGACGGGGTGTCTGGAGAGATCTGGTGCCTTCTGCTCGCTCTCTGCTGCTTTGGAGCTGGGAGAGGAGTCTGGAGCCCTCACAGGGTGTGGGAGGGCTGCCTCCGAGGCAGTGATC
Source organism: Acanthornis magna (assembly GCA_036785705.1). NCBI lineage: Eukaryota > Metazoa > Chordata > Aves > Passeriformes > Acanthizidae > Acanthornis > Acanthornis magna. The sequence goes on from JAWUZG010000092.1 coordinate 8,939,547, forward strand.
GAGGTGGCGATGAAGATCTGCTTTGCATCATGGAAGGGACAGGCCCAGCCTCGGGGCAATGTGGGGATGTGCTGCCCAAGAGCTCCTGATGGCTTGTCCAGCCAGGTGGCCTCAAAGCGACGCTGGTATCTGTCATGAAGGTGCTGGTGAGCTTGGACACCTGGTGCACTGCTCTAGAGGTGTTCCCAGCACCAGTCATGCCCTCGATGTGGGCAGCCAGAGGGAGATGTCGGCCCAGCAGCCCCACTCCTGCCTCTCCATGGCATGGGTTTTGGATCGGCCATCCATATGGCAGCCACTTCCCGATGTCTGAACCGCAGCCAGGGCTGGTGGAGGCAGATCAAAGTATTTCTCCGCGCCGTTCAAAATAGATGACACAATTTGGGGCAGGTTTCATAAAGACGTAGCTGTGCAGAAACAGAGAGCATATGTGCACCTCGCACTTCGCTAAGCGCTCCAGGCTCCTCTCCCGCTGCCTGGCAGCTATTTCTCAGCTCTGTTTGCAGCCCCCTCATCCTCCGGTTGCTTTTGTGGAAGAGGCGCCCTGCTGGAGACCTGGCTTCCTTTTATAGCCCTGAATGTGACTCGGAGGTCGCTCGGCTCCATTCCCCCCACACACTTCGATATCGGCAATGGCCCAGCGGGAAGGGATGAAGTTTTTCCCCATCGCCTTTCCGCGGATGGATAACACCCTGCCTGCTGTCCCAGGAGCCCTGCAGAGCCGAGCCGAAAGCCTCCCAGCATTCTCATGCTCTCAGCAAGCCTGAGGAGAACATCAGAATGCTCAGGGGCAGAGAGAGCCCCTGGAGGCCCAGCCCTGCCCCTCTGCAACTCCCCTTCTGGGGTCCCAATTACTGTCAGCGAGGTCGTGCAGGGGCTGCAGACGCAGCAATCAATGGCTTTTATTGCCGGGTTGTTATAAAGTGGATGGTTCTGGAGCTGTTTGCTGCTGGACACATGAAATTGCTGTAGTATCATACAAGGGAACACTGTGGAGTGAGGAGAGCAGAGGGAGGACTGGGGAAAAAGTGAGAGGAGGCTGGAGCATCTCTGCCTGGACAAGGGAACATCCCTGGCTGCTGGAGTGTCCTGGGCAGGGCCGAGCTCCAGGGCCCTGTGGAAGCTGCTGTCCCAGGGAGACGTGCTCGGGCGTGCAGCCCATGGAGGAGCAGGAAACGGGGCAGACGGGAGGGTGGGGTGCGGCTGTGACCAGCACCCCTTGCAGTCACCCTGCATCTCTGCGACCTGCCCGATCCGAGCCCCGTGGCATGATGCCAGTCGTTCACGGCTGAGCTCCAGGCAGAGGGCCGGGGCATCGCAGACATTCCTGGTGGCAGCAGGATGGGAAACGGCACCGTTGGGAAGAATCGCCATGTCCAGAGGCCACACATTCTGGTGGCACAGCTGGGCACAGGGGCTGCGGGGAACGGGGGCTGAGGCCAGAGGGAGCGGAGCGTGCCTTGGCAGCGCACCGAGGACACTGCCAGCATGTGAGCCCGGCGAGCGGGGACCGGGGACAGTGTGTGTGTGTGGGAGAGCACTGGCAGCACAGCTTGAGGACTCGGCTGTGCGGCGGGGGGAGCTGGCAGCCAGCGGGGCCGGGCTGCGAGCACTCCGGATACGCGAGTCCCCCGGGCTGGGCACGGTGCGGTCCCTGCCCGGGGACAGACGGGCACCGCGCCGTGGGGCGGAGCAGGGCTGCTGCAGGTGTCCTGCTCCCACAGGAGGCCGGGACGCCGGTGACCAGGTCCAGCCCGTGCCGGGATCCTCGCTCCCTGCGGCTGCCAAAACCGGCTCCGGGCCAGGATGTGGCAGCGCTGATTCAGAGGGATGAAGCGTGTCCCGTCTCGCTGGCGCCAGGCCAGCCGAGAGCCCCACGGGGGTACTCCGTGTCCCCCGGGGCTTTGTGGGGCTCCTGCCCACCCACGGGTGCTGTGAGGGGCGGACACCGGGTTGTCTTGCAAGAGGACGGCGCGGACAGTGTCCCACGGAGCCGAGACCCTCTGCACGCTGCAGGTACGAAGCAAAATATTTCTCTCCACCTTCGGTGGGCGATACCCGGGAATACCAGCCCGCCCGTCAGGCGCTCGCCGGGGCTGACTGGAACCGGTGCTGCCGGTCCCGGAGCTGTAGCCGGGGGGATTTGCGGGGGTCTCCCCGCCATTGGGGGGGGGGGGGGGGGTTTCTCGCAAGGCTCGGCGCCGCACGCAGCCACCGAGCCCTGCCCCGCCCCGCTGGTGGGCACGGCCGGGCCGCCCCCCTCCTTCCTCCTCCTCCTCCTCCTCCTCCGCCTGCTTCCCGCCCCTCCCGTCCCGCCGCCCCCGCGCCGCGATTTGCCGGTGCCGGCTCCGCCCGCCGCCCCGCGCGGCCGCGGCCGAGGGGCGCGTTCAAACGCGGCGAGGGAAGGAGCGCGGAGCGGAGCCGTGCGGGACCGCAGCGCCGCCGGCATGGTGAGTGCGGGGCCGGGCGGCCCCCCGCGCCCCATCCCCCTCCCCGGTGCGCTCCGGCCAGCGGGGCTTTGTCCCGGGCTCGGCCCCGGGCACCGACCGCCCCCTCCGCCTTCTCCGTGCCGGAAATTCCGGCGGGGCTGCGGAGAGGCGCGGAGGGGCTGCGCGGGGACCCGCGCCCGCCTCCCTCCAACCGCGCCGTTCCCTCCCGGGTGGAATGGGAATGGGAAAGCGAAAGCTTTTGTGGCCGTATCCTGCCCGGGCACGGCTGGGGTTGGGAGCAGATCGCGAAGGAGCCAGGCTGGCCGGACCGGTGTTTTGCCGCCTGGAGGGTGATCCCCTCCCTGCCGCAGGCAGGACACCTTCGGGCTCCCCCGGCGTTTCCCAAACCTCCCACATCCTGACCTACTTCCTCGGCCGCCTGTGCCGGGAGGAGCCGCTGCGGGGCTCGGCCGAGCTGCTCCCCAATGCCGGGGGCTGGATGTGCATCCACGCCCCCCTCGCCACCACCGTGGGAACATCCCTGTCCCCCATCCCCGTGCACGCCCGGTGGCGCCGCAGGCAGCCCGGATCTTTCCAGAGGGTCCATCCCTGGTGCCCTTCGTGGGGTGCCGATGCCCGGAGCAGGTGCTGGGCTCGCAGAGGGAGGTGACAGCGCAGGCCGGGAGCTGTCAGACAGGTTTGTGCGTGGCAGCAATTAAAAGCGGGGTGTTTGTTTACCCGGCGCGTGGTGCTGAGAAGCAGGGCAGCTTCCTGGGTGTAACCCGGCCCCGGAGCCCTCGGCGAGGCTGGGAGCGGTGGTGGGGGCTCTGCCTCGCCCCTGCCACGCTCACTGTGTCCCCTGCACTGGTGTGAGGCCATCGTCCCCTCCCTAGCGCTGGCGAGCCAGAGCCGAGGCCGAAAGCATCCTCTCATCTTTCCTCCCCCGGCCACCTGCGCAGGAAGCTGCATTGTCCCGTCAGCATCCTTCCCCTTCCCACCGCCCTCACGCCATGTCCGGCCGCGGGGTCCCCGGCACGCACGCACGCAGCAGCTGGGCTGTGGCCGCCTGCTCCCTGTCCGGTGTTGGGGTGGGAATGCCTGTGGATGGATGGGGCCGTGTGGGGCTCGCCCTGCGAGGTGCAGGAGCCCGTGCCGCCAATGCTGTGCGGGAAGTGTCCCCGTGGTGCCGGAGAGGTGCCCGTCCCGTGCGCGCCCTGGGGTGGCCAAGCTGATGGGCATCCCCGGGGGCATTTTGGGGAGGTCTCCAGAGGGTGTCCGGACGCGGAGGTCCCAGGGGGGAGGCTGGGTGCCGCCGGGCCGGGGCTGGCGCCAGGCCCGGGCAGGTGCTGCCGGCTCCCGAACTCGCCCGCCTGGCTGGGCGGCAGGTGCCTGTTCTGGTGGCGGCCCCGGCCCCGGCCGCGGGCGGGAGGTGGGGCTGGGTGTGGGAGGAGGCGCTGCACCATGGGGGGGCAGTGGCGGGGAGCCCCCGCCCCGGTGTGGGCTGTGCCCTCTCCCCCGGGAAGCTGCACGGGAGATGGGGCTCCATCCCAGTGCCGGGAGCCCATGTGGGTCCTTGGGGCTGGCTGGGAAAGGGGCTGCTGGGGGTGTCCTGGCTGCCCGGCATCGCTGACTCTGTCTCTCCCCCGGCAGTGCTGGTTCTGGGCTTTTCTCTAATTCTCCATGGCAGCAGCACAGGGTCCTGTGACCTGTGAGCCCGACACCCGTGTCCTCGGCACCTACCTCTCCTCGGAGCCTGTCGGCGTCGTTGGCAGCATGGGCAGCGTGGGCAGCCTGGTGGAGAAGCAGGATCTGTCCCCCCTGGAGCTGCGGGCCCCGCTGGGCGGCTCACGGGGGCTCCGGCAGCCCGACGGGTTGCTGCGGAAGGGGCCGAGCCAGCGGGAGCTCTTCGGGTACCTGCACGGGGCCAAGAAGGAGACGCGGTCGGAGCGGAAGCACCAGACATCAGGAGTTTGCTACAAGCGGGACTACGAGAGTGACCGCGAGAACCGCTCCCCCGAGCGCTGCTCCCGGGAGCATCACCGTGGGGCCGACTTCTCCAAGAGCTCCCTGCCGGAGCGGGGCCGCTTCGACAAGGTGAGGCTGTGGGGTCCTGAAATACATCCTGCTCTGCGAGAGGATGGGGATGGAGCAGAATGATCCGTGCGCCCCTCGATGGGATGTGGGGAGTTGAGGACATTCAGGGATATGAAGCTGGGAATGTGGGACCTCTCCCTGGCTGTAGAGGCTCATGCTTGACCTTGCTCTTGTTTTTCAGTGCCGTATCAGGCCCTCGGCCTTCAAGGCGGTGGCTGGGAAGGGGTTGGTCTCCATGCAGGGCCTGTCCTCGTCCAAGGGGCAGAAGTTGTCCAAGAGCAATGGGAGCCTGCACACGCTGCTGTCGCAGAGCAGCACAGCGGCCCCGCAGCACGGCCCGCTCCGCACCCACCTGCTCCACGCCATCAGCCTGGATGAGGCCTCTGACTCCAGCCACAACTCCATCCAGAGCTTCCCATCCTACGGCTCCCGCCTCAAGCCTGCCCAGAGCCAGTTCAGTGCCTCCATGGGCCACATCAACCACATTGGGGGCTCCCTGGACAGGGTCTCCCGGAGCCCCAGGGACACCCTGGCCCCCGAGAAGATGCCCCTGTCCTGCAAAAGCATGGCCACCCTGAGCCGTCTGCAGAGCCCTGGTGAGCCCCCACCGCCCTACGAGTTCTCCTACTCACTGGAGGACGCGGTGAAGCAGCTGGAGGACCGGCTGCAGGAGACGGGAGGGGAGCTGCGGCAGCTCAAGAGGAGCCTCAGCGAGACTGAAGACCCCTTCACACAGGTGAGCCGTGGCGCTAGGGCAGTGCTGGGTGCCCCACGCAGGGATGTGGGGGTGGAAGGAGCAGTGAAGGAGCTGCCATGGTGGGTGACGGAATGCCCAAGTGTGGGAGGACCAAATATCATGGGACCTCTTGGGGTCCCTCCGTGGGGCTACACACTCACAGTGTTCGCCTGTGCCAGCAGGCGTTTGAGGACAAGCAGCGGCTGTGGCTGGACGAGCTGGAGGACCTGAAGCAGATGTACATGGCCCGGCTGCAGCAGGTGATGCAGCAGGCGCAGCGCGGGCAGCGGGCGCTGCAGCTGCAGCTCTACAAGGCGCAGCAGGAGAAGAAGCGGCTGCAGGAGGAGCTGAGCCTGCATCAGTGTCAGTGCGAGGAGCCCAAGCTCCGGCAGCCCCAGGGCGAGCATGGCAGCCCCAAGCTGGAGGAGACCAAGTGGGAGGTGAGACCCCTTCCTTACCTCCCTTACTGCCACCCTCCTGGCCATGGAGCCAGGATGAGGGCAGCGGTTTCCTGCTCTGGTGTCACTCGTGGTCACAGGACAGGGGGGATGAGCCGGGTGTGGCGCTTGTGGTCTCCGAGGAGGACAGCCTGGGGTGCTGCCACCTCTGGGGTCCTGCTTCCCCAGCCCTTCCTCACTGCTCGCTCGTGCCCTGCAGGTGTGCCAGAAGGCAGCGGAGATCTCCCTGCTGAAGCAGCAGCTCCGGGACACCCAGGAGGAGATGGCTCAGAAGCTGGGGGAGATCTTCAGCCTGAAGACGCAGCTGCGGGAGGCCAAGGCAGAGGTCCAGGCCAGGGACTCCCAGCTGGCACAGCTGGCAGACTCCTTCCAGAACCCCCCAGAGCCCAGCACCTCGCTGCCTCTGGGTGACGACCCCATGCCGTCATGCCAGGACTTCCCTGGCTGCGAAACTGATGATTCCAAGTGCCGAGGCCTCCAGAGCGACTCAGCGGAGCCCCTGGAGCGGCAGGTGGAGTGGCTGTGGGCAGAGCTGCTGCGGGAGCGGCGTCAGGGCCAGCTGCAGGCTGTGAACTTTGAGCTGGAGAGGAAAACCTGGCAGGAGGAGAAGGAGAAGGTGCTGCGGTACCAGCGGGAGCTTCAGGCCAGCTACATGGAGATGTACCACCGGAGCCAGGCGCTGGAGCGGGAGCTGCGGCAGCTGCGGGCGGAGCCCAGGGATGTCGGGATCGATTCGCCCTGGATTGAGCGGGTGGAGTCCTCCAAGATCTGAGTGGTGGGATGCCAGTGGGACTGTGAAGGGGAAAGGTCTCGCTGCTGCAACGGGACAATCTCAGGGTGTGCACAAGGACTGGCCCTGCTCGGCGCTGCCCTGGGTTGATGGACCGATTGCGACAGGGGAGCTTTTCCTTCTTGCAGCACTCCAGGCCCTTCTAGTGGGGGTCTCTGGAGGGCGGGAGGTTCATCTGTGCCAGGGTGGGGGTCTTGCATGTGCCCCATGCTCTGACTCCAGGAGCGTTTGCCCTGTGATTCCTTCTGCCATGGGGGCAGAAATCAAGCGCCCTGTGAGACATTCCCTGTCCCTCCTGCTCTGCTGCTCCTGTTCCTACAACCCAGTAACTTAATGTCCTGTGAGGAGAAGCTCAAGCCCTGTCCCCCACCCCACTGCCTTGCTGTGGGATTTGCAGCTACTGTTTGCAGTGGCTGCGCTGTCTGCAGGGAGCTGGTGCTGCCACTGGGGAGGCAGAAGAGGAAACCCTGAGGAGTTCTGGTGCTGCTGGGAGGGTTCAGCTGCCCCAGCGTCTCTGTTGGGGCTTCCCATGTCCCCAGTGTGGAGCTGCTCTGCAGCGGGGGTGGTTGGTGCAGCTTTCTTTGGGCTGAGACAGGGGAGTGCCTTGTGCAAGGAGGGATGGGAACTGGTGCTCTGCCACACTGGGAGGAATTGGGGTGGAGGAGATGACCGGGGCATGTGCCTGAGCTGGGGAAGAGGCCGGGGTCCCCCCTCCCAGGGTGGCTGAGGGGGAGCTGGGGGAGCCCCAAGGTGATGGAAGGAAAGTGTGTGTAACAGCAGAGCCATGTGAAGGCCGGGCTCGGCCCCCCACCCCGTTCCTGCAATAAACCCGCATTTCTCTCTGCCGGCCTCTGCTCTGCTTCCCTCGGGGTCGGGGGGCTCCCGGTGAGGAGGGTGAGCGGACCGGCCCGGGCCTGCCCAGCGGCCACGCCGGAGCGGCCGCGCCGGGCTGGGCGGTGCGGGCGGGCGGAGCATCGCCGTGAGTCACGGCGGGGCCGGGCGGGCTCCCGGGGCAGCCCCACCCCCGCCCCCGCAGGGCTTTAACCCAGCCGTGGGCCCTCCCAGCCCCGCCCCGAGCAGCAGGACCACGTTGTAAAAACCCACAGACACCTTTATTCACCCCGCCGCGCTCGCCACCCCCCATCCGTCCTCTCGGCAGAGTCCCCATGAACAGTCGTGTGGCCCCCGGGCAAGGGGATGGGGACATGCAGGGGTCCCGCAGGGCACAGCCCATCCCCGGCTCTTCACAGCGGCAGCGGAAGGGCAGACACCTCCTCCAAGCACTCGTCGTAGGTCTCCTGGTACTCCTCGTGGGGCTTGATCATGATGACACAGGTCGGGCGCTTGGAGCCAGCTGCTGCTCCCAGGTCCTGTGGGAACAGAGCGAGGCCATGGGGTGCCAGGTCCCTTCCCGAGGTGAGAGGCTCGGGACCAGCTCACTGCATGTTCTGCTTTGATGCAGGGAAGCTCTCCCTGTCCAGCCCATCACCCCCAAGCCCACTGGACTCGTGCTGCATTTAAGAACCTTTTTCCCAGCTTGTCTCGTATGAGCTGCAAGCTGGGCTGGCACAAGGGACTGGCATATGTGCCTCATGTGCCACAGTCTGTCCCCAGGGCAGGGCTGCAGAGCTGCCTGCACCGGGGCTGAAGCTCCAAAGACACCAAGTGTCCCTCCAATGCCCCGTCCACAAATGAGCTGGCTCCAGCTCATAGCAGCCTGGAAAAGATGTTCTGGCTCTGTCCCGGAGCTGCTGCGGGGACTCGATCATGGCAAACAGTTCTGCGATCCCACAGTGAAACACTCCTACACCGCCCCATCCCTTCTGTGCCCTGGTCAGGGACAAGCACCGAGTTCTTGACTCGGTCACCAGATCTGCATCTCCCCGGGAAGGCTCCGGTCACAGCCTGGACTCCTCACCGGCTTCCCCCTCACCAGGGCTGGTTCCTCCCCAGTCCCAGCACTCACCGATTTGGAAGGGACGTATGCGTAGGGGAGGCTCCTCTCCTCGCACATGATGGGGATGTGGCAGTAGACATCGACGGGCAGCGTGTCTCCGGCCAGCACCGTGATCCTGCAGGGAGAGCCGTGTCAGCGGCGTGCCTGGATCCCCTGCCCAGGGACTGTGCCTGGGATAAGCCAGCCAGGCAATGCCCGCAAAGGGCTGCACTTACCCCTTCTCGCCCTTGTTGATGAACTTCTGCACCTCCTTCACACCGCGGCGGATCTGTTTCTGCCTGGCCGCTGCAAGAGAAGCACGGCGTGAGGAGCTGATTGAGAATCACCGCGTGGGGGACCGCACCGCGCTGCGGCCCCGCCCCGCCCCCGCCACGCCCCGGCGCCGCCAGACCTTTCCTGATGCACTTGTAGAGCTTTCGCGTGAGTTTGCGGGACGCCAGCGGCTGTGCGATGGGGTTCAGGAAGTCGAGCTGCTCCCGGTACGAGCGCTCCGGCGTCGCCTCTGCCTCGGCCGCTGCCTCCGGTTTCTCCCGCGCCATGCCCGCACAGCGCCGCTTCCGCTTCCGGGGCACGCGCCGCTCCGGGGGCGGAACGCACAGCCACAAGCAGCCCACCAGCCAATCGGCAACCGCTCTGGCACTGACAGACAGCCGAGGTGGCCAATGGCAAGCGGCGTTCTTACCACACTCCCCCCCCTCCCGGCCATGTGCTCCGTCCCGCCTTTCCCGGTCCCCATCCCAATCCCGCTCCCAGTGTCACACAGGCCGGGACATGCTTCAACTCGAGCCTTTATTGGGTGCGGTCAGTGCCGGTGACACTGGACCCACTCGACCCAACACAACAGAACAAACACAACGCGGGAATGCTGCCGTGCCCAGCGTGCAGCCAGCCACCCCCACGGGCCGTGCCCCTTTCATCCACCTGGCCACACATGACATTTTCTCCCTTGCTTTTCATCCCAGCGAACTCTTCTTCCTGCAGGGCTACATCGCTGCTTTTCCCAAAAAGAATGGAGGCTTCCAACATGGTACCCTCCCAAAAACGGCTTTGAATCAACCCATCAACCAGCACTGGGAAGAGTGAGGTCTGCCCAAGACCACAGCAGCACATCCCCTGAGCCCAGGAGACCCCTGAACCACAGAGACAACACTGCTCCAACTGAGAGAGGCCTCAGACAGGGCTGGTTATCTTCTCCTTCACTCCAGCCTGTCCCTGGAGAACAGGAGGGCTTCAGCCAAGACCTGCAGCTGCTCCAAGACCTCTCGCTGCATCTCCACAGCGACGTGGAACACGTGGTGGTCGGAGCTGTTGTACATCACCGCGTTCTGGAACATGAGCATGAGGTCACGCTGGAACTGCATCAGGGACTGAATGTGTCCCTCTGACAGCCTCCTCTTTATGCTGGTTAAATCCATGGGTCTACAAAAGACAGAAGAATTAAATTGCAACCCAGGGCGAGGCATCCTTCGGGATCTGCATGAGTGTGCTTGCTCTCATTTCAGGGTGGCCCTGTAAGCACAGCTATTTTCAATCAATTTTACTGCTCAAGACACACAGGGGGGAGTGGGAAAGGCTTTTCTTCCAAGCCAGACAAAAGTAAGTTCAGCCAATGCGACGCTTGCTATCCAATCAACTTGGCAGGTCATTAGCAGTCACCTCTGGAAAAAATGGGATGCTGAGCTCCAGCGAAGGCAAGCAGTAATTAGTCCTCAGGAAGTCAGTCCAGGTCTTAGTGGAGAAAGAAAAGTTACTAAAATAGGTATCTATTAAACTCTCTTAAAATCGAATGGTGCCACCAGCAAAAATAGCAGTGCCGGTAAGGGGAACATGATAGGGAATAAATATTACTTCCCTTATTTTGACAGAATGGGAAAATGAATGGCTGCAGAGAGGACAACTGTGACCAGAATAGAACATGATTCAGCTCTGAAAAATGCCATTAATCTCTCTGGGAAATATTCTTATGACCCACTTCTGTGCTGAGAGTGAAACATCTGGGGCGCTCGCAGCGGGTGAGGAGGGGGCACCTCCTGAGGCACATTCCAGGCATGGGGAGAAGGGACTGCTGAGCTGCAGTGCCTGGATCCCCTGCCCAGGGACTGTGCCTGGGGTGAGCCAGCCAGGCAATGCCTGCAAAGGGCAGGCACAATTCCCATCAGCTCCAGAGTCAGCGCAAGCTTCCAGGTTCTAATTACCCAGAAGGGAGTTTTACTGAAAGAAATCAGTGGGAGATGCTGGTGACAGCCAAACTCTGAAAAAGAGGAAGGAAACCATCCCACTTGCCCTTTGGAAACCAGAGAAGACAGAAAACAAGAAGAGAGAAATCAACCAGCATGCACTTCCTCCATGAACTCACCTCTTTACCACATCCTTGTATCCAGGGGCTTGTTTCTCTGACACAGGCTTCAGGAATGGGCTGCTGAACCTACAGGGACAAGGACAAAGAATGTTTGGCTGCCCATGCACCAAAGACAGCACTGGAACATGGAGCAGAGGTTGCCTCTCCTTGCTCGCCATGAGGGCCACAGCCAGTGTTGTGCCAGCTGTGTAGGAAGCAGCATTTGGGTTCTGCTACATTAAGCAGAGGAAATCAATATGCAGTGTTCTCTCCAGCTCTGCAGAAGGCAGCTGTTCCCAAAGCAAAATCCTGGAGAGACAGCCCAGCCTCTGGGAGGGGAGGACTAGGCCTGGTGACACAGGAGCTGGGGCTCAGAGCAGTGAGTTTGGGACATGTTGATCCACGTACCTGTGACTGGCTATCATCTTCCAAATGGACAGGAGCCTTTTTTTGAGGATCAGGTGCTGGAGAGGGTTATTCCAGCTCGGCTGCAGCCTGTGAAGATATTGCCAGATCATCACACTCGAGACAAAGTAGGAGGTGACAATTCTGCTGGCACCCACCACATCCAGGTGGATGAAGCTACAAAAAGCCTGAGTGTGATGGTGGGAGTGTTCTGCATTGGAATGCACTACTGAACATCCAGAGTGCAGGAGGATGCAGGACAAGAGGTAAAAACAAAGCTGAGCTAAAGAGCAGGACCAAACTGGACAGAAAACCTCACGCTACTCTGCAGTTCAGAACTTCACTGAGGTGGTTTTTATGAAGTTTCTCTTCCCAAACCCCCACGTTTTAACTCTGAAAGGCAGTCCAAGTGATCACACATGTGGCAGGGCCTGCATGTGAATGACACACCTGCACCTGCTCAACGGGGGTTGGTAATGCTGGGCTGTGCATTGCTGACAGAGCCTGATGTCCAGTTCATTGCAGGCCTCTTTGCCTTGAGAAAACATGTATTTTCCATTTAATCTCTTATTTAATCTCTACTCTTCTCACTTCATCTTAGGATCAATGCCCTAAAATACTGGCAAATCCAGAGATGGCACAAGTTACCTCCTTTCCTCCTGCTCTCCTCGGCTATCTCACCTTCCTGGATGTGACTTGTGCCATGCACTTGTTCTCACGCGTGACAAGGGAAACGACTCTGTCCTGCTGCATTTGCAAGAGAGCAGAACCAGCTACTTACAGGTGCATGTTGGGAGAGCCTGTGGAGTCCAGCACTGGAGCTTCAGAGGTGCTGTCACTGTCATCTTGATCCTGAGCACTCATCTCCTGTGAATGCAGCTCACCTAAGGGTGATTCTCCAAGTATCTCTTGAGTCTTGCCCTGAAGAACACAGATGATACATCTAAAATGACAGCACATTACCTGAATCTTTTATCTAGAAGCCAGCCTGCTGTATATCCCTTTCCAGCATCCAGGCTCAGCTGGGAGCTTGCTTGCTCTCTATTATTCCGAGCATGATGTCTGACCTCACTCAGACCTTCCCCGCTAGAGCTGTGTCAGATCCCTTGGATCATATCCACCCCTGGCTGACACAAACTCTGTGGAGCTGAGTGGTGCCCAATGTTGTGTCTGTCTGCTCTCTGGGAAGAGTCAAGGATGTAGAGAGGGCAATCAGGAGCTGAGGTAAGAGTGCCTCAGGCTTGTTAAAGCTTGAGATACAGATAACAAAAACCCCTAGAGTTCAACGAGGTTGTTTCCTCACAAACTCCCACATGAAAATGACAGGGAATAGACTCAGCCAGGAAGGAAAATGGTGCTGTTGTTGTAGTGATTTGCCAGTAAAATGCACAGTGGGATTACATGCGGGGCCACCTCAGAATCCTCAACAGATCTGAAGCACGAGCAGACTTCTCAGAAAGAAACTGGACACTGTGCTGTGTTTGGCTTTGACCACTGGGAGAACTGTGAGGGAACTGCTGGGAATAACAGCAGTTAAGAGCAGAATAACTTGGGAATAGCACTGTGTTGGCTGAACAGCTGAAACCCTGGAGGTTATTTGTCTCCAGTGTCCCGAGTTTGCAAGAGAATTAGTGTGGAAAAATGGCACTGTTCCTCCATTGCTATGTTACTTTCCCAGGAATAGCTGTCAGGCTGGTGGGAGCCCACAGCCCCCCAAACACAGGACTGATGCAAACCCAGGCTAGACAGTGCCTGCTTCCAAGACATGACAGTCCCCAGGGGCAGATGGTATTGCTGGCACAGCCACGTGGGCCTGAAACCAGCCAAGCTGTGCTGCAAAACACAGCAATTAGAACCAGGCAAGTATTCCAACCTTGCCTTAAACCTGAGAGCAGCCTGCCAGCTCTCATGAGTCACCTTTACACTGCCAAGGAGCAATTCCTCCAACTCACATCTGAGGGTTTCATCTGTAACAAGCTTCCTGTTTATAAAGATACGCAGCCATACATAAAAACCACCTTTCTGTGTTCCCCTCCCTCCTGTCTCCTCCTGTGTGTCCTGTCTCCCTACTCAGAACCTGGGGCTCCCAATTTCTTCTAGATCTGGTTTTCTTCACCGTCTCATCTCTCATCCAGGGCCAGAGGCTCTTTTAGGACCACCACTCACTCTCCTACCTCTCTTCCCAGGAGGTGTTCTTTCTCATCTTTTGCCAGGATGTGTAGTTGAGTCTCCTCTGCTCCTGAGACTGCTGTTCCTGTGGTCTTTTCCTGGCACCTTGCATCTTCCCCATCAGTCTGCTTCCCTGAGCCACAATAATCCCACAGAGTCTGTGATGACTCTGTGCTAATGCAGAAAGATTCCAACATCTGGGTTACCTGCAAGACAGTGATTTATTACTTCAAATTGTGACGGCAAAAGGGAGAAGAAATAAACAGCAGAGATGCTATTTTTGCAATCACTCACGAATGCCTTCCCATTTTTAGGAATCCTTGCAAAATCTGATGAAGCGCTGCTTTATTATTACAGTGTCAGTTCACTGACATTTCTGTGCTTTAGGGTGAGCTGTGTTTTGGCACAGGAGCTGCCTGGTTGCAGTGGGAGCTCCAAATGGGAGGAAAGGCTGGACTTGGGCTGGGGAGAAAGTGAACCCAGAGCATCTTCTGTGCCCCAGACTGTTTCTGTGGGTAGGGATGGTGGAGGCTCTGAAAAGCCCAGTGTTTCAGGAGGGCCTGAACTATGCTGCCCACCCTCCTGTCATTCAAACAGTCCTACCTCCAAGAGGAACTGGAAAAGACTGTCGCTTTCACATGGCTTCTCGGCCTCGTGGTAATCTTCACTTTCATCCTTCCAGAGAGGCTCACTCAGCTCCATCTCATGGTCTCCCTCTTGGCTGCTCTCCTCTAGCTTCCCCATGGCCACCTCTTCAGTATCTCTCCAGCTCCTCACATCCAGATCCACGCTTGAATCCCAGTCAGGAAGAGACTGGAAATCACTGTCCTCTGACTCGATGGGAGATTCCAACTCAGACTTGCAGGCATGGCCCATCTGCAAACAATGAAAAGACAGCAATTTCTTTGTACCACGATCCAGAACTGCCAAGCCCAGCTCATTTCCTGACACACTTGGAGGGCCACAGCCCTCGGAAGGACTCTGAGGTGAGCAGCCTACACCGGAGCTCACCACACAGCACGTGGCAGGCCTGCAACTCTGCAACACCAACTGCTGCTTCAGAGCAACTGAATTTCAGGTTTTCTGATGCTTTTGCTGTGCTTTGTTCCTGCCCTGGTCGGTGGGTAACTGTGCTCAGGGCATGCTGAGCTGGCCAGGAGCACGTGGCTTTGCTGAATGCTCCGTATTTAAGGTGCTGAAGGCATCCAGCAAGCTCAAACCGAGTCCTTCTGGGGCTCCTCAGCTGCTGAGTGTTGGGAACAACTCAAGGACAGTGACTCCAAGGACAACTCACTGAAATTCCATTTGCTGCCCCCTGAGAAATTTTTACACTGGAGGTAACTTACTACAAACCTTACATTGTTTTGAAAGTGACAGGTGTGATTTAGCTGTATGGTGGATAACTCACATACCTGACCCAGAAGAATTATAACCACACAGTCACACACTGACAGGGACAGTTCTACACATTTCAGAAAATAAAAGTTAGCATTCTCTTAAGAAGGAAGAAACCATTCATTTAATCTCTGTTCATTAGTCCATGCCTAAGTGTCTTCTATTGCATGAGTCCACTGTGATTTCTCTAAGCCTGGGGAATTGCTTGCAGAGTCAAAGTACAACAGTAAAGGATGTCAGAAAATCTGCATCTTGCCATGGAATGAAGCTACCTGGATGCTGCACCTATGGAGAATTCTATGCATTAATTAACACTGTCTTCAGAGTCTTCAGTTAATTAGGTACAACCTAATTTTTTCAGTTTTGAACAAGCACATTTCTCACTCATTGGCTTTTCCATTCTTAGGACTGCTAGCACAGCTCCAAATACAGCTTATGGTGCATAATTGGGAGAAACACAGAATCCACTGGGTCTGAGATGAGAAAACTGGTTTGTTTATTTTTGTGAACTTGCAAGCAGAGTTGGGATCTGAAAGCCTGTCCTTCTGCAACCTCTTTCAGAGTTCACTTCAGTGGCAGCAGATGAAATTTGATGAGGTAAGAGATAACATTACCTGCTCTCAGCTTCCAGGTGAGGGAGTTGGGCAAACTGAGATTCCATCTGAAGAGAAACCCCATGCCTGGAGCTCTCCCCTGCCGCCTCAGCAGAGCTGCCACACGCAGAGGCACAGAAGAGCCTCAGCCCAGGGTAATCCGATCACTTGTGATCATCTTTCTGTACGCCAGAGGGATAAATGTTGAAAATCAGGAAGTCCTGGAACTTGGGCGTAAGATTAAAGAGATCTTCAGCCTTATGTTCAGTTTTACCAAATCTTGGAAGACTCAAGATGCCAGAGAGCAGAACAGCAGCATTAGTGCAGGACATGATGAGTGAAATAATCACAGACTGCTCAGCTCCACACCAGTTCCGGACAAAATGACACAGACTTGAACTTTTAATTAAGAATTGCCTGACAGTTCTTAATTATGTTGGCTACATAAATCACTAGCAAGGAGCCTCTCTCAAATTGTAAAGTTTTAGTTCACTTTGCAGAGATCAGACACTGTGCAACCCTTGCTGTTCTGGGAAAAAGCCATTAGAAATCAAAAAGACAGTCTTTAAAAAGAACTTACATGTCAAAACACGAAAAATGATAAAAGCCTGAACTCTAATAAATGAAATGTAGAATCCACATAAAGTAGGCAAAAAAAAAAAAAAAAAAGAAAGAAAAAGAGAACAATTTGCTAAAGACATAAAAGCAAATAAAAACAAAAAACCTCATCAAAAACATCAGAAGCAGAGAGCTGCCAGATGATCAGTGGGGATGACATACGATCAGTGCCAAACATCTCAGTGGAAAATAGGGCCAGTTGGAAAAACCAAATTAATCATCATTATCAGCAGTTGCCACAGAGGAGCTCACATGAGACCTTCTCTTGGGATAGGTCTGAGAGATGATTTCTAATTAAAATGTCAACAGGGGAGGTTTTAGAATAATTTGAGAGTGCGAGTAAACCTTAGAACCCATTGGGATTCATTTGTGAGCCCTAAAGAAACTTAAATATAATGTGACTAAGCCTATGCTGTGTAACTTGTCATTTAAGAAGAAACCCAGAAAGGAGTGAGTTTTATCTGTCTGTAAAAGGGTGGGTGCTGGGAGATGCAGCACAGTAAAACATCAGCTCTGTACTAGACAGATTAGAACAAAGTATTAGGAAGAAGAGAATTAGTAAGTAGTCAGAGCATGAGATAATGAATTGGGAAGGAGGGAATGAGGCTCGGTAGAGAAAATCATATCTTGGAGTTTTAAAGCTCTTAAACATCATTAAAGACTATTAAAATGTCATGGGACGAGAGGAAAGGCTGAGAGAAAAATACCTCAAGACAAGATACCAAGGGTAGGGAGGAACAGCAATGCTTGCCATGATGAAAGCAAGTTACCAGAGGGCCTGATAAAGGTCTCCTGTGCTGCACCTTCCATTGTCCAACAGAGACAATGGCAGGGCAGAGGTGTTGCAGAGATGGAGCCAGACTCTTCTCAGTGCCCAACTGTGAAAGGAGACGGGTGACAAGCTGCACCACAGGAAATTCAGACTGCCTGTAAGGTAAATATTTGAAGCGGGCCCTGCTCTGAGCAGCAGAATGAAGTAGAAGAACATGCAGAAGTCATTTCCAACTTACAATCATGGAACAGGTTGGGTTGGGAGGGACCTTTAAAGGCCATCTGGGTCCAGCCCACCTTCAACTAGCCCAAGCTGCTCAAAGCCCTGTCCAACCTGGCCAGCGATGGGGCGACCACAGCTTCTCTGGGCAACCTGTACCAGGGCCTCAGCACCCTCATTGTTTAAAAAAAAAAATAAAAAATCTTCATCCAGTGTATATTGTCCCTCTTTTAGTTCAGAACCATTACCTTGTCCTGTCACAACAGGTCCTGCTAAAAAGTTTGTCCCTAACTTAAATAATTCCATCAAATACATGAAAGACAAAGAGCCCTGTAACTTTTTGTGCTATGAACTGAGAACAATAAAAATTCAAATCAGAAATTTGCTCCCAGGTTGAGTTGCGAAGGACAATTAACCAATCACCAAACCAAGGGAGTTTCAGCATTTCCACATCAGTAAGGTGATTCTTGGTGAAAATACACCTCAGCAATACATGGGACTTGACAGAGCAAGCATGGCCAACTTCAACACTGAACTTGTGAAAATCAAGAGCTCTTACTGGATAAGGCAACAATGCCTCTGGTCTTAATCCCAGTGACTCAGTTTCCTGAAACCTGTCTACCAGAAAGCTGCACCCTGGACATGCTGCAGAGCGCAGAGCACTCCCAGCTGCTGCAACCATGAAGGATGGTGTCATTTTGTTGTTGTTTTTTTTTTCCCCAGGAAAGGTTGTGTGGGCAGAAAATATGCAAGTTTCACCTCAGGTCATATGAGCAGAAAAAGTGACTTGGAAACGTTCTTGCAGAAAACTTAAACCTTCATGTTGCTGAGGAAAAGGACTGTAATTTCCAATAGAAACAGTGCACAAGCTCAGATGTGAAACCAGGTACTGGCACCTACAGGTGCTGGGATCAGATTTTCACTCTGACTAGTGTAGCCTCCACAGGTCTCTGGGGAAAGAACATCAAGTCTTTTTCAATGCATTTTCGCCTAAGGAAAGCTCCAACAAGACTGTGGTATTTAACTTCTCAAGGTTTGATCTCCTGTCTCATCACAGTGGTGCCATATCCTCACACACTCAAGCAGGGAATCTTCCTCTCCATCTCCATCCAAGCACTGTACAACAGTCCCGGGATTAATGGATTGTCTCTCACAGCAGAGCTCTGCCATGTGTGTGCTTTACGGATAAAACTGGAATCCCTGCAGCACATAGGGAATGATATTTGCAGATATTCCAGGAATTATATTTGCAGACATTCCAGGTGGGGATCCAGGCTTGTATTACAGTGTTCCTCCCTGCAGAGCTGCAATGCTCAGTACACTGCACACGGGTTTGCTTCTAGATTTTAATATACATCACATTTACACATCACTAGTAAAAATCTGTACACTTCACATTACAGTACATACGAGCCACCAGTTGCTAGCTAACACCAGAACACTGATGAAGCCCAAGACGAGTGCCCTAAAACAGGCAGGGGGGCTGGTCTTCCCCTCTGGGGAAGTTTCTTTGGGTTACACATTCTGACAAGACACTGCTTTTCCAGAAGGGCAAGTGAAGGTGGTGAACCAGGTCCCAGAAATGGACCTGCAGCTTTTCTTCCTCCTCCAACAGCTGCTAGGAGCTGCCTGCTTGCACTCCAGCTCCGGATGCCTGGGATTCTGCTGGGATTCTGTGTCTGCAGCATCATTTCTTCATCTTCATGTCTGCCTCGATGGCGCAGCGCCGCCCTCTGGTGCCTCCGTCCTGCTCACAAGGCAAACAAACACAGTTACACAACCCCACAGGAACGTCCCTCCGGCACAGCGGGAGGAGGGAGGGAATTCTACATCTGGCAACAACTTCTCATGCCTTCCAATCAGGAAAAAGGGAAGCTGTCCCTGCCAAAGCCTGCCTGCAGACCTACCTAAAGTTGGATCTGGACACAGCAGGGTGCTGGGCTTGGCAGCATCTCTGCACTGCTGGAGCCAGGGCAGTGAGAGCCAGCACAGCTCTGGCCCAGACAGATGCTTTTGGAGCCCAGACAGTGCAGGTTTTCTCCTAAGCAGCAGATTCTAGCTTAAGGTGGGAAGAGGAAAACTGCTGACTAACCTACCTTATCAGCTGCTGATCCCTACGGGAAGTGCTCCTCCAGTTGAGTGACCCTGGCACTAGCTCCTGGTGGTTGAGTGACCCTGGCACTAGCTCCTGGCACGTATCTCCTTTCCATGAGCAGAAGGTGAGCAGAGAGCTTCCTCTGATGCGCTGCCCTCTCTCTCTGGCTGATCTGCTGCCTCTCCTGGAGTACTCCACTGTCTTTAGATACATGTGAGAGGTAAGAACAGCTCTCCATCTTCCTCCTCTCTCTCCTCACAGTAACTCAGAGACTTGGGGTTTCCCAGAGGGAATATTTTTCCAAACACTTCCAGATCACCATGGGCACAGAGCAAGATATTTCTGCAGAGTCTTATTTGCTTTCTGGACCAGGAACAGATAAAGGAGTACACAGCTGACTCCTCACTCTCCCAAGACCTTTTGTACTGCCTCGGACATGTGGAAGGGGCAGCTGTATAAACATGAGAGATGCAGGAACTACAGGACTGCACCACTTGGTTTGTCTTCCCACTTACATGGAAAGAAAGCAGGAGAAAAGTCATGGAAAAAAGCAAAAGCAGATGACAAAACAAAAACACTTGGAACCAGAAGAAAAGACTGAAGCCCCTCCCGCTCACCCATTTTGAGAATAAGGGACTGAGATGTCTCTTCTCAGATCACAGTGGTGCAGCCCCCAAGTGAAACACACCCTGCTGCAGTGCTAAGGATGCTGTGACAGTGCAGTGATCACCCAGACAAGGAGCAGAGCACCTGGCAGCAGTACTGCAGAACCTGCTGGAGCCTTTCAATACTTACAAAGAGAGAGAGAAGGAAGGCAGGAGAGCCCATTGGGACACTGTCCTGTTAAAAGGCCAAACAGAAGGACTTATCAGGCATCAGCTACGGAAATGCACACACCACACAGAAGCACTGAGCCCACACATGAGCATAGAGGAACATGTGCCCCACTCCCCTTCCCGCAGGGCGTCAGTCTTATGCAGCAGGAACATAAAAACAGACAAAAAGAGGGATACTGCAAGAGTCAGAATGCCAGGAAAGGGATATTCCCTCCACAGCCATAGCAAGTTTGTCTGGGCTACCAAACAGCTGTCACTAGAACTGAGCAGGCAGTCCCTGCTGTCACAGTGCTGTGTGCACCAGTTGAGAGTACCTGAGATCAATTCAAGTTTGCATGTGTCTTTATAGAAGAAAAAAACTCCCAAACAATCCTTCATTGCTTAGATCGGTGTGGAATTTAAAAGTTCTCTGGTGTGTTTGACAAAGCAAACCAGAGTTGACCAATTCCCCAGCTCTAAAAACCTGACCAGAAAGTGAAGGATATGGCAATTCCCTTCACCCTTCTGCCATACCACAGAATCACAGAATCTGTAGAGTTGGAGGGGAACCACAAGTATCATCCTGTCCAACTCCCTGCCCTGCAGGCCCATCCCCAAGAGTCACACCATGTGCCTGAGAATATTCACACTTCTTCCAATACTCTGTTAATTTCCCTACAGTTTTTATCACCCATTTTTAAAAACAGATAATAGACTGGATTACAGAAAAAACTCATGAGACCTGCCTCTGGAATGCTGTCCAGCTCCAGAACTGAAATCTAATCAATAGACACATTTAAAGAAAATTTGGTCACATGAAGATGCCAGAGCCATTGCAGTCTCAAAGAACACTTTGCCTCCTTGGTGTGGGAACTTCATGCAGTATCTTGGGATTCTTCAGAAGATCCCAAGTGCCCTTGCACAGGGTGCAGCATTCTCACCTTCTCCGAAGCATCCTGCTTGCGAGTGGAGTCTCGCCCCCGCAGGCTCTTTGCACTGATCCCTGACTCTGATGTTTGCATCATCAGTTGTGTGGCCAGAAATTGCTGCAAGGAAACCACACTCTGTTACGATTGTCAGGCAAAACAAGCTCAGTAAGTGCGTGTCAGTTAACTATCACAGACCACAGGCTGGGAATGATTGGGTCAGAGGCAGTTTCAGTTCCTTGTGTGCTGCTCAGAATAAGTTCCCCTATTTACCTCAGAAGCCACAAGTCCTGACGAACTATAAAACCCCAATTCAAAATCTTAGCCCTGCCAGTTGGGACATTCTGCTTCAAAGGATATTTTAAATAGCATAAATTCACAGGGAAGTTTCACGTGCACTTTACATCAACATATACCAGCACAGCAACCCAAAGGAGCTGTCGCGTCCCCTGTCATTCATTGTTCTTGTTGCTTGTTTCTGTTCCTGAACCACACCCTGGTTCTTGCTGGCCTAAGCATTTCCCTGAAGGAAATTACATTTGAAATTGTTCTGGGATGAACCTATAAAAAATTTTGCTGCGTTACTTTTAGCTTGCCCACAATCTAGTTCAACACAAACGCCTGAGCTACCATGAAAGAGAAGCAGGGAAGGACAGGACCCACTATATTCAAACACACTGGGAGTGAAACTGTGGTCTTACAGCCAGACCTATGGACCAGGGCAGATGCTCTGTCCTGCACTGGCCTCAGCTCAGTACTTTACCTGGATCTGCTCCAGGACATCCCTCTGCATCTCCACAGCCATGTGGTACACATCATGGTCAGAGCTGTTGTACATCACTGCATTCTGAAACATCAGCATAATATCCCGCTGGAACTCGGCTGTGGTTCGGATCAGCCCATTCTCAATGTTCTTTTTGATGGTAGATAAATCCATTGGCCTATGAAAGAAATGCGGGCAAAATTAAAACAGAAACACTTAATTCTTTCCCCTCTCTTCTGGAAACAGCCCTGTGTCTGTAATGTGCTTAATTACAGTGTCTATTTTATTTAGCTGACCGTGTTCTCCCCTACATGGGCTGTGCTCCCCAGTACCAAGGCCTGGGTCAGAAGACGCGAGGTGTCCAGCAGTTACCCGGAATGGTAACAACAGCCTGAGAGATTCCTCAGGAGAGGCACCTGTCTTCTCCAGGCATTACTGACAGAGACACTAAAGAGCTAGAGCTGCAGCCACTGAACTTGAACTGTTTAGAAGAGACTTCAGGAGCTAGCAGGGGATCTTGGTAATTCTTCCAGAAATGCCCACTATCTGGGGCAGTAAAAAATGCTGATTAAAGAACAGCTTTTAGGAATTCCAAAGGTTAAATCCTACCCTTGAATAGAAACTGGGAGAAACAGACCAGTTTCATCTTACTGATAAAATGTTCTGTGTAAGTCAGTGTACTTTACTCAAGGTCAGGACTGTGTAAAGACATGTGCCCATTACTGACAACAATCCTTTTCTTGGGGAAACCTGCTTCTGACTGAATCATGTCAGAAAAAAACCCAAACCTTTTCCAAGTCTACACAGCAGGCAAAAACTACACTGTTCCTGCCAGAAATCCCTATAAATATGCAAATATACGGAGTTCTAATGACAGAAGACCACTGAGACTCACCTCTGCACAATGCTGTGGTAGCCTGGTGCTATGTCATCAGTTACAGGCTGTAGGAAGACATTGGCATACCTGCAGAGAGAAAGAGTCCACTCAGTGCCTGCCCTTGCTGGTAAATATTTGTTTCATGCTCTCCTGTTTATTTGTCTGTAACAATATGATTCATCCCCTCTCAGGAGTGATAAGCCTCTGAGATGGGAGAGTGGAGACTTGTCTAGGATTAGTCACTTCTTTCTGCCAAGACATCAAACTCACCTGTGATTAGCTGCTGCTCTCCAAACCAGCATGATGGCTTTCTTCCAGATCTTCTGAGCCTGTATCGCTTCCTGGTCCTCACTGCAAACTGAGCTGGGAAGAGAGGAACATAATTCCTTCAGTAGTCTGCACACTGCCTCAGAACAGAAAACTCATGGTTTGTTTTGTCCTTGATATGCCACGCTAATCCATGCCAAAGACAGAAGGAAAAAGTGGGAGCTGGTACTGGAGTGCTGTCTGCACACTTGCCCTTGTAAGCAAGAACCATCAACAAATTCTCCCTTTGGACCCACTCAGCAAAGCAGAAACGGGAACGTTACGCTCCCTCATGAGGTGGGATTTGCACCTGTGTGCCCTGACACTCACAACTGCGAGGAGGCCGGGCTGCTGGGGATGGAGTCGGCGAGCGCGTGGGACTGCAAGGGCGCGTTGTGGACGCTGAAGCCGTCGTCGCTCTCGCTCACGGGGGGCTCGTTATCCATCTCTGACAGATACCCCTCACCCTGATCTTCTTCTTTGGGCTCCTCCAAACTGGCAGCCTCACTGGCACCGTCCTCATCATCCTCCTCACCCTGCCCATCCTGAAACACAGAGTCTGTGAGCCGGCACAGCCAGCTACAGCAGCCACTCAGAGCCTCCAAAGCAACTGCAGTTCTGTGAGCAAAGTGATTTTCTGGTGATGCTGCTGACAGCTGTACAGGTACTTCCACAAAATCCCTGTCTCTCCAGCCCGCCCTGCATCTCCCCACAGACCCACAAGCACATACACAAACACCTTTACAGTCTGAAGCAATCTCCCGCTGTAGCTGCAGCCTGCTGACTTCTCAGTGCAGAAAGCTGAACACAAGCTTTGCTTTTCAGCAGACAGCAGCAGCAGCAGCGAGATGTTGCTAATAAACTCAAGATGATTAAAACCAACTGAGAATTACCTTCATCTGACTCCTAAACAGGGCTTGAGCCTCCTCCTTCATTGACTCTGTGAAAAAAAGGAATGCAGAAAGATTGACTCTCCCAAGCAGTCTTTCCTACAAAAGCCCCTGCACCAATGCCTACTGTCCTGCAGTAATTACCACTGTTCCTACATGGATCTTTTCTCCCTCCTCCCCAAAAAACCTGAACCAGATAACTAGCAACTATCCAACTAATAATGTTGCATGTAAAAGATTTCCTAGCTGAATTAAGTTACCTGACAGCTCAAATTTGTGCTGAACATCAGCCTGTGAGGAGTCTTCACTCACATTTGGGACTTGTGGAGGGGATGAATCATCATCAGGTGGGGTCTGGAGGGAAGAGAAATGCACAAATCTAGATGTTTGTGTCAGCTTACTTCAGTGAAGGTGTGGGCACATCTCACTCACCCTAACCTAACTCAAGGAAATGAGATTCACTAAGCACCTTCCCAGCAGCAATTCTGCACATGGGTGGGGGGAGATACACAAAGGTACTGCCTAAAGCAGAGCTGCTTTGGACATCAGGAGCCTGACTCCCAGGAAAACAGTCAGTCACATTCATTGAAGGGTCACCTTCAACCCAGCACTCATCCTTCCTCTAAACTTCTCTCCTACCTGCCACAACTGCTCCTTTCTTTCCCCACACCAGTTCCAGACAGCCTCTCTGACCACATACCTCTGTATTCACTGGATTGAGCACTGCATCTTCTCCCTGGGATGACTCTATCTTGATTTCGGTAGTCTCTCCTGATGTTATAGGTGCTCTTTGATCTTCTTCTATCTCTTGGTTTCTAAGCTCTGGTGTTTCTGTCACTCTTGCAGTTGCTGGTATGGTTTCTTCAGGGCCCAGCTGACTCTGGTCCTGCTTGGCAAGTTCAGTGTTTATTTCTGACCCCAGCTCGCCAATGCTCATTATGTCACGAATTCCCTTTGCCTCTGACTCCTCACACTCCAGTCTCTCCTGCTTCACAGTCACAGACACCTGTGGTATCTGGGCCTGTTTCTCATGCTCCTGGCGAATTGAATGTTCCCAGGGGCCAGGAAGGGTCTGAGGGTCATCAGTATCTTCGCAGAAAGAAGACAGAGCAGCTTCAACAACTGCTGCATCCAGGACTTCAGGGTGGTCGTCTACCTTTATTGTGAAAACAAACACACAGCAGGGCAGGCCAAGGTCAGAAACAGGGATTAAAGAACAGATCACGTTATTTGGTAGAGACAATTGTGGAAATCTCAGTCTACTCTGTTTACGAAGCTGCCTTTCACAACCAGACTCGTATCGCTCCCTGCAGGAGTCTCCCCTGGAGCTTCAGGGTCAGAACAGGGCACTCCTGGAAAGGATGCTCAAGCAGTGCTCATCTGTCTGCCAGAGACATGGCCCGAACCCTACCCAACACGAGCAAGAAAGACTTCTTTTCTGCACTCTGAAAAGGAGCACCAGTGTCAGACAAGCAACAGTGGTGACCTTTCCTATTGATCTAGAAAACGATGGTGAGAATGTGCATTTTGGAATAGTTATTTCTTGCTTGTTTAAACTAACTAAATGAGTGAACAGCAATAATTTGAGATTAACCCAAGTGAATGGGGAGTGAAAGGCACTCTGCTTTCCCTGTTTACCTTGTCCTCAATGATGGCTATAATATTTCCAACTGTGTCGAAGTCCAGCTCTTCCCCTGTATAGGACACTGCAATATCCATTTTCTCAGCCAAATCCAGATCTTCTTTCCCATCCATGCAGTGATCTTTGGAAGACCCTGCAGTGCTGCCAGCCCCAGAACCCAGGCACTCTTTCTTGATGGAATCAATGATCATTGATATTTCACTGCTGTCCATGGACACTGTCACCGTATGGGAATCAGACACTGCCTCCATGGAAACACAGGCTTCTGGCTGGCTCACTGCACAAGGATGAGAGGGACAGTCAGAGACCAAGCTGGAGAAGTCCAGCCCATATAAACACTGCAGTGGGTAAGACCAAGCACCAATCACAAGTGCCCCAGGCCCACCCACACCACCACAGCTTAGATAAATAAAAGACAAATAAGAGTTTGCTTTCCCACAGGAGAGACAAAGTGGGATTCCAACCCTTGAACCACAGCAAATCACCAGCATCCCCAGCCCCACCCAGCAAACTCTGTTTAAAACCATCTGTTTACTCCAGAACCCAGCCACAACCATCCTTTTTGGCCAGGATGGCGAGTCTGAGGTGATAAAGCCCAATTGAGAGCTTGCTGGGCGCTGATCCCATGGGAAGTTCTGTTTTCCAGCAGGACATGACCTCTGAGTGCGTAGTTCAGGAACGCACCTGTGGCTACGCTTTCTGGAGCTGCAGCTGGTGGCACAATGGCTGGTGCTGACAGCGTGGGCATCATGACAATAGTGGCCTGGGACACAGGCTCTACGGGGGGTGGCAGGAGCTTAGCTGGAGGCTCGCTGGCAACAGCGGAGAAGGAAGCAAGAGGTGAGGTGAACTGTGCAGGACCAGCTTCTAAAAGCCGGGAAAGCGTAGGAGCACCTAACAGAGAGTAGAAGGGAAAAGCACATGAGCAAGAAGCAGCCACCACTGAAGTCCACAAAGCCACCACTGGGCTCTTCCACTGGCTGGTGGCTTCTTCTGGGAAAAGACACAGAGAGATACCTATAAACAGTCCCAAAAGCTGTACAGAGAACCTGCACCAAAAATGCACTACTCCTGTTGTGTGTGCAGTCTGAGGCAGAATCATGCAGCTACGGAACACTGCGCTGTAAGGGCTGCACAGACTAAGCCACACATGCACAGAGATGCCCTTCCAAAGGCTCATCCCAAAACAATTATGGGAAATCTGAAAAACAGTGCTGAGAGAGCCACACAAGGTAAGCCAAGACAAACAGTCATCACAGGAGCTGGGAGGGAGCTGAGAGGGTATCTTTGCACGGTTTTTCTGAAGAATTCCTCTTATATCAAGGTTGCTGTTCATCTTAGCTGTAACTTCCGGTCTGAATTTACTGAACTGTCTGGACCAAATTAACAAGTCTTAAAAAGACAGATGTGGACAAGGAAAGCAAGATTACTTGTATGGAATTCTATGCGAATGAATGACATCAATTCTCAGTTGCAGATAATGTGATTAAACCACTGGTCAGCAGGAGCTGAGAAAAAAAATTCACCTTAGGGAGATTGTTCTGAAAAACCCCAGTGCAAAGAGTCTTGCACTAACCCCCTGACCCCTATCTGTGCAACTTCCTCTGGAGCTCAGTGGTCTAACCCTAAACAGATCTCTAAGACACAGCAGAGGGAAAGCACACGAGTTCTCCAGATCCACAGGGAATTGGGTTTGATACGTTGGGAATCAGTTAGACCAATTTTCCCCCAACTTCCTGTCAACAAATCCTTTATTTCTACACTCAAATGCCTGGTATTAGCCAGTGTCAAACCCAGAAAACTAGACTGCATGGATGAGGACTGAATGAAGTCTAATTGTTTCAGTCACGCTTCTTTCTATAAGGATTAGGGTCTTCTTAAAGAAGTGAGGGGTGAGATGAACAAGGATAGAGAAACCAAAGTACAACTAATAGAGAAGCCCCCAAACCAGCCAGGCTAGACACCCTTCATCTTTCTCCCATGAGAATTCACAGAACAGACTGAAGGTACATCTTAAGGGAGAACTGTACAGAGAGGCCCGAGTTACCTGAAGCAGCTGGAGATGCAGGGACAGCACCAGGTGCCGACTGCATTTCCCCACTGTGCAGCACTGGAAGGACACTTCCTACCTCCAGCAGCACTCCTGAGCTGTTCATGTGACCAGAAGCCACTGCCATTTCGTTTTCACCGACCTGTCAAAGGAGGATGAGACTGAAGTTCCTGAAGATACCATCCCACCAGTGATTCTCTGCCAGATGTGCACCTCCATGAATAGGACCAGCATTTGCTGTCCCAGCATTTCTTCTGCACTTTTTACTCAGGCTAGTCCCTGCCTGAGGCCCCTCACACAAGTGCAGAACATGAGTCTGAAACTCTGTTGCTGTTCCTCAGCTGTAACACAGCTGCAGTGCCACCTTACTTTGAGATGTGGCCAAGTGCACCAATTGCTCAATCACAGTTCTTTTGTTCAAGGACCTCACAATCTTTTACACATATGAGATTCTCCAGACCCCGAGATGGCATGGAAATATCCCTTATCTTGAGTTGAGAGAGAGAGAAGTACCAGATGGAAAGTAACTTGATCAAGGTCACACAGTGAACCTATGATGGACCTTGAAACAGATGTAAACCAGTCTTCTTCCTACAAAGACAACACAGCCTTCCACAGCCATTACCTTTCCCTGCTCCACTCTATGTTACATCCTGCAAACACAGAACCCACGGAACATTTACCCAAGGTAAAAAATAGAAAAAACCCTAAATCTGACTACTATAAAGAAGTCAACAGCAACACACCTACTCCACCACACAAGCACTAACCCAGGGAACCCATGCCATGAGCTGTTCAAACTGGGCTCTTAACAGTGTCAGCATCTCCTAAGACTTCCAGAGTCACTAACAACGTAAGTGGGTTCTTAGCACAGTGATTTTAGTAGCTGTCTACAATTAGGAGGAAACTAAAGCACTTCAACATAGGTCATAAACCCCATTCAGTGATTCCCTACGCTCGTGCTAAGATGCATTAAAAATATTGAAACACAACTTCTGGGTAAGATGTAAAGAACTGTGAGCCCAGTGCAGGAATCACCAAGAACAGCTCCATGGAGGCTGATGGGGATGATGCTAACAAGTTCCCTCCCCGGAGGAGAACAATTTCCTGTGGCAAACCCTGCAACTCCAACTCCTTATGACTGAGGGGACAGCCAATCCTATGGGCTGCACAAGCCCTGCAGTCCTGCTGGGAAATGGTCCCACCTCTGTGGCTCACAGGGCTATTTATACCTCTCAGATATCACTTCTGCTGGGACTCTCATAAAACTGCACGTTTTTAAGAACTCTTTGCAGATCCCCCTTTTTCAGTGGGTGAGTCTGGAGCAATTTGTTTGTGTGCTTGCATATATGAGCAGAGAGCTCCATACCAGCCTGGGGCTTGTGGGCAGGAGACTGCCCTTCTTCAGCAGCTCTGAGAGCAGAGGGGAAGGAGGCGGAGTTGCTTTTTGTCCTAGCATCTTTTTCTGGGGTGAATCATCAGTGACTGGGGTCATGGGGGCATCCAGGGGAGCAGAGCCTGGAGGGGTGTCAGGGATTCCAATGAAGGAGGCAACTGGGGTGCTGGGCAATGTCCCTGGCGTGACCTGAGAAAGAGAAAAACCACACTGTTCAAAGCCACACTCCACCACACGGACCAGCCCCACTTGCTGCTTCCCCCAAGAGCATTGATCCAGCACACCACAGACACCTACTCCATTCACTCGCTGCCCCTACTCCAGGCATGTGCTTTCACCCTTTCCCTGCCCTGCAGTGCCATTTCCCAGGCACTCACAGTCTGCCTGGCCAACCCACTGATGCCCCTACAGGGCCTTTGATCAGGCACCGGATCACCACAGATATGGAAGAGGACAAGGATCTCGAGCAGCACTGTCACCAACCACACTACAGCACTAGAAGTCTGCAAAGCAAGGCAAGGGCTTCTCCCCAGGCCCCTTCTCGGTGATGGATGCAGAGCCCCATGTCCCAAGCTGGACGTCCCCTCCTACCCAGATGAGGATCCTTACCCCTGGACTGGCCTCATCCCCAGCCGGCTGGGACAGATCTCCCAGGGAATAATCCCCGCCTGGGGAGGTGGAGCCAGCGGGAGAACGAACCATCACGCCCGTGAGTCTTCGAGGTGGGTTCTTAATGGCCTGGCGAGCTGGAAGGGAACAGAAACTAAAGTGAGATTGCATTGCTCCATCCTGGACAGTCTGTGAGAGAAACCTTTGATTTTATCCTGAAGAACTTGAAGAAAACAGTTTCTGCTGAAGGAACTTCTTGCACCCCACTAGGCTCAGCTCCCAAATAATGCTAACTTTGGGTAATGCACTTCAGTTGCACGTTTCTCTAGCAGCTGGGTATTCACCACCTCCTACCACCAAGAGTTATGAAGAGCTAAACATTCAGAATAAAAGTCTCTTCCTTTTATCTTCAGTGACCAGGAAAAACTAAAGGTGTGAAAAGCCTGACATTCTAACACAGAGCTCCTTACTAATCCTGCTTCCCCCCTTGGATACACCTTTCCTACAGATTTTCACTTTTAAGAAAACCTGTTACAAATAGAGTGCTGTAAAAAGAATATAACCTTTCTCTCCAACTCTACGGTCAAGGAACTCCTCCTGCAGGTCTTAACAAGACTTAACTATTTTCTAATGTTCTTACAAATATACACATCTGTGGAAAAGGAAAGCAGATAATTTCCAGCTTACCCTGATAAGCAGCATCTGTAGCCTTTCTCTTGACTTCTGCCTCCTCCTCCTCCATTTTTTTCTTTCTGCAGAAAGAATCAAAATTTGCTGTCAGAGTGTATCAGTTCCCCTTAATTCCTTCTTCAAAACGAGTTTTACTGACCCCCACCCTGTTATCTCCAGAGAACATGAAACCACCCCAGCAGCCATGGGCTCAAATCCCCCAAGGAGAGAAGCAGAGCCAGAAAAAGACACACTGGAGAGGAAATTTCACTTCCAGCTGATTGTCAAAAGAGGCAGAAAGCATGGTGCTGCAAGCCACGGCCAAGCTCTTTACTGAGCAACTCCAAAGGATGTTCCACACCAGCTGGTATCCCCCAGTCCAAGCTAAGCCCCACAGAGGCCAAAGCATCTGCCCGGCTGCCCCATTTCTCTTAACCCGAAGTATGGAGAGCAAGAGATGCCTGACAGTGTCAGGAAACTATAATCTCAGAAGAAATAATTAAATAACCCACATCATAATTTCATTGCACAGTTCCTCCAGTCTGTTATCCATGTGTCCGGCCTGGATCAGCTCTGCATCCTTCTTGAGTTGCCTGGAATCATAAAACCTTTTTACTTTCTGATCCCGGAACTGGACAACCTAAGCAGCATTTTCACCCCAATCACCATCCCAGTTAGACAACATTTTCAGGGCAGGACTCTCAAGTGTGCAACATCTTAACACCTCTATCACATACCTGTATTTTTCCTGTGTTTCTTTAATAATTTTCTTCAACTCCTCAACGCGCTCTGCAGTCAGTTTCCGCACAATAACATCTTCCACAGTTTCCACAACTTCTCCCTTCTCACCACGTTTCCTCCTACAGAATAAGAGAAAAAAAAGTCAGACACAAAACACAAGAACACACAGTTCTTCTTTCATAATTGGCCGCTGTCATTCACGGCATGGTCATGCACAAAAAATCAACTTCCTCCAACTCCCTTAAATTATATGGGACAGCACAATGTTCAAATGCTCCCTTTTGAAATTTTTTTAATCTAATGAATCAAGTGTTAAAGTCTTCACGAACAGATCAAAGATACATGTCCACTAAAAATTATCAACCTGAAAAGAATCATTCCACTTCAAGAGAAAATTCTTTTCTACCATGAAGAAACATCTATTTTTTTCCTCACTAACTCTATTAAGCCCTTTGATTTTGCTGAAGGTCATTCACAAACAAATGAGTCACACACAAATATTATTTTTAAATATCCCATCTTTTAAGTTAATTTGATGTGAAGCCCACAAACAAAATGTCTGAAATTAGGAACAGTAAGTATCTGAGACCACAAAGCATTGATAAGAAAACGGTAAGAAACCACTGCAAAATAGACACAAATACAAAATGTTTCCGTTCTCACTCCTCTTTTCTACCCCTATTCTGAAGGATAAACTTATGTGTAAAACTTCTGATCAGAAAGAGTAACATGTAGTGTTTTATTCCAGCCAAGTAAATATTATCTTTCCCATCTGACACACCCTGATTCCACTGTCCCACAACAGCTATTTCACCTAGAGTTTCTCATTCTGGAATGCTTCTTCTGGTTGGGGCAGAAACTAAGCTAACAGTGACAAGGACTTTGCTTTAAGAACCCATGAGTCCCCCCATAGCTACTGCAGGGGTCAGACTTGGTACTCACTTAGGGGTCTCTGTGGTCTCCAAGAGCTCTGAGTACTGAGATGCACAGTGCTGAGAAAAAACAAAGGAAGTCAGAGGACAGTTTGCTGGCCCAAACAGCAGGACACACCAAAATACAGGGACATCCACAAATTCCTGAGGCAAGGAATCCCACAGCTTAACCACATTCCTGGTGAACAATCTCTTTAGTTAGTCTTGCTTAATAATTGTGTACTGGACAAAGCATGGAACAATTAATCCTAAATTCATCCCCAATACGGCATTTCTAATTTTGTAGAGATTTGGTGTCCAAGACTCAAATGTCAGTAATCTTACCTTTTGGGAAAACCAGTCAGGTGGACGTCCTGGCTCTGCAAAAGGTTTGATGGCTCTGCTGACTGAGACCCTGTGAGAGAGAAATGGCAAGTCACCAACAACTTACCTTCTCCCTCAACCATCATGCAGAGAAAAGATGCAAACCTATCCTGACATAATTGAATAACCCCCCTAAACATGATAAACTCATCAAGGAATTGTTACGTTGTACAAGGCTCAAAAATATTTGTCTCCTCCAAATAAGCAATGACTTCACTATTTTGCTTTGAAAAGCAAGTTTCTTGCTTCTGATTACATGATTACATTTCCAAAAAATTCTTACTTTAATGAGGAGAAAAATGAAACAAAACAGAGCTATAAGTTCAGTGCACAGGAATCTGTTATCAAGTATCCTTGTTGTCCACAACACACCTTATCTAATTATCAACACAGAATCATAGAATCGGTTGGGAAGGACCTTAAAGATCATCTTGCTCGAACTCCCTGCCATGGGTAGGGACACCTTCCACTATCCCAGGTTGCTCCAAGCCCCAAGCCCATCAAACCTGCCCATGGACACTTCCAGGGGTGTGGAGCCACAGCTTCTCTGGGCAACCCTTCCCAGTGCCTCACCACCCTCGCAGTAAAGACCTTTTTCCTGATCTCCAATCTAACCCTCTGCCAGTTTGAAGCCATTTCCCCTGGTCCTGACACTCCACATCCTTGTCCAAAGTCCCTCTCCAGCTCTCATCGCTCTTTGATTAACACACCTCTACTTTTACACAGTAGTTATGAAGGCAACAAAATACCTGTCCAGGTACACCTTTAACACCTATCTTTAACACCCTATCTTTGTTCTGAACAGAGGGAGCAGGGTGACAGCCCCGTGCCCTGCCCCGCCACCCGGTGCTTTGCACATGCCGCCCGCCTTCCCCGCTCCCGTACCAGTTCTGGTCGCCGCTGCGCATGACAGAGGAGGCCAGGCAGAGCTTCTCGCGGATGGACCAGGGCTCGGTGGGGCCGGCGCTCAGCAGCTTGTGCTCTGCGGGACAGGGCAGGAGTGCGCGGGGGAAGCGCCCGGGCACACCACGACTCGAACCCGCGGTCCCAGAGCAGGCCCCGCCCCTCCCGGGCTCCTTGGCCCCGCCCTTTCCCGGGAACATTAGCCCCGCCCCGCCCCGCGCCACCGTAGACTCTTCCCGGGAAGGTCCTTCGCAACCACTCCGATCTCCTTGGGCCATTCCCCTTCCCCTTCTCCTCCCCAGCCTCGCCGCCGCTCCCTCCCCGCCGCGTCTGCCGCCCAGCCTCGCACTCACTCCCGGGCCCTGCCGCCATCTTCCCCGCCCTGCCCTGAGGGAGGCAAGGGCGGCCCCGCGCGCAAAGCCCGCCGGGAGGCGGCCGAGCGCCGCCACGCCCCCCCCGCCGTTTGCGCGGCCGGTTGCCCGGGCCCCGCCCCCTCTGCCCGAACGGCGGGCGCTGATTGGCCGCGGCGCGCGGCGCTCCCATTGGCGGAGCGGGCGGGCGGCGAGGTTTGAAACGCTGACCGTCGGTGAGGGGCGGCGTGAGGGCCAGCGGGGCCGCGGCGGCGTGAGGGGCAGCGTGAGGGCCAGCGGGGCCGCGGCGGCGTGAGGGCCAGCGTGAGGGCCAGCGTGAGGGGCAGCGTGAGGGCCAGCGGGGCCGCGGCGGCGTGAGGGGCAGCGTGAGGGCCAGCGGGGCCGCGGCGGCGTGAGGGGCAGCGTGAGGGCCAGCGGGGCCGCGGCGGCGTGAGGGGCGGTCGGCGGTGGCGTCTGCGCTTTCCTGTGCGTGCGGCCAGGCCCCGCGTGGTGGTGGGGTGTGGGTGTGTGTGTGGGGCGGCCCGAGCGGAGCTGCATGTGGGTTTGGGGGTGTCCTGCGTGGTGGTTGGTGCATGCGCTAGGTCCGTTTGGTACCGTGTGTTAAAGGGTTGTAGAGGTGGTGTGTGTGTGTAAGGGTCCCGCGTGGTGTCCGTGTGTGCAGAAGGTGGATTTGGGGTCCCGGGTAGTGTTTGTGTGTGCGTGGGCTGTGTCCGGGGTCTTGTGTGGTTTCCCCGTGTGCGTTTGGGGTCCTGGACGGTGGTTGGGGGGGTGTGTATGGGCACATTTGCAGCAACATCCTGTGAGTAGGGAGGGATCCACGTGGGAATCCATGTTTGCGGGGATCAATGGATGCAGCAGTGGGTTGTACGCGCGGGGAGAAAAGCTTGGGTCGCTGTAACATTGTCATGTCCTGTGCCGCTTTTTCCCTAGGAGCTGTGTGAGACACCATGGCACAAGCACTTGCCTCCCCAGGGCTGTTTTCTGACGATGAGGCTGCAGCCTCCCCCGTGCTTGAGTCCACAGCAACAGGGTTTGGGGCTGATGTGCGCAAGGATCTGCTGTCAGAGTTCTCTGCCATCTCCCCACACCTGGAGGGCTCTCAGGTGAGGTTGGAGCTCTTCTGTCACAAATAGGAGAGTGTTTTCATTCGTGGCTGGTGGTCTCTCTACAAAGGTGATGTGATGCAGAAACAACAGAGACTCTTCAGAAGAGGCAGGAACAAAATGCTGCATTGGGGGGAAACAGTTCCTGTGAGAGCAGTGAGCCGCGAAGGGCACTGTCAGCAAGTGCCTCTTGGGGTGATGCTTGGTTTTGGTGTTAGCCCTGCAGATTGTTCATCTGATTTGTTAGATAAAAAAAATGCTCGTGTGCTTGGAAATGCCTAAGAAAGCTTCTGATTTTGCTGGTGATTTTGAGACCAAAGAAGTTCCTAAGTACTAGCAGGCACAGCCAACATGTGTGTTCCATACCGTGGTTCCTGTTAAGTGTTCCCACAGGGGCTGTGTACTGCCTCTCTGCCTGCCATGTTTAACTTGTGCTGATTCTTGCAGGCTGTAGCTGAAGACAATAATGGAAAATTAAAGGTCTACCTGAGAGTTCGACCTCTGAAATCTACAGAAGTGGAAAAAGGGGAAGACCAGGTGAGACACTGAATGAAGCAGGCTCTGAGTTGACTGTGTGCCTGCTGGGAGATGCTGTTATCCTTTGCTGTCTGTCCTCTGGCCTCTTGTAAGCCACTGCAATGATGAGTTTTATGTGTTCTTTAGGGCTGTGTCTGCATTGAGAACTCAGAAACCCTTATTCTAAAAGCTCCTAAGAATTCCTTCACCATGCGGAGCACAGAGCGGGGAGTGGGACAAGCAGTGCACAGATTCTCCTTCACCCGGGTAGGTAGCTGGGACAAGCAATCCATCTGGAAGTGATTTGAGCCTAAACCACCCTTGCAGCTTGAAAAGTCTTATTCATATCCACTGATCCCAAGGCACTGCCTGAATTCCACAGTCTCATACAATCCTTTCTACTTCAGGTTTTAGCTGCTGTTTTCTTAGTTTTGATCTTTCTAAGCTGTTTCTGGCAGCTTTTTTTTGGCAGCAAATGGCGAACTCTTGTTTGTGAGGCTCTAAACAGACTAGGGGCTGCAGTGATTCAAGATGTTACTGGATTAAACAAATGAGCAGCCTGTTTTTGTAGGGGATTCAGCTGGAATTCCTGGTGGGTCTTTTACTCATGGCTAATGCAGAGAACAAAGGACTGTGTAACATCACTTGAGCAACCATCGGCAAAGGATAGAAAAGATCTTACTGAAGCTATTTTTCATGCGTCTTGTTTGCAGATCTTTGGACCAGATGTGGGGCAGAAGTTGTTCTTTGATGAGACAATGAAGCAGGTGGTAAAGGATGTGCTGAATGGGCAGAACTGTCTGGTTTACACCTATGGCATCACCAATTCAGGGAAGACTCACACAATTCAGGGTAAGGAAAGCACCAGGTGTTAGGGGCCTGTTAAGGGTGCTGTCTCTTCTCTCCTTTTTGCCAATCTTCAGCTTTGCTGCTGTTCTTGCTCCAGGCACCAACCAGGATGGGGGGATTTTGCCTCGCTCCTTGGCAACCATCTTCAACAGCGTGGGGGACCGGCTCTACCAGGCCATGGACCTGAAGCCTGTCCTGTCCAACGAGGTGACCTGGCTGGACAGCAGGCAGGTGCGGCAGGAGGAGACCAAGAAGCAGATGATGCTGCAGGGGGGTCTCTGGGAGGTAAGCAGGGGGTTTCTGGGGGGCTCAAGAGCAAGAGGTAAGGGATGGGGTCATGCTACCTGTGTGTTCCTGTTCTTGGTTTCCTTCAAGGAGGAGATGCTAACGCCACTGAAGAGGAGTCACAGTGCTGAATCTCAGCTCCAGGCCACCACCAGTGGCAGTTTTGACAGTGGGGTTGCTGGTCTCTCTTCATCCAGCCAACTCACCAACCATTCAGACCTCAGCCAGACAGAAGGTATGTCTGGAAGCCTGTTGTGTACTACTCCAGCTTTTTCCTGGAGGATGGGGGAAGAGAAAGTGATGGCTAATTTGGATGCTGTGTAGTGGGTAAGGGAGCAGAGGTGCTGTAGTCTCACAGATTTTCCCTTTGAAAGAGATGGATGTCACATCAGAAGAACTCTGTGCGTATATTTTGCCAATATCAGAAGAATTTGCCACTGCATAATAACCAAGCCTTGTGAAATGAAAAATTACTTGACACTCATTCACTTCATTCAAGGAATGTGGTTATTGAGCAGCTGATTGCTGTGAGATGGGGACTGCTGGGAAGCAGGATGCCAAAGTGACAGGCTGCACTGAGCACTTGTGCCCTGACTATCAAACCCAAGAACTATCAGCTGCTTAGGTATCCAGAAGCACGGAGCAATTGAGATAACAAGGACTAAAACTTCCCTTATGCTGGGAAGAGTCCGTGTTTGAAATATCCCGTAATTCTGGAGTTGAAATTGAGTATACAAAAATCCTTACACAGAACAGATGGTACTGTTAAAGGAAACTTTAGGCTGTCTCACTGACGACAGGCATTAGAGTAGATACAAATGGGAGAAGGTATATAGAAGGATTTCTCTCTGGGGTGGTTTTTCTTGCTGAAGAAAGTATCTCATTCTAGAGGTAAATCATTCCAGTTGGACCCATGAAAACCTGCAGTCATGATTTGTTTCCCTTCTTTTTTTTCTCTTTTTCCCTAGAACTGGGCCCATGCTGGGCTGACTTGGATTGCATTTCACTCACCAGCCCAGGAGATGTGCAGTTCTCCATCTGGGTCTCCTTCTTTGAGATTTACAATGAGTTCATCTATGACTTGTTAGAAGCAGCTCCACCTGGACAGAACCGCAAGCGGCAAACCCTGCGGCTCTGCGAGGACCAGACCGGCAACCCCTATGTGAAAGGTAGATTTACCCGGAAGAGAGGTTTAGTGGTCTGCTAGGAGGGCTTTAGGACTGAGTGGATGGGTGGCTTAGCAGTGATGTGCTGGAGAACCCCACAGAGACCTCAGATGTCTGGATTAAGGGATTGGCAAATTTGTTCATGTCAAGGATATGCAATGGTGAAGTTGGGGCTGACATAAGTTTTCTGCCACGCTCCTAACTGCTGTGCTTGCTTTCCAGATCTGAACTGGATCAATGTCCGGGATGTTGATGAGGCCTGGAAGCTTCTGAAACTGGGCCGGAAAAACCAGAGTTTTGCTAGCACCCACATGAACCAGAACTCCAGTCGCAGGTCTGAAGGGGGAGGGGTTGTTTAGGCAGAAATACAATTGAGGGGCTTTAAAGGTTGCATTTCCTTTTTTAAAAAAAATTGACATTTTTTTACAGTCACAGTGTGTTCTCCATTCGGATTCTGCACTTGCAAAGAGGTGGCAGTGATGTTGTTCCAAAAATCAGCGAGTAAGTTTCACATTCTCTAGGATTTGGGTGTGGTCTCAATTTACCTGTCTCTTCTGTTGAGGGCCTGGGGTATGGGAAATACCTTGATGAAGGTGTTGTTGAAAGTACTTGGAAGGAGTAAATGCTCCCAACATTAAGTCTTGGAACTGCTAGGAGTTTGGAGAGTTCTGCAAGTACAACTTGAGGTAGTTTTCAGGCTTTTTGAATGAAGGTACACGTTAGCATCCTTACCCTTGCAGCAAGGCTGATTTGAGTGCTGCTGATGCCTGTTCCTGGGATGCAGTTATCTGGAAAGTGGCTTTCTTGAGGACTGGCAAAGGATCTTTGAACTTGGCACTGCAAAGCTCGTTTTGCTGTTACCTTGTGTAAAATCTACACTTAGGGCAGGCCTTCCATCCATCAATAGCCCAGGCTCCCCAAAAGAATGTTCTGTGCCCTTATGGGGAAACTGGGCAGGTGACTGCAGGGTGTCTGAGCTGTAAACCTCGATCTGACAGGACAAACCCAGTAGGTCATGTGAATATCACCTGTGTTTCCCTCAGGTTATCCCTGTGTGACCTGGCAGGGTCTGAGCGCTGCAAAGACCAGAAAACAGGCGACCGAATGAAAGAAGCCAACAACATCAACACCTCCCTGCACACCCTGGGCCGCTGCATTGCTGCCCTCCGCCAGAACCAGCAGGCCAGGTCAGCATCCACACTTCCTGAGGGAGGCTGTGGGGTTTTTTTTTTTGCTTTCCCAGCTCATTCCTGTCTCTCCCACAGGGCGAAGCAGGCGGTGGTTCCATTCCGGGACAGCAAACTGACCCGCGTGTTCCAGGGCTTCTTCACCGGGCGTGGGCGATCCTGCATGATTGTCAACATCAACCAGTGTGCGTCCACCTATGATGAGACTCTGCACGTAGCCAAGTTCTCAGCCATCGCCAGCCAGGTGAGTAGCACACACCAGGATCGTGCCATGGTCAGGGTGCCTTTGGTTTCTCCTGCTTCTGTGGGAATGGGCCCCTTTCCACTATGAGGAGAAGGGGACACACTTGCAAGTCTTACCTATGCTTCTCCTAGAGAGTATTTCCAGATTCTGCTAAACTGAAAGGGCTGAAGGGTGCAGAGATGGGCTGTGTTTAAAGACTTCATAACTTTCCAGCTTTGCAGACTGGTTATGATGGTCTTTTCCCCTTCAGCTTGTTCAGGCACCTCCCTCAAAGCTGGGACTTCCATCCTTACAATCCATCATCAAAGAGCACAGTAGGCAAGCCAGCCAGGGTCCAGAGGCAGAGCCAGAGGAAGATGTGGAATCAGAAGAAGACACTGAGGATGAGGCAGATGTCTCCATGTATGAGAAGAAGGTGGGTTGTGATTGTTTTATAGCCTTTATGGATGGAAGGTCAAGGACTTGACTGTCAGCTTTGGCCTGGGAACTGGGATTGGAGCTCAGCACTATGCCAAGAGACATAACAGAGAAACTCAGAAGGATACAGGACCCAGGAAATTGGGAATTGATGACAAAAACATTCCACAGTTAGTCTAAATCTGACACACGTTTAATTTGGAAACATTTGGTCATCTGTGGAATAGTGACGAGTGCAGGTGTACACCTATAATTCCCTCTCTGCAAGGGAAATCTTGAGATCACAAAACATGCTGAACAGGAGGCTAAATTGAGGAAAAATAATCATATTTCCTAGATACTCAAAGCAGGCAGCTGAGATAACTGAAAAACCAAGATGAAGTTATATTGCTGCCAAGACTCAAGCTGTCATGTGTCAAGGTAGCAAACCCTGGCAACTTATCTTTCCAAGTGATGAAAATCTTAAACCTAGATTACTGCAGACATAGGATCACTTAGTTTATTCCAGATCTTAACTCTGCTGTGCAGTGTGGACAGTGGAGCTGTGTCCCTCTTGCAGGACTTGCTGCGTGAGGTCGGAGCTGCACAAGAGCAGCTGGAGCAGGAGCGGCAGCAGAGGCTGCAGCTCGAGATGCGCCTGCGCGAGGAGATCTGCAACGAGATGCTGGAGCACATGCAAGAGAGGGAGCAGTGGTGGAGGTACAGCCTGTGCTCCTCTCCTTCCCTCTGCTCAGAGTGAGCTGCAGCACCAAGAACTGCCAGATCCTGACATGGAATTGGTTGTTCTCTTTGTAGCCAACATGTGGAAGCTAAGAGAGAGCAGCTGGAGGAAGCGTATGAGGATAAAATGGCCATCCTGAAGGAGTTAGTGACTGACCACTACCAGGAGAAGATGCAGGTTTGTTCACAGCAATGAAATGACATCAGGAAAGTGGTAGTGGGTTGGGAGGTGCTTGAGTCCAGGAAGATTTTTATGCAACTGAAAGATTTTGCTTTCTGAAGTATTTTTGGTGATATTATTTCATCACTTGATCCACAGTTTTTGCTTCTTGTCTCCTACTTTATGTAGCCCACTAGGCTTCCTAATTTTGAACACTCAATCTGGAAGCTAATGTACCACCATCCTGACTCCTCTATTTGTTCAATATGATTCTCTCCCCACCTTACTCTTTTCACTAGTGACTTGATTTAGGCTCTACAGATTCACACAAGTTGTGTGAATTTCTCTTCTTGCTCTTGGTTGTGATGATGGGTATGGACCTGTCCATATTTTCATGCCTATGACATTTGAGTGACCTCTGGGACTTGTTGCAGACTGCTCTGAAGATGTCAACTCTCAAAACAACCCCTTTTCTTTAGAGCTTGTAAAAAAGCAGTTTAGGCTTGCAGGAAATGGGTTTACTGTATTCCCTTA
Source organism: Acanthornis magna (assembly GCA_036785705.1). Lineage (NCBI taxonomy): Eukaryota > Metazoa > Chordata > Aves > Passeriformes > Acanthizidae > Acanthornis > Acanthornis magna. The sequence goes on from JAWUZG010000092.1 coordinate 8,980,049, forward strand.
AAGGACCTTAAAGGCTGGGTTTAATGTGTGAAGTGTAGGACTGAGAAATTCTCCAGGAAGAAAGACACAGAAAGTTTCAGACAAATTGCACTAAGAAAATCTTGTTGAATATGTGAATAAACTTCCTTTCTCAGGAGCGTGATGAAGAGATTTTGGAGCTCAAAGCTGCTTTGGAGGAGGCCAAACAAAAACTGGAGAGCCTGGATACCAAGCAAAAGGACTTGGAGCAAGGAGTCCGTCGATCCAGGCGAGCGGCCACCTCATCTGCTCTGCAGCAGGAGCTGGCAGACACCAAAGCCAGGCTGGAGCAGTGTCAAAAGGAGTTAAATTCTGTGACTGCAGGTAGGGCAGCAATGCTGCACCCGTTCTGAACTGTGCTGGGATATCCTTGTGCAGGGTTAGAGAGACCTTCTTCAATGGTACATTGGATTTAGACACCCTGAAAAAACTATTTGAGTTGTAGATGACAGGAATAATGTGCTGGATGGAGAGTTTCACTTCATTTTCACAAGAAAATGGACTTTAGGGCAGGATGATCTTTCCATTCAAATTCTTAAGTCCCTTTGTCTAAATGAATAGAAGAAGCCTGGAATGTTTGTTCCTTTCTGTACAAACTCAAAAGCTCTTCCCTGCTTGCCTGTGGCAACTTGTCCAAAGGAAGTCCTGAACTTCAAGAATACTGAGAGCTGATCTATGTCCTGTTGCTCACTACTTTGTGTCTGTTCCCAGAGCTGCGCAAGTACCAGAAATTAGTGGAGCCACCTCCCTCCGCCAAACCTGTTACTATGGATGTAGACAGAAAGCTGGAGGATGGACAGAAGGTAACTCCAACTCTGTGTTACAGAAAAGAATGTTTGCAGGGCAAAGTGGTTGCCATCTTAAGCAGTATTTGGGGCTGCTGTTTCCAGGTTTTTAAACAAATGGGTTTGTTGAACTTACTGGAGTTGTTGAAGGTTGTGGCATCTGTATCACTCAGATGGGATCCTCCCTCAGTGCTGCACATCTGAATTGCCTTGGTGTGTTTGTTTGCAGAGCAGTGCCAAAATCAGCTGTTGCCTTAAATCTCTCTCTTCTAGAATGTCAGATTGCTGCGTTCAGAGTTACAAAAAATTGGGGAGTCTCTCCAGTCTGCAGAGCGGGCGTGCTGCCACAGCACAGGGGCAGGGAAGCTGCGAGAAGCCCTGGGCACGTGCGATGACATCCTGGCTAGACAGGTGATGTGTCTGGTTTGTTTTGGGTTGTATGGGAGAGAGGGGTTTAATTGGAGTAATCAAAGTTCTTGCTGCTGCAAATAAAAATGACTTATTTGCTAGTACATACTGTATTATGTGAAGGGAGCTCTACTGCTGATTTTTTCAATGGCTGAGTCAGTTGTGTATTTACCTCTCCAAAGGAGACCCAAATTATTCCTGTTCAATTAACTGGCAGCCTGCATTTAAAAGTAGGAGAATTCGGAGTTCTCATTTCCTTATCCACTTGATCCCAGTCGCTATGGCAGCATATTTACAGCAGAATGGAGTCAGCTTTGTCCCACCCTTACTGTTCCTATTTGTTACTGAACTGCTACGAGGGTAGAAGCTTTTATGCATTGTCTTATTTAGCAGAACAGTTAGTGAATTTTGGCAAAAGGCAGTTTATCCTCCTCAGTTCACACTAACCAGGGAGTTAAGACAACTTGTCAGAGTACCTGATGGGAGCCTACAAGAAAGCTGGAGAGGGACTTTTTATAAGAGCAGAGAATGACAAGGCAAGGGGGAATAGCTTCACATTGAGGTTTAGATTAGATATTAGGAAAAAATTCTTTACTGTGAGGGTGCTGAAGCACTGAAACCACATTGCCTAGGGAAGTTGTGGTTGCTCCACCCCTGCAAACATTTAAGGCCAGGTTGGATGGGGCTTGGAGCAAGCTGATCTTGTAAAAGCTGTCGCGGTCCACAACAGAGAACAAGAGGACCTTTAAGGTCTGCTCCAACTAGGGATGGGCTTTTCTTTCTATGATTCCATATTTTTATTTTTTTTTTTTAATAAGAACATTATATTGCCTTGCCTTCCTCAGGACCAGACCCTGGCAGAGCTGCAGAACAACATGATGCTGGTGAAGCTGGACCTGCGCAAGAAGGCAGCCTGCATTGCTGAGCAGTTCCACACCATGCAGAAGCTGCAGGCCCCGCCACCACCCACCCTAAAGAAACGCTTCTGTGCCAACAGGGAAAACCTCCAGCCTAACCAGCCTCCTGGCAAAAAGCCCTTCCTGCACAACATCCTGACACGTTCAGCCACCCGTCCTGTGGCTGCCAGAGGGTGGCAACTTCGTTCAGTTGCTCTATGACTTTTCTAAAGGAGGTCCCTGCCCTGCTATTACTGGAACAGGTGGCAAATCCAATATAATAGCATCTGGTTTTCATTGTGCGCTTGTTTATTGTTATTGTAGCTGCTTGAGAGCTTATGTAAACATCTCTGGATATGTATGTTTAAACTTTCAATCAATACCAAAGTGGACAAAGTGACCTTATGTAATTTAAACACTACACTGAAAGTCTTTAACTGTAAAATAATGCAGATGATCAAACTTGTTTAACAAAAGGACAAGATAAAGGCGAGTTCTTGTCTGTGTTGGCACACAATTCAAAAATAAGTTCACAAGTTTCTCCTTGAAAGGTACTTTTCCTTCCTTGAATTATAATCCTTTATTAAAGTATACACGTTCTAGGCCAGGGTTGCTCTCTCGGATCTTGGCTTGCAATTCTGGCTCCAAGCGCGATACCGACATCGAACTGAGCAAAAGAAACAGTAAAGGGGTTACATCAAACAAGCACCAGAATGTAAAATAAGATGGACAATGCCACTGGTTAAACTTCCTGCATTGTCAAAAGAGCTTTCAGATCTTTTTAAACATCTTATAAAGGACGCAGGCTCACAGACCAGGGCAAATGAATCCCTGCTCCAAGGGCAGTGGGATAGTCTATGGAGTCAGGACATGGCTGTCGCTACTGCCATGATGGTAAGGATTTCATTGCTCAGGTTGTTGCTGGCAATAGAAACTTACCTTCCTAAAGGTGTTTTTATTCAATATAATGTATTTGCCTATTTCACTTACTACCTGATTTTATTCAGTTTTCTTTGTATGAGAGCTGGCTCACAGTAAAGTGAATTAAGCTGCCAGGTCATTTGAACAGCTGCAATTTCCTGAACATAGTTCAAGGTCTAATCTTCCTCTGAACTGGAGAGCCCTGGCTGAAATCAAGAACTGTACCACATGTGCTGGGTTGGTTTGTCAAGTCATCTCCAGGTAGCCTAGTGACACTTGTTTACCACAGTTCTCTGTCCTAGGAGACAGATGGTGTCAGACAGCTTTGTTGTACTCAAACAACGCTGAGAATTGGCTATTGTTTTCTGGAAGTCAAAAGCTGCCTTCGTTGTTCAGTATTTTAATGGACTCAGCTCAAGCTTGGATTGTTTAAGCTACATCTGGCAGCTTGCTGAGTTTAGACAACCACTATTAAAATGAGAGGGACAGCTGAATTTAAGGCCCTGTCAATACTACATACCAGACTGAACTAAGTTTTTTGCTAAGTAACTCATTTAGATTTCATACTGATTTCAGCTAAAATGAATATTGTTTCTAAGACAACTTTCACCAATTTCTGTATTGGTGAAAAAGTCTGGAGAAATATTAATCAAGTTACGAGTAAGCACAGATAGTCCAATGCTGTTCTGTATAACCAGAAGAGTTTCCAGCTGAAAATAAAATGGGCTCTGACTGTATTTAGCGCATCCATAACCTTACTGGACATGAATATATTGTATAGAATTCATCTTGAGCTGCTGGGGTTTGTAAACAACTATTATATATTACTGGTTAATAACATACTTATTTCTTTCCTGTATATTCTCTTGTTTATCACCTTTGTTATACGGAAATTAAAACTGTGCTTGAGCAGGCAATGACCTCTTGTTTGTGTCTGTGTGCAGTACTGTGAATGGACCTGGAGTAACCTTAAAGTGAGAATAACCAACAGCAGTACCCACCTCTTCTGAGGAAACAGTGCACAACACAGGGGAGTTGCAAACACGAGACTAGAGGAGACAAAACCAGGTTTACAATATTTAGGGTGCTAAAGGAGAATTCAAAAATCTTGTGCATGATTTAAGTTAAAAAACTTTTTTTTTTTTTAATGTACACAGTGAGGTAAAGTTCCACAGAGTGCTATATACCTTATTTCTCACTGCATTGTACCTTATGGAATAATTTACACATAGCACTAAATGTATCAAGTCCATGCTCCCAAATGTGTCTAAAATTACTATTTGATGTCTTTACAGTGTTTTACATTGGTGTGCAGGATAACAGAAAATGCTAGAACACAGCAAATTAAACCCTATTAACCAAATGTTTCAAGAATTCATTGACCTCCAATATGAGATTCCGCTGACTTTAAAGGTAGCAGCCAAAGCATCCTTTCTAATCAAACTGCCACATTCCATTTTTTGGCACTCCCTTTCTCCCTCCCTCTGCTTTTCTTGGCAGCTTCTTCCCTGCTAACGGCTTTTTTTGTTTTTAACATGGTATTTTATCAGTTACAGAGATGGAAATAACTGCTGTGCCCTCATTAACTCTCTCAGCCTTTTTTCCTTTAAAAAAAAAAAAAAATTGCTACTTTCTCAAAACCCCTACAAGTATCTCTCAAGATAGCAGACCCAACCCAAAGAAACCACTTACCAGATTCCAACTAATCCAACTTGAATGGGAGCACTCATCCAAGGAAATCTCTGTTGAAAATAAAACCACACAGAGTGAGTACGGAATCTTCCCAGCTTCCTGGAATTCTTGTTTTAGAAGAGACAGATTGCACCTACAAGACTCTTAGATGTGAAGTCAGAAGCCTGACCAGCGTGGCTTCATGCTGGGCTCCAGTTGGAGAGCCAAATCCCTTTGGACAGCAGGAAATTCCCAGTGGAACAATGCACCCTGTGATCCTGAGAAAGTGTCCCTTAGAAACTCCAGTGAGTGCTTGGCTGTTGAACTTATGACCTGATCCTGGTACTTTTCTTTGATTCCCACAAGCCTCCAAATTTCAACACAGCTGAAATTTGGAGTGTTGCTGCCACACCTCTGAAGGGCATAGGGAGTTTTGCCCAGGCATTCCAAGGATGAGCTCGGTCTGGTTACAGCTCCTTCCCTTTGGTGGCATCAAATGGTTTTAACCTGCAACTGGAGCCACCAAGCCACAAATAAGGGAGATGTCAAGCCACAATGTCAATCTGCCTCTCTTAGCCCTTTCTCCTGCCACATGCTTTCCCTTGATGTGCAGGAAATTGTCCCTGTAGCAACATTCTAGTTCTGCAAGAGTTCACCTTTTACTGAAGGAAAAAAGGGTTGAAGGATTGGCAAAACAAAGCTGAGAAAGCAATATATAACCCATGGATGCATTTTTAGCGTATTCCTCATTAATTCTGTAACTTTTGCAGAACTTGAATATATGCCAAGATTTTTTTTTTTTTTTTTTGCAGGCTTTTAAATGATATAGGAATCCACTCCCCCTCATTGATAGAATTTTAGTTGAAATTCATTACTAATGACGTAAACCCAGACCTGGTCAATGGACACTGCTGCCTTTTGCTACACTAAGAGCAGGACATGCACAGCTGCCATGAGAACACAAAGGGGATTTTAAAACAAAACAGCTCACATGGTAAAAATACTTGACAAGAGTGGATGATATTTTCCATGAAGATGATGTTTGTTTCTGCAGGAGGAATTTCTCAAGATACAGAAGTTAGAGGGGAAAATGGTGAACAAAAGCTGGGCACTATTTGAGAATAGAAATGGACAAAGGAAATGTAGAAAGCTCAGGACAGAGGAAGGAAAAATGAGCTTGTGTGGCTTAAAATTTCACCAGAGCCTGAGGGAGAAGAAACAATGTGGAAGATTGCTTCTCTTTTCTTTAATCTTTTTTTTCCTGGAGTCAATCTGTAATCCAGAAATGAGTGCAGGAAAAACTATGCAGTTCAGCAATATCCTGCAACAATAGATAACAAATGGGAACAGACAACGACAGCACGAAGGGAAAAGAGCGAAGGCAGCAGAGCTTTGCTGTTCTGGCATTCCCTAAACACCTTAATTCGACCCTCAGCTGAGACAAATTCACTGCAAATGCTTTGCATTTCATACCCAGGGAGAGTCCATGCCAAGAGGTGGTGAACACAAGTCAAACTCAGCACTGTCTCTGAGGAGAAGGGAGAGGGATGCTGTGCATTGCAGTGCAAGTGTGGGACCCAAGGCACCTAACAGATAAGCCCCAAGGACAATTTTATAACTGAAAAGGCTGGTGGAAGGTGTCCTGAGAGGAATAAATGGCTTCATGCCTTTGTCAGAGTTAATTATTGATCTGAGAGAGAGAGAGGTGTCTAATACAGACTCTACAAAGAACATTGAGTTTATGTGCTGGAACATTTTTTGCCAACTTGATCTGAATTACAGCCTTTATTTTTCAAGAATGTTACCAGACTGCACTAATCCAGAAAGATGGAGAGGAAGAAGTATCTGGGAGGTCAGAATTAAGAACTGGGAGTTGCCCAGAGAACAACGTAAAATAAAGCAAAACTCAAATGCAGGCTACACACCCCCACAGAGAGAGAAAATGGAGAAACTAGAAGACAAAGCAGAATAATTAACGGTGTTAGAGAACTATCATTTCACTCCGGAAGAAGGCAGTTCCCAATGAATTAGGATTTAATTTCCAGATGTCTTTATGACATTTTAGTGGTTAGTGCAAACAGAGAAAATGGAGAAATGATAATTAAGCAAACAAAAGCCATAAGGAGAATCAGCTTTTCTCTAACTGACTCCTTTCTTTGTTGGATCTAAAAATTTGTCAGCTTTCCCAGGCCAGCTATGCCTGTTAAAAAAAAAAAAAAAAAATTAAATGACAGTGAAATTAAGAATGCATGGAGGACTTCAGGGCATAAGCCATTCAAGAACAATGCTTGAAGAAAAAGGCTCTCTGTCTGGTTTTGTAACCGTTTGGAATACAGATTTTAGCGGCAGATTAAAAGACCTCAACGAACTTGTTTCAAGGATATATGAGGAAACTTCTAGAATCAACTTGGATGTTAATACAGTATGTAGAACTGTACAGAAACTGCAGGTAAAGCCGTAAGAAAAATAAACTAAAACTTTAGTGTTGATTGGAATTTTTGTAAGTTTCCATGGAAAAAACCAATTTATTTCTTTAGGAGGAAAGTTACCAGTAAGTAAAATCTATAAACCCTCCAGGCAAGGCTGTTTATGGATCCTCCTGCTGTAGCAGGTCAAAAACTTGGTTCTGCACAGCGCTGGTCAGGAGTGTGGCAGTAGGGATAATGAAAATAGACATTATGCAGCCTAATCAATTACTGCCACACTGCATAATTACACAAAAAGGCCCCAAAGCTGCTGCTGAAACCTACGGCAAAAACACATCTACAGATAAAAATACTTTCTCAAGGCAACTTCTTTTTGAAGCAGTAAATATGTGTTTGTGTTCTAAGAACATTCTTGAGGCGTTTTCTAGCAATAACTTTTGGGAATGTTGTTAATTCACACTCATGCCTTAGTGCAAAACACTGTGGGAATGTGGGGGATGAGCAGTGCTACATGACCTACATCTTATTCCAAATATCAGAGGATGACAGGCTGCTCTGAGACCAACATTCCAGGAGAATTTCCTTCTCTCCGTTTCACTGCAGGCCAGCTTTCTATTTTCTTTTATCATTTCACAACCATTTGCTAATTTTTTGGCCTTGTGTGTTGCTTAATAAGCTTTGGCAAGCAGTCAGGAATTATTTCCGAGAGTGGTAGTGAAGCAAAGGCCGAGGGTAGTGAGTTAGTAAAGCAGTGTGGGGATGGTGCTGGAGTGCTGGGATGGGATGGTGCTTCTGAAACTCCACGAGGACATGCAGAAGCTGCTTGTTAAAAATGCAGCTCATTCCTTAATGGGTTTAATACTAATCTCTAGCAGGTGTTACCACTGACTAGCTGCAGAGCAGTGTTTCACCTGGGTTCAGGCTCTGAGGGAGAGGACAGGTGAGCATAAACGGTCAGGATGGTACCAGAGACCACTGAGTAGTCACTGCAGAAATCGCTCATTTTTGCTGATCTGAAAAATTCACAACACTCTCATGTTGATTATACCACACAAAACCAGCAGGTATTTGTCTCCAGACCCTGAGGATTGCTGCAACTTCTTCACAAATGTCATGTAGTTTCCAGCTGAGTCGAGCGCATTTGTGACATTTCTCACATGTCAAATACATAAAAAATAATTTTTTCTCTCATTTTTTTTTTAAAAACAAGGGTTAATTTTCCAGGCAATACATTCCCAAGAACATCACAGTATCACAAGTTGTGGTGTGTTTGGATGCCCTGCAGGCTCACTTCTTCCAGGAGATAAAAGCAGCACACACTGATTTTTAACCTAAAACTCAAATGACACATTTCCTGTTATTACACTCTGAGCAAGAGTGTTTTCTGTTAACAAGTGGGAGGGAAGCAAAGCACTTTAGGGAAAAAAAAAACTTTTAAAATTGCAAGATAATCATAGAATGGTTTGGGTTGGAAGGGACTTTAAAGATCATCCAGTTCCACCCCCTTTGCTACCCCAAGGTTGCTCCAAGCCCTGTCCAACCTGGCCTTGAACACTTCCAGGGATGGGGCAGCCACAACTACCCCTGGCAATCTGTTCCTGACTTATAAATAAAGAAGCACTTTCAACTGGGGTGTCTAACTGGGAATCTCACCCTGCACAAGAGACATGAAGGGCAGAAATAGTAAGAGATAAAATTTAAATACTTTAGAAACCTTTGTCTTAAACAAACAAAACCACTCCAAACAAAATCTTCCCCTGCTTGTCCTCCCTGTCCCCACACAGACTTTTCCAAGGGAGTGACTGGAGACTCAGACCATGCTTTTTTCCCTAATTTTTTTCTAACAGGAAGGAGACAGATTTTCTTAGGCTTCTTGGGTGGGTCTCACAGGCAGAGGCTTTGCCTGGAGCTATCAAGTAATTAAATCAGTGATAGCAGCAGTGAGGATGAAACTCCCTTTACTGGTAAAGAATTAAAAGGTTCCTCACCTGCATATTATTTCCCTCGTGTTAGACAACCCTGTAACTAATTCCATTATTGCTCTTTACCCTCTCATGCACACACAGTGCATAATGTTGATGTAGGTTACGAATTTACCAACACCGGGGGCTTGACTTCATATTATATTAGCATTAAAAGAATATAGGAAATGAGTAATCTTTGATGAAAAATGCCCATTCTATGCCTACCCTGCACTTTACATCCAGAAAATGTTAAAGGATCATTTTCAAAAGAGATTGTTACCATCATTTTTGTTTCCAAACTCAGATTGCTACTACAGCAGCTAAGCAAAACCTCCTTATTGGTATCTTGAAAAAAACCAGCATTATTAAAATGCTCATTTTTTTTCCCAATAAACTGTGTTCCAAGACTCCGGTACATGGAAGGCTGATTTCATAGGAGGAACCGTGCATTTTAAAAACAATTATAAAAGTAACAAAAATGTTCCTATTTACTCAACGTTACCTTACATTGTGATAAAAAGAACCAAGTTATCTCTAAGAAAGGGAGAAAGCAAGTGACAGCTGTAAAGCAAGTTCTGCAGGGATGTCCTCCCACAGTGTTTGGGAGGCAAATATGAAGATTGAGAAAGTATTTTAAATTCATTAAAGTATTAACTTAGGATATGAAATACATATAGATAGATTATCTAAGACTAACCTTTAAAAAGGCTTTCTTTTCCAATGTATTCATTATGAAGGGAGGGATTGCTGAAAATAAGATAAAAAAGGCATTAACCTTGGAGAAAAAAAGCACTTTGTTTTCATTTTCTGTTTAGCTGAACTAATACCATAACACAATTTTCACAGCCTTTTGTCATTCACTGAGTTTTCATTTCACATTGCCAATTGCATTGGTGTTTACAGACGAAAATTCTCCCAATAAGCAAAACTTGCAATTTCACTTTTCACAAATTTACTGAGCTCAGTAATTTGGCACTGGCAGAGCACCCAAAGCAATTCCAAGCAAGTGGAATTTGCTCCCATTCCTTTGCTATCTATATCTTTTCTGCACAAATATCCCAGGAGCTTTTCTGCTGCACTTCAGTGCAACACCGTGGGGATGTTTCCGCAATTCCCCAGGGAGGTTCTTAACAGAAAGACAAACACTTCCTGGGGAACTGTAAGAACTGTAAGATAATTTGGCCCCTGAGGAAAATCACTTGGCTAGAACTGAAGCTCTCTCACAGTGCAGGAAGTGATAATCAGGACTTATCCTTACCCATGCCTGGAGAAGCCATCAGAATCCTGGATATCACCACCTGGGTGATTGCCTGCTGAGCTGCTTTGGATGAATCACCCAGTCTGTTTCCATTCTCATCTGTGACAGGAATTCCAAACTTGAGTTCCCTGTTGAATAAGGGGTAAAAAATAAAGCAGTGATAGATGTGAGTTTATTTATTCACCGGTTCTTTGTCATCTTTGTCCCTTAAAATTGTCAATTATAACAATTACGTGTTTTATTTTGTTTTCTAAGTTAGTCTGTTTATGACACTCTTTGGCACAAAACAAATTCAAAAGGCAGAGAAAGATCAAGGAAAAATATGCTGAGAAGTTACCAGCTGAATATCTGTAACAGCAATCTGCTGCTTGAGTCTGGTCACAGCATTCCAAGGCGGGAGAAAGGAGATGTGCTTTTTCTGTGTTCCACAGAAATTCACAAAGCAATTCAGAAAAGTGGAATTTGCTGGACTGCTCTGGAAGTGGAGTCTGTCCTATCTGACAGACAGCTCATTACATATAGGAAGATTATTTTCAATGTGGTAAAACAGAAGGCTCTGTCAAAATTCGCCCCTGGCACTGAGTTGTCATTTCTACAACGAAGAATATACTGGAAAGTATAAAAGGAGGCACAAACCAAATGATGTTTCTGCAACTGCATTATTCCCTATTGGATCTTTTGCTCAAGAGCAGGGTTAGGTGGTAAACTCACACTGGCAGAAGCAGAGAGAGCAGCAGGTATCGTGAGGGCTGCCTTTATTCTTCTCTTCAGATTTTATAAAAGATAAAATACTATCACAGATCAACTTCCACTGTAAATACAAACTCTAAATATTCCCTTTTCTGCCCATAACATTGTGTTTTAATAGGATGCTTTTAATTTGCTTTCCCCTACTACTCTTCTTATTCCTAGTCAAATCACAACACAAAAAAAGTTTGTTTCTGACAGACTGCATATTTTTGTCACCTCGATGATTAAATAGAACTGCAGAGCCTGACTTCTATGACTAAGTTCTGCAGGTGGGATTTGAAGCACCGTTTTTGAAATGACTGTATTTTTCCAAAGTGTAGCTGGTATTCAAAGGTCCATGTGATCAAAGTTTTGAAGGAACCAGTAATTGGTTTGAGATCCAAGACTGAAGAACTCTTTGGATATTTATCTGAAGAGAAGAGCATGTTCTATTTTATACCTGTTACAAACAACCAGTCAAAACCTCATGCATGAGGTTTTTTCAAGGTTCTGAAACAAGCTAAAGATATAAAATGTGCTTTATTTAGTAACTTGCTGATTTACAAACTCAACAACATCTTTTCTTCTAGCATGAGTGATCTTTGTTCTTCCTACCTTTGTCTCATTAGTGGAATATTGATGCAGTTGGCAGAAGCCACAGCAGCAAAAGGAACAAACCTCCCTATAAGAGGTGAGACACGCTGTAAAACACAGAGACGGGAAGAGAAGGAAAATAAAAATGTACATAATCATTGTCTTTATTGAAATGCTTCATGTGCTAATGATAGAGGAGATTTACTTCCTCTATATTAAAATTCAGTGCAAACTCACTGGTGGGGCAGAGAACAAGAGTCAAACAAGAAATAAATCATAAGTGCTTCTCTCCAGAGTGAGCAGTGGCAGGAGAGTGGCAAAACATTCTAAATTTAATAGCATCACAGGGAAATGTAGTTACAACTCCAATTAAATTTTAAGTGCTATAAGATGCCCTGACATGTGGAAAAGAAACTGGAAAAAAGGCACCTTATTAGACAGAGTTTGCATGAACCAAACATGGGCTGTTTGACAGATATGTATAAACCAATCTCCGTGGGGAAAAAATAAGGTTGGGATCTAAAGAAAGGAGCTGCTATTATAATTCCACAGTGGGAGCTGTGCACAACACAAAGGAGAAATGAGCTGTGAGCTTCTCACAGGACACCACAGTTTAGCAAGAATGGAAAAAAATCCCAGCAATACCTTTGCTAGTGAATTAAGTCCTAAGGCTGTTGCGACAGCACCCGTGGTGGCAGAAACATAGGCTGTTCCCAGCTGGCTAAAACAGAAATGAAAATGTTTGCACATGCACAGCTACATTCATGTCACTTTGAAAAATAATTACATTTTACACATGTAGTTATGCCCTGCCCCGGAAGTTAAGAAGATTTTTTTGTGCTACTGCAATAAGGTGGGGATGGAAGATCTAAATGGGACACTGAATTAAACACTTTTATTTCACTAGCAGCAAAAATCATATTCAAGCCACATTGCAATACTGAATCAGGTTCTGCTGGTTGTGCATTGCTGCCTGTTCAGCATTTTCTCATGTGTCTGAATGAACACCTTGAAGGATTAGTTCTTATTTGATTTCCTAATTGCTTTACCTAGTAAAATCAGTTTGGATTTCACAGGCCATGTTTGTAATAGTAATTAAAACCAACCATACCAAACCCCATACACACAGACCAGCTATGCTGCAAACACTCAAATCCAACCCAACCTGCCCCAAACCACACTTTACATACTTCCCAGCTAGGAGGTGTCTGTATGTGCTTGAATCCATAGTTTGCTCCCAGACATCTTTGAGCAAGTCATCCCCAAAACCAGAAAGACAAGCACTGCAATTCCAGTTTTCTATTCATAGAATCCCAGAATGGTTTGGAAGTACATCCCATTCCACTCCCTCCCATGGGCAGGGACAGCTTCCACTATCCCAGGCTGCTCCAAGCCCTGTCCAGCCTGGCCTTGGACACTTCCAGGGATCCAGGGGCAGCCACAGCTTCTCTGGGCACCTATGCCAGGGCCTCACCACCCTCAAGGGAGACTTTTTCTGTTTATCCAACCTAAATTTCCCCTCTTTCAGTATGAGATTTCTTGCTTTCTGCATTTATTTAGCCTCTTTCTTAGCCATCAAGTAGAAACAAGCACAGACTAGTTGAAGGAACCTCTTTTGGTATATGAGCCCTCAATGTGGTGTGTGCTGGCACTGAGAAGCTGTCACAGTGACACAACTGAAGGCCCACACAAAATATCAGCTTAGAAATATCCTGGTATGACACCAAACTGATGAGAAACTTGCAAATGGTTGACTGAGCCCTGCAACATTAAGTCCTGCACTGTTAAGTGCTCGTGATCAAGGTGCTCAGGCTTGTCTTTAATGGCAGAAATGGAGCTCTTGCCTCTGCTATTCTCAGACTTCTCATCTGTACGTATCAAATTAATAATTAGGATAGATGGAAAAACTTATCCCTGTTTCTCCTCAAACTTTAATGCCCAACCGTGTTCAAGCACATCAGAAAGCAACTTTTAAACTCATCAGAATTCTGTGGTTCAGCGCCTGACCTGACAGTGATTGGGGCATCCCCGCTCCTGTTCGTGTAATTTACTACAGCATTGAAGGACTGGTTGACCCACTGCCAGAAAAGCACTGCTGGTGTTGTTCTGGAAAAGAGAAATAATTACAATTATTATTATTATTATTATTACTGAACACACAGTTGAATCAACAGCACAGAAAAACGATGGCAAATCAAGAACAGCCACTGCAAGCAGTAACCATGCAAAGGTTCTTGCTTATTTGAATGGAACAATACAGTCAGTGAGATACTGACCTGATCATAAGAGCTATTCTAGACGAGTAATTGAAAAATCACCTAGTTTTGAGTCTGAATAATAATGCAAAGAAAAGACACAGAGCTTCTCTAGGTTTTATGGATCATAACAGAACAAGCAGCTAACAGGGGCAGTCCTGAGGGTTGATTCGTATTCTTGAACATTGATTTTCAATTCCCAAACTAGCAGGGAGATGTTTTATGTGCTATTTTGCCCCCACTCACCTGTAAAAGGTCATCATACAGCCTGTGATAGTCATGTTCATGGGGACCTGGGCAGACATTCGGCCGATCACGAACATCTTCTCCCCAGTGTCTGGGTGAAAGGCTGAATCATAGATGTATTTTGCTCTCCACAACTCATCTTCTGTCAAGCCAGGTGCCACGATACCTTGCCTTGGGACAGGTTAAGAAACAAGAAAACAGCAAAAAGCACAACTGTTACAAAATGCTGCAACCTCCCGTGAGCAATGTGGCATTAGGGGATTTGGGGATGTTCACCCTAAGTTAATTGAGATTCATAGATAGCCTGTAGAGATTCTTCAGCTTTTAAATGGACTGGTGAAATCAAAAGAATGAAAACTCCCAGCAGTGGTTATGTTGGCTGAGTCTATTTACTCAAACCTGTGCTAGATTTTAGAGCTAAAATGCAGAGCCAAAATCTCTGGAGTCATTAGTGTGAAACTTTGAAAATTCACCTTGTGAGTATTTAAGAAATCCCTTGCTCCAAACAACGCTACATATAAGAGGAAGTTTTAAGCTTTGTTATCATATTAACTATTTTCATAATTAGACACTTCTGTATTTCAGAACCCTAAACAGGGGTAAAACTTCCCAATCTATTAGCAAATCTGATTAAAATAAAAAAAAAGGATTTCAAGTAGGCTCTGAAGTAGGAATGAGAAGTGGTGCAATAAACACAATATTTCCTTTTAAATATATCACCATGTAGTTATCATTGACATGGACTCTTGGGCCAGCAGTACAAGCAGTCAATGTCTTACCTGTAATCATGCACAATTTTTCTTGCATTTTCCAGTTTGTCATCAGATAACAAAATATTCCTGGGGTCTGTTACAGTGAAGAAGTGATTGGCTCGTCCAATGAAAGTGCTTTGATCCCATCGGGGCTCCTTGATATTAATATTTAATGGTATATCTGCTGACATCTTCAAAAGCTCTGCCAAGAAAACATCAACATTTGCAATTCAAAATTCCACTCATTTCCTACTGTATTTATAATCTGCAAGATGAAAAGTGGCCACATTTAGAGTAAAAAACCCAGAGAACAAACACCCAATCATTTGCAGAACTGAGGTTTAAAGGGGTAAGTCTACAGAAATGCTTCCGTGTCCAATGCCCCAAAACGTTTATACATTATTTACAACATTTGTACAAACACCTGAGGATGAGGAAGATGCAAAGGAAATGTAGAAATTTCTAATAAAGAGACATACTGAACAGAAATATCCTAATCAGAAAGTGCTTTACTTCAGTGCTGAATTATTGTTTGTTGAAAATAATGTACTGAAGGGAAGGAGAAATCAACGATTTCAAGAGATGCCTGAAGTGCTATAAAGTGCAGTGATAGAAGAAATATTTAATAAAACCCAGTTAACGTCTCTGGCATAGCAAAACAAACTAAAAATTAGGAACACAAACCCACCAATTTATTTTAATAAAAGTTGTTTTTCTCTAAATCCGTGTTTTAACAAAACAGAGATTATATAATGCAACAATTTGCCACATTATGAACACATGATCAGATCTCCTAATGATACTTCAAAGATGGTTGAAGAACTACAGTGAAGGACACCGAACTAACAGAGATGTGCATTTATGGGGCATAAAGCCTAGAAAAGTAAAAATTACTTCCGGATGACTAAGTTTACTTCAACATCTAACAAAAGAAGGACAGTCCCTTCATAGCACAACCTATATGAATTTTAACTTTCTTAAGAGAAATTTCTGCAACATATTTAAAAACCAGTTAAAAAAAATCCTCCTCCAAATAATGCCTGTTCAAATGGCAGAAGGAAATTGCATCTATATAAATATATATTTATAAATATAGATCCAATTTTAGATGATCTTTACAGTCCCTTCCAACCCAAACCATTCTGTGATTCTATCATACCAGAAGGCTAATAAATGTGGTACAGTAGGGGAAACTAATCTGTTCTCCTTCCTTCCACTCACATATCTCTCACTGTCAAACTCATTATTGTACAGTGTTGTTTATTAGTAGGATTATTTTCATGTGATACATCTCTCAACCAGGCATGTTGCAGGATGAACAGATCATGGAAATTAAAAACGACTCAGGACAGATTTGGAGAACAGATTTCTCATGCACAGCATCTCAACAGGAGATGCTCCTTAGGTTTCCTTTCCCTTTCTTAGTACTTTGCCATTAAAAACAGCCTCCTGTGAACAGTGCTGTGTTGTGAATTAGCAGTCCATCTTCTGGTCTAAAATGGGAACTGCTGGTTTTGTAAAGCCCTATGAAGGCAAGTGCACTCATTTATTCAAACCCTCTTTTCCACCAAAATAAAGATAAAAATCAGGACATTAGGACTGGTAACTTGTTCTATGACTGCTCCCCTTATTTGTAGGAAAGTTCAAGTGTAAATATTTTTATAATTAAATTATCCGTTTCATTAAGAAAGATTAAAGGTGCTTAGGATAGCTTATGATAATCTGCTTAAAGCTGTCTAATGAATGCTGAATAAAGCAGTGCATACATAGTAGCTTTTTTCTTTCTTTTCATTCTGGTTAGTTCTTTCTCTTCACTCTGAAGAGCATATAGACTAATGGGTTCTCTGTGAATTCCCTTTATATACCTCCAATACCTCTGTCCACAAACTCAAGCCACTTAGCAATAAGAAATTAAACATTAAGGATCTGCCTTAAAGGCAGATGCTTCATAGTTCAATTAATTGCTTCAACCTGAAACAATGAGAAAAGGTGGATGTACAGAACACAGAAAATTAAACATCTTCACATCCTGTCTTTGTCCCCTCCCCACTTGATCTACTCTGTGCCTGCTCTGATGCTCCTGGACCCGGGTGTGCAGATGGAATTTAGAACCTTGGCAGGAAACTGATGCAGCAGAAAGATTGTACAGGGGAGAGATCTCCCTGACCTGCCCAGGCTGGGTGAGTCCTGCTGGGTAATGAGCTGCCCATGAGCAGCACAGTGTCCTGGGGACCAACAGTGTCAATTGACAAGTTTTCCAGCAAAATATTTTTACAGCAAAAGCTCCACCTCTTGTTTTAAATAAACTGTATGATGCTACTCATGATTTATCAGACCCTATTAGTAAATGCTGAAAAGGGAAATAAATCTCATTAAAAAACCCCAGAAGCTAATGAAATCTGATATACTTCAAAGGGTTCCTCGTATAGAACAAAATGCCCAACTATAAAGTAAAAGTGGTGACTGCACAGAAATGGTTTCACCTATACATTGTCTAACAATCATCATCATAAACTATACGGCTTTTTTTAATTTCATTTTTTATTTAAACAGTGAGACTGTAAAAATGCAAGAAATAGGTGCAACACCCTCAATTTAAGTTGCTGCAACAGTATTTTAC
The DNA here is from genome assembly GCA_036785705.1 of Acanthornis magna. Lineage (NCBI taxonomy): Eukaryota > Metazoa > Chordata > Aves > Passeriformes > Acanthizidae > Acanthornis > Acanthornis magna. The sequence goes on from JAWUZG010000092.1 coordinate 8,997,592, forward strand.
CTACCTGTCACCTTAATTTTCAGATACAATTTCAGAGGGGTGCTGCTGTTTGCATAATCCATTCAAATACTCAATAACAAAAGCACTGTAATAAAACTACTTAAGGTTTAATTATTATTTTAACTACAATGCTTTGTCAAGGGTGGAACTCCAGTACCTTCAGTGATATAATTTTCCATCTCTACTAAGTGTGCCTAAGATTTAAGTTCCCATTATCCATAACTGAATTGGATAAAGAAAAAATAAAGGACATTAGGGTTAAATAAAATTTAAATAAATCCATCTGAACCTTGAGATAAGTAGAAAGTTTGCAAGGGAACTGGAAAGCAAAAGCACAATAAAGATAAAAACAAAGATAAAACTGTTTGCTTTGCTACAGTCCACTAATGAGGGCAAACTACCTAATAATTAATTAATTAAGGTGCCTATATATGTAAACACTTGAATTTGTTGTTCCCATGTGCTGCCATCGTGTAAGTACCAACTTATCCCAAAACAGGATAAAACTTTCAATCAACAGCACCTTGAATTTTAAGGTGGAAGCAACAAAATTGCCCAGGCTGACATTGAAACAACTCTTCTCCACAAACAGTGCCATTAACAGAGGATTTGGGAAACAAACTGCATTTTACAAATATATGAGCTTTTGTGATAATCCATATTGAAATGTCACTTTGAGGTTATGTTCACACAGGAGGATCAGCAGTACTGGAAAGGATAAAAAAATGCCATTGTAATGCAGTCAAACAACTAACAACTATCATGGAAAACATGCAGCAAGAGAAAAATGATTCCTATTTTCAGTATTTCACATAACAGATCAATTAGAAAGGTATTTAATAGAACCACTTGTACCTGGAAACCCTGCAGCTGTTTTCCCCAGCAAACTAAATCAGCAATAAAGGACGGACTATGCTCTCTGGCACATTCATATCAGTAAACCCTTTCAGTTTCCAAACTAGAGCAGCTGTATCCAAGCTGCCCATGGAGAAGAGCAGTTAAATCCTGCCCTGTGCTGCCGGATTGTCTGGCTGAGCATCAGCTGTCCCGGGCAAGCCCCGGCCCCGCCACGCTCCAGTGAGTGAACAATAATGGGGGGTGGCATTCCCGTGACCAGGGACATTTTTTGGCACTGTTTGTCTCCCCAGCAGTGACACAGAGGTTTGATTATCCATGTGCTCCACACTGGGGCTCCTCCTACGTAGCAAGTTTCCACAGTCATAACTGAGGGCGAGTTCATAAAGTTTTTCCAAAACTCATGACTGTGTTTTCCTCCTGTGAGGAAAGGCTGAGAGAATTGGGATTGTTCAGCCTGGAGAAGAGAAGCTTTGAGGTGACCTAACTGTGGCCTTCCAGTGACTGAAGGAGCTACAGGAAAGATGGAGAGAGACTATTGATGAGGACCTGGAGTGACAGGACGAGGGGGAATGGCTTCAAACTGCCAGATAGGAGGGTTTGATTGGATATCAGGAAAACATTCCTCCCTGTGAGGGTGGTGAGGCCCTGCTCAGGCTGCCCAGAGAAGCTGTGGCTGCCCCTGGATCCCTGGAAGTGTCCAAGGCCAGGCTGGACAGGGCTTGGAGCACCCTGGGGTAGAGGAAGGTGTCCCTGCCCATGGCAAATTTCTTGCCCTCTCTGATCAGGTGGAATCATCTGCCAGTTCATGCTCTAATGTTTAATATTAACATTAACTGGAGAGAATAAAGGGCTCAAGAGTAAGTGAGAGTGGCCTCTCTCAGCATAATAATTACATACAAAATCTGCACAAAGTCTGATCAACAGTTTTGGTACAAAGGCTACGTTTAGATTTTCCACAGAACCAGCAATAGCAGAAGACTTTAAACCTTGTTTAAAGGTTAACAACAGTAGTTGCAGCAATTATACAAAATGCAGATTCAGGAGTTGTCAGGAGTTCAACTCGCTGCTGCTCCTTTTCAAAGTTCATCTTTTAAACATCACATTGAAGGTCATGTAATCACTTTTCAAACCAAAGCAACAGCTAAAAGAGTAGCAATGACTATTTAAATTATTTCAGACAGTCACAAACCACCCAATTTTGAACAACCCAGATATTTGATCACTTATTTTAAATTGTGTTGCATGACTGAATAATCCAGATGGGCAAATGATCTGGGAAATTCTGGGCAACTTAAACTCATGAGCAGTGCACAAATGATGAAATGCAGCTTTGCTACCTTCCTTGGAACCATTTATATTTTCTTATGTTACTAACACCTTGTATTTTAACCCAAGCCTTGAAAAACTCCACAATTAAGAATTTTCGTCAGTTTCTTTACAGTGTCAGCTAAAATTGGGACCAGAGTGACAGAAAAGGAAATTTCATGGTGATGTAACTGTGAACCCATGGAGAAGCCTAAAGAGAATTCTACATCCAAAAGTGGAGCAGATATAATTGTGATGATGCTCAATGTGACATTTGACTTCTTGGGGCCCAACTCCCAAACTGCAACTTCTGTTACAAAGCATGGGATGTGCTGGGCAACTCAGCTTAAAAGAGAATTCCAACCAGCCTGCACAAATGCTGAAAAAAAGGTACAACTTTTGTGGTGTCCTTCACCAGGACTTAGACCTGTAAGTTCAGGTGATGTAAAGCGGCTCAGGATGGATGATGATTCACAAAATATTCTAGAGGTAACTAAGAATTCTTTTTTTAAAAAACAAGAGTGAGGCTTTTCCCTGAAAACCCAGTATAAATAGAAGGCAACGGCAGAACCTCTTTCTTCGCAGAATTCTTTAGGATAGGAATAGTTCAAAAGTTAGAGCCAAGTGCTGCTGATGTTTGATATGCAGACCCACTGGGAGAGACAAAAATAAGATTTGACACACTTAGGCCACTACATCTCCATTCTTTAAAGCAGTCCCCTAAGAGCCTGATGTCCAGCTGTCAGTGCCTTGTTCTGGGAAATGAGATGCAGCCTGGAAAATCTTGAGGTTGAGAAAAGTACCTGCTGCTACAAAATGGGGAGAAGAACAGCTTCTCTTCTTCCTCTGACACGTTTATAAACCAAAGTGCCCATGGCTGCTTGTTTTTGTAGAGCTGAATTCTTCTGAAACATCTCCCATGCCACTTTGATAGAGAAATACTCAGGGGTCCTGTTAGGCCTCTTTATTCCTCAAGTAACACTTTGTTCCTTTTTTTGGGGCTCCTTTGTCTGAACAGACTCAAGATTTTTCTTTTCCAATGCCTGATTTTCCACAATGCCCACCCAAAGAGCTGCTATGTTGGCTTAGGAGAAAAGACAGGAAATAAACCTCCCCCTGATTAGGAAAAAATGACCTGTTCTACTTTAAAACTACAACGCATTGGCAAAGCAACAGCGGAAAGGCAAACTCATGTTTTAATTGCTCTGGCAAAGAAAAGAACACAAGGCCTTCTCCAGGGATGTCAGTCATGGCAGTTAATTAGTTCAAACAGGAAGAATTAATAGACTTTTTGGGTAAAAAAGCACTTTCGTGTGGTGGCAAAAGAGCACATATAAGACTTATCAGAGTCTGGAAGCAGTGGTATTCCTCTATTTGAAGAACATTTGCTGCCACAGTCTGAAACAAGCAGCACAGCTGATGACTGGGAGTCTGATGCAATGTACTTACACCAAATGTTAAAGCCACTTGCCAAGTTTTTTCTTTCCCAAAGCACCTTCTACCAGTAAAATGCCTATTTAAATCCCTGGGGGAAAAAAGTGTTTGTCTGCACTAAGATTTTTCCTACTGCAATCCTAAATGGAATACTGGAGAAGGCAAAGCATGAGAACACTACGAGATACTGGGGTTTTTTTTGCTTATAAATGTACATCCTACTTGTAGCCTAGCAACAAAAGCAGCAGCCTGGGTGAGATGAGCCTGCTGCTGGGGCTCTCTCCTCAAAACAGGAGCCATCTTTGGCGTGTAACTTGACCAGAGATTTCATCATTCTGCATTAAAACCAGCTCCAGATGTTAGAGGTCCCTGCAGCCAGCTCAGCAGTGTCGGCTTTGCTTTGCCGCCTCCTCTCCCACTGCACGAGGCACGACCAGAGACACCACACGTGTTCACCTCATCTCCACAAAAAGAAAAATAAACCTCCTTTGCTAACCAAGGTTAGTGCAACCTCTTATTTCAGTCCTGATTGCTGCAAGCTTGTTTCTGCTCCTTATGCTTTAACCCCCATCAGTAAACTGCAGTAGGTTTGGCTCTACCCCAGGTGTGTTCAAGGCCCTCTTCTGTACTTTTTCACTATTTCATATATCTTTTTCCATACAGGTGATTTTTTAATTGTGCATTGGTACAAAGCCAATCTTCCACCCCCATACCATTATAATAACAATTATTTATAATTCAATAAATTTTAAAAAATTACCAATACTCATAATTAAAATTCCTGTCTCTAGCTACCAGGTGTCTGACCTTGGAGTTATTTGGCGTGTTCCTCCCCTGGAAAGGATGATCCTGCAGCAGGGAGGTTTGTCTTTTGCAGGCCTGGAATCTGTGCCGCTGTCACGCAATCCCTGTGACACAGAGAGCCCTGCTCAGGGGACAGCAGGCGGTCAGAGGCAGATTTTGGGAGTGGGTGGGGAAGCAGGGAGCTGTTCTGTGTGCGGGGAGGAGGGGGCTGTGGCAGCCCCACAGTGCTGTCTGTCTGCACTGCCACTGTCCCTGCTGGAGCAGGGCTGGGTGACACATGGGGCTGGGACCCTGGGGAAGGGATGGGGTGACACATGGGGCTGGGACCCCGGGTAAGGGATGGGGTGACACATGGGGCTGGGACCCTGGGGAAGGGATGGGGTGACACACGGGGCTGGGACCCTGGGGAGGTGACAGGGTGACATCCAGAGCTGGGCCCCTATGGAGAGGATAGGCTGACACATGGGGCTGGGACCCTGTGGAGGGGACAGGGTGACAAACAGCTGAGGGCCTCTGCAGGGTACCAGAGGAGACACGCGGGGTTGGTCCCCTGTGGAGGGGCCGGGTTGACATTCGGGGCTGGACCCCCGTGGAAGGGCCTGGGGTGACAGATGGGACTGGATCCCTGCGGAAGGGATGGAGGTGGCAGACGGGGCTGGACCCCTGCGAAGGGCAGAGGGATCACAAACAGATCAGGGCCTCTGCAGGGCTCACAGAGGTGACAGATGGGGCCGGGCCCCCGCGGAGGGGCCGATGTGACACGGGGGGCTGGCTCCCTGCGGAGGGGACGGAGCAACACGGGGGGCTGGCTCTCTGCGGAGGTGACCGAGGTGGCAGATGGAGCCGGGTCCCTGCCGGCCGCCAGTGCGGCACCGGGGGTGCCACCGGCGCTGCTCCTCCGCCCGTCCCCGGCCGCAGCCCATCCCCGGGGGCTGCCCGGCCCCGGTACTCACCCGGCCGCCGGCCCCGCGCCGCCCTGGCCCCGCTGCCCGGAAGAGGCTCGCTCGGCGCGGCGGGCGAGGGGCCGGGAGGCGGCGGGGCCGCCCCGCTCCGCCTCGCTCCGCCCCGCCGGGGCCGGGCCGGGCAGCGCCGGGGAGGGCCGGGGAGGGCAGCGCTGTGGGGGCAGCGCTGGGGCCGGGCTGGGCAGGGTTAGGGAGGGCCCGGGAGGGCAGCGCTCTGGGGGCAGCGCCGTGCGGGGAGCGCCGGGGCCGGGCCGGGCAGCGCCGGGGAGGGCCGGGGAGGGCAGCGCTCTGGGGGCAGCGCTGGGGCCGGGCCGGGCAGGGCTGGGGAGGGCCCGGGAGGGCAGCGCTCTGGGGGCAGCGCTGGGGCCGGGCCGGGCCGGGCAGGGCTAGGGAGGGCCCGGGAGGGCAGCGCTCTGGGGGCAGCGCCGTGCGGGGAGCGCCGGGGCCGGGCCGGGCAGGGCTGGGGAAGGCAGCGCTCTGGGGGCAGCGCCGGGGTCGCCGCGTCCCTCCGCCCGCTGCCCTGGAGACTCGGCTCAGCCCGGGGTGCCTCGCGTTTCTCTCACAGTGAATGGCATTAATTATTTCATGGAATACCCTGTGCTGGAAGGGACGCGCTGGGATCGTCGGAGTCCAGCTCCCGGCTCTGCACAGCCTCCACAATCCCACCGTGTGCCTGAGAGCGTTTTCCAAACAAACGCTGCTTGGGCTCTCTTAGGCTTCCCTGGGGAGCCCAGCCGCCCTTGGAGTGAAGAACCTTTCCCTAATTTCCTCGCCTGGCCCTGCTCCTGCCGTTCTCTCGGTCTTGTCACTGGCCACAGAGGGCAGAGATCGGTGCTGCCCCTCCCGAGGAAGCTCCAGACCACGAAAAATCACAGAATCACAGAATATTCCGAGTTCTAAGGGACTCCCAAGGATCACTGAGTCCAACTCTTTAAGTATGGCCCCGAATGGCCGATATGGGGACCATGGTGAGGCCTCCCATCAATCTCCTCCAGGCTGCACTGGATTGGGATTGTTGTCACAGGGTTATCCTTAGAAACCCAAGGCACACTAATGCCCCAAACCTGGCGATGAGGGACAATAAATTGCCGTGTGTGAGGACAGCACCGTCTGCTCAGGAGGCTGCTCTGAAGGTCAGAGGTTTGTCACATCGCTCACGCCTAAGAGAGGAGACAAAAAGTGCATTAGCAGCCGGATGAGGAGCATCCGCATGTCACTGTCACCCTCTGCTCACCCTCGAGGGGGACATCCCTTCCCCAGCCTGGCTCCCAGCCCTGGTGTCTGGTGCGGGCTCTGGGAAGGCAGCAGTTTTCAGGGCAGCATGTGTCTTCATCTCTATTTCAGCAATTCAAAGCTGCTGGCACCCCATAATGATGTTCTGGATGCAGCTGTGGAGGAGGAAATCGGCACTGGGACAAACGGTGGCCTCCCCACTGTCATTTTCCTTCTTTCTCTTATTCCCAGTGGTGGCTGGGCTGCTGTGACAGCAGAAACACTCAGGAATTTCAAACCCTCTAATTTGTTTTTTTATTTCCCTTGACGTTCACGAGTCCTGTGCAATCTGCTCCCTCCCCGTGGTCTGCTAATTCCACGTGTCCTGGCAGGTGACACTGTCCCCGGGCGGGCGCAGGGATGGGAACCTTTGGGATTGGCACCTTTGGGATTGGCAGGGGCATGGCCTTTGGATCAGGACTGACCTCCCTCTCCCAGCTCTTTGCAGGATACTGAATGGGAATTTTGTATTAAAAAGCCATGACTCTACCCAGCTATTAAATGTCTGTGGAGCTGCACTTACTGATGAATTCTTTGCTGTTAACACTCAACTTCTATGAAATCTGGCTTATAGATTTTTTTCCATAAAATATAATTGTGTAGGCTGGGATTTGTTTTCCATTTTTAACTGAAAGCCAACTCAGTTCATGATTTTCAATGAGAAATTAAGATTCATCCTTCACTCTGACACAGCCACATCCAATCTCAGATATCCCCTGTCCTATTTCCCCTGTGGCTCCACAACTTAAATCTTGGAGATACAAATATGACAATTGCAGGTGCAAATATACCAGGTGAGAGTCCAGCATGAAAGAGTAAAAACTGGCACTGATATCCTTGCACTGCCCAACAAAATTTGTGCACAATTTACATATTTTCCTGCTAATGTCTAATTCTTTTTAATTTTGTTGGTCAGATCCCAGTCTCCATGACCACTGACAGATCCAACTCTGCTACATCTGTGGTGGTATCTGGCCATAACACTTGTTGCTAAAAAACATGACAATGACTGAGCAGAAAAGACATCTTGTTCAGAAAATGGAAACACCTGCATGTTGTGCATAGAAATAAATTAGTTCTTGTTGGGTATAACTGGTGTTGTTTTGTATGGTTTGCATTCTGAGGACTGATGTGTTCTACCTCTAATAATTTTCTTGTATGCCAAAGATACCAACTTGTTAATCTGATTTTAAACCACACACGGGCTTTTCTTCACGTCACAGTTGAAATTCTGCTTGCAGAGTACTTAATGTGGATATATGAATACCTAAATCCTTTCTCTGAGTCGCTACATGCAAAGCTGCACGAGTTAATCATTTGCTCTGTGCTCAGTGCAGATGGTTTTGAACAGCTACATAACTTCTCTTTCACTGGACGAGTCATTTCTCCCATTGCTGAGTAATAAATCTGATATTTTGCCATGAATCCTAAAAAGGCTTGAGATGGCTCTGAACAACCACCACCAGTTACTCATGAGCTACAAACTGAAAGGCAAATGGGTGAATATGGGTAGTCACAAGGAATATCTGACCTCTGACTACACGTCCTTCTTCATCTGGACTGATTTTCACACTGAATTGTTTTTGGCTGTATGAAAATATTTTGGCTGTATTAAAATGTATGGCTGGATTAATCAAGTAAGCCCTACCCCAGCTCCTTTTGAAGCATTCCTTTCAGTTGCCTTATTTCCCAAGGAATATATTAATTATATTCCTGCAAACTCCCAAATGCATTTGTTGAACTAGGGATGAATTTAACCATCTGCATGTTTCCACCTGGAAGAATTCCCAGATTATTATAGGGCAAATTCTTCCCTACACTGACCAGAAAAGGAGGATTTCTGTTCCTCTACAATTACTGCCTCATCTAAGAAATGACCTTTACCGTATTTGCTTTCCTGTATTCCTAAGTGAACATTGTTTTTATGTTTTTCTCCATTTCAAATTGGGCCTGGCAATCAACTGAATAAATAGAGAGCTGCTGCACATGCTTTAATGAACAGAAATGTCCTGTAAGTGGCACTGCAGGACCAGGAATTCCAAACCCTGGCTTATAAACAGTGCAGTCAGAGTAAAGGCAAACGTGGGAGATGGCAAGACTTTTCTGCTCCATGATAAAAAGTAGTTGTGGAGCGGTGGGAATGATGTGATGCCATTCCTGGAGGCACAGTGCAAGGATCTGGGGTGCATTCAACTGCTGGCTCTGGAGTGTGGTGTCAGGATCTGGCTCTGGCAGCAAGCTGGCTGTTATCAGGGGTTTGCCAGAAGAAACCAGCGACATTTCTGGGAATTCTTCATTAGCACTCGATGGGAGGTGCCTGTGGAGGCTTTGTGCTGGGTTTTGCTATCAGGAGCAGAATGCTGGGTGAGATGAACCACATATATCCAGCATTTCCTGTGGTTCCTGACGTAATGTACATTAACTTTATGTAGAAAATCCAAACTCCAGACTGGAAGGGCCATCAGTACAGTCTGAGGGAGTTCAAGGATTGTTTCTGTAATGAGCCAGAGATTTCTGTGGGTCTGTGTCAGTACATCAAAAACCACCACCCTGTTTTCCCAGTCTCAGCTAATAAGGAACAAACTATTATCTCGGGAAATTTGATCAAACAGGCAAGTAACACAACATTTCCTTGCAATATAAATTGTAATGAAACTCTTATATAAGCTGATAGAGTGTTACTTACAAAATCACTTAAATGCTTTGGCTCCATCTGCAATATTTGAACTCAGTTCTAGGTTACTCATGCTCTACTGTGCCAAGCTAAATTAATGCATACTCAATTTTCCTCTTTCTCTAGATGCATAATTCTATCGGATAAGAATGGAAAGGAATGAAGATGAAAAGCCAATCTGCATTTAGAAGGGACATAAAGCTCTGTTTAAAGGGATAAACCAGCCTTTAAGGGGATTAGGAAGCCATTTCCTCTATGATGTGGCTATTTTATAAATGTCTCATGTGGGATTGTTGCTGCCATGAAAGATCTGTGCCAGCTGCTGTTGGCCCTTGACCAGGCAGAGTGATCTGGGATGCCAAAATACACCTGTAGAGGCAAGAGGAGGTGTGGGAACATCCCACAGGACACACGGTCTCACAGCTCCTTCAAACGGACCTGACGTTTTGTTTTCATCACTGTCTAGGGGCCAGATATTGCTGAATCCTTTTACTTTCACCTCCCGAGCCTTTCCCGTGGTTTTATAAAATAGTTCAGAATATGGGAATAAGGTGTGTCAGCACAGTAATGACAAAATATGTCATATCTGACAGAACAGGACACCACAGGACAACTGGGAATAGCATTTGGCATATCATAACACACATGGAACAACCCCTGACACCATTGCCACAACCTGGTGGATATAGCTGAAAGCTGACAGAAATGCCTAGAGAGCAGTGAGAGATTCATAGTGGCAGGAAATTCATGGAAAGGTATGGAAAATGTCTGGAAAAACATGGAGAGGTCCTGGAAAACTACAGGGAACTCATGGAAAAATTACAGGAAATCCTCGGAAAGGAAAATTAAATTCTTGGAAAGCTGTGGGAGGGCCCCAGGAAAGCAAAATGTGAGTTCCGAGAAAACTGGCTACAAAGTCCCAGGAAGATGGAGGGAATTTCCTATGAAGTAAGGAGGAATTGCTGTAAAGCAGTGGAGAAATCCTAGAAAGAAAGACACCGTTCCTAGAAAGCTGCGGGAAACTTCTAAAGAGCAGAAGGGAACTTCTGGAAAGCAGAAGGGAATTCCTATAAAAAGTACACAATGGCTAGAAAGCACCAGGGAACTTTCTACTGACATGGAGCTTGTACCTGGAAGTCATCCCGAATTTTAGGCTCTCCTAAATGGAGAGGACTGGTTTGATGGACTGAGGAAGAGACTCTGGATGCCTGTGTCGGTGGAGCCGAGCCCTGACGAGCTTTGTGGGAGGGGAGCAGGGAGAACTGGCTGCCTTGGAAGGCCCCTGACCTTGGGACAGATGTTGATAAGTGGATAATGAAACTCAGGGAACATTTCCAGCCTGGGAAAGCACAGTCTGTTCGAAACTGTCTCAGCAACAGGGCAGGGAAAAGCCAAGGACATCAAAGCAGGATGCAGAGAGGGAGATGTTACTCACGTTGGGGGGAGGAAACAGTCCTGCCTCATGTGGGGACAGGCACAGAGGCTGGAACAGGGCAACAGATCCAGGTGAGCAAGGGGGAGAGTGGATTTGGGATTACATCATAGTTTGGGACAGTTGAATCACAGGGCTTTGCAAAAGGTTGGATGAAAATTGCATTGGGAGAAGTGAAGTAGCCCAAGGTTTAGACCTTGGTACGGATTCTTGTTTGGAATATCGTTCCAATGTTTTATTGAACTCGATGGGATGCTTCCAGCTGCCATCAAGCCCAGACTGTGTGATTTGACTTCGACAAACAGCCTTGGAGAAGAGTTAATCCCAAAACCTGAAGGCGGAACGGCACCATCGCAACGGCAGCAGGGCTGTCTGGGGAGCTGCGGATGGGACAATGCTGCCTAAGCCAGCAGAGCTGCAGGAGTGGCACATTTGGAGTGCTCTGGTCATTGCTGCGCTGCTGCTTGAGCCTGTGTGCTGCGGCTGGACCTGCTGTGCCCCGTGTTGCCCCCCTTGCCCTGCCTGGGCTCCTGTGGCTCCCTGTGGTGCAGCTCTGAAATGCTGCCACCAGTCCTCACTACGAGCAAGAAGTGATGCTTCTAATTCTTTGGTAAGTATTAGTTTAATTAGCTGTAATTCACGGATTTGTAGCCTGCCAGTGGCGGGGCTGTGGGGCCTGACCGTGCTGGATGTGAAATAATGTGGATTTAATAAGTAGATGTAGGGCAAACTATTGTTCACCTGCTGTGGGTCCCAAGCACACTCTTCATCATCACATGTCTTGCACCAGAAATCCACAAAAATCTGCCGTTAAACAGTTCTTCTGTTAAACATTTCTTCTCCATCCATCAATCAGGGCCTGGGCTGGAATATGGGTGAGGATCTATTTGATGCTGGCACACAGCTCAGGAGTAAATCTGCAAGAGCAGCTTAGGAGGGAGAGTGCCACCTACCAAGCCATCTGCTGAGAAAATTGTATTATCTGCAGTCTCATCCACTGCTGCTAGAAATCACTGTCACACTCATCGGTGAAGAGTTTTGCTGCTAATATATCTATTTGTATTCTTTTTCTCCATCCCCTCAGGATTAATTATTCCTCAGATTAATTTCATTCTAATGAATCATTCTGTATCCCTGGCTTTATTTCATCTCTGAGATACTAATTAATATGTCAAAGCCATCTTTAACATGAAAAGTGCTGTCATTTTCTCCGTGACTTTTCTTTTGATTCACATATTCAGTTGGTTGTTTTTTTCTGAGGGCCTAAAATGTCCGTCCAGTGTGGAGTGAAAGAAACTACTAAAGCTGTACAGTAGTAAAAAAATATGCGTATCCAAATAAAGTCTAAATTGGGAGGCAATGGCCCAGTCTGTATTTTCGTGCTGACTTACTATTTTATGAGCCATTTCATATAGTAAATCCTTAACAATCAGCTGTGTAGGGTTTTTACTTACATGGATTAGAATATAAAATTCAGGAGTACATCCCGTGTCTACACTTGTCAGTGGAAGGATCAGAAATTTTGAGGTACTCTGTATTTGTTGGTGTAGATTAGGTTTTAAGGAGTCTTGTTAGTTTGTTGTGGATTTCCTGGCACTGTTCTGCTGTGCCGCAGGGATGAGGCAGTCGGAGGATGCATTTTTCTTTCCTTAGAGCTCTCCTCTCAGCTATAATTTATTCTCATCATCCTCTGCAGTTTGGCTCTCTACCCACTCTGGAGGGAAGTGTTGGCAGGGCAGTAATCCCTCTCCTGCCCCGTATCTCTGGCAGATGGAAATCCCACAAAGAGAAGGGGAGAAATTTTAGGTTTCCCTGCTCAAGTGACTTCCAGGGTGATTTAAGATCCCGTAAATGGCCTTTGGATTGACGGAGCAGGTCGAGCTGCAAGAGGAAGGTCACTCCAAGTATTCCTTGTGGGATACTTTTCTTTCTCTGGTCCTGTGGGAGTGAGTGGGTGGAACTGGAAAAACCCCATAAAAAGTCACTGCATGAGCTCTGCAGATTAAATAACACAGTTATTGGCAGCATCACACTGAGTTTAAATTACCCACAGCTCCTGGGGCTGGGGACTGTGCAGGTGACAGCTTCTGCTCGGATCCCTGGCAGCAGGTTTGCTACTTCTTCTTTCCTGTCTTCCTCATCTCTCCAAAAAGAGCCATTTTGTTGTAAAATCTGGGGGTTTACAGCTGAAGCCTGCTCCGGGGAGGTGCAGAGAGGGATCACTGATGAGGGAGGGAAAGGGGAGCAGAGCCTGAGCGGGCTCTGAGCAGGAGGGGAATGTGGAACAACCAGAGGAAGGTTTTCCACCACTCCTAAAGCCTGAGTGTGACACGAGGCTGCTTTTTGAGAGGCTGCTGCCTGATCTCCTGCAGAGCAGAAATCCTTTCTGCAGGCTCCATCTGCTATGGCCCAGGGGTGGAGCTGGGCTCTCCTGGCTGGGAGTGGGGCTGTGCTGATACATCAATATCCTGAGAGGGGAGATGCCAGGGGAGCAGCAGTGCCTGGTTCTGCCTTCTGAGCACCCTGCAGCCAAGGCAGGAGCTCCAGATCCTGGGGAGCTGTAGCACTGCACAGCAAATCTTCCCATGTATACCCTCCTGCACTACCCAACGTGTCCAGCCTGAATTAGCCTCCTCAAATGAGTCATTTAAATTCAGCCTTAAATATGTGGTGTTTCTCTCTGGGCTTTTTTTATTTTCCTTTTCTCAGTCAGTCTTCAAATTTCCTCACATACCTCACCAGTGACCTGATACCCAGGGATGCTCCGTGGCTGCCACTGGAAAAATAGTTCACAAATCAATGTGCACAAGAGCACTGATGTGCTTTTTGAGATCAGCCCTGCTGAATCTGCCAGATACTGAGGACCAGCTGCAGTGACTATAATCTACAGTCCAAATAAAAGTACCCACGCTCAAATACTGAATATTTAGGCCTCTTGTTGTCAGCGTTTGGGGACTAGAAATCATTTCTCTGACTGATCCTTTCTCCCTGCTGATGGATCTTTATCATTCAAGAGTGAGCTTGAGATCCTTGGAGATGTTAGCAATGTTTTTTTTCTGCTGCCACTCTTTGCTCTGTGCTTTTGTAGTCACTACTCTGGTTTTCCCTGTGGAATGCACAACATCATAATATCAATTTAAACGATGTGCTTCACTGATCTTTAAAAGAGTTCATAGCTCTTTGATTTCCAGGAACCCTTGACTTTTCCAAGAAGGTTACATTGAGGCTAAATTTATCTTAGCTTATTAGTATAATCAGTTATTTACAAATCTGACAGCTCTTTTAGACGTTATTTCTGATAATATGCCTCAGCTGATTTCATGTTTAGTAAATCCCATGCTTGCAGACACGAAAAGTCATCCCGAGGGTGATGTGAGTACAATTTGTATCCACGTACTGGAAGCTATTTTGTAAATTCAGCTGCCTCTCTCCAGATGTAGTGCGTGCACTGTTTAGGTTAAAAGATGTTCATCTCTGAGTGCAAGATCTGGGCTTTGTTCAACTCGGACTTGGTCTTCCAGTAGCTAATTTCTGCTTGAATTAAGATAATTTGGATCAAGGTGCTACTCAGTATTTATATTTTTAAATCTTCATGTCTTCATATATATTCATAAATACATTAATATATCTTTGAGTATGAATATATTAATATATTCATAAATCTTCAAGTAGGACCTTCTCCAACCAGAGTCCCCTGGGAGGAGCAGGTGGGAATAGAGACACAAAAGCTTTCCTTTGCTGGGCATTGCTTTGAATCCAGCAGCAGTCAGTAGTGATTGAAAAGCATTAAATAAAGTTAAGCAGCTGTTTTATGTGGGTACCTAGGGAGAATTTAACAAGCTCTGTGCTTGTTTCTGAGTTTCCAGGAAACACCTGCACCACCATCCTCTTGCTGACAGTTTCAGGCAAGTCCAGAGCTGGACCGGAGCTGATCCTGCTCACACTGGCTGGGGAAGCTTGGCCAGAGAGCAGCAAAAGGAAAAATGACCCAACACGTGTGTAAGTGGCTCCCAGAGTCATGTCAATCTGCTGCCTAATCCCACCAGTAAATTCACCTAAATAATAGCAGGGGTTTAGTGGATTTCACTTTTGTTCCTCACCTGGGTATGACTATTAAGTCATGAAAGTTTTAAAGGCTCGTAAATTAGCTGAAGTGACAAATGAGTACAGCAGGGTGCCCTGGATGAGCTGCTGGTGTTTGAAGCTGCTGAAGGAGCTTTGCAGTCAGGGCTGAGCCAGACCTCATGTTCATCCCTGGACTAGTTACACAAACTTAGAGAAGAGACGGGAGAGAGGCTCTGACTTCTGAAACTGACTCTTGAATTGCCAAAAAAATAAGGGCTGTGACAGTTTTACAGGCTGCTGTGAGTAGGAATCTAAAAGGCTTTTTTATTGTCAGATTCAAATGAAACCCTCGCTCATATGAGCAACATTAGGTTCCTCCAATGCTGAATCCATCCTCTTCCCTAGAAAAGGCCACTCCCTGGTAAAAATGAACTGAAGAGTTCACTGGATGAGCTGATGCTTGAGAGCAGACTGCTCTCTCCTCTACAATGTGTACCTCAGTATTTCTTTCCAATATGCCTCAAAAATTTTGCTTTTTGTGTGGTTGCAAGTTGTGATTTCTCCTGGAATAATCCAGGATGACTGTGGTCGAAAGTAATTTTAGGAAAGCCTCTGGAAGTTGTTGCAAATAAAATCAAATGTGCTCAGTGGCTTCTTATGCAGGCAATGTTCCTCCCAGCCCAGGGTTTCTACAGAAAAACAGAATTTGCAGAAAAGTTTTTCTATGGAAAAACAGAATTTGCAGAAAATACTTATGCATGAAACCTCACCTGTGTGGTGCTTTAAGAACAGGAGGCAAAAGAAAAAGGATCTTGAAAATAGAAAAAGAAAACTCACAGTGAGTTTCATTAGAGATCTCGATTACCAAACAGCACAGGATTCATTTTCTTGTCTATTTTCACCCTCCTCTGGGGATGAATGATGATTAAAGGACAGGATAATAAGCAGGGGGAGGGCGGGATGAGAACTTGGTGAGAAGCAGTTAAAATTTATAAAAAAAGAAAGAGAAGGGGAAAGGAAAACAACTGTTTGAATTAACTAGTCAAGGTTAGCTTAGCACTGGATCTGCTTTAAGTGACATTATGAAAAATTATAGGTGGCTCAAAAGCAACTTCACAAGTGCTGGACCCCACAGAATTTATGTTGACAACTTAGAGTATTTGTTCTTCTAGGAGGTTTTTAAACCTCCCTGTGATGTCTTTAATATTTATTTTCTGCTGTTTTGGGGGATAAGATTCCTATGCAAAGGTTGCAAATCAGCATGCTCATCTTTCCCTGCCTGTTGCAGCTAAGGTAAGCAAGAAAAGACCCTTTTGTAAGGAAGAAGGATTTGAGGAACAACCGCTCTGGTTTTGGTGCTCACTACCGAAGGAGGTGGGGGTTTCCGAGAGGTTCTGGAGGGAGCTGCGGGTCTGCTCGGACTTTCCCTGCCCCGGGGGGTGCCCGTTCGGGGACAAGCCCTGGCCCGAGCCCGCGCGGTTCGCTCGGGATGCGGGAAGCTGTCCGGAGCTCTCCCCGCAGGACAGCGATGCCAGACGGCAGTGCCAGCCGCGGGGCCGGGCTGCGAGCGGCTGGGAACGCTGTCCCCCGTCCGTGCCCACCCCGGCGGGGCCGCGGCCGCCCAGGAGAGGGAGCCCGGCGGCCGCGGCTGCGCCGGGAGCCGGGGGCTGCGCCAGGCGGGGGGCGGCGCGCACCGAGCGCTGCCCCGGCCGAGCCCCAGCCGCGGCCCCTGCCCCGCCGTGCCGGAGCGGCTCCCGAGCGTGCCCCGGCTCTGGCCGCTGCCCCGGCTGGCGGTGCCTCGCCCCGCGGCCCCTCCCGAGCATCGCCCGTGGCGGGGCGCGGGGCCGCTACTCACTGTCCGCAGCGGTGCGCCCAGCGCGGCTCGGGCAAAGTGATCCCGTCCGCGCTAAACTCCAGCGGAGCCGCTCCCGGAGCACCGCTCTGCCTCTCGCCCCGGCTCTCCGGGACGCTATTCCCTAGGAAGGCAGGAGAAGCTGCCCAGAAGAAGCGGCGCCCGACCGAAGATGTTAGAGGAGGCGAAGGGGGGTGGCTTTTTGCCCGCTGCGCGCCTCCATGCCTGTCATTCCCTTGTGTTAATCCTTTAGGAAGGAGTCGCCAGGCAGACAGAGCGTTCCTGGAGGGGCGATGCCGCCGAGCCCTGCCCCGGGCAGAAGGAAGCCTGGAGATGCGCGGCCCGGGGCGGGCTGCGGGAGAGTGTGAGGAGCTGCCTCCGCCTGCGCCTTTCCGAGAGGGAGAAAGCATGGTTAGAGCTGGACCCGATCCCTGGAGCGCAGCCCCGCTGAGCAGGAGGTGGGATTATTCCGGAGTAGTTATGGAGAGCTATAACCTGGCAGCGGAGTGTTAAAGCGACTCGTCCCTGCTGGAAGAGGAACCATTGCGGACATCGCCGGCGCCGTGGCCGAGGGAAGGTCACTCGGGTCCTTCTCCTCTCGCCTGTTTCTTCATCCGGCAAACGACAGAAGACAAAACTGGTAATCGGCTCTTGCCAGTGTTGGGAATACCGTGCCTTTTGCCTGGGATGATTTGCCCTGATGTGCCGCCTCAACGGGATGTACAAAGTGCGACTGGGACTGATCCGGCCAACAAAGTTTGCAGAGTGATCAGCAGGGGCCGTGGGATGGAGGGAGCTGGGCACACACCAGCAGGGTCCGTCAGGCACGGTCCGACAGCACAGACCTGCTGCTCCCTTGAAAACTAACTCCTGATGGTCCAACTCGTATTTCTCCCCTGCCAATTCACACTTTCAGGGAAAAAAAGCCACATACACGATGCAATGCAGTGTTCCTGTGTTGGTTTTGTATATAAGATTTGCTATGCAATTCCAAAACTAAAACAGGAGGAGAGACGGCCCTGCATCCCAGAGCAAGCAGAGAATCAGAGGTGAAAGGTAGGAGCCAGCATTTCTTGTTTAAGTCAAACTAAATAACCTGAACTACTTCTTACTGAAAACCTTTTAAACACACCTACTGTATGTTTACTTACTTTGTCTTGGAAATGTAAACCAGTTTGAAACAAAGTGAAGATTTGCTTTCTGATACTGTCAAGAAACAGAGAACTGGTGCATTTTGTAACAGGAAATGTACCAAGGAGGAAGGATGGAGTGTTTAATCAGTGAGACATTTAGAGAAGTAGAGAAAAGGCACCTTGTCTAATACGCTTCAGTAAGTATGAAGGGCTGGTGCAGTGGACACTGGAAACACTCGATCAATAGTCTATTTAAGTGGGAATAGATGCAAGCATGGAAAAGTGATTGCTTTGCTGTGTGTGGGGTGTGTTTGCAGAGGACAGCAGCAGAACATTTACAGGTGAGCTGTGTGAGTTAGGCTATTCCATGCCGGGGTGGTGCAGTGAGTTTCTGAAGGGATTGCTAAAAACCCCTGTTTGTGGGGTGGACTGTGTTTGTGCATTTTCATTTCCTGCTCGTAGAGCTTTCAGGATGTTGTTCAGGATGATTCAAAGAGGGTGAGGTCTGTCTGGGAGCGAAGGGACTGTAGGAAAGGACCTTTGGTCCATTTAGTGATGAGTAATTAATGGACGTCTGATGTCTCTGATCTCTGCAAGGAAAGGAGTTGATGTCGTCATGAAAATCATGATATGATTTTCCCTCAGGAGAAACTATGGCTTGGAACGACACCACTATGGACGGGGAAGGGTTGCTGGTGGAAAGGGACTCCTCTTCCTTTCGGATCCTCACGGGCTGCTTCCTCTCACTCCTGATCCTCTCCACGCTGCTGGGAAACACGCTGGTCTGCGCAGCTGTCATTAGGTTTCGCCACCTCAGGTCCAAGGTGACCAACTTCTTTGTCATCTCCTTGGCCGTGTCAGATCTCTTAGTGGCAGTTTTGGTCATGCCTTGGAAAGCTGTGGCCGAGATCGCCGGTTTCTGGCCTTTTGGTTCATTTTGCAACATCTGGGTGGCCTTTGATATTATGTGCTCAACAGCCTCCATCTTAAACCTCTGTGTCATTAGCGTGGACAGATACTGGGCCATCTCCAGCCCGTTTAGGTACGAGAGGAAAATGACCCCCAAGGCAGCCTTCATCATGATCAGCGTGGCGTGGACTTTGTCCGTGTTGATCTCCTTCATCCCAGTGCAGCTGAACTGGCACAAGGCTACGACCACGAGCTTTTTGGACTTCAATGCCAGCTTACAGGGCGTAAGCATGGACAACTGTGATTCTAGCCTAAACAGGATGTATGCCATCTCCTCTTCTCTCATTAGCTTCTACATCCCCGTGGCCATCATGATAGTCACCTACACCAGGATATACCGGATTGCTCAGAAGCAAATCCGGCGCATCTCGGCTCTGGAGAGAGCAGCAGTGCATGCCAAGAACTGCCACAACCCGGGCGGCAACAGGAGCAGTATGGACTGCCAGCAGCCAGAGAGCAACTTCAAAATGTCCTTCAAGAGGGAAACAAAGGTGTTAAAGACTCTCTCGGTGATCATGGGGGTGTTTGTGTGCTGCTGGTTGCCATTTTTTGTGTTGAACTGCATGATTCCCTTCTGCGAGCCCACCCAGCCGTCCAAGGGAGCAGAGGCTTTCTGCATTAATTCCACCACCTTTGACGTTTTTGTATGGTTTGGATGGGCAAATTCTTCCCTCAACCCCATCATTTATGCCTTCAACGCTGATTTCCGCAAGGCATTCTCCACCCTGCTGGGCTGCTACAGGCTCTGCCCGATGTCTGGCAATGCCATTGAGACTGTCAGCATTAACAACAATGGGGCAGTGGTTTTTTCCAGCCAGCATGAGCCCAAAGGGTCCAGCCCCAAAGAGTCTAATCTGGTTTATCTGATTCCACACGCAATTATCTGCCCGGAAGAAGAACCTCTTAAAAAGGAAGAAGAGGGTGAACTGTCAAAGACCTTGGAGAAAATGTCTCCAGCACTGTCGGGTATCTTGGATTATGAAGCTGATGTTTCATTGGAAAAGATCAATCCCATTACACAGAATGGGCAGCATAAAACCTGAACAGTAAGGTTTACTCAGCAAGACCTAATGGTGTATATTGTAATAATCTTTTTGGGAAATAAAAAAAAGATAGACAAGATTTTTTTGGTAAGAAACTAAGCTCTAAGGGAGAAAAATGCACGTTTACACCAAGCCCAGAATTAATTTTCCTGGCATTCAGAGCAAATTTAACATGTCAAATAATAAACAGAAAAAGATACTGGAAATTGGTTATCAAAAGGGATGTTAAACTGTACTCTTCATACTGAGGAAAATCTACAAATTTAGATACAGTGCAGTTACAAAGAAAATGTTTCTTCTTCTCTGTACAGAGAAACCAATTTCTAGCTAAAAGTGAGGCAAAAGATAAATGTTGAGTATTTAAAGATTAATGTTTACTAGAAGTTAAAAGATTGCTGTGTCTTGTGATAGTGGGTGTTAACAGGTCCTAATTAAAGACTGAAGGATTGTAAAGGTAGGTAGATGCCTTCTTAAAATTATTTCTGACAAATAATTGAGCCTTATAACGAGAATGGTTATTTTTAAAGCTTTGGGAAGTAATATGTTGATACTGGTTTTATTTATTTATTGTTTTAAATTGATATTTTTCATATGTTATAACAGATCTAGCTTTATTTATGTTATTTAAGATGTCTAAATAATGGGATATTTTTGGAGTGTCATAACTGCATTTTTACCAGTCAACCAGTCAGCACTTTATTACAAGCTCTGATAGCCTGGAGAGCTGGTGAGGGGAGCGGAGGAATGTTAAGAAGCTCAGCAAGAAATGAAGGAATCAACAAAGCTGTTGCTGTGTGGAGTCTGTTTGCTTGTGGGCTTTTTTTATTTTTAAGTGGGATTTCTTTCAAAAGATAGGACCAGAGTTGACTGAGTTGCGAATTCTCTTCCCTGATAGAATTAAAAGAAATTGCTGCTATTTATTTTTCAAAAGTTTCATGTTCCAGAGACTTTGCTAGAATGTCGAGTTTGTGGATCTGTAAATACCTTAAATATGACTACAACCTTAAGAAGACTCCACTTTGGGAAGGAAAGCTTCTTAGATGACAATTCTTAGTATGTAGTGTTTGTATTTATGTAAGATAAACAGCTTTCTCAGACTTTTCTTATTTCAAGTCTTGGATATCTTTTCTGAACAAACACACTGAGTTATAATGGTAGGAAGGATGCCAAAACCTCGTTATCAGCGGTGTTCCTGCAGGACCACCCGGACCCTGCTGTCTGTCTGCTCCTCTATCACAGTCAGAATTCAATCCTGAGGTACCTGGTGCTTTACTCTGGGAGCTGGGAGGACATTACACTTTAGTAATTGCCATGTCAATAGTCCAATCAATAAGGAATAGTGCCTCATTACCATTTTGGATTAAAACATTTCTAAATACGGATGGAACTGCAGCCCCCATCTCAAAATCCTCCTGTGAACTCCAAAAACGTTGCCAATGTTTAATTAAAAAAATCCTGCTACTTTTCCACTGTCCTTCCCTGCTGCTTTCCCTCTGTAATGCCAAAAGCAATCAGTGAGCATTAGCAACAGGAACATTGGGTGTTAATATTCAGCAGCATTCAAAGAAATCTATTTCTTTTCTGAATGGGAGGAAATACCCTTTGGAGCAACTTTTTCGTAACATATATTAAAAAAAAAGTGTTGTCAGGAAAAGAGAACTGAGAGCAAAAAAAAAATTTAAAGTCTAACAAACTATATACATCCTGCATCAGGTCTGTGTATTTATGTATTGTGAATGTTTTCATAATTTTATTGCCTGTATGCTGCTTTCATACATATAATAAAATTATTTTGTGAACAGAAGGTCAAATAAAACAATCTACATTGCATTTATTAAATACATGCTGTTTTTTGGCAGTTGTATTGATCATGTTAAAGGAAAGGATTGTTCCTTTTTTTTCCCAGTTGCCCTTATTTGGGATCACACCCATGAGGCAGATGGGAATTTCTCTTAGAAGCAGAGAAAAACCTCCCTGCTAGAGATCACTGAGCCCTTGCCGTAAACTAGGATTTGAAAACACTAAAAGCAGTTTGGAAACAGCCACTGTCTGCTTTAAATGTGTAAAACTCGACCTACTGGTGACTTTTATTTCAAAGATTGCTTTTTGCCTTGGTGTAACAGCACAGTGAATTTGGTTTATAGCATGTTTTTATTGTTGTTTTTCCCTTTTTTTCCCCCCAAAATGTGGAGTACTCTCAAAGCCTGATACAGCCCCACTGCTGGTGTCTGATTTTTGGAGCAAAATGAATCATTTCAGCAATGTGGCGATGGTGGGTGCAGCTGAGGATCCCTCTGTTCCTGGCAGCTCTCTGCTTTTGCCTCTGTCAGCACATTCATTTTGAGATGAAGAAGCAAATCTACATGGTCAGTTCTGCCTCGAGCAACACCAGCATGGCCAGTCCAGTGTCTGGGGCTGGTGCAGGAGCTGTGGGAATGTCCAGGTCCCCTCCCTGGGTGCTCCTGGGGGTCAGTGGAGCAGCAGCTCGGAGGCAGACAGGGCTTTGTGGCTGCCTCCGGCCCGTCTTGGCTCCTTTGGGAAAATTTCCTTGCATGGTGATAATGCCTGATTTTTTTTGGGGTGCCTTTGAGGAATTACTTTGTTTCTTTAAAGCTACACAGGCCAAAGAGCAAGTTCTGTGATTTCTTACTTTCAAAACTCCCAGCAGCCTGATATAAAAGCAAAATACAAAATATGATTTAAGGAGATCGTGTAAAGCAAGGTGCTGTTTTTGCATGAGTTCACAGGGGATGATTTGTACTCTGTAATAAATGGTTGCTCTGCTTGACCAGGAGCTGTCACAGAACCTCCCTCCTTGCAGAAGGATCTGAGTTTCAGGATGCTCTGTGAAGTTTGGGGAAGTTCTGCTGCTGTTGCTACTGGGAGTGTGAGAGGCCAGGGAAACACTTGCATTACTTTATTTGATTGTTTATCTCTCATTCGATTTAAACTAATTTTTGCTTCTGGCTCCTTTTCCTTCCATACATTTTAGAATAACATGAATTGGCCTTGATCCTCATTTACCAAAATACTCTTTGTTTTCCAGCCTTCCCAACAAGTTTCTCTGCCTGTCCTCTCTGCTTTTCCTTAAGGCCAGTGCCTTTCTGTCACCTTGTTTGGCTTTATTTGCCCCAACAATCCTTTGTCTGGAAGAAAGTCCAATTAAAATCCTTCCCCCCAGCCCAGCCAAGAGCCCCCTCCCCACAGCCTGCTCCCAGAAATGCCTCTCTTACCTGCTGCAGAGCCTGGCCACCAGTGTCAGGGGTGACTAGAAGGGACAACAGCAGGCACCTGCCACCTGCTGCTCTATTTATGTGCCGAATTAATTGCTCAGGAGCTGCGTTACCTGCCCTGCGCCTGCTCCCCGGCTGCTCAGAACCAGCGGGCTGGAGCTGCTGGTCACACCAATGTCAGGGTGCACCCCGGGGGCTGGAGCAGAGCCAGGCCCTCCCTGGGCTCTGAGCAGCTGATAGCAGCAAAGCGATGGGGTTTGGCTGGAGTAGCCTGGGAGTAGCCTGGGAGTAGCCTGTGAGTAACCTGTGAGTAGCCTGGGAGTAGCTCTGGCCGTTCCGCCCTGGCAGATGGCTGCTGCTCTGGAGGACGAGCAGCAGGAACTCATTTCTGAGAGCATCTCGCCTGAGACAACTTTGGCCAATTTGGTGGAACACTTCCCCAGGAAGGCTTTTTCTCACCGTGTGTTGCAATGAGTGGCTGGGCAGAGGCAGAGCCACGGAGGAGCAGTGAAGTGCCAGGACACCGGAATGTCACTGCTCCCACCAGGACAGTCCCCACGTCTACCCCGTGGGCACCAGGCACTTTCCTCCCTGCCCTACTCACACTTTTCTCCCTGCCTTGCTCACACTTTTCTCTCTGCCCTGCTCATGCTTTACTCCCTGCCCTGCTCATGGTTTTTTCCCTGCTTTGCTCATGATTTACTCTCTGCCTGGCTCCCCTCTTTCCTCTGCAGAGTGAACCTCGCTCTGTCCCTTTCCCATGACAGGACATGAATGAAAGGTTACCTGCAGATAACCCAAGGAACCTTTCATTCTGGCATTGCTTCCTCGTGACTGAAGGTATTTTTCTGTTTGTGGATGGAAGAGGTTAATAATTCACCTGATGGCCTTGATGAAGGAGCTGTTTGCAGGGAATGAGCCGCAATCACCAGATTAAATCTGAATACATTTCTGCCTTCCCTCGTCAAGCATTTTATGCTGATTGGAGTTTTTAACTTAACAAAGCGTACGAAAGATAGAGAATGAACAAGAAAATGCCTTTGCTGAGGTACAGATTTAATGACACAGTTACTAGGAGCCAGTCCTGGATTTTTTTTCAAATCAATAGCTTTCAGAAGCAACTAAATCTGATTGAAATCTCAAAAACCTGCTATGATTAGTATCTTGAGAGGCAGATTATTCCAGTAATTATTTTGTTTTCTAGTGTAATGATAGCAGAGTATGTTCCTAGTGATGAACGTGTGGCCTTTGTGGCCACACAATCAACGTGACTTAAAAAAGAAACACTGTGGTATTTATTTCATAGCTTTTAAAAGATGGAAACACAGATCCAAGCTGTTCCTGCACTGGTCTGTCACAGTAGATGTGGTCTGTGACCCAAATGTTGGGCTCCAGTCTTGGATCAGGTGATGATCCCATCTTTGAGGGAGAGTCTGATGCTCTGCCACACCCCAGAGCTCAGAGCTGGGGTTGCACTGCACCTTGAAAGTCTGGAGAGCTGGTGAGGGGAGCGGAGGAATGTTAAGAAGCTCAGCAAGAAATGAAGGAATCAACAAAGCTGATGCTGTGTGGAGTTGGTTTGCTTGTGGGACTTTTTTTTTTTTTAAGTGGGATTTCTTTCAAAAGATAGGATCAGAGTTGACTGAGTTGAGAATTCTCTTCCCTGATAGAATTAAAAGAAATTGCTGCCCTTTATTTTTCAAAAGTTTGATGTTACAGAGACTTCGCTAGAATGTCAAGTTTGTGGATCTGTAAATACCTAAAATATGACCACAACCTTAAGAAGACTCCACTTTGGGAAGGAAAGCTTCTTAGATGACAATTCTTAGTGTGTAGTGTTTTGTATTTATGTAAGATAAACAGCTTTCTCAGACTTTTCTTATTTCAAGTCTTGGATATCTTTTCTGAACAAACAAACACACTGGGGTTGCACTCCAGCCTTTCCCGAGGGATCTGCCGAGCCCTGTGCTGGCCCTGCCCAGCATCTTTCTGCAGATGGAATTTGGAGGCTGAACGTGTAAATTGAGTGTACAATGGTTGTTTAAGAGCTGTTTTCATGTTGGTTGTTGTTACAGTCACAGGATGAAACAGCAATGTTCTGCCATGCTTGGTTTTATTTGATTTCTAGGAAAAAACTCTGGGCAATGATAGAGGAGAAAGCTGCTGGCCCTGCTGAGCTGGTGGCCATTGCTTTTCTATTCCAATTGCCTTTCCCTTTTGTTTATCTCCCTTTTCCAAGAGGGATGTTCCTGTTGGTTCTTTGGTGAAGGAGTTTCCTCAGTGCCCAGGTGAAGGATGGCAGGACATGTATATTCAACAAGAAGAAACCCAAACCAAACCAAAAAATCAAAGTGTTGTTTGTGTCTCTAATTTTTTACATTTTCAAAATTATTTCTTTTATTTTTGGACTTTACAGTTTACTTAACTTTACAGTTTGCAGTATGAGATTTTTAAAACTCAGATCTTTGGTTTGAATAGACTGACAAGGAAGTTAAACATTAAAAAGAAAATTAAACAGGTTAATATGACTTGCATTAAACAATTGGATTGGTAAAAATCTTTTCCTCCTCCCATCCCTTGATTTTCAGATAACAAAATTCCTATTAATTTCACATTTTCCTAAGACAAGGGAATTTTTTTGAGATCTTGAAAGAAGAGAATGAGGGAAATATTTGCTTCCCAGCTTCTCCTGCCACTGATGCAAGGCGAGGAATCAAACATTTCACTGACCTATGCCACCATTGCAAAGTTTCTCTTAATTTCAGAGGGAATTATGGATTCAGACACGAAGGCATTTCCCTCTGTTTTCATTTCATTTCTGTGTTAATAACGGAGTTCTCAATGGTGCCAAGTTCTTAATGATTTGGATGCCGCTCTGTGTCAGTACCAATAATCTATTTTCATGTGCAGTTCATACACAACATCCATCATCCTCAATGAAAGGATTGATGAAGCTTGTGGAAGGGACAAATGCTGAAGTTAAATAAGAATTTTTTGTTACAGAAGCAGGAGATGAACCAGGCCTTTATCACCTGCATTAAAAGGACAAACCCGTCAGGACTGATGGATTTTCCATGCCAGCAGTTTGTGCCAGACAGAGGAAACGTTAAAAAAAATTGGGAAAACACACTTTCAAATTGCATCGCGGAAGTGTTTTAAATAATGATAAAAAAAGATTTAATGATACCCTTATGTAGTTTTTCACTTTCTTGTTTACTCAGCTTTTGTGGATATTTGTGTAATGATTTCAGAGTTGTACAAACCATCCAGTTGCTTTTCTGTGCTTGTATCAGACTTTGATAAGGATTTTTGTTTTCAGCTGAACAGACTCTGCTTCAGCAGCTCCTGCAACCTCCTGGCACCTCCTGCAACCCTGGATCCCACCAGGTCTGTTGGGATGTGGGACATCAGTGGAAGGAGCCCCTGGAAGTGGCTGCTTTTGAACAGTGGGAAGTTATTTTTGAGCAAAAAAAGGGCATTTTCTATTGGTATCTATTTTGTAGGTCCAAAACTTACTCAATGTTCATATTTTTGCTGATTTATTTGCAAACAGTTTGAGTTCATTTTCTCAAAAGCAAGATCTACAGCTTAAAGGACAGCAGTATTTCTGAACTGAGAAAGATTTTAACATGATAATAGTTAAAATGTCAGAAAAAAAATTAATTAAGTGTCATTACAATCCTTATAAAGTAGAACATTTTTAGTGCATTTTGTTCACGTATGACATTCTTCAAAAAAGAGAACAATTGCTGATGAGAACAGTTTAATGCAGAAACTTCCAGCCATATTGCTTACATGGCTTGAGAGGATAAAATACAGTGATAGGGAGCTCTGGGATAACGTGTGGCACGAGTAAAAGCCTTTCTAGCAAATATTGTAGGCAGTCACATTTAGGCATTTAGTAATTTCATTTGTGCTGTTTAGTTCCCCTCGCTGTAAAATATTGATTATATTTTTAAAAAATGATGAAATGAGTATGTGAAGGTAACTTTCATTATCATAACTGTAATTAATCGACCTTTTGCTGGGAGTCTCAGTGGAATTTTACCCTTTTAAGTGGCATTTTTGTACCCAGGCTACAGCAGAGGCATTCCTGCCCTCTGTGACTGTCTTGCTGCTTTTCAGCAGGAGCAAATTCCTTCTTCCCCCTTCCCTGTCTTTAATGCATGTTCACTCCTTCAGCCTCTTTATCCTTTACTTATTAGGATGAAGTAAATTGTAGGAATGTGCTGAACAGGTTTTGTGTGACGGCACCAGGAGCTGTGTGAGCCCAGCCAGCCCCGCTGGGAGCAGTGTCACTCTCTGAGCTGTGTCCCACCCTTGGGACATCCCTGGCACTCACAGCCATGCAGGGATGAAGGATCCCATCACCTTGGGATCACCCCACTCACATCCCGAGGTGAACCCTGCACGTTTTGGGATGGGACAGGGAGAGCCCCCTCGGTGAATTGACTGAGGCATTCTCAAAAAAAGCCTAAAAGTCAGGAAGTTCATACCCCTTGGCCAGTGACTGAACTTAACCCCTGGAATCCTGCTCTCCAGTGCTTCCACCTGCTCTTCCCAGCTCAAAAACCACTTGCAGAAATTGATTTTATTCTGTAGTATTTACCCAGCTCTGCCCTCAATTTTGACATGTGATTGAAGTAAAGACCCAACTGTACAATGAAAGTAAAGAGAATGTAAAGTTATCAATCCTGGCATGCAGGAAAAGACCCCATCAGAGGAGGGCTGGATTCCCACCCCACGGACAGGGATGTAAGGCAGGAAAAGCACAATTTCGTGCTGAGTGAGAGTGAGGAGCCCAAGCAGGATCTCAGCCATGGCAGAGCCCATCCATTCCCACTCCAACAACACCATCGTGAATGAAACACTTTGCACACCACAGGCTGCAATCGATGGAGCGCTCAATATTTCCTTCACTTCCCTTTTCAGAATGACTGGTGATTCCTCTCCACGTCCATTTGCTGCCCAGGCTCCAAGTTAAGTGTAGGAAAGAGTCACCAGTAAAAGCCTCTGGGGTTTATAGTTCAGCTGGGGGGGAAGTGTTGGTTGTTTGAGGAGAAAATACACTTTTCCTTAAAATGGAAGGGCTTCACTGCTAGTTTAGTTTATTATTTAATTTTTTATTTTATTCGATTTTATAAAGTGATATTATTTTACTGCTTTCCCTTGCTCACAACTGACACAAAATCATTCCTAAATGTTAATTTCATATGCGCCTTATGTAATATTTTTAAACCACAAACAGCTGTAGATAATAAAGGCCAGCTCACTTGTTAAGGTGAGCAAAAACAATGCTCCAGAAAAAACCCAGGGAAACCTGGAGTCACTGAGCTGAAGAGAGAGGTAACATTAGGAAGGAGAAGCTGTTTCTGCCCTCTGAAGTGAGGATTTCCCTTGCCTGGCCTGGATGTCTTGTTTTATTACAAAGGACTCCCTTAATTTGCATTGTTTTGTAATGTTGCTTCTTTTTTTAGCAGCGAGTCGATGTTTAGTTGTATCCGTAACTCAAGGGCACTAAACAGACTGTAATTGTTTCAACAGCTGAATTAATCAAAATGCTCCTCGTATTTTAGTTCCTTAAGGACAAGAATGAATGCCAGGCAATGCTGCAGAGAAGTTTTTCAGTGTTTAAATTCCCTTTTGGGCACGTGTGGGTCACAGCCTGTGCCGATGTGTGGGCACAGCTCAGGGTGTTGCTGCTATAGACACTCCGTGGAAAAACAATATAGGAGAATATACAAATTAATAGGCTTCATGGTCACCACAGAGAGATCAGGGGATAGTCACAGCGCTAGGACTTCGACAGTGTGATTTCTGAGAGTGTTGTTCCAGCCAGCATCCTGCGAGGAGCTCGGCCTCTCGGGGAGGATGCAGGCTCAGGGTGAGATGCCTTTTCATGCTTTAATTCCAGCGTGTTCCAATCCATCACATCTGTCTCAGTGGGAAGCTGAGATGGGAGGAACATCCACGAGGAGCTTTAAGTGTTGCTTTCAGAGAGTCATTATCATTTGTCAGTCTTGAGGAGCTGCTGCTATCACTCAGGGTCTGCGTTTGTGGGGTTGGGACTCCCTGCGTTCAGTTTGGTCTGAGGGTCATCCTAATGCTCCCCACCTCATCTTCATTACAGCTCTCACATTGTGCCTCTTGCTTTTTACAAGGGGGAACAGTTCTAAACTAAAAGAGAGACGTTTTAGATTAGATATTGAGAAAAAAATTTTGCTCAGAGGGTGGCGAGCCCTGGCACAGGTGCCCAGAGAAGCTGTGGCTGCCCCTGGATCCCTGGCAGTGTCCAAGGCCAGGCTGGACATTGGGGCTTGGAGCAGCCTGGGACTGTGGAAGGTGTCCCTGCCCTTGCAGGGGATGAAATGAGGTAATTTTTAAGGTCCCTTCCAATCTAAACTGTTCTGTGAATCTGTGATAGGTTGCCATCCCAAACAGCTTCTGTTTCCTCTGTTCCTTTCTGAAATCAGCCTCTCCCGTTAAAAAAAGTCAAAAAGAATTGCCTCTAGCAATCCTTGAACCCACAGTTTGTGGGGACAGGGCCAGCTAGTCCTGAATGCTCCCTTTGGAGGAGATGGAGACATTCCCACCCACGGCTGATGGGTGAGAGCTGAAGTGTGTGTGCCTGTGGTCCCTCCTGTCCCTCCTCCTCCAGGGACAGCTCCCATCCCTGGCCATAAACCACTGCTCGGAGCTGCTGAGGGATTAACGAGGCTGCCCGAGTGCATCCCGAGTGGGCAGAGATATTTAAAGAAACGTGGTGATTTCGGGAGACAAATGTTCCCAGTCCCATCCCACAGACTCTACATTTCCTCGCTCAGCGCTGAGCCCTGATGGAGAGGGCACCCACAGCCCCTGCCCCCAATTCTGCCCAAACCCCCTCCCTGTTAGCTCCCTGGCTGCAGCTCAGAAATTTCAGTGGAAGCCTTGATTTTATTCATTCTGCAGCCAAAATTAGGCCAGCAGTGCTGCCAAGAGGCACACTTTTTTGGTTTGATACGTGGAGGATGCATTTTTAATGCTCTAAGTGCTGTTCTCTGCCGTTGGACTCCCATGTGATGCAGAGCTGCAGTCAGAGCCCTGCAGTAAAACAACATTTGCTTCCAAGCAGAATGATGGAGAAAAACACAACGAATAATATTTTTTCATTAAAACTGAAAAATATTACTTTTAACTGGCCAGCTTCTGACCTTTCTCAGGTCTCAGCTGCCAGGAAGTAATTCTGCCTTGTGAGGTTAAAACTGGAGTAAGAACAATTTTCTAATCAAAACAAATGTTTACCACTGCAGGAAAATTTGTGTGTCTAGACATGGGCACCAACCTTTCAGTTAATATTGAGAAACATTATTTTATTTTCTTTCATTGTGGTCATGCTGTGAACTACTCCCTAATTGTAGAAAAGCCTTGTGATTAAATGTGCAGGCTTCAGAAATCTTAATTCTGAACTGGGCAGAGGAGTTTCAATACTGAAAACCACCCTCCAAAAAATCCCAAACTTCCTCCCCACCAATGCAGAACTTGCTGTGAGGTGGAAACAAATATATTTCATTCTGGGCCATGTGTGATTCCTTTCAGCAATACCTATGAAGGTGAGAGATTTTCTGATTGATTTTGTGGTCACACCTAGAAAGGTGAACCATGAGCCAAAAAATTAATGAGTCCCCTGAAACAGAGTCGCATAAAATTAGGATGTTTGCTGGAGGACAATGAATTAAGCAAAATGTAAGCAGTAAAATTGTTCCCTTGATTGTGCTTTTTGTTCTCCTCAGCCAGGAGCAGGAGGAGGGAGCTGGCTGTGGCTGTGACACAGCACACGGACATTCAAATGTGCAATTCCCAAACTCCTGTCTCGTGGCGAGGGCTGGGAGCGGCTCTGCCATGTGGGATCGACGTGGAGAGCATCTGGTTAACTTGATTGTGTCATTTGGAGCTGGATTAGAAACGAGCTCAGGCAATCCCTGCTCTGCCCGGGAGCACTTTCTAATCAGCGAGTTCAGGGCAAGAGACGGTGCCAGATGAGCAGCTACTTAATTCCTGGTGCATCCTGGAGCATGCAGAGGGCAGGGTGCGTGATTACAAAGGTCTGCACAACTGGTCTCTTTCTGAATTAATGCAGAAGATGTTTCAGGAGAGAAATGCTGAGGAATGAAGCCTCTTGAGCTCTGAGGAATCTCAGATTTTTCGCAGTCTGAGTTTATTGTGTTTCCCATGTGAGGGCATGGTTACATGTCTGTGTTCATTTGGGACAGGAGCCTCTCTCTCAGCGAAATTGTACATTTGAAATTCTCCCATCAAGCAAAATGCAATTGGCTTCGTCCCCTGTTTCCTGCTTAGCAGAAGAAACATTTCCTCCTGTGGGGATGCATTAGCAGGGAAGAGGCTGCACATACAGGGAAGAAACACTGGAGTCACTTGGGGACAAATGTTGATCTATTACAGCTGAATAAATCCACAGGAATATAATTTACTCCCTGGGATTTGCGTTAGATTTATCCTGACATATATGAGATCTCAGAGTCCTCCTGCTGATTAGCACAAAGTGATGCGGGTGAGACCCAGACCACCTTCAGTCTGTCTAATCTTTCCATCAGAAGACCCTTTTTTTTTCACTCACTTAGCTCTTTGCTGAGCCTCAGCCTTTGGAGAGAGATTTTTCTATGCTGGATCTGTGCCTCAGGCAAACCTACAAACTTTTAAAGTGTCAGTCACAGCAGTGAAGTCAATGCAGCGTAAGAGAGCAGGAGAAAAGGGAAATTGTGTTTCCCACATGAAAATTCGGGGCTGCTGTGAGGGGAAGCTCGAGGGTTGCTGTGTTTGGAGCGAGAGCAGACAATTCTGCAGGTGGCTGGGTCTAGAGGTGCCTTCTGTTGGATTTTGCTGTTCCATCAGGGAAAAATACACCTGAACTTCAGCATTTTCAGTGCCTCTGAAACTATCTCACCTCTTGTGTGCTTGGAGATGTGTGGGCACCTCACAAAAAAACCTCACCACTCCACCAGATGTGCTCCTTCTGCTTCCACCTGGATCCCAGCTCACCTCCACTGAGCTTTTAAGCCTCACTAAGATGTCTCCAATTTTAAGGATTTACTATAAAACTTAAAAAAAAAAAAAAAAAAAGAGAGGTTTCATTTTGTGTTTTTTAAATCTTTGATAAAAGGATACAGCAGAATGTGAGAAAGTGAAGATATTGTTAATCCCTTGCTTCCATGGATGTGTTAAATGAAAATTGTGTGCCCGAGGTGATTCCAGCACTGCCATCCAGGAAAGGACAATCAGCAGAAGTCTTCCCTATTAAAGCTGGCACAGCTTGAGAGGATTTAAGCAATAGAAAGAAAAAGGAAAATGAGCAGCTGGAAGTTCAGCTCACATTGAGGCAAAAGATGGGAAAGAGACATGAGGGATTTGGTGAATTTGCAAAAAAAAGGAGTCGTGTCCCACTCATAACGTGCTGCTGACAGCACAGAGCGGTGCTGGGGAGGTGCTGCTCCCACTTGTGATGCCCAGACCTGACTCCAGAAGGTTTCCTTGGGCAGAATCGTGGGGGAAAACAATCCCAAAAGGCTGTCAGCCTGCACTGCTGGAATTCACACCAATTTTGCCTCAGACTAACAACATTCCCGAGTCGTGTTCCCAGCCCACCACGAGGAGAGTTTCTGCTGTCTGGCTTTAGGTCTCACACAGGCAGGAACTGAAGCAGGAATTTGCAGCAGGAATTGCTGGCAGCAGCTTTGCAGGATTGCATGGTCGTGCAGAATGCTGTACATTTTAAATTATCTGTGATATTAAGACACGAAATCTGCCCTGTTTGTTGTGAGGATCTCTGAAGAGGAATTTTGATGATGAGTACTGTACAAAGTGGTCTGAAATAGAAACAAGCTGCATTCTGGCTCTGTGTTCCAATTAGACGTGGCCTTTTTGAGGGACTAAAATGAGTGTAGAGAGAGGGAAGAATTGTTTAAGTTATTTTTTATGCCTATAGGCATCATAGTTATTTCTTTTTTCTCAACTGACTGAAAAAACCCACTTACATGACCCTGTTTTCCTAATGATCCTGTCAACTTTCCAAACCCAAGCTTAAGGAAAGTAATTAAATTGCTGATATTTGTCCGAGCCCGAAAAAGCAGAATCCCTTACAGTTCTTGTGTCACAGGAATTGAGAAGCAGCAAAAACATGGCAGCTCCATAATTTGGTTTTGCTGACACGCTCAGGCAATGAGCGAGACATCTTGCAGGATATGTACAGGATCAAAGAAAGATTTTTATTACCAAAACTGAATGACAAATCCAGAGCTCCTTTACACGATTCATTTCCCTTTCAAGTATCCAGGGCTTTTGATGGAGCTGACGGAAGGGAGAAAGACAGGATGTGCTTAGACTGAGAAGCTGAGTTTGTCTGAAAGAATCTAAAAACGGTTTAATTTTCATTTTCTGGAAAATCTCAGAAGGAACAGGCACGTCAGTTCACAGAATCACAAATCACAGAATAAGCTGAGTTGGAAGGGCCCCACAAGGATCGAGTCCAACTCAGCCCTGCACAGGACAACCCAACGAATTCCACCATGTGCCTGAGAACATTGAGTTCTTTTGTCTCTAGATCCTGAAAATATTTATTCTGTCTTACTTGTGTATTTTGCTTTCTTCCTGACCAATTTCCCCAGTGTTTGAAGCTTTCTAGAGGGAAGAGAGAAAGCCTGAAAGATCTACTCCACTGTAGATCTACTCCACGTGTGCAGGATGACCTCATGTAATAGTCTGACCACTCTGGACGTGATTTTCTTCTTTAGGCTAATGCTGGTTTGCTTATTTCACCCTAAAGCTCATGGAAAGCTTGGACAAGGAGTGAAAACCCATCCAGGCTGAGGGAAAAGCTGCAGTCTCAAAGGGAGAGGAAGGAGAAGTGAGAGGACTCTGTGAGGGCATTTCCCATCAGCTGGGGGGGATTTCTGAGTCCCACGGTGTCCTGTGGGCACGGCTGGGGCAGCTGTGGAATATCCTCCTTCTGAGTGATTTGGGTGAAGCACCAACCCTTGGACCTGTCCCTGGTCCCTCCAGCAGCAGGGACAGCCCTGGGGGTGTTCGTCCCTCGCTGTCCTGCCTGTGCTGGGAGCTTTACGCACCTCGGGCAGAGCCATCAGGCTCCAGATGGTTGGGC
The DNA here is from genome assembly GCA_036785705.1 of Acanthornis magna. Classification (NCBI taxonomy): domain Eukaryota; kingdom Metazoa; phylum Chordata; class Aves; order Passeriformes; family Acanthizidae; genus Acanthornis; species Acanthornis magna. The sequence goes on from JAWUZG010000092.1 coordinate 9,031,783, forward strand.
TGGTACCTTCCAGAAGAGTCAAATCACAATTAAAAAAAGCCACATGAGTGATTTTGAGAGCAATAAGGTAATGTTGCCATAGCACGAGGGACGTGGGATCAGAAAAGCAATCACTTTTGGAAAAGTCATTCAACCATTTAACCTTCTTAGCATCTGAGAAATCCCCTGTAATGGACTCGTGGTTATTTACTACCCCCCATCTGTGAGGCAGACACTAATATTGTAATTGTTTTATTCCTCTTCATTCTGCTGGCAGTTAACCACTGTTTTCTGTGTTAGATAATAATAAAGCTGATGTGAGTTTTACTGTGCTCTGATACATTGCTCTCTAAATGAGAGGAGATAACTTCAGCTGAATGTCAGGCTCCAGTGAAGGAAGAAATGAACATGAAAAGCAAATAGCCCCTTGAAAGAATAGTTCCAAAAGCAGAATTTATAAGTGCACAATGCCTGCCCATTTTTCACCAGCGTTTTGTACAGCCACGGTGAATTAGATATAAATTGTCACAGCTCCATTGGCTTTAATAGCACGGCACTTAAAACTGGCACCTTGTGCTGAAATGCTGTGGAATGAACAGTATTTAAATATGGCTGTGAATATTAAGAAATTGCAAAGCTGAGCCTTTTTTTGCTGAGGTCTTGAGCTTGCTGCTGCATCTCCTGTCACTCTTCGATTATTTTTCTGAAAGAGGGAAGATCTGCTGCGAGCTTGCTCCATTGCCCTCTGTGCAGATAGCATTGCCTTCCCTTCCATATTGTATTTTTAAATCAATTTACTGTCTTTTAACAGCATTGCTACAGCTTGTGGGTGGGAATGAGGAGAAAGTCCCAGCTTGGACCTTGAACAAAACCTTGGTTTTGTTACATCTGTGCTGTGGCTCCATTTCTCTTCTGCTGCTGTCCTGCTCCTGCCCTGGCCCAGGGAATGCTCAGGAAGGGTTGCTCTCAGTTAATGCAGAAAGGGTGCATGGGCAGCACTGTGTTCAGAATTTCAACCTGTATTTTCACTTTTCTTGCTCCAATTTTGTATGCCCTAGCACCCTGAACTAGCCTAACAAGATGTGTCTGCACCTCTAAATTTAGCTTGAACTGTCTTTCACCTTACTCTGTTTTATCCATTATTCAGATAGCAATAGAATTTTCAGGGGCTTTAAAACAAATGAAGAAAAACAAATTCTCTGATTGAAATCAACTGCTCGTTGTCTGTTTACCTCCTCAAGAAATGGCTGTTTTCAGGTTTGAAATATAAATCATAACATGTAGACTAAGGTAAGCATCTAAAGAAAAAGGAAAGCAGCTTGTGGTTGTGCACAAGCAATAAATCAAATTTCAAACTGAGCATCCTATTTCCTGTGAATGTGCTTCTGCACTCCACTCACGCTGGGATCTGTCCTGGGGGCTGAGTGGAGGGCTGAGTGTTCAAATAACCACAGAAGGGAATATTTCACCATGGGACAGCCCAGGATCTCTGTTCCGAGATGGATTTAAGGAACTCAGGTAGAGCCACAGGCTTGATTTGTCTCCAGAATACTTATCCAATGGATGGCTGCCTTCAGACAGGACCAAGAGCTTGAAAAGCCAACTGGGATGTCTGCTGGAAGATATACTCAACAAAACCAGGAATTCGTCTCTGGAACAATTTGGCGTTTGCAGTGAAGTCCAATTTGTCCTGGAAATCAGAGCAAAAGACAGGAAAGGAAGCTGGAGAGGGACTCATTGGGAACTGTAGTGATAGGACAAGGAGTGATGAGTTCAAACTGAAAGAGGGAAAATTTAGGTTAGATAAAATAAAAAATTGTTCCCTGTGAGGGTGCAGAGGCCCTGGCACAGGTGCCCAGAGAAGCTGTGGCTGCCCCTGGATCCCTGGCAGTGTCCAAGGGCAGGTTGGACAGGGCTTGGAGCAACCTGGGATAGTGGAAGCTGTCCCTGCCCATGGCAGGGGGTTGGAAGGAGATGAGCTTTAAGGTCCTTTAAAACCAAAACCATTCAGGGATTCTGATAATAGAAGTTTCCTATTGTGTGTGTAGACACACGATGGGGCTCAGACTGTTTGCTGAAAATTCCTGAAATAGCAACACACAGTGAAGGAATTCAGCAGGAAGAGAGAAGCGGATCAAGATAAAAAAGTTACTAAATTTTCCAAAAAAGGGTCACGGACAGTGAATCTTTACAGTCTTGTGGAGAGAAATTAGAAAAGGGCCTGAACCCAAAGAGGTCCGAGGCGGTGATGTGTGAGTCACAGGCTCAGGCACAAGCCCCAGAGGCAGAAAGTGAGCTCAGAGCTTCAGCCATCCTCTCCAGGCAGGAGTGAGTCAGGCGAGGAGACATTTGATGATGCTCCTTCCAGAGAGGAACTGGAAAATTTGCAGTGGGAGAAGAGCAGCAGAGCAGAGTGTGAGCTGTGCAGAGCCAGGGGGAGCTCAGCCTGGGGCTGCTCACCAAGGGAGATGCAGAGGGAGGGCTGAGGGCACAGTTCTGCCTGCTCCAGCCTCGCCGTGCTCCCATTAGGAGTGCTGGGATAAAATCCCCATCTGGATAGAACTCGTGTTGCTCTGGCCCTACAACATTTATCCCATTGTGTAAATAGAAAAAGAGCATCCTTGTGTCGTATTACTTGATCCGTGCACAGCTCTGGATCTTTTGGTGTTGATTTAGAGCTGATTTACTTTGTGGCTCTTTCGAATTTGGCACTGGAAATGCCCAGTGGGAGACCAGAGAGGGGCAGGGGAGCGCTAGCTCTGGAGATGTGCCTGGGGCAGCACCTCAGCGATGGGCAAGGGCTGCTGCTCTGCCCCTGGCACCTGCCTGGTGCTGCAGGAGGAGGCTGGGGCTGCATTGGTGTGCAGGAGCTGTCGTGCCCATCCTTTAGGAAAGCCTGGGATAGAGGAGGCTGCTTTGGGAAAATGCAGGTTTGGAGATCAGCGCACTGAGCTCTCGCTCAACACCTCTCTGAAGAGGTGAAAAGGAGAGCGACAGCCTAAAGGAGTCACACGTGGCTGTCCAGGAAGGTTCACAAGTGTCCCTGCAGTTTGAAGGGGACAAAGTCATGAAGTCTCTCCCTGGCAGTGTCAGGCCCCTGAACTATGGGGCTGGGTAGGGAGAGCTCTGCAAAGATTTTAAATGAAACAAACACCTCTGTCCCAGCCCCTGTTGGATCCCAGGGCTCTGTGCTTTCTGGTCCACAGCATGGGGAGGTCCAGCCTCACCTTTGAAGGCAGAAATTTGCCCTTCCCTTTCTCCAGAGGCCTTCGGTCTGAGCAGAACCGGAGCTGTGTCTATGTGAAACCTCTGAGATGAGTTGTTAACACATAAAGCAAACCCTTCAAACCAAACCACTTTAAAAACTTCCCCCATGTCAAAGGCCTTTTAAAGTAAAGGTTTTCTTCCCTTTTCCTTCTTTTTTTTTTTTCCTTTCCCTCTTTTTAAGTGCCTGAAACATGCTACATTGCATAACTCCTGCTATTGTTTCAAATATTAAAAGCCACTAGGCAAAGTGAAGCTGCTGAGTTGGGACTGGGAAGAGAATTAGATTCTGATTTAGGTGATCCCTGGGCTGGGAGGTTGATGTCCCACCCCAGGCTACCAGCAGCAAGAGATGCTCTTTCTTGGGCTCTGAACCTCAACCCCCTGGTGCTGTAGGAGCTGAGGCACTTTCTGCTCATCCCACATCTGCTCCTTCCTCCCGTTGGATAAGGACACATCAAACACAGCTGGATGGGCTAAGGGTGGTCTCAGAAATCAGTGGTTGTCCTCTTACACAAACAAAACAACCACAAAAAGCATAATTTCCTATGTATGCTAACTGTACCTCTCTGGAATTTTTAGTGAGATTCCAGGCTCTGAGTCTGGATGAGGATCTCCTCCCACAGAAAATTTAAAGATAAAGGATTTGATTATAGAAGCACGAATTCTTATTTAGTGTGAATATTCTCCTGAAATAGAAGAGAGAATTACAAAACCTTTTGTCTTACAAAATGAAGCTCTTTTCCCAAAAGAAGAAAGGCTTAGGACTGTTTTTTTTTAAAGTATGTCATGGAAAGCATGTGGAATGCATGCAGGGAAATGTAAAATATGTGAAATACGAGCCTTTTTGAATGCCCTGAAAATAGAGAGCAGGGCTGCTTTTGTGAGATTTTCGGTTGGAAGATGATATTTTCCAAGCAATGCTTTCACAGGACTTTTTCTAACCTGTTTGTGTGTCAACATGGCTTTTTGCCCAGAGCACAAATTCAAAGCTACATCAAGCAAAAGTAAAACCTCCAGAAGTTTACTATGTATTTAAAAATAAAGGAAAAGCTAAAACTGAAAAGTAAAAGAAGGAAAATCTTGTCATTTCGGAGTAGCATAAGATTAAGGTAGGTTTTATCAGGTTAGATAATACCTAGGTTATTCATACATCAGATATAAAAAGTGGGCTATTTTAGAGGTAACCTGAAGGCTTGTTAGTGACAGTTTCTTTCAGTCCTTTCTGAGCATCAGCATCTCCCCAGCTCAGCTCCTTTGCTTCTGTTGCCCAAATCTATTAAGCTTTATCAGCCAGACCTTTGCTTTTGTACCCCAGAGCTCTGCTGTGCTCACACAGCTTCTCCCCCATCCCCTCCCTGCGAGGGAGATTTCAACCATCTGCATTTCCCTTTCCCACGAGGGAGCTCTCCTGCTGTGCTGACAGGGGCAGTTTGCCGTGCCATTTTCCCAGGAAATTCCCATTGTGGGGTGGAGGCATCACGGGGAACCATCTCCTCTCCAGGGCTCCAGGAGAGGCTGCTGAGCTCCACAACCTCTCTGGTAGCTCTGCATCTCCGACCTCTGCCATGCGCAGGCTTCTCCCATTAAATTAATGCCCAGGATTTGCTTTAATCGTGTTGAAAAGCCCAGGGAGCAGTCGGAGCGCTGCCTCTGACTGCTCGGCTCAGCATCCAGCCCCAGCCCCAGCCCTCCTCGGGTTATATTCCAAGGCTGATTAAAGTATTTGTTGAGGAGGACTCAGCTCAGACAAAGAGCAGGGCTTTTAGTGGCATAGATCATTAAAATCTGGACGAGGGGCAGCCCTGTCAGGGCTGATTCATTTCTAAAAAACCCAGTGGTTCCTGAATATATTGAGTGCAATTTTGTCCTCTTTAACTGAGCAACCAGTATCAAAATATGTTTTTTTTTTTTTCCTCAGAACATCGTGAGGACAAATTGCATCATAATGTACTTCTATTTTATTGTACTTTTCAGCACACTTTTCTAAGAAACTGTCTAAAAAATCATCCTTTTATCCACCAGCTCCCTGCAGCCCCTCCTGGGCAGAAATAACAGTCTTTTTACAATGTACATCATTCACTGCAAACCAGCTCGGGGCGAGAAGGGAGAAAATATGCTCTATCTATTACCTTTGAAGGAGAATTTTAGGCAGAAGGCAGTTAATTGCTCATACAAATATTCAACAGAATGGGAGAAATTCTTCGTAGCAATTGTTGGATCTTTTTTATCTTCTCAAATTTAATTACTGGATTTTTTTACTCAGCAATGAGAGCCAGATCTTTGCTTTTCTGTTTTGCTCACATAAAGAAGCCTAACACCGCCTGCCACTAAGATAAAGTACGTGGCTGTCACTAATTTAAGTGACAGCAACAGCACAGAGGTTACCCTTCCTAAACTGCAGCTCCACGAATGCTCTTTAGAGGTCTAGGATCCGTGACAGATCCAGCAGGATCCTGCTTGAGCTGTGGGATACAAAGGAATCAGAGCCTGCTGAAGGCAGCGTGGATGTGTGAGGTTGTAATCAAATATTCAGAGCTGCCAATAATGAGTGATGGCAGTGATGGCAGTGATGTTGCTGAAGTGACAGTGTAGAGATGTACAAATTAAAGCTAAGCTGCATCCTAACAACTTTCACGAAGATGCTTTGATGCCTATTTTATTTTTTCCACTAAATAAATGACATGCACTCTGCTGCCTGCACTTCCCCAGCTCTCTCCCTCTTGAAGGATGTCATTTCTCAGAGAGTTCTCCTGAGCAAGTCGACACACAACTGAAGCCTGAATTTAATATGTCAACAGACTTGTTGGGATGGTTGGTTTGCAGTAAATAACAGCTCTGCAGGAGAGGAGTCACCAAGCAGAAGGAGGCCATCCCATGAGGAATCCATGGGGAGGGTTTGGATGTGCTCCCAGCAGCACCCCTGGGATTGAGCCATGGGATTGCCTTTGCTGCCCATGGCTCTGCTGTGCCCAATCCATTGGGCCACGCTCTCAAGGCATCCTGACTGCCCGGAACTGCCCAGATATTTGGGAATTGCTGTCCTGTTATTAACCTGCCATGCCTGGCCATTCTCTGCCTTTATATTTCCACTTGATGCACCTCTGATTTACACCACTGTGTCTCCTCTCTGAAGTCTGCTAATGATTTCCTTGCCCAGAAAGAGCCTTGCTCTACATCCCTCACCTGACATGAGCTGGCAGAGGAGACCCCACACTCACCTTCAGCTCCCCAGAAGATGTGTTTGCACAGACACTGAGTGCACCCATTTCTTTGCAGAAATAGTGTGCCCCTCCTGAATAAAGCAGCAAACTTTTCTCACCTTTAATTAGTGCTTCTAGAGAAAGGTGGGATCGTTGCTGTAAGTGGTGGTGTTAATAACCAGCCTGCCCTGTGCAGAGTGATGCTGTCAGATTTCAATATTGCAACACAGATTGATTTTGCACATTTTATTTTTAAGGCAAAGTGCAGCCAAAAATGTTTCGAGAATGAAATGTTTCTGCTGCAGAGGAGCCAGCTGGCTGGGGCAAGGCAGCTCCTGGGAGCCACCCTGGTGTGAGGGCTCGTGCTGAGGTGCAGGACAGGAGAATCAGGAGTTCCAGCCATGGCCATGAGGATGCCAACAGGCTCTGACCTCATGGTTTGATTTGTCCCATCACTTTTCTGGGCTTTGGGCTGTGGCAGACCCCGGCTGTGGCCACTGGACTTGTTCAACTCTTGCCAAAGCACTGGGAGGCTGCATCTCCTCTAGCCCTGCTGTCACCCTTGGTGCTGCTTCCCTGTCCCCTGCAGAACAACCTGCTCTGTCCCCTCCTTGGCTCTGCCATCCCCACTGTCTGCAGTCAGTGCAGCAATGACCCCTCAAACCCTGGGGCAACGAGGGAACAACAACAACAACAGCAGCAATCATTGTTTTCCAAATGCATGGCTCCTCTAAGAGCAACTCCGTCCTCTGCACATATGGCTGGAAGAGATGGGCACAGAAATTTATGAGAAAGCACAGGTTAGAAATGTGTTGGTCCTGAAACATGTTAGTCAGTTCATAGCCAGGGAAAAGGAAATCTACACCCCTTGTCTTGGTGACAGTGTTCTTGGCAAGGAAAAGTGCATCAAAACTGCTGTTTTTAAAATCTGCCCCTGCGAAAAAGAGATGCAGAGCAAGCACACGGATACAAAACTGGGAAAATGTGATTTTTTTGGGCTTTGGGAAAGTTAACACCTTGTCCAAAGCATTTGGATGTCCCCATTTCATCCAGAGTGTGTTGCATGGCTGGGTGATCTGGCAGCAGAGAAATGTAAGCACTGCCTGAGGTGGCAGAAGGTGCTTACAGAGGGTCTGTGAGCAATAATTCGGGACAGGCTCAGGGGCTGGAGGCTCTTCCCCTAAAACTGCTTAATTGTGGTTGAAGAAGTTAACAAGGCAGGAGAAATGAGGCCTTGCTCTGTGATTTTCTATGCTTTGCACCTTTGGGAGATATAAAAATAACCTGTGCTTTGCCAGCGGGCAAGGGAGAGGGAAGATGCTTCAAGATGAGATTAGAATACAAAGGGCAAGTGAGGAAACAGAGCTGTGAAAAGTCGGGGGAGCAAAGAGGGCATTGGTGTGGTGAGTTTTGGTTGGAGATGGGGAATGGAAATCTCATGGAGAATTGTTCCAGGTAAAAATGCTGTCTTCTTCTTCACCAGCATTACTGAGTGAGTCTCTGGCTGTTTTGAAGAAACCAAAATAGATTTCTTCTCCTGTATCTTTTCCTCTGACATGCCAGCCTAGGGTTTAGAAGATTTTCATGGAAGGCTTTGCTCTGGGGGAGGCTGGAAGGCTGATGGCAGACCCTCCTCCTCCTCCTCCTCCTCCTCACACCCCAGCCTTCCTCCCCCCACCCCATCCCTGGTGCCAGCTCCTCTCCCTCCCCAGGGCTTGTCAGCTCCCTTCCCTCCCCACGGGCAGAGTGTGAGATTGAGAAGAGCCTTCCAGGCAAGCAGCCCAGGAAATGTCACAGAAGAACACCAACATTTTTTCCAGCAGAACTGAACATTTCAGGCAATGTTGCAAGGAATAAAAAAAAAAAAAAAAAAGCACCTCGAACCCAACAAACCATGAGAATGGTTTGCTCAAAGGAGAGAATTCTTGGCCCAGTGGAGGCTGGTGGGTGGAATAGTGTGAGGGGTGGGAGGCCAGGTGGGATATTGATGATGGGATGAGCAGAGGCAATGGGGATGAGCTGAGGTGTTCCACCAGGATGGTCAGGAGAGAAGAGAAATCCAGGGGTGCTACTGCTGAGGGGAGGTGGGATGGATGACTATGGATGAGTTAGGGAATTAATACCCTGGAAAGGGAGGGGGAAAAACCTTTATTTCCAAAGGGCAGCTCAGGAGGATGCTCAGGGGAGATCGTGGATGACCTCAGGAGGTGCTGTGGTCTCACACTTGGGGTGCTCGGGGGCAGCTCATCTCCTCCTGGGGTGGCACAGGGGTGACAGAGGTGCAGGTGGGGGCTGCCAGCAAACCCCAGCACTTCCATCAGGTCTGGAAGAGGCTGCACAATGCTCGTGCCTGGGCTTGACGACTCCAGGTCCCTTTTAAAGCCACGTGCCTGTACCTGCTCATCTTTCCCTTTTTTTTCACCAGTGCCTATCTGTCTGTTCCCTCAAGCAATGGAAATTTTTATCTTGAGTGAAACTTGATAATGGCAAAAAAAAAAAAAAAGAAAATAGTGTAAGAAAAATGCTACACCATCACTGTCAGAAATATTTTGCTTTTTTCCCTAAGGCCACCACAAATCCACTTTTTACATTTGCTTTTGAAACATCTGCATTCAGAAACTGCTTCAGCTCAGCTCTGTCATTTGGGCTATTATGTGCAAATCATTGCTTAAAATGTTAACATAAACTAACTTTTTTTTTTTTTTTTAATCATAGTTAGAACTTTTTTCCCTGGAACTTATATGTGGATTCTCTATTTTGGGAAGAAGTGAGCATGATGGGAAGGCACAAAGCCTGATCAGTGAGCAGGGGGTCAGAACCTTCTCCGTGTGTTGTGCTGCCTGATCAAAGGGGTGCTGGAAGGTGGGAAGCTGCTGGAAGTGGGGAATAATTTCACAGAACATTCACTTAAGGCACAGTCATTGAGAACAAGAATTTTGACAAGACGTTAAAAGAGTTTTGAGGCTTACAGGAATATCAAGAGCATTCAGTTTTCATTATTGATTATAACTAGAAGTTTGGAAAAGCTGCTCAACTTTGTGCCCTTCACTGCTCATGACCCAGTGGTTTTCAAACACTGGGTCATAAACTGACATTAAATCCATGTGGATTCTGTCTGGAAGCCCTTTCTGTTCAGTTTTTAGATAATTTGAAAATTACTTTTCAAGCAATAAATAAACACAATTAAGATATGATTTGGCCACTTGCACTCAGAGGTGATGGTCCTCATGTCCTGTCACTGCACTTCCTGTGTTCTAACTGATCCTGGCAAATAACTGAGCTTTGGAAACTGCAAGCTTCTGGAAAAACTTGAAATTTTGGATGGGGAAAGATTCTGAGAATCCCAGTCTGCTTTTGGTTTCATCAGAGCTAAAGCAGAAGGTGCTGGAGAAGCAGAATTGACCCAGTTTTGGCTTGGAGGGTGGATCCTTCTGTATCCCTCCCAACAAGTCCTCAAGTGTTTGAAACCTCACCTCTCATTAAAGTAGCAGCAAACACACACTGAAAATTTGGGTGCCATCAATACACTAATTTTTATAGCTCAAACTTGATTATCACTTGTTACAAACAAGCTCCCGACTTTATCTACCTAATGTAAGTGAAAATGAAACCATCTGTTGAATGGCTTCCCACTACGGAATGACAGATGCATAAAACATGTGCCATAAATGGTTCTGGTGGCTTTGAACCTCCTGTGGGAGGCCAGATTGTTTTCAATCTTCTCCCACAGTGATTGATTACCCTGTGGGTATTGCTCGAGTGCCGTGTTCCTGTTCCACTTTTTGTCAAACACGAGACGAAATTGTAGAGCTGCTGGGAAATCTTGAAATTTTGAACCGGGAAAAATTCTGAGGATCCCAGGCTGCTTTTAGTGACATTAAAAATAAAGCAGGAGGTGCTGGAGGAGCAGCACTGCCCCAGCCTTGGTTTGGAGGGTGGATCCTTGGAAGGAGGTGATTCTCCTCCTCTGCTCTGCTCTCCTAAGACCTCCCCTGGAATTCTGAGCACAGTTCTGGTGCCCCCGGCACGAGAAGGATGGGAAATGTTGGAGCAAGGCCAGGGAAGTCCCTGGGGTTGAGAAGAGGACTGGAGCCCCTCCTCTGTGGGGACAGGCTGGGAAAGTTGGGGCTGTTCAGCCTGGAGAAGAGAAGGGTGTGGGAAGACCTCACAGCCCCGTCCAGTGTCTGAAGGGGCTGCAAGGAAGCAGGAGGAGGACAATTCATCAGGAACTGGAGGGACAGGACAAGGGGGAATGGGTTCACACTGAAAAAGGAGAAATTTAGGTTGGATATACAGAAGAAATTGTTCCCTGTGAGGGTGGTGAGGCTTTGGCCCAGAGAAGCTGTGGCTGCCCCATCCCTGGAAGTTTCCAAGGCATGGTTGGATGTGCATCAGGATAACCCAGGTTTTGTTCAGCCACAGTTCTGAGAAACCCCCACAAAGATACAGACAGGATGATCTTAAAGTATATATAAAAATTATTGTTATTTATTTACTTTTATCTAGACCTGTACTTTGATTTCATCTCCTTCTCTTCTGATTTTGCCCTGGAATTGCTCCAGTTGACACCTGCCATATTTTGGAAGAGTTTTTCTTTCCACTGCTTCAACTGAAATGCCCATCAGATAAATCACCTTTGGAGGTGTAAGTACAAACCACAGCATTTCAGGATTATTTTAGTAGCTTTGCTTGCCCTTTCCCTTCATTGACAACATATGGTGAAGAGGATCGAGAACAAACAGCCTCTGGTTTATCTCAGTGGAATTTTAGCTCTCTCGTTATCTTGCACAATCAACCCTTGAAGAAATTTAGTTTGATGACATTTTGTGTTGGGGTAGACAAGTATTTCTCAAGAGCTCTGTAACAGAATTCTTGGAACATACATCAGTTCTCCAATCCTCTCATCCTTTCTTCTGCCCCTTTTTTCCTCAGTGAAAATACTATTTACTGCAAATAATTTCTTTTTGCTATCTGCAGACATGCAGAAATTCCGATAATATTTCTCTTAAAGAAAATCTTAGGGATTTTTAAATATGTGAATACATGTAAGTGAGTTCTTTGAAGATAATTTTTGGTCTGCTGAGGCTCATAAAAACCACTGAATATTTATAACAGCCACTACAACAAAAGGAAAGGAGAAAGATATTAAGTGTAGACTAGAGAAACTGCTTAAAAAAGATCTCCATCTCTTTGGTAAATGACTTTGAATGCAGTTGTCAGAGAAGCCTTTGGGAATTAGGTGCTCAAATTCCATTAAACTTCATAAGAACATAATCATCTATCCCCTTGGTCTCCCCAACAGATCCAAGATATGTTCTGAATATTGTTACAGAAAGCAGTGTTTAGAAATTAATGATTTGCATCTCTTTTAAAAATACAGAATAATTGAATTTCCTCCTCACGGGGAAGATCAGTTGTAGTTTTGGTCTGCAATGAAGAGCTTTGTGCAATGTGACGACGCCACCTCCGTTCCCACCTGCCAACTCTGGGAAGAATTGAAGGATTTTTACACAGGACCAGGGGTTTTGAATGGACCTCCAGCCCAGCTGAAAGGCTGAGCAGAGCAGAGGGGCTGCAGTGTGGCCAGGGTCCATCACAGGTCTTGGCTTGGGAAATAGGAGAGGGAAGGACGTGTGGGTGACCAGCTGGGAAAAAACCCAAATTCTGCAAGAAGATGATGCCAGGCAATGGATGTGGTGAAAGCCAAGCATGGGTCTCACTGCCATAATCATTTTGGGATAAATCACAGCCTGGAAAGGCCAAGCCATCACAGCAAGAGGAGAATCTGTCCTTGTTTAGGCATCACATCGGCAGGACCAGGCCTGCAGTTTGCTCCTGATCCTGAACTCACCCAAAGGAGTGACCTGACTTTCTGAATGGAGCTTGTCCCGGTGCCAGCTCATCAGTCTGGCTAAACTCATTCATTAATTACGTTACTAATACGATTTGGATGGAATCAAAACCAGGAGAATTAGGTTTGGATTGAAAAACTGCATCCCATTTGACCCTTTTACAGTGCATTCATGAGTTTGTTTCATTTAGGGATGATTCCTTCCTCTAAGATGTATTTAATTCCTAAATGCAATGTTTTTCATATTAAAAAGCCCTTAGGCTTTTCATTAGAGAAATGTCAGAACCAATTTTTTTTTTTTCAGTTTTGAAATTTCTGTCTCTGGTTTTCTTAGCCAAACCAAGGAAACTGCATCTCAGATTTGTAAGTGCTTTCAGTTGATGTAAAAGAAGAGGTTTTTTTTCTTTGACTTATTTTAGTGTTGAGTGGCAAATCTTGTTCAACGTGGTCTTGATCTGATGGGTTGGGCAATTATCTGTTTGTGTTCCCACATGGAATTTGGTAAAGTTAGGAAAAAAAAATCAAGAAAATGATTGATAGCAAAAAAGGGGCAATTCCAAGCACTGGGGTGCTCACGGAACGTTGACCTCTCCAAGAGGAGGTGGATGATGCTCTGGAGATGCTCTTTGTCAGGGCTGACTAGCTGAGGCAAAATGTTGTGTGTCAGAGTCATTGAAGATGAAACAAAATAAATCCTTCTCTGCTGTTTAGTTGACTTCTGTTTTGCTTGTTCTCATCATTTTGTGACAAATTACATGATGCCAGACATTTCTGTCAAAGCTCAGTATTTTCAGTAGCGCACATAGATCAGTTTTGGCTTCCTGATCATCCTCTGACCTTTGTGGCTGCAGAGAATAAACAAACAAGATCTCCGAAAGTTCAGGATTGCATATCTATATAATATGTATGTATAGATGATAATAATTGTATTAATCTGCTCTTTTGGACTTACACCAGGTGGTATTTGAAATCCTGAGAGTTGTGTCCACTGGTACTTTCAAACCAGGATTTAAATTCTCTCTCTGATCAGCTTTGTACCATATGTTAAAAGAATCCGAATCCTTTCCCATTAAAATGAAGGGAAACTTTGAAAAGCAATTTAGTGGAAGTTTTAAACTTTAGATTAAAATATTTCATATTCCAAAAGTGCATTCTCTAAAAAAATTGTTCCTTGAATTGGAAAGGGAGCAGGAGCTGTCTGCTACTTAACTTTCTGTAGGTCTGTCCCCATGTGTCAGACATTATCCTTCCCACAGGTATAAATTAATTCTTTTTCATCCTTTTCACCCCTGTCACTGAATTCATTATTCATTTTACTGACACATCCACTAAATGAGCTGAGTCCGATTATGATTAGCTTCAAAATATGCTAATCAAAAAGCCTACAGTATAAATACTTAAATTTCAGATTTTAGTAAACCTACCTTATCAAAAAGAAAGAAAAAGAAGCAACAGAGCACGTGTCGAGTGTACTGTTATTATAGGGATGTATGAGAAAGCCTCCACAGAAAAACCTCAATTTTTAATTTTTTTTTTTTTTGTAAGGAGGGTCCTGTTGAGAAATGTTCTTGCAGTGAGTAGGTAGGCAGCCTGTACCTACGCAGGGATGGTGATGAGATGGAGCCTCATCATTCTGACAGGCAGCATCGCTGGCCATCGATCCATCTGATCAGCTGGAACCAGCCCAGCAAAACTGCCACACTGAACTGTCAATGTCTGTAAAATTAGATTTCATTGCATCTGCCTTTGGGTGGCTCTCGCCGTAAGTTCACAGAATTGCAGAATCATTTTGGATGGAAAAACCGTTGAGATCATTGAGTGCGACCACCTTGTCAATGAAACCACAGCGCTGAGTGCCACCTCCAGCCCTTCCCTGGGCACCTCCAGGGATGGGCACTCCAAACCTCCCTGGGCAGCCCTGCCAAGGCCTGACCTCCCTTTCCATGGAGAAATTCCTGTTGATGTCCAACTGAGCCTCCCCTGGCCCAGCCTGAGGCCCTTCCCTCTCCTCCTGTCCCTGTTCCCTGTGAGCACAGCCCGACGCCCCCGGCTGTCCCCTCCTGGCAGGAGCTGTGCAGAGCCACAAGTCCCCCCTGAGCCTCCTCTTCTCCAGGCTGAGCCCTTTCCCAGCCACTCCTCATGGAATTTACAGCTGAACTGGGTCTGGTGCATTCAAGAAGGACCAGAGCCAGTTTAACACCCACGAGCCACTTCGGAGTGCCTGTGGGTCAGAGAGTGGAAGGGCTAAACCTGTCAGGGAGCCAGGGAGAAGCCTCCAGAGATGGGAAAGAGAAACAAGAGCATCCTGAAAAACCTCCCAGAGATGCTTGTCTTGGCCTCCACCTGCTGGTGGTGCTGGCAGGAAATGCTGCTCTCCCAGCCACTTGTGCACAATTTAAAAACTACTGATAGGGGAGAAAAGTCTCTGCTGAAAAGGTGCAGCCTTTGCTGTGGTTGGTTGGTTGGTTTTGCCTCCAGAGCTTCCCACAGCTCAATATTCAAATGTCCATTGATTTAACAGTCCATGACCTACAGATTTTGTTCATAGGGTGTTTTGTCAGCTCGGCTGTTGTTCAATTCTTTACGTTTTTCACATCAACGATAAACATAAATCCCCTTGGTCTGCGTGTGAGAAGAGACTAATTCTGAACCTGAGCTTAATCTCATCCTTTGCCATTCCAAAGAGTTTGGGGTCTTCACTCACTGCTATTTTTGAATAGACAGAAAGGAGGAAGAATACGATGCCAAAACGATTGAATATTTCTCTTAACTCTAAAGGAGAAAATTTCTATAGGAAGAGGAGTCCTGTGTCCCTTGCTGTTGGTGAACAGATGGAAAATGTATCTAGTAGAGGTTTCACTTGCATCAGATAATTTCCTTAGGAACTGCCATTACTGTGCAGATTAATATTCTTTGATGCTGTGCATTTTTTATATGTAACATCAAAGGTTCCTGCATATCTATTTGAAATTGCTGAAAGCATTAAAAGGAGACCAAAATCCTCTCTGATTTTATTTTCCAGAAGTATTTCTACAACCAAGAGCTGTGTTTTAAAAGCCACTCAGCAGCTGGCTCAACCCAGAAACATTTTATGCAGCGTTAACACTGCTTTGTTTCTTCCAATAATATTCTTATTGGTATAAATCTTTTCAGAGCACACAAGAGAGCACAGAACCCCACATCCCTACCAACCTGGAAGAAGAATAGGCACAGTACGAAAATATCAGCAATCAATAATTCCCAAACTGGCTTCCATCAGCGGTATCCAAACTTATCAGACTGCCCGAGGACAATTTCCTGCAGAAAACCCAGTCTGAACCAAGCGATTACGTGAACGAGTGATGATAATGTGCTTTGAAAGTTAAGCCAGGGGTGATTAAATGTCTGTGGGTAATAAACAGAATTAAAAGTATTTAGGAAACAGAGCACAGCTCGGAACACAACCAGAGCATAGCGTATCATTAGTTGTTGTAGGCAAAAAACATTCATTTGTGGGACAAGATAATGGCTGGATGTGAGAATCTGTCTGTTCCATTAAGTTCTGTTTTCTCCACTCTTTAAAGTGCCTCCCCTTAAGCTGAGTGCTGCTATCAGCATTTAACATGCTCCATGATACATTTATGTATTTCATAAATCCAAGCTGCTTCCGTGCCCTCAAAAGACTCTTTGGCAAATGCTTTTTGGAAAGGGATAGCTCAACACGAAGAAAATCTGGCTCTTTGCAAAATGTGCCACATGGATCGTGGTGATATTTGGGAGAAGCCCCTGGGAGTTGGAACTAGAACATATCAGCTCACATTTTGATCCATTCACTTGCATCCTATTTCCAGACAATAAAGGATAATAATTCAAGATTTAAACTTTGATGGCTTCAATTGCTTAGCAACAGATTCACCAAACTCAGATTGTTTCAGCTCTGAAATTGAAAGAACTTTTGGAAGACAAATGACACATTGATCTGCCTGATTTCATTATTCCTTTTGCCTTAATTGCAGGATAGCAAATATCTACAATCCGCTACAAGCAGTCATGGTTGTCTGTAAAAAGTGAAGTGATTTGACCTTTAGTAAACTGTTAGAAGACATTTCTATTTTAAAATACAAAGGTATCAGGAAATAATCTTCAGAGCTCGGTGTAGTTGTGCAGAGCACAAGATTTGAATCAACAGGTCCTTATTGTTGTCAAACAGATTTCCTGATTAGTGCTGAAAAAAATAATGAAAAAATTCTGTTTTGTGCCGCTAGATAGAGTCAGTTGGAGCCTGGGGATTTTTGCTATAAATATTGATACGCCCCCGCAATCACTTTTCTGACTCATCCGCTTTCCCTTTCCTGTTCCCCTCTTTGGCTTCGGTTTTCACGCTAACATTACACTTCTTACTCACCAAGTGTTGCAGTCACTGCTGCCTTCAGCACAACTTTAAAAGCCTCTCTTCCAAGCCCTTGGGGGGAAAGCACAGTCTGACAAATCACCTTTTATTTATCCTGCCTGCTTGGGAAGCCATCCTGCCTCGGAGTGGGGCTTGTACTGAGGCAGCACCTGAGCCGCAAGCCTGGGGAGAACTCCCCTCCCTCCTAATGTGGAGATTTGCTTGGCATTGGGTTTGTTGGGAGATTTCCCCTTCCCTCTGCTCCTCCTGTCCCTCCACAGCCTTGTGCAAGTGCTGTTGGAATGGGAAGATTTCCACATGGCACAGTTTGCCTTTTCTTCCTCTCTGAAATAGGATGCTCTAAAAAGGCCCAAAAGTAAATCCCAAAGAAGCCACCAGAGCTTTCCCACAGGTGTTGGAACAGGATAAAGCACTGTGGAAAACACATTTTTAAACGTGGGTTCAGTGACCCTGCTGGTGACTAAAGGCTGAGCCAGCCGGGGCATGGAAGGGTGAGACCAATTATTTATATTTTATATAAAAGCATGTGTGGATCTCACAGGGTGCTGTGGCTGCTCCCTGGTGACATTTGGAGGTCTGCAGAACCAGTGGCCACTCACTTCTCTTTTCCAATGTTAAATTCACATGCAGATTGCCAAGGTGGTTCAGCAAAAATCACCATTTTGTGGGAGATGTGAATTACCAGTCTTGGCTTCCTGCCTTCCTCTGAGTCTGATTCCAGGTTTGCTGAGGAAACTTCTTTTCACTTCTGTGCTGAAGAACTGGGTTTTCAACCAGGGCGATTGTCACCTTGCATCTAAAAATACTTCACTTTATTAATAACATTTTTGTGGACCTTCTTCAAGGAAACCCCAGAGATTCTGTATCACCTATTTTTTCCTTTCAATTTCAGGTAACTTCACTGCACTAAATAAGCAGCGTTCTCCAATAAATATCTATCGTGTTCCATTTGTAAGTTGTGTTTTTCTGGTAGATTTAATATTTTATCTCTTTCTATATTTTCAATCAACTTCCTTGTAAACTAGTTCAGACTCTATGATTAAAAATTCCTGTAATCAAGGTCCTGCCCTTCAAAAGAAAGTTCCATCTCTTGTGTACAGTTTCCAGTTTCAGCATTTTTACTGCCATTGTCATTAACTCCTTTTCAAGATCCTTCAGATCTCTTGCATAAATAATCTCTAATCTAATGATCCCTGTCTGGTCTTTAACCAATTTATGTCAGTCACTGCCCCAGGCCTTTTCAGTTTATTACCTTGCTTCAATTGCTTTAGTAAACCATTTCTCTCTGCTAGTGAAGTGACTGTTTAATTCCATATTCTATATTAGGACAAAATTGTTCATGATGAGGCCCTGGCACAGAGAAGATGTGGCTGCCCCTGGATCCCTGGCAGTGTCCAAGGCCAGGCTGGACAGGGCTTGGAGCAGCCTGGGGCAGTGGGAGGTGTCCCTGCCCATGGAATGAAATGATCTTTAAGATCCCTTCCAACCCAAACTATTCCATGATTTGATTTGCAAATAAAAAAAAAGGATGGCTTTGTTTTAAATTGAAATGTTATTGTCTGTTCTTGGAATTTAAAAAGAGTTTAAAAATAAAGCAAGAGCCTCTCCAAAATGAGATGTTAAGATATTCAAACATAGCTGACAATTGAATCAACTGCTCTCAGTCTTGGAAGCAGGCAAAGCTTCCTTCCCAAAAATGTGGCTGTGGAGATGGAATCACTGCAGGCTCTGCTGGGTCAGGCTTGAGAAATGTTTCAGGTTTTACCATTTCCCCTTGATCCCTGGCTTCAGGTGAACCTGTGACAAACGTGTTGCTCTGTGCTGAGCACCACTCCTGCCCCACACTAATTGCTGTAATTAATGTTAATTGTCCTTCCTCCTAACATCCAATCGAACCCTACTCTGTCATTCCATCCCGTGTAAAACCTCTCTCCACCTTTCTTTTAGCTCCTTCAGCTACTGCAAGGCCACATTTAGGTCACCCCAAATCTTCTCCAGGCTGAACAATCCCAATTTTCCCAGCCTTTCCCCATGGGAGAGGAGCTCCACGATCCCCTTTGGGCTGTGAGCACCCAAACACACAGAGGGACAGAGCCTGCCCCAGTCTGACCTGTGGCTGCTCATCCCCTCCTCCATGGGCATCTCTGCAGGGAGAGCAGGACACCAAAATCTGCTCCCCAGGCAAGGCAGGGATGAGGCAGCAAAGGGAGGAAGCCAGAGGACATCTGGGCATGTGCCTGCCCTCCTCCTGCCTTTGTTTTCGCTGCTCCTTGGCTATAAATAGAGATGCCAATCTCCAGAGCTGTCAATCCAACATCCTCCACCCTCATGAAGGTAACGTTTGAAAAGTGACACAGATTGAACATGTAAAATGCTCTTTAATTTGCATGTAAATTCCATCTCTGCTCTCCTGAGTCTGGAGGTGTCCAAAATTTGAGAAGCAGAAAATAGAAGACTTTAAAAGAAACACTGAGCTATTTGCCAGCTTCCCTGTATAAAAAGCATTTAAATGTGCAGTGTTCTGAGTCTTTAAATACCGTGAACTGGGCTTTACATTCTCACTTTTTTCATGCTATGCTCATGATTTGGATGTCAATAAGTTGAGCTGTTTGTTGTCTGAGCACTTTTGCTTTCTGTTCTGCAGAGTGAGTGTTATCCTTGTCCCCAGCAGCTCTACCATTTTTTTGTTTGTGTTTCCCAGCTCCCAGTTAATTACTGCTCCTGGCCCTTGGTGCACTGGGTGTGCCACACTGGTTACTGGGAGGGTGGTGAGGCCCTGGCACAGGCTGCCCAGGGAAATTGTGAATTCTCCATACCTGGAAGTGTCCAAGGCCAGGTTGGGTGGAGCTCTGAGCACGCTGGGACAGGGGAAGGTGTCCCTGCCCATGGCAGGGGTTTGGAACAAGATGGTCTTTAAGATCCCTTCCAACCCAAATTGTTCTGTGATTCTCTGCTGCCCAGATGAAGTTTGAGCTGGAAAAATTGCTGAAATATTGTTTTAAAGTGCTTATTTCATTGTGTTTTAAGAGAACAGGAGCTGGGTACTGTAGGATGTGGAGATGAAAATCCACTGATGGCCCTTTTCCATCCGTCCATGTCGCAGCTCCGACCCTGTAAAATCCTCTCCCTGTCTCACCTCAGCTGACATTGCAAAACTGCTGTTCCTGGGAGGACGACTTAGAGGAGATGCAAGAGATCTCAGCAGGGTTCAGCACTCGATTCACATATTTCTGGTTAAAAAGAAAAAACTGCCGCACCGGAGAGCGAAAAGATCAAGCAGAGCCAGGCCGTGAGCACCTGCAGGCAGAGCAGCAGAGATGTGCCAGACTTATTAGAGGTCCCTCTCAGGTTTCCAAAAATGAAGATGAAAACCTATCCTTTTATCACCCCTGAAATATATTTTTTTTATCCTTAAGGATCCCCTGCTGAGCACACACACACTTTGCCTGGCTCCACTGGCAAACTGAGTTATGAACAATGCCCCAAACTGTGCTTAATTTTTGCTCCTGGCTCAGGGAAATATTGAAATAATGTTGCTCCCAGTCCACTGAGGATCTGCTTCATTGTTGAATAATGAAAGGTGAAACTATTTCCATATGTTCAGAAGACTGAAACGCAGAGGTGGAGTGGACTAAGCCTTGGGTTTGTTTTTGGGATGCCCCAGGGAACAGAGAGTTCAAGCAGGACTGGTGTGTTTTTCCTCCTGTTCTTCAACATTTGAATACAGAAGGAATTTTCTCTTTGAAGTTTATTCCTGGTTTTTCAGTGATCCAGAGAGAATTCGGGGATTTTGAGGTGCCAGGTCAGCTTTGGGGCTGTTAGGGTGGGAAAGTGAATCCATTCAGAGAGATTATTCCAGCCTTGCTCCAGCGACAGCTGATGTGCAGTTCTTTTCTGTGTCATTCTCCATACTGGGGGGCTCCTCTGGGCTTTTCAAGTTACCTAAGAGGGCTTTGAAATGAAAAGCTGTTGCGGTGAATTTTGTCTTTTTTTCCGGCTGCAAAGTATGAGTGAGAAGATGGTCTCAAATCTCTGGATTTTTTGGTCTTTGCCTGCATTAATTGAATGATTTCTGGAAGCAGGTTTGGTTTGTGGCACCCTGTAATGATCCTTAAGTGACGTATGATATCAGGTGGTAAAACACTGCTCTTCTTCCTGCACATTATACTCACAGAGTGTACTTTTCTTATTTAAATGGATTTATAAATATGCAGAAAAGCTTTCCTGGGGAATATCATACCATCCTAATTTTACTTTTGTTGAATGATGTCCAATCTCTGCTTAAAATTCCCTGTTCTGATGAGTATTCCAGCTGGCAAACTAGAGCAGTCAGAGTAAATTCATTTCAAAGTGCAAATTAATATTTGCCAAGATGCACTCACTCTCTTTGCAGCATTCAATCAGCTCTCCCTGAAGCGTAATGGGTGGAGAGGGTGAAATGGATGAGATACCTATTGCAATTCACATTAATGTTACTAATGGGAGTCGTAAATGAGAGTTGGATCAGGCACTAGATGAATTCATATGTCTCTCTAGTACTTAATTAATCAGTCAGTTTATCAGTAATTATGAATACAGCACTTCTGATCTTCAGGGAAAGCTCATCCCCCTCCCAGAAGCCATGTACAGATCTGATTTTCATGGCTGAGAAATGAACATTTAGGAGTTGCTCACTACAATTCTCTTTTGTTTGTGGGTTTTTTTGTATTGTTTGGGAGTTTTCTTTTGTTTTGTTCTGTGGTTTTTTTTTTCCCCAACTGAAAATTTCTTGCTTTTTTTTTTTTGGTTTTACCCAATGAGCATTTTCATAGAAAGCACTTATTCCCATTGGAGAATTTATGTGAGACCAGCCTTTTAATCACCTTTAATCAGAGCTGTTTAAAATATAATCCCACCATTTGCTGAATTTATTCATGCTGAGAGTCATGAATCACTAGAAATGTTTGTGTCCAGATGTTTTGAAATTGCATTAATTGATGATATTTGGGTTTGATTTTTATACTACTATTTAATCAGATAGTTTAGTGGGAGATTGCAAAATTAGTGTCAGATTCATTAGAAAGAAATTGTTTTGTGATTTGGGGGTAGCAATCAACTTCACCTGATTTCCCGGATGAAGAAGAGAAATAATTTCACAGCTCAATGTGTTTGAATCCTGCCACCTCTTCCATTTCAGATGCTTAGTTAAGTTGGGGCTCATCTGCAGAAAGTATGGCCCAAAACACCAATATTTTGAATTATCCTTGAAACTAAGATGCAAAGGCACTGCTGGAACCTGCCAATACTGTGGGTATTGTGAAAAAGCAATGTGGGCAATGAGGACATACGGAAAATATTTTGATTTCAGGTCCTTCAGTCCCCCTGGTGGCTCTGGGTGAACGTCAGGGGCAGAGGACTCACAACAGGGTTTGTCTTGGAGGGATCTTGGACTTGAAGCAAAGTTTGTGTCCTTGTGCTTTGGTTTTCTGGACTGTGGTGTTTGCACTGAGAACTCTAAGGGAAGTAGGAATTAAGAGGATGAGCAACTTGGAATTGCTTCTTTTTCTTGGACAGAGGTTGGGAACAGAGCAAAGGAGTCTGAACACAAGATGGAAAAAATAATCTCTGGAACTGATGGTCTTTCCAGCTTTTTGTGTCTTCTCATGTGTATCTTCACCAAGACATTAAACCACAAAACCCCTGAATGTATCAAGGCCAAGATAATGAATTTTAAGGCTTTTGCTTCTGTGGTGTGAGGTTGTTGGGAGATTTTTAACAATGGCTTGATCCTGGTTGATTTATTCTAGAGATCTTCTGGGCTGGTCTTTGTTGTGGTGGGGTACAAACCAAGAGCAAGAAGCCCAGGAATGAGTGGATTACAGTGCATTGGATTAAACTCAGAGCTTGTCATCAATAACTCTCTCTTTTGTGGGTGATTAGTGGAGAATTAAATTACCCATGTGGATAATTTGAATAAACATTCTGGGAGCTGGCAAACTGATGGTTTTGATTTGGCATTATTTTTTCCTTTCATTTTGTTCTCTCTTTTCTAAGTTTAGTATGCATTATTCACTTACAAAGATGGCTGTATTTTCAATATAAAATATATATTTTCTAAAAAAGGGGAGTGAATTCAAATATTTGTTTCATTTGAAAACTGGCATATTACCTGTTTTTTTCTTAAACCTTCTGTAGAGTCAGCTCAATTTCACACTTTTCAAATGTATTAAAAAGATTGAATTTAAGGAAGCTAGCAGGATATATAAATATATATTTAATTCAATCCCTCCCTCAATTTCCATCTGTATGGAGTTTAAAGTAGACTTGCATTAGGTAGCAGATTTTCACACACCGCTGACCTGCCTCATGGGCCATTCTCTTTCTATAAATACTGAAGATCATATTGAGTTTATACTGGAGAACACAAATCTTTCCCAAGGTGATGACACGCTGCCCTTGGATTGCTCTCTGCACTGATTTTTTGGGAACGTGGGGGCACTAAAATATTCTCCTGAAGCAATGGTAGTCAAGCTGGACAGTTAATGACGGAGCTTTCTTGCCTCTTTCTTTACATCCTTTGCGGCCTTTTGTGGTTGTAGTGACATGAAATAAATGACATGAAATAAATCAGCCTCTCAGCCTGATGAGAAGCAGTTCATTCCTGTGGCTGTTACAACCCTGATCAGGAGGATGAGGGCTGCATTTTGGGATTTTAACCATTTTCCTGAGCATTTCTGTTCTTCAAGCTGCTGAGACAGAGAGGACACATCACTACGAGGAAGGTCCCAAGCAGCTGAGACTGAGGGCACAGTGCTGGTCCTGCTCCCAGCTGGACTGGACTCAAGGATTTCATGGTGGGATTGGTCTCTAGATTTTCCCAGCACGGAAAAAGTGGATTTTATCCATGCTGGATGGTCCAGGGAGCCTGAGCAGAGCCTGGCGTGGAGCAGTCCCTCTCTGGCTGAGTGTGAACGCTCTCAGCTGATCCTGGAAATGTTCAATCGATATTTTTCCAATGACAGCTTGAATTTCAGTGGGTTGGAGATGCAAACTGTGGGGGATGCAGCAGCGTTCCTGACCCGGGAGGACCTTTAGCAGTTAACAACTATTTAATGACTGAGTAGTTTTGATGTTCCGCTAATGCTCCTTCGCTTGCTCCCTTGTAGTAGGTCTTTTCCAGTTCCTTGAGCTTGTTCCCTGCCCGCCTGAGCCATTTTAATGCCATTTTAATGAGAAAGGAATGGCTCGCTAGGCTCGGGCATGAAGATATTTATTTGCATTGTACGTGCGGGGCTGGAAGGAAATCCTTTAATTAAAGACCTGAGAGGTCTGAGGAGATATATGGGATGAATGAACCCAACTCGTTTATCAGTGTATGGATGAATATGCATGGATTCAACGAGCTGGTGAAAGCACAGGAATTGTAATTAATGCAGTGAAAATTTAGAACATGGAAAGGAAAATCCAGGGAGGCTTTTCTGCCTAAATAATCAGAGTGAGAACAGAGCAGAGATCAATTAAAAAAACACACATATGGCCCTGAGTAAAAAGCACCTCCAGAATCATTCTTCACTTGTCAGAGAGAATTGTACCTCTGAGAATAAGTGTTTAAATAGTTTTAGAATTTTTAAAATATACATATTAAATACAATAAATAAGAGAAAGAGGAGGAAGACATAGTTGCAGAAATATACAGTAGTTCTGCCCTCTGATAATGCAAGGTTCTGTTTACAAACTAATGATTTTTGATTTGGAACCACCAATTCTGTGTGGGATTTCAATAATGAGGGATTCAACATATCGCAGGGTCTGGGGGTCTCTCTGACACTACAAAGTGAACAATTTGCAGTCAAAAAAAGCATTCCAACATAAGAAAGATAAGAAAGAACAAGTAATTTCAGTAAAGTTAAATAAAAGCCCGTCTAATTTATAATTTACAATTTATTTTTTAAATGAATTTTTTTTCTGTAATTGAAAATTCAGGTTCCTTCAGCTCACCAGTTTCTGACACCAAGTGCCACACAGTGCATCAAGGTAAGACACATCTGATCACAGTGGAGAAGCTGCAATGTGGATGGAGAAACTCCAGAGGTGGAAGAGCAGAGCTGCCCTGAAGCCTCCCTGCAATGAGGGTTTGAGCCTTAGGACAGCTGAGCTTCTGTTTGCAAACATCCCTGTGCTCAACTCAGAGATAAAGCCACAGGAAATCCTGGCTGCAGGGAATCACCAATCCCTCATTAAGCAAAAATCATTGAGATAAGGAGTGTCCCCAGAGAGGAAAACTCCCTTCTGGATTGTCACCGGGGTATTGCCATCTCTTTAACAGTGCTGCATAAGGCAGGCTGTGCTCGCTGGTGACACTTCCAGAATTCCCCCCATGATTCAGATAATCCATGTTATTCCCTTGATTCTACAACTTCTCATTCCCACACACTTATTTCCCTGCCATTTTGGCCCCAGATCTATTCTTGTGTGGATATTTTCTGTCAGAACCACCACCATTGTACTGATTTCTGGATCACCAGAAATTTGATCCATCCTTCACTGTTGCCTGAACACTCTTCAGCTTCTTTGAATCCTTCCAAAAATACTAAGTGGGTCTTTTGCGTTCTTGCCTTCAGAGGATGTGCTCTGTTGACTCAGCCTTTCCCTGGGGGCTCTGGACAGCTCCTCTTCCATGTGCTTGGAGCATCCCCCTCGGCAGAGGCTGGTCCTGGTGCTGAACTGGATCCATGCTCTGCTTCGTTCATTTATTCACATGGAATTAAGAGTACTTCGCATAAAAAGCAATGACTAAGTAGGGCAGGGTAGCGAGTTAAAAATAAACTGTGACATGCTTCAAGCATTCCTTCGTGTCCACTCAGATCTGACTGCTGAGCTGCTGCAGTGACCACTGTCACAAACATTTCCCTGGTCTGGAGAAGAGCAAATGCAGCATCTTCCTGCCTGCTGGGCTCCAGGACTGAGGCTGCAGAGGAAAATGCAGAGCTGCACTGTCCCAACCATGGCACGTGATGAGAAACGATCTCTATTGGCAAATTCAGCTTTAAAACCCTGTCCCAAAATCATTGCTCCATTATTTAGAGGGTGTGGGTGGAGCAAGCTGATCACCAGCCACTGTTATTACTCCACTACTGATGCTCTAAAAGGTTTGGAAGGAGACAAGCTGAAGTTGTTCAGTTATTAATAGAGATGTTATATTTTATTCATTTTGAATGAAAAAAACATAGG
Source organism: Acanthornis magna (assembly GCA_036785705.1). NCBI lineage: Eukaryota > Metazoa > Chordata > Aves > Passeriformes > Acanthizidae > Acanthornis > Acanthornis magna. The sequence goes on from JAWUZG010000092.1 coordinate 9,057,680, forward strand.
GTGTGATATAAGATTCCCTGAAGTTCAAGGGTGACATCATTTTCAGTGCATCGAATCATTGGAAAGAAGTCGAGCGAGTGACATTAAAACCTTTGATTCTGAGGGAATCTTTCTCTACACATCTTCCAGTGTTCTCCTCACAGCATCCATCCAACCACAGCAGCCATCTCCAGGTCCTCTCCTCTTCATGGGGACTCCTGCAAGTGTTCCTGTAGCCCATTTACTGCACAAATGATTTGAGCCCTGCAGCTCTGCACTACGGAAACAGCGGGATTGTGGTTTCTCTCCTGCCTCCTGCCAGGATGTACCAGAGGAAGCCAAAACATGCAGGGCTGAGCTTTTGGACACGTTTTGCCTTTGGTTTAGGTCAAGGCTCTAAAGGTGCAGGAGGACAAGGGGAGCACAGACTTTTCTGCAGAGTAGGAAAGGTTGGGCTGTGTGAGTGTGGGGACAGAGTCCTTGTGCTGTGCCCATAAATTCACCCTTGTCCACAGACACGGGCGGCTCAGCTGCTGAGTAAGGGCACTGGTTTCACTGGGAAAGTCTGCTCAGGACTGACAGCTTGGATGGAGCAGATTCCCACAGCCCTGCAACAAACGCTCAGCTCCTATCAATGCTCAGAGGCTGTGACAAGTGTGGAGCACTTGGGGGTTGACACCTGTTCAGTGCTGGTTAATCCTGAATTTGTCCCATTAAAATACAATCATGCTGTCATTTCAAATGTGGCTGTTTTCTGTACAGACATGCACAGAACTGAAAATCCTACCTTTTTTTTATTCCACTCCAGCTGCCTGGAGGAGATAAGTCCTATCAATATCTCAGTTCCATGCTTTCTATCTACCAGAGGCAGGAATCCAATACTCAGATATCACTGAGCCATCCCTCTGTTAATGAGTGGGTGGTTATAAATATGGCACTATGGACAGATGCATATTTTGTAATTCCCCTTTGCAGATTTTATTAAGGTGAATTTGCAGGTTTTCTCCCCTGCCATTTTTGTAGCCATTTGCTGCTCATTTGCATTTTCAGCCTAGCCAAAATAGTCCCCATTTCCTATTTATTGGTTCCTGATGGTTAATCCAGTACACATATTTTTCCTAAGTGCTAAAGACAAACTGTATTTTGCAGGGAAAATACATTGTGTCATCAGGTAAGATGCAGATACCAAAAATAACTTCAAAAACAATTGGCAAGCGAAGAAATAATCTGTTGAACTTCCAACCTGTGTCTTAGTACAGAAGTTTTGCTCTGGGATTATTCAGAAACAATAAACATGTGGGAAAGGAAATGCCAAGCCCAAAAGTGACTGGATAAACCTCCTTGAAAATTCATGGGGACTCCAGAAATTAATGATGAACCCCAACCTTTTCCAATGGTCCCTGATAATTGTTAATGGAACTTCGCTGGTGGGGTTTGGCTCCTGTTCTCCCAGCCATATGCAGACTCACGCAAGGAGACATTAAAACCGGTACCATCTGTGGCTGATAGTTTACAAGCCTTAATTAGTCAAAGTTTATCCTTACGCTGAACACCACCAGCGTGTTTAGCAGACAGTAGGCCCACACATGTCAGCAAGAAGATTTCCTCTGTCTATGCCATCATCCATGTCAGAGGAGTGGGAGGGGAGCTCAAAGGAGATGGCTACAAAAGGCTCCGAAGACAGACTTTCCCCTGCGGCATTCCAAGGACAAGGTTAACACAGTTATTCTCGTGTATCCCATGGGATAACTACTCTGTGACTTGTTAGCAGAGAGTGGAACACTGGTGTTTGAAACTTGTAGTGCTTCGACTCGAATGGATGCTTGGTGTGATGTCTCGGTGACATCTGTCGTCCCCAGCACAGTCACAGAAGGGCTCTGAGGTCTAGAAAGCCATTTTGAACATCTTCAGCCTTCTCCGAATTGTGATCAAGACCCATCTTGGGCTGGGATTCCTACAGTCTGATTTTAGGCAGGCTCGACAGCTAGTTTAGCAGGATTGTCAGTGATTCTCCCCAGCCTGAGATAAGAGCCAGATGTCTGTCTCTCTCCTCTGACTGTAGGACTAGTTTTGATTCAATCTCCTTCTTTCAAGCTTAGCTGAGAGCAAGCCTTTGGTGTAGAGGTGCTTTGCCATATTATTTACTGCTTCCACCCTCAGTCTGTCAGGATTTAGCTTCAGGTGTCTGCAATGAAGCACCAGGAGGGCCTTCCTTAGTGTCACAGGTCCAGTGAATGTATTTTTCTTGCATTGGTTCCATCCAGCTCTACTCCAGGAGCATCACCAGAGTCAGGCCAGGGGTTTGCTCCAAGCAGCTCTGCTGGGGAAAGGAGATAGCAGAGCATTTATCTCTAAGGTTAATCCACCTGAAAGCTGAGGGATCACAGCACTGATCCTCAACTAAGAGAGATGAACTGCCTCCCTCTTTCATGTCACTGACGGATAACTGGAGCAGAGCTGGCTCCGGTTTTGGAGGCAGATGCAAAGCAATTCTTCCAGATGGAAGCCAGAGTGAAGCAGGCAAAATGCCATCTGGAAAGAGAGGGCCCTTGCTGTGCAGATGCACATTGCAAAAATGATAGAAATATAAAATTGGAAAAAATCCCCCTATGTCTGTGGTGAATGGGAGAGTTCAGTGAGTATCTTGCTGCTGGCTCCTGCCTTTCCAAAGAGTGCACTGTGCACAGCAGCCTGGTAATAAAGCCTGGAGTAAGAATCTGTTCCCATCTTTCTGGATTTAGTTTAGTCCATTTGGTTTTGGTTTGGGGTTTTTTTTCCCCAGTCATTCTTTAATTTGTGGTGTGGGTTTAACCAGATTTTGCACCCATCTGAATGGGTGAAAAATGTTTCCAAGAACTGTTGGTAACAGTGTGAGGTCTGGGCTCCTGCATTATTCAACTCTGCAGCATTTTGGGCCTCAAATTAATACTCATTCGCACAGTATTAATTCCCGACACTCTGAGGATGTTGGATGTGAATTCATTACAGGCTAAGGACAGTTTTCTGAGGCAGCTCTTCAGTGCAATCCTGTCTGCAGATTCCTGAATACATTTCTGTTCAAGAGCCATCAAATCTCAGACAGGCTACATCTGCCACATCATTTTTTAAAAACTTTTTGTCGTGGGGAACAAATGTGACAGAAATGTGTGAAAAGCAGAAATAACAATGAACCATTCCAGATACTCTTCAAATACCCTAATGAATTTGAGACCACACATGGATGGAGCCAGATCTGCTTGGTTGTGTGTCACAGTCCATTCTGTCCTCCCCTGGAATCAGGACTCACTTTAGGACATTTTTTGTTTCAGAGAGAACTGTGACAATGCAGAGCTGGCAGCAGCTCTCACTTACTCTCTGGGCTCTAAAGCACAAAGCCTCAGAAGCTTCAGGTTTTTATCTCTTCTGGGACAGAAAATCCAATGGTTCTCCCATTTTTGTCTCTGAAAATTAGGTTATAAACACTGGGCTTTGGGCAAATTTTCTGCAGAACTTAGTGGACTTAAATGTTATAACTCCATTATACCAGCTCATAACCAGCAGTAAACATTCAGCTGCAGGAATCTCAATATAAATGAACTGAGATGCACACACCTGGAAGGAGGAATTTTGACAGTTTAGAAAATCCATCAGAACGAAATCCCTGGAAAAATACACAGGTTTTCATGGGTAGAGAAAGCCAGGCTGAAGGGTCAATGGACTGACAGGCAGAATCAGAGGCACCACTTTGCTGGTAGGGCTGCAAGTATTTGTTCAGATTAACCAACAACAATAAAAATCCTGGAAAAGATTGGAGTGAAGAGTTTGGAAGCAAAGAGTCTTTCTTAATGGTGTTTATAGGCTGGAACAGGGAAGCTGAGAGCAGCAATTCAAATTTTCAGCTTTTCTCCTAAGCAGTATTAATGAGAGTCAAATGTCAATTGACTGCACTGTGCTTTGAATCAGACTGTTAGTGCTGGACTGACACCTGACAAACTGGAAAAAATGAGCAGCTTCACAAATCCATTCTTTATATACTGGCAAAGATGAATAAATCAATCAGGAATAAGAGGGAAACAGCAATATAGAACTGAAAGCTGTCACAATACTGGCCAGATGTACGTGAGTGATGAAAGAATAAACAAATCATTAAGTGAAACAGTTTCCTTCTGGTACCATTACTTATCTGAAGAACTGAAAAGTGTAGACAGTCATTTAATGATCTCAAATTTTTGGTGTCTATATCTCCCTGATTGTCCCATTTCAAAATATGAGCAATAGCGTAAGAAAGTGTAGGAAATGTCCTGCTGGGACCATAAACATCCCAATGCTCTCTATGCATCAGAGGCAGCAGGAGCTGCTATTTAGGAAGAGCACAGAAAATGGTCGCATCCTCTGCCCATTCCCCTGCACCCCTGGCTCTCCCAATTGCTGTATTTAAGATGTCTCTACCTCGTCCTCCAGCCACTCAAGCAAACCCCTGCAGTGTAGGAATTTATCTTCTCCCTTTGTCATCCTGGGAGTGCCATCAGTGCCCAGGAGCGCCTGGGGCAGCAGCTCCACTTGTCCACTGCTGTGCAGTTGCTGTGATTTAGCTCTGAAGCTCTGGGTTTGCTTTATTTACACTCCTTCTCTCCAAATCGAAGACATTTTTTTCAGCCTCTTGGAAACAACTTCTTCCCCTTGGTTGTTTTAGCTGCCCTTTTTCACCTCTCTGCCTATACTCCTTTTTTCCTGAGAGTGGAGGCTGTGAATCCACACTTCTCAAAGACATGAGCATGATCAGCTTTTACAGAGCTGCAGGACAGTGCTGCCTCGGCTGCTGCTGCACAAGGTCCTGATGATTCCTGAAAACTGTCACTAATGACCCCAAAATCTCTTTCCACGAGTGTCTATGCGTGTTCTGAGTTCAGCCCCATGTAGGCATGGTGTGTATTCCTTTTGCCTCACCTAAAATTTACCTATCGCGAAGTCCATCTGCCACTTTTGTTATGACCCCTGGGCTTTGTGAGGTGTCCCAAATCTGCACAGTTTTGGTGAATTGCCAGCTGGCAGAAATCATGGCTCAGCTGGAGCTGAACCTGCCCAGGTTTCCATGGACTTGGCCATAAAATCGCACAGATCCAGTGGCAAATTCCAGGAAACTCCCAACCCTCTCTGCCTTCTGGAAAAGTTGTCATATTTTGTAGCTCCATTTCCTAAGGGGATGTGCCTAATTTTGCACCTGTCAGAAATCTCAAGGTTGCACACACCTGAAGTGGATTTCTCCCCCCCTCCTAAATAAAAAGAATTATCTGACAATCTGCTCGTGTTACTCAAGCCCTCGATTGTCCCTCTTACACACAGCTTTTGCTGAGTTGAAGGAAGATTCCTCCAAGAGCTGTACATGGCTTCAGCTGCCATGTTTGTGAATGTTTGCTTAAAACAGCGTCTTGGGACCCTTGGCTGTGAGTTTGAAAGATGAATTTAAGAATTTAAAACTTGAAAAGATTTTTAATTTAAGAATTTTAAAGACACTGTTGCCTAATTTCAAAAGAATGTTGAAATATTTTAAAGGAATTAAAAGAATACATAAATATGACATACAATAGAACACAACATATTATATATATCACATAATCAAATATAATTAATATGGCATAATAGAAATAATAAATAAAATGTAAGAATTTAAAGATGTTATTGCCTAATTTTTCATTAATAGACTAATATTATCTTTTAGTCTACTTTCTAACCACGCATCTTGTCACAACTTGCTTGTCCACAGGAAAACAAGCAATCCAAACCAGAAAAATCCATATTCCTTCAGCAGTCCTTATACCTTTGCCAGCTCCACTTCACAAGTCCCTTTAGCGGCCCTGTGCAAATTACTTTCTGAAAGTCATTTATTAAGCTATTTGCTTTGTTTGCCCTTGATTAACAAAGCATCTGCATAACTTTCTATTGAGAGATCTTAAAAATGTTTGTCATGTCATGTCAACAGCTTCAAGACATGAGCTGGTGCTGAGCCTAAAAATAGCTCCTTGGAGATGAGAGGCCTGGCCTAAAGCCAGGCTGGGATCAAGGAGGAATAGATGTGACTTAAATTCACTTTTGCTCACTCGTGTCCTAAACTCTGGCTGAGGACTGGGTGAAACCAATTCAAATGGTGGGACTAAAAAAGAGAAGAGTAAGGGAAATTTTTACCCCAATTCTGTTGCTTTCCTCTGTGCAGCACACTGGCCACGTTTTAGGCACCACAGAGTCTGTGAAACAAAACGTTTGGCAGCCACTGGAGAGATCAGTGGAAGGTTGTTTCCCCAAATGGAGCCTGAGAGAAGGAGGTAGGGAGGGAGCTCCTGCCTCCTTCCCAAACTGCAGTCCCCACGGGATCTGTCCTGCACTTGAACCCCTCTTTGAAGGCAGAACTTTGTGTTCCTGAGCTCATGGGACACCTGAGCCGGGGGAGCATCGGAATCATTGCAGGGATAACAAACATCTCCGCTGGGAAACTCAGCTTTTTGGGACAGACCACCAGTGCCCCCTAAATCGGTGCCTACTTAACATTTGGGACTTGGGAATCTCCGTGAATTGAAATTCTAATGAAGGAAATGCCGAGTAGAACTGTCTCCCTGTGTGGATGGCTTTGACATTTCCAAGCATAGCCTCTCTCCTGGGCCATCATTTTGCACCCACACTTGTCTGACAACTTGCTGAAGAAGTGCATCCAAACAGACAATGAAATGCCTGCATGATTTGTGCAGGAGGGAAGTAAACAAAATATCACTGAGAATGAAACCTTTTCAAATGCAGCTAAAAAAAGCTGTATCAGGCACTTCCAAGTGCTGGAAAATTGCATCTCTCGCTGCTCTTGGCTCATTTCAGTTCACTCTTTTGGGATGAGATTTTTCTTAATGAGATTTGACCGGACTTTGATTTAAACATCTGAAAGTTCCACAATAATTGTTGCTAAGCATTTAGTGCTCTTCATGTTTGGAGAGTCAGCTCATCTCCATGGCACAGGGAGAGTGATTTACTCAGAATTGTGCTGAGAATAAAGATCTTCAGTAAATTGGAAGGACAGGAGCTGTGGAAGTGCAAAGTTCTCTGTCCTGTTCCACTGCTCAGTTCTCATAATTGATGATCACATTTGTGCCTACTCCAGCAAGAAATTGTTTTGCCTGGAAAATTCTCCATACTTTTCCACTTCAACTCAGAGTCTGATCTCCCCTGGAATAAAAAATCAGTGTTAAGCTTTGTAACGTCTCTCCTTTTGCCTTTTCCCTTCATGCTCCTGTTGCCTCTCCCTTGACAACAAAATGCAAAACTGAAACACAAAGGGTGCTTTGCCCCATATTACCCAGACAGGATGTCAAGAAGCTCTGCACAAAATCTGTGCTGTGCTCTTCAAACAAGTGACACATTCATTAGACTCAGCTGAGCATGGGAGGAATATTGAAGATGATGTGCAAACTGTAAACAGGTCGCCTTCTTCAAGATAAAGTGGATTACTTCAATACAAAAAACAATTAAATGCAATTTCTTTTCACTCTCCCTTTCGTGGTTTAATTTATGCCTGCTTGGGAATACCAAATTATTTTTTAGCAGTTTGACTTTCTTACTTGTGGATATATTTGGTCTAAATTCCTCTTTTTGGCTCCCAGGGAGCTTATGATTTACAGATAGGGATTTTTCCATGTGACATGGGGTGACATCCTAGTTTGAACAGATCTGCTCTTTCAAAAGAAAGGATTAAAATGGAGAACTGTGTCTCCTACTTGTGAAGTGCAGCTCCTGATGAAGGCACTGATTTCTCCATTGTGCGAGAAACGGATAATACAAAATGTAAAATTGTTTGAAATACGCTCCAAATCTGTTTTTTTGCAGAAAATTCGACCTCTCTAGAATAGTCCTATCTGCCTAGCACTGGGCCAAGGCAAGTGAAATAATTTAAGAGGTGGGAATCTCCAAAACACTCTTCTGGTGAAAATGTAATTGCTTTGTTTTGAAAGTGCCTAATGATCCAAAAAATGGGTTGATAGCTTTCAAAGCTTTCAGAACTGGAGATGCTGACAGAGCAAATTTAAGAGCAGAGGAAACTTTGTTTTTAGTGCCTCCTTTTCCAGACTTTCTCCTGCAAACCATTATTCATTGCACAAGCTGGGGTAAGGGGTAACGCTCTAGAGAGTTTTTAACACACACAGCAAGGCAGGCAGAGGACAGAGATGCGAAACAGATGAAATTAATAAGCAAATAAAAGGAGATAAAAGCTTGAAGGAGTGCTGTGAACCAAGGAAAGCACCCGTTTGTCCTTCCTCCTGCTCTGTCTGTGCAGGGGCAAGAAGGGCAGGAGAAGAAGGACTTTTCCATGGAGAAATGAGCAGATTTCCAGCCATGGGATCAATGCATTTTCCTGATGTCTCCAGGCTGGGAAGGATCCATCTGTTTGTTGTGCCACACGCTGAGCCTGTTGGCACCTTGGGGCCCTGAGGAAGGCTCAGAGCTTTGCTCTGGGGATGCCTGGAGTGGGGCACGAGGCTGATTCCCATCCTGGAAAATGAGGAAATCAGGTCCACAGAAGATATGCAAAACAAATACATATTAAAAACAGGCCTGGTACTGCACAGGACCGAAAGAGGAGCAGCACAGGGGAAAAAAACAAACCCTAATATGAAATGATACTCCCTCTAAAGAGAATCTTGTTGAGGATGCTGAGTGAGAGCACGTTCTGTGCTGAGGAGTCAGGGGGAGGAAGGGAGAGGCAGCTCCAGAACATGGTGGGTGGGAAAGCTGATCCCAGCAGAGCGAGGACAGGCAAATTCATCCCAAGAGACGGTCACAGCAGCACTGCCAAACCTTCATTTCACACCAAGTGTCTTGTTTCTGCCTGCATATGTAAATAACAACAGCAATTTCAATCAAGAAAACAACAGTCTCTCCTCAGAGGAAAGAAATTGCAGATATGGGGGTGGAAGTGTCATCTGCATGGAGTGTTGAGGCTTCAGATCCAGTGACAGGTGATTCCTTATTCCCCACAAGCAACACAAGCACTCAGCCTGTTTGCATTAGGCTCTGGGACTTGTTTTCCTGATGGATTACAGTGAATCCCGGCATAAACTCCAACAGCTACCCAACGAGCTGCTCTGCAGGAGGGAAACATGAGCTGGGGGTATTTCAGTTAACTACAACTGGCATTAAATTAATGCCGAAGTGAAAATGCTGAAAATAAACCAACCCCCTGTACTGACGAATTCTCACGTAACAGAATCACTCTTCAAGTGGCTGAAATGCTAAATGCTCAAATGCTAAATTAATTGCCCTCAAATGCTAAAACCTTTATGTTTTAAGTGATAAAAAAGTGACAGGAGGGAGAATAGATCTCAGAATAAGATGCTGGCCTGAACACAGAGCAAAGCTCTCAGGTAGGCACAGGGAGACTTGGGGTCTTTTGTTCATGCCCCAAGTTGTTCTCTGCAAAAGGCTTCTGGTGGAGATGTCACGCACACTCATTAACCCAAGCAAATCCATTCTGACTCAGAGAAGCTCCAAAAGCCTTTCTCCAAAAGCATGGCATGCCAGGAGCCCAAGATGAGTTAGGAAAATAAACCTTTATACATCCTTACGTCCACACAGACATATGTGTGCAAAATGCCACCCAAATATATCTATCGTGTATAGACATCAAATGCAGTTTGTTATTTCCACACACATTTTAAAAATAGAAAGGCAAATTTTGAATATGTTTTTGGAAATTTTTGAATGTGTTTTCTGAAGTTTTTGAATATGTTTTCTGAAATTTCGTCTCCATTTAGAAGCGGGCAAAATTAAGTGGGCATTAAGAAATTCCTGAAAACCAGGGGTCTTCCAAGAAGAAGCCCTCAGACATTGGTGTGTGCAATGCACGTATGTGCACTTCTCCGTGCTGCTAAAAACTTCATCCCTTGACATTTTTATGGTCCACTTTAGTTAAAAAGCTTTCAGTTTTAATGCTGGCAGTCTTCAAGTAAGAGCACTGAAATTGGCTTGCCTAATTAGGGTGATCACGCAGTCGTAATGATTTAATTTCAGATTTTGAGGGGTATTATAGCTGAGCGAGGCAGGTCTGGAGAGCAGATTTCTCTGCAGCCTGCTATTAAATCCCTGCAGGTGTGCTGGATTCAGGGAACATCCCTGGCATTCATACAGACACATAAAAGGAAGACTGCTTTTCCAAAGATCTTAAGAAACCTTGAAGGTCAGATGAAAAAATGAATAAACAGACACTCTTTTAAAATGATCTTCTGATCTTCTTCAAATATTGTGCTTTTCTTTTCAGAATCTTTACTTACTCCTTTAAATTAACTTCCTAATAATAAAGATGATAGAGTAGAGAAATGCTCAAATGCAAGGTGAAAGACATTGGCTTTTTAATTAACCAAAACTTGTGCTTCCTTTGGTAAAGGTTACAGAATGTCTGGTGAACACCAGCACATGATGAACTCAAGAGGTTGAGGTTTTGTGCTGTGAATTAACAAAAAATGTCAGCTCTGCTTTGAGCCCACGTGCAGCGATTTGCTGAGCCACTGAAACCTGAGTGTGCATGTGCAAATTTGGGTCAAGATTTGTGAAAACAAGTGCCACAAGTTATATTTCCAATGGCTAAATAATCTATTTATTTTCTAAGGAGTGTTTATAACTTTAGCAGTGACCCTCAGTTTTCTCCCCACAAACAGATGAAGCTGCAGTGGGAGCAGTTAAGTTGTTCAAATAGAGCCAATATTCTTTATAAATCCATTGGATTGAACTGCGTCTGTATAATCTCATATTTTACTAAAACTGAGGTGCACAGAGATAACACAGATTGTAATGGAACCTCCCTTTTCAAATATATCCTTGGAAACAAACACATGCTGGAGAAAATTGCGTCTTGGAGGTCATAAGGTTGTGAGCCTTGAAAGTCAATAAAACACACTGAAGAGCCCACTTCAAATGAAAATTGTTTTTCAGTCTGGATTCCTGTCTTCCACTGCACTTAAGAAATTTTTAACATGGTTCACACAGGTCAATCTCTACTGAGCATTAAAGTTATTTTTTAAGTGAAAAAAACCCCCCTACTAGGAATGAGTCAGCAGGACTGCACTCTCTGCACTTGCATTAGCAGGAATTTTTATTTTGGGGAAATGCTTGAAATTTTTCCTCCTGTTTTGGTGACCCAGACTTGCAGAGCTGGGCCGTACTTGTTCTTACTGCCATGGGTAATAAATATTGGATTATTCTCTGGCTTCTGAGGGAAACCTCCTTATTACTGGGCAGCTGTGGCTGAGAGATGCTTTAAAAAAAAAAAACAAACCATCAATTTGTTGGATTATGCAATTGCCCTGGTTCTGACACAACTGCAGCATCATCCCAGCAACTGGAAACACAGGACTGCAGGAAACTCTGGGGAGGCAAAGAAATAAATCACTTCTTCAGGGGGAAAAATGGAATCTGGTTCACAGCCCATGACATCAGACTGTAGCTGGGGGAGCTGATCACTGAAATTGGGTGAGGTGTGCCTTCAGTTCCGCTAGCTGCAGACTGCCCCTGGACAGTGGAAGAATCCCGGACGAGTCCCCATTTGTCAGGAAAAATTAATCCACAATGCCAGGGGTTTATGCCCAAAGAGGAGACAGACGAGTCCTGTAACTTTATTCATGACGGAAGGGAGAGGTCATGGGCATTTCCCATGGGGTCTCTCGAATTGCTAGAGGACACAGCCTCTTTTTATCCTAATTTCTCAGCAGCATTTCCCTCTCTCTGTCCCCATTGGCTGAGGTACTTGAGAGGTACAGACTTCCCAAATTGCCTAATACAGACCTCCTTCTAATGTACATCCCCTCCTTGTGTTTTCTTTGTGTCTCTGTTCTTTTTCTCTAAGTCCAGGGATTTAACACCTCCTTGGGTGAGTAACAGTCTGTGTCAATTAATGGAATTCCTGTGGAATTTATGGTTCCTCCCATTGCTTCTTTCCCCTATCAGCATCTGTCCTTATCTACCAGCAGGCCCCACAGTTTGTTTGTAAAGACATCTCCCTCCTGTTCCATTCAGGTTTAAGGCATTCTAGGAGTTTCTCTCCCAGTTTCTTCACTGCTGGAATTTGTTGCTGATCCCCAAAGGCAGAATCTCTTGTTGAGATGCTGAACAGATGCAGACAGGGAAAGTTCCAGAGGTGAAATGGAGCTCTGCATGTGTTGGTGACCCCACAGCAAAACCAGGGACTCTCAGCTGTAAATGGATGGGCTAATTAATGACACGGTTTCACCCCTCTAAAAATTTGTTTTTTTTATTTAGATCCGTCGAATTATTGCCGTAAAAGAGGCTCATGAGGTCTGGGCAAAGAGCAAGTGGCTGGGAGGTGAGTTCTGCTATCCTGACCTCTCTTCCATGCTCCTCCCTCCTGAGTTCCCAAGCTCCAGACTCTTACAAAGCTACCCTGGCTGCTGAGGAAGTCCAAAAAGTCTCCATAATTGGTATCCCTAACTGGACATATCCTGCCTAGGCCAGCAGGAACACTTGCAAATTTTGGATAAATAGCCATTAATGTACAGTCTGGATCTCCTGGCTGCCCAGACTCTGTGTATTGGGAGCAGCTCCACTGACAACAGTGCAACAACTGCTGCAAGAAGAGCTTAACTGGTAGAAAAATAAGTTTAGGAATTTCTATTCCGTGCAATTTTTACTGTGAAACACAATTGAAACAAGGAAGGATCACTTCTACTCTCTGTCCTTCCTGAAAACAGCGTTTCTTCCTGAAAACATATATCAGGAGTAAGATAAAATCACTCAGCCAACACAACTAATGTCTGTTTGGAAAGGGAATAGTATTTGCTGTGTTTTACAATATCTCAGCTGAGACAAGAAAAAGATAGCAAGCTGCAGGAATATATCCTGTATTACATAAAAGAACCACCAGATTAAAGGCTGACTGTGATCTTGTTTGCTCAAGATTTAAATTGATGTCTCTCATAGATATCAGTGGCCTTAACCTGCATTTACAATGACAGAGAGGAATATTCAGTCATAAAAGCTGAAGTCTGATGTGCTAAACAGAAAATCTAAAAGCCCTTCAATATTTCTGCAAAATGATAGCGTTTCCACTTGATCTTGACAAGTTATTTATTCACTTGGTGCCTCAATTTCCCAGCAGTAAACTGGAAATAAAACTTCCGTGAGCATCACAGTGCTACTGAAAAACTCAATTCTTGTGGAAGGATTTGAAGGTCCAAATGACAGGTACTAAAAAGATTCTTTTATTGACATTCTCTGCATGCAACATCAGGATATCAGTGCTTTTCTTCCCCTGTGCTAGTTAGAGAGAAATATTTGGACATCTTTTCCCACTTAAGTGCATTTATAGCTCTCTGAAGGGCCCCACTGTCTCCAGTGACCAACTGAAATGACATGGAGTTGCTCATTGGCATTTCCAGAACAACTAGTGAAAATCAATTGTTGAATTTAGCTACAACGTTGTCTGTAAATAGACCTTCTGATCCAATTTCAAGGGCAGTGCACATCAAGCTTAATTAAAATGATGTGGCATGTTACCCATTGTTATTGAATGATTTTAAATTCAAGAGGGCTCTCAGGGCCTTGGAATTCACTGGAGACATAGGGAAAAATGGGAAGAAGACTAAGAGGACCTAGAGAGCTCTTATTTTTGCTTCTGTTTCTCTTATTCATAAGTTGCTAAGAATAATTTACTCAGAGATTTTCTTGATTAGGTTGAACTGGCTAAAACCAGCGCTGGCACTGAAAGAAGGGTCCTCTTTTTCCCTCCAAGACATTTCCTCCTGCAAATGTGAAACCATGCTGGACCTTGGGGAGCCTGGCCTAAGGTAAAGCAAAATGAGAAACAACAGAAATCCTGCACTTTTACTTCTTGTTAAGTGTGTAATTGCTTGAATTTTATTCAAAATATCAAGATTGATTTTCACCCCTGCATATTTTTAAGGCATGCAAACATGTTAAATTTAGTAAAAGCGACTTATTTTCATGTATAGAAGATGACATCAATATCTGCAGCCACTGTGTAATTCAATTACAGGAGAACTGGGATTTCTTTTTTTTTTTAGTTACTCTAAAACGACCTCCTGAAGCACATAAAGAAGTACCAGAAAGGTATAAATTAAGGTGAAAGACACAGTGGGAGCCAGTTCTCTTTTCCCACCTCTTCTTACACCCACTGAATGCAAGATAATCTGAGTCTCCCTCCTTTCCCCTTGCTCCCACCGCCTCCTGAGAGATCTGGGCTTGGCCTTTCATCTGACTCAGTTTTATTGGATGGGATATGACATCGTTTCAGTAATTGTTTGCCCCAGTGGGACTCACTTTTCCCATCCACTGGCTCAGTTTGCAAGGGCAGAACTCAACCCACTGGATTGACTTTCCCCTGTACCAGCACATCAAAAACATTCAGAGGGCAGCATTATTCCTTTTCCTAATTAATATGAGCAACTCTTCCATTGTGAAATATTCATTGAGAATTTCCTAATAAATATTCATCAGTGTTAACAAATAAATTTTTTCCGTGCGTACACCAGTGACACTTAAGGAAATGAGAATACACACACAGAGCTATGCTGTATTACAAACCACTGCTATTATGACATGCCGCAAATCTAATTTATTTCAGAAGCCTTGAACACAGATCATGGCAGTAAAATGTCTCCCTTATACACATCAGTGGTTGTTTGTGGCACAACAGCACTACCATGTTTTAATAATGTAACTACTCCCTTGAACTGCGGTTGTTTCCTCCGTGTTTATGCACTGATGGATCACACATTTTTAGCATCAGATGAAAGGCTTGCAGTGACATTTTAGTGCTGGAAAACAGAGCATTTATACCTGGTGTAGACTCCAAATTGTCTCCATTTTCTACAGCTTCTTAGTACTAGGACAGACTTTCACTGGAAAAAAAATAGTTTTATTTTGAATGGTAACTTGAGCATGAGATGCTCGCTGAAACTATGAATAGTTCAGATTATTTTGCTTGCTCTCTTACCTAAAATAGAGCTGGCTGGATGATGACAGTTCATTCTGAGCTCTCACACAGCTGATTTCTGGGCTCTTCACCAAGCCCAGCCCCAGTTTGCTGCCCTGAATTCAGGGGATTCACTCGAGTCCTCAGTGTGGCAGCAGCTCCCCAGCCTCTCCTGGGTCACACTGGGACATTCTCCTCTTCAAACAGTTCCTAATATTTCCTTTCCCATGGAAAGGCTGAGAGAAAGGATTTACCACTTGTAGAGTCTGAAATTGCCACCTGCAGAGTCTTTTTCAGAAAAAACAAGCCACAAAAGGATGGTGGAATCACCACCAAGGGAATTGAATTGCTGCGGAGGGGAGCCACATCCACAGCTCCAGCTGAGATCTTCAGCCTGATTGATCTGCAGGCTAAGCACGGCCAAATTGTATCGATAAACCAAATTCAGAGTGGTGTCATGAATTCATCACAGTGTTCTGTGGGATGGGGCCGTGCTCTGTGCAAGAGGTAAATGAGCTCTAGGGGAGGAAAGCCAAAGATCAACACTGGGGGGAATCAACCAAAGATCTGTTGATGGGAGGGAATAACCACATTACAAGGGGAAGAAGAAAAGAAGAGAAGGGGAGGCAGTTAAAAATTTCAGCCTGACTTGTCTCTTGTTCAGCATTCTGGGGTTTGAACTTCAGGATGGACAGAACTTCTCAGTTAACCTCGCACACCAAACTGCACCTGTCAGAGAGCGTAAAATAAATCAATAAAACCCCAGAAAAATCTTTGAAGTCATCACCACAGCCCTGGAATAAACAGCTCAGAAAACTTCAGGCTGGAGGCTGCAGAGGATATTTGGTGCCTGGGTGGAGCCTTCTGTGCCCAGATCTGGAGGCAGAAGATGCTGGAGACAGGAGGATGGCTCTGGAGTTAATCAGAGAATTATAGAATCGCCATCCCTTCTCCTTCAGCCCCACCAGGAAAGCAGAGGGTTTGTTTTTGTTTTTACCAACCTGCACAGGCACAGCCCGAGAGGGGCTCGGCTGCCCGGGAAGGAGCAGGAGGCAGCCACAGACTTGTTGCTCCGAGCTGGCGAGAGCCCTGCGCCAGAATTTGTGCAGAAGTGCCACACAGTTGATCTGTCAGCGCCGATCCATGTGGTGGGAAAAGCTGACCCTTCCCAGATTTCTGTGGAGGTGTCTGTGATGAGCCCACGCTGTGATTCCTGTTCAGCAGCCCTGGGGAAGTGCTCAGGAGCTGGACAAACCAAGGCAGACACCATCAAAGAGAGAAACCTCAGCTTCCAGAGAGCTGTGGAGTCAATAAAGCCATTCCCTCACCCCCCTGCTTCCCACGTACTCAGCCCACACCAGCTGCGGCCCAATTAAACTCAACTGCTTACAGAAATGGATCTGCTGCAGACAGGCACACAATGGATTATGATTGTAATCACTTAAGAGGTCGCAGGAGCTCAGTGCTTGTGTTTTCTGATTTCTGTACGAGGCCCAGGACCGAAGTTCTGACCCACTTTGGGTAGCTGCAGACCCTGCAGCCCCCTGTTGTTTGTTGAAACACAGCTCGTGGTGTCGGCAGGCACACACTGACCCTTCCATCAGCTCCAAAGGTGGGTGCTGCCATCAGGTCAGGGAGGAGTGTCAGGAGCAGCAGACACTGAGATTTCTACTTGCAGGATCAATATGGCCATAAATCCAGGCTCTGAACTCCAGTGAATGGAAATACATCAGTGCAGATGGGGAAAGAACCTGCAACCCCAAAGATCCTGCAGGGTAAAACAGTCCCGGAGGCTTTCCTTGTGCAGCTTCCATCAGTGTCACCCCTGGCGGGGTGGGAGGTGGCCCTGCTGCTTGGCTGGACCAGCACCCTGGGGTGACTCCCTCCTCCATGGGGACACTGCTGCCCTCCAAAGTGCCCCAAGGACTTCAGGCTCTACACCTGGAGGAATGAATTTGTGTGCAAAGTGCTTTACGATGGCATTGAATGTGCTTCTCTTTGAGACGTGTAGTTGTTTTCTGTCATGACTCGACCTGTCCTATCAGCTAAGAACAATCTTACAGACACTGTGTGCAGCCTTTTTCCTTGTTTTGAGTTCTTTCCTGAAGATCTTTCTTCACTGGGCCTCCCTGGAGGCACGAGCCTATAATCTATAATGCCATCTGCTTTGCTGGGTTGTGGCCAGGGCACTTTATTAAATCAGCACGGAGTAATTGATGGAATTGTTTTCACTGAGGGACAGAACTGGACTGGGGAAACAGATAAAGGTGCAGAGCAGCACACAAATTTCAGTTCTCAGCTATCTCAGCCACTAAAGGTGGGGAAAGGGGGCTCCTCTTGGGGTATTTTTGTTTTCAGATAAAATTGTGATCTGCAAAATCTCTGCTGCACGAGCAGCACCACGGCAGGATCAGCTTTTGGGAATGGAAAGAGCAGCAGTGCTTTCAGGTGTAGGGCTGAGGTGAGGAGGACAATGTGAGAATCAGGAGATAATTATTAAGTGTAAGAACCCGGCAAAGCCTCTCTTTGAGTAGAAAATTATTCCAATCTGCTCGGTGCCTGGCCCTTTTAGCTAAACTTAACTCGTGGCTGCTGCTGCTTTGTCAGGAAAGAAAACCTGAAGTGACTGATGGAGAGGGACAGTTAATATTGGACAGATTTGCTGGGGGCAGGTTTGTCTGCAAGGCTGCAAGAAAATATCTGCACGATGGAAGAATCGCAGCTCTTGCTTCACACACACAAGAAGGAAAAAAAGGGAAATGTTTTCTTCTAGTTGGAGCAGCAGTCAACACCTTCACTTTTAAAAAACCCTTGAAAGAGCTGAAAATTGCTTCCAAAGTTTTGTCAAGGTTTAATTAAATTTTTTGCTGTTTTCCACCCTCTGGTCTATATTTTGCTCATTTTCACACTGCACCAGGAGTTATTTTTATTCTTTTGATTAAATTAATCTCAATCAATTTTTGTTAGAGCTCTGGGCATGGTGAGGTCGGAATACGTAATTGTACTTGTTAGTGGTGTGAATATTGAGCATTACACAGAAAGTGAGCAGTGTTAGAAGAAATGATATGTGATGAAAAATAATCCATCAAATGAAAACGCCACAGCCACAGTCATATAATTAATAACAATGACAACAGCAAATAAAATCCCTGCAAGCTGTAACATTTATTGTACCTCAGAGCAAAACTGGAAAAGCGCACAAATTAATTTTGCCCAATATAATTTAATATTTACATGTATCATTGAGTATAACACACTGAACTACCTGGAATCTGTTTAAGGAAAGGGCTCCAGATAAATCTCTCTAAATGTCCAGGATTATAATGAGCAATCAGATAAAAAAATCCAACCATTAAAACACCCAGGCTGGTGTTTACAGCCAATGAAACCTTTCTAAGCAGTTTGGTGACTGCAAGATATCCTTTACAGCACATTGTAAGAAGCCCCAGGGTTACAAGCAGCTTTACAACATCAAGACAGCAATAAAACACCTTCCAAAGTTTTATGAGTGACACAGGTCATGAATGCACATTACCCAGGTCATGGATGCACTAGAAGTAGTCATTCACTGAAATATAAAGGTTATTCCAAGGAATTTCAATCCTGCAAGGGTTGATTTCGTTCTCTGAGATTAAAAAACCCCAAAATAATATCAAGAAAAAGTAAAATGCTGGAAAACATCCCTTGGTAGGAGCTGATGTGTTTTTACTGGAATTAGAGTCTCATGGAACCTGGTTTTGCAATTTTTCCTAATTTACCTTGGGATATTTCAGTTCATTGGCTTGGGAAACTCAGGGAAACTGTCATCTTTTGGGAAACTCCAGAGTTACCTCTACAAATGTCCGGAAATGACCCAAAAGGATAGTTTGTCATTGCTTTTGTGCGTATTTGATTCTGAATAGGAAGTTGCAAGGATTCTGAGTCATAACAATTTTCTATTTCTTTCATTCTTTTAATCATTAAAGGAGCTGGTTGGGACATTTTTGGTTTATGATGATGTAGTCTGGTGTTGTAACACATTCAGAGCCTCAGGACATGAGGACCTTGAGAATGAAGGGTGAGGAGAGGTTCATCCAACAGCTGGTTTTGTTTTCCATGCATCAGAGACCTTGTGTAAACAACAGATCTTAATATAACTTTACCCCAAATAATGTCAGTATTGTTTGATTAGTTACCATTTCTCAAATATACACTATAATTTTGTTAAAAGCTGACAAAATCAGCTTGGATAAATGTGTTGATAGCATTATGCTGCAATCTGATTGCTTACTGTCATTAAGTTGGAAAATTCTTCAGCTTCAACAGATTCTACAGTCAGCCTGAAAACTGCAAACTTCCAACCCAAACCATTCCGTGATCCTGTGAGTCTATAAAAAGGAGATAGAGTGGAAAGAACTATTTTTTCTAGTGAAATGGAATAGAATATATTATAGTAATTATTAATAATAATGTAATTATTTTTCTAAGTCGATGTTTATGATGGGATCTGAGGTTTCAGGGCTAACAGCAAGCGTTGCATTTTTCCCAGAGCAGAGTTCAATCTCTTTTAAAGCCTATTAAAGTCAGGGAAATGCATCCATCAGTTATTGCGCTGAGAGGATGTGATGACAGGATGCATTTCAAGGAAAGGCAGAGCCAAAGGATGGCAGGATTAGCACAGATAATGACCCTCATTTGTCTGCACGGGGGACATTCGCTGAGTTGTACGATTTTGAAATTGAATTGAACTTTGGATGATCTCCATGGCTCAGGCCTCTAAATAATCCTTATCTCCAGGTGCTTTTCACGGAAGGTGGAGGAGCAATTCCCCAGGGTCACTTATCTTGTGAAAGATGCCCTGCACAGCAACTCCTCTCTCACTGATTTGGCAGCATTTTCCCAAGGCCAGTTTTATTTTATTTCATTATTTTCTTGATTATACCAAATTATTTTCCTGAGTCTTTTCCTCTATAAATTCCAAACCTCATCACTTAGGATTAAAAGAGCGATAGATCAGAGTCTTTTCAGATTTCTGCCTGGTTCCTTGAGCTGGAAATTCACATTTCTAAAGTTATCATCGAGTCAGTGAAGGTTTTGTGATTGAAAGAGTCAGGAGTATCAAACCTGAAAATGAAAAAAGTAATCAACGAAAATGAAAAGTGTTCTGATAGGGTGGAGTAATTATCTGGGTAAAAATGCAGAGTAAAATCATTACCCTCAAAAGGAATGCTTGCTGCAGATTAAGGCCACTGACTCATTACATTGAGAGGTTTCTGTGGCCTTCTCCTGAAAGGCTGCAGCCTTGCAAAAGCCTTTAATGGGAATGTGTGAAGAAATCCAGAGGGCAAATCCTTCCAGGAACAATGATAGGGAGGGGCTTTAGCCAAGCACAGTCGGGGAGGCTTTTTTCTGTTTGTTGGACAGAAGAGAGTTCAGCTCATAAAAGACATTTTCCTATGTATTTTATGAACAACATTTTAAACAAAACAAAGCAAAAAAAATTGCATTTCCCACGTGCTTTTACTGTAAGCTGGAATTTCAGGAGGAATGTCGCTTGCTCAGAAGCTGTTTTTTTAATTTGCATAGCACTAGGAACACAGGCAAAATGTGTGGTGGTGCAGAGGATGAGACAGCACAGGTTTGTGGAGCTGTGTGGAGCTTTGTCATCTCGGTTTGGGGCTGAAAATGGGGAGTTGTACAGAAGAGGGCTTGGAGGGAATATGCAGAGCTGTGGAAAATGCAGAGACAGGGAAATGTAAGAGACTGAGGCCATAATTTACTCAGTTATCCACAGGGAGATGAAAAAGGGAGCAGAGGAGTGCACAGCCTGCTTGGGAAAAGTAATTCTCACAGTAAATAGCACTTTATCTAGCAGGAGAATGATCAATTATTGTGTGTTTTCAATAATATTTTAAAATATAGCGTTGGAATAATGTAGCCAGGGATACAGAGTTCCTATCCCTGTGTGACTCTTGTAAAACTATGCCTTAGAAAAATCAGAAGCCCTTGTGCAAAGCTGAAATTACCAGGAAAGATAATTTATGGGTGCAATGCAAAAAGCCTAAATATATGGCCATAATAGGGAGGTCTACACTTAAGACTTGTATTCTTTTTTAAAATTTTTTTTTATTTTTAATGAAAAAGAGTGTGTGGCAAGGAGGACCTAGGAATTACAGCAGCGCATTTGATCATCAAAAAATGATTGCAAGACCAAGGTCTTATTTACTCAGCCTGAGCCCATCTGAGTCCAAACATCAAACACTGGAGTGGTTTTTGGACCAAAAGAAAAAGAAAATCCACCTTTTGCAAAACACACAGGAAGAGAAAAGAGCAACAAATGACTAACAGTGATTCCACACAGTTTTGTGGTGAGCTGTGATCAACAGTGACATTTTAAGGAGTGGAACACCAGCTCCAGGGTATTTATGGGATATCCTGCATTATTACCCCAATAGTGTGGGGATTCTCTGCGGCCCAGACTGGAATTCCTTAATGGCAGGAGAATGAGATGAATTCCTGCCGGAAATGAAGTTGTTCGTGGATACCCCGAGGTGGTTCTGCCTATTGAAGGATTTCTGTGAAAGCTGTGAAGCTTCAAATCTTCCCATGGCTTCAGTGCAAGCATTTCCTCGCCCCATCCTGAGCATCTCCCGGGCCTGAGGTTTCACATTTTTGGGAGCTGTGAAGTTTCCTGTCACCGTTCACGTGGACAGGCTGGAGTGGTGATCATGCCCATGCCCTTCCAGAGAGGAACAGAGCAGATCCTGCGGCTCTGTGACAGCCAAGCCCTGCGAGATGCTGCTTCTGTATTTAGAGCTGCTCACACCTTGCAGCAGCAAAGAGGAGGAGAAGCTTTGCATTCAGCTCAGCTGCAGCTCTTTTAGCAGAAAAAAAAAAAAAAAAAAATGGGAAAGGGGTTTATTTCTGGAGAACAAATTTCCTTCAAGCACCACGCACTGGGGTTGTTGTCTGGGCACTCTCAGGGCTCCACGAGACATTGGTGATTTTTTATGCAGGAGGAAATTCTGTGGGGCTGGACCAACCAACACCAGCCCATTCAGACTTTCATTTTTAGAAGAACGCTGGAAAGATGCCAAACCATCCCTGCTCTGGCCCAGTGCCTGTGTAAGCCACGAAGGAAAATGGTTTGTCTAAAACTTTCCCATAACACAGAATCACAGAATGGTTTGGCTTGGAAGGGATCTTAAACCATGGGCAGGGACACTCCCACTGTCCCAGGCTGCTCCAAGCCCTGTCCAGCCTGGCCTTGGACACTGCCAGGGATCCAGGGGCAGCTACAGCTTCTCTGGGCACCTGTGCCAGGGCCTGCCCACCCTCCCAGGGAGGGATTTCTTCCCAATATCCCATCCAACCCTGCCCTCTGTCACTTTGAAGCCATTCTCCCTTGTCCTGTCACTCCAGGCTTTGTAAAAAGTCTCTCTCCATCTTGTGGGATCCCTTCAGGCACTGGAAGGTCAAAATTAGGTCACCCCAAAGCTTCTCCAGGTGGAGCAATCCCAATTTTCCCAGTCTTTCCCTCACGGGAAAGGTTCTCCATCCCTTGAATCAACCTGGTGGCCTCCTCTGGACTCTCTCCAGTGTGTAAAACCTTCTGTGATGGAGGTTATTTCTGAAAATCCTTGTCCCACTCTATTTCCTTCCCCCCCCATGGACACCTCAGCAGAACCCCAGCCTTGTGCAAGCAGAGATTTGTTTGCCCATCCTAAACCAACCTTCATTTCCTTCCCAAACTTCTCCTTTAGCAAGGCTCCTGCAGGAGCAGGAAAACAAAATCCCTTGTGCCAGAGCAGGATCTGCCTCTGTGTGAGAGACCCTCGAAGACAGAGACACACACAAGGAAATTTGGACCTTCTGAAAGGACGAAAGCCCTCAGAGGTTGTTCCATAAATATCCAATTCGTCAGCTGTGAATATTTCTGCTGTTTTTACACAGATATTGCAAGCTGAAGTCAGTGGCTAAAAAAAAATACTGAGCACAATGGCTTTTATTTCATTGTTATTCAATACACACCTCAGGAGAGGTGACTAAGAGGTGAATGAGAGATTTCAAAGTCTCTTAACTCTCTAATTTTGCACACAGAAAATAACTTTGGTGCAGAACATCGCTTAAGATCTGTCTTAAACTCTTATAGGGAATAATTCTCTATTAAATCGGACCTTTTCTCCTCCTAGGGTGAATTTACCAAAAATAACAACAAACCAATAAATATGTTTGCTAACTGCAACTGCTTTAACCCTGTGCAAGCACATTGGAGCTTATGGTGTATTCTTGAGTTATTTATTTAGAAAAATAACTCTGCTCAGGCAACAGGAGCTGTAGAGCTGTGGGAAGTTGATGAATTTTTGTTGCCCCTCACTGAGTGACTAGTTCTGATTGTTTAAACAAATTTAAAAATTCATATACAAGTAAACACATCACTACCGCTAAATATTTCTTCTGAATATTTACAAATTAAGATTAATTCCCTAAAATTATCTGTAGGATAAATTGACACAAAATATTTCTGTTCTAGCTACAGATACACACAGTACTTAAATCTAAAGGGTTTAAAATGTTATTTTATCATATATTTGGGTTGGTTTTCATAATTTTAATAATAATAATAATTCATAATAATAATTTTTCTTTTTCTCTATATCAAAGCCAGTGCACTCAGCTCAGACTTTTAGCTGCTCTCCAGTGCAGTCATGCACACTGATTCTCCGTGTATTTGGCGATGTTTAAGTAGTTGTACTACAGGAGGTGTTGTGAGGAGATGGCAATTCATTTCAGTCTGCAGCGCTGTCAGAGATTTCACCCCTCTGCGCCAAAAGAAAGCCATAAATCACTGTGCCAGTGCCCAGAGAAGGATAATGCATCAGCAATGCACAAATATTAATTTCTTTAACACCTCCTGCGGGCCCTCTTCTTCCTGCAGATTATCTCCTGTAAGAACAGACGTCATTTTGCAAGCTTTCAGCTCAAATCAACACAGCATTGTCCTGGGAATATCTGCCTTGGATATCTTAGGGAATAGCCACCGTTGATGGCAAGGCTCAATTTTAACTCATTACGTTTAAAAAACACAGAAGTGCTGCACTTACTGCAGGAATAAATGCCTTTTATTTTTCTCAGATCTCTATTTTTGAGCCATCAATGTTTTATACTCAGAGTGGAAGTTCATGTGCCGCCAATCCTGTCCTGTCCTGTCCTGTCCTGTCCTGTCCTGTCCTGTCCTCTCCTCTCCTCTCCTCTCCTCTCCTCTCCTCTCCTCTCCTCTCCTCTCCTCTCCTCTCCTCTCCTCTCCTCTGGTGACACTGGAATCTGTGTCCTGTCATTAATATCTTTATTGAGTGAATCTGTTTCAGGGTCAGTGACACTTCAGCACTTGAACAGCGCAAAATTAGGAGCTCATCCAAGGGGCTTCAGGGTCTCCACAAGCACTCCCACACGTCGATGGGAGATAAAAAAATATTTATTTCCTAGCAAAAGGCATGGAAGAAGCTCAATATGCCTGCATGGGGTGCAGCAGGATATTATAATTTTAACAGGCGCTGAATTGAAGTTGCCAATGTGGGCTGTTGGCAGCTCCTCTTTGGTGCCTGCTGGCCTGGCCCTGTCAGCATCACTGAGAATTTCTCGTAGCTACTGGTTAGATAGTAAAAGATAAATTGTCAACAATCTCACTCCAGAATATTGTACAGCTTTGGCATTTTATTTCCAAGCAACACATATGGACACACAGTTTATTGCTCCTTTCCTTTTATAATTCCCCCCTCGTTTCTCATCCCTAAAGTTTTTAATGAGTACTTTCATTTTCAGAATTCGTTTTTCCTGAGGGCTTAATACTTTGCTGCTCTCAGGATTAGGAAGAAGGTGATCTTAATTTGGGACTCCCATTTCTTTCCTCCAATGCTACTGTATTTATTAGTTCTGGGGAATAGAGTGGAGCAGGCTGAACATTATAAATAGCATCTCAAAGGATTGTTCTGTTCAACTTGGTGTGTGATAAAAGTTAATGGCAGTGAATTGTTTCCTCCTTAGCTTCTAGCTTTTCACATAATTTACGGGATTAGTTTTTCTTTTGGACCTTATTTTTCTCCTGACACAGCCTGCATTTCTCAGGAAGATATAAGAAAAAGTATTATGGATAATGGATGTCCTCAGGGGCCCATCACAGGAAAATGCTTCAGGAACTGAAAAGCCAGCTATGATGATGGCCTTCATTTCCATAGTCTTTGGTGGCAACACTTGAGTTTTTGTTACAATTTTGATATATTTTCATTTCACTACAGATATCACTTTCCTTGCACTGTTGTTAAGCCTTTTACTTTGATCAAGGGAGCTCATCCTTATAACACAGGGATTATATTCACTCAGGCTGAGCCCCTGAGATTTCAAATCTTTTTTTAGGATAGCAGGAAGCTGCCAGGCTGGGAGAGGTGTCTTCCAGATATGGAGTTACAAGAGAGAGAATGAAGTTCCTTTAACAAGCAATAAATTATTTCCTTTTCAAAATCTTCCAGCACCCCTCCCCCCCAAAAAAAAAAGAAAAAAAAGAAAAAAAAAAAAAGAAGAAAATTACTTTCTGTTGCTTTAGTTGCTTTTGCAAAGTGAAGCTAACAAACAGAGGCATTGCTGGAAACAAAAGGCAGCGATTTGTCACTGACAGTTCATCATTAATTGGAATCCTATTTGGTCTGAAAAACTGAGGGGAGAGTAATCAAAGGAGACTGAAATGAAAAACCCAAAGTGAGTGCAGGAAAATACATCACAGCTCCCACACAGAGCCAGGACTGCAGGAGGCAGAAAGCATCCTCTGGATACGTGGGCGAGGAGCAGGCACTGACCACGCAGACAGATGCAGACAGACAAGTTTATTTTGGGCCTGAGCTCTGGAAATTCGGGATAACAGCTCTGCCTTTGCCTCCTGCCTCGTGCTGGTGGGAGTGGGGCCAGGATAAAACCCTGGTTACACATTCCCATGAGGAGAAAAGGTGGGAAGAGAAAAAAACTCAAACCCAAGTATGGGACTTGCCAGCTCAAAGTAGTTTGTTTTGTAAGAAATGGTTCATTTTGTGAGAAAGGTTTGGCTGGGTTATCAGTCAGTGGTTGTTTTATAATGAGAATAACGTGATTCTACACAGGGCTTTCCATGGGTGCAGGTCGAAATGGAGGAGACAGGGAATGAATGAGGTTTGCAAGACTGAGTTGTGCCAGCAGCTGCTCCTGGGGGGGACAGAAGGGAAACCTCCCCATCAGAAAATCGGATTGTGCCCAAGAGCCTCGGGAGGAAAGGGTTCTCTCCATCAGAGGTGGGTCAGCTCCATCCTCAACACCTCCCAGCAGCAGGCAGCTCAGGGCAGAGGAAAGAGAATCACCCCTACTTCACAAAGAGATAACTGGGAGTAAAATCAGGCATCTGGCCAGAGCAGGGCCCATAAATTCACCAGGAACCCCCTTGGCCTTGCCTCCATCTGTCGGCAGCCCCAGGAAGGGGATTTTGGGGCTGTCTTTTCAGCAGTGCCACGGAGCAGACACACTGCTCTGTCTCCCAGGGAGATTTGTAGTTCTCATGCTACTTTTTTCAGCTAACAGGAAAGATAAGTCCATTTTAAACGAAATCTTGTTGTTTGGATGCAGGGGAGCATCATAAAAAAGACTCCAAAGTAAATGCAGTGAACCAAAGTTGAAGCCTACAGGTGATTTAATTATTCAAGGTTTGGCCAAGTGTTAAATTAGTGAAGATGGAATTTAGCAGGTTCTGAATTATCAGCATCCGAACCACATAAATATCCTTTTTTCTGGTGTGTGAAGGAGTGTTTTCCCTTATACAGAGGTTTCAGTATCACCAGGGTGACTCTATGGTACTCACAAAGTTGCTATGGTAATTTCATAATTAAACATCCCTGTAAACCCTCACACAAATTAATACTTTTTGGAAGTGCGTTTTCATTTAGTCAGGCGTTAATTTATGCTGTCACCTCATCGCTCTGGCTGTAAAGAGGATTTATGTGCCACCCGGTGAGAAATCTTTCTGCAGGTATTGTGTCACCTGTGATGAATGGGTGACACCAGGTCTGTCCTAGAGGGAATGTGTGAGGTCCATGCCCAGGGTGTGGGATGAGGCTGGGGAAGGGAAGGCTCTGTTCTTGTTCCGAGGTGGAATTGATCCTCCGATCGCCCATTCCTCTAACTCCTTTCAAAGTTTAGGATGATTGCTGCTTTGCTTCTCTTCCATCCCACCACCCTTAACTGGTATCAATCCTGAGTGAGTTGCCTTCATTTTCACATCTCTTATCCCTTCTTTGTCTTTTATTTGTCATTTCCACTGGAAATCAGCCCCTGCTCCCCTCGGGCTGCAGCGTCCGTCTCGCTGGATCACATCAGATTTTCAGCCAAGAACTTCCCTGCTCCCTCCCATGTGGCTCCTCGTGCTTCAGAAGAGTTCACCGTCACTGTTTTTAAGTCTTCCAGTTGCTGGGATGCTCTAAAAAAATTTACCAAATTAGGTATCAATATTATTGTGCATCCCACAGATGGGATTGTGTCAACCTTAACTGTGCCCAAAATCTATTAAGACAAAAAGCCATAATTTTTAGTCTTTGTACTAAATAAGAGCTGACTTTCTGAGCAAGAAACTCAAGGATGTGCACAAAGGAAAGAAAGGTTCTCCTACAGAAAAGTTACAAAAGAGATGAGAAGAAAGCAATTTGCATGAACTGGTTTCTACACAAATGTATCGCTTAAATTATGAATAAAGGAGTTTCTGAATGGATGAGCTTATGGAAATCTAGAACTGCCATCCTTCTGCCTTTGCAATATTAGCAGGAAGAAACTACTTCAAATACAAACCATTTTTAAAAGGACAAAAAGGAGGGAAAATATTCTTTTGTTTTAATAAACTGTATTTCTGTTGTTTGTTGCTACTCTTGTTTACTGTCCCATGTGTGTTGCAGCCCTTAAAACTCCACTGAAAAATCTCATGCACTTTTTATGAGCGATTAGCTGGAGACACGAGACCTCCACTAACCTCCCTTGCTCGGTGGTTGTGTTTGAGCACAGGCTTTTTGTTCTTTCCACAAGGGAAACGCAGTCAGAAAAGCTGATCTTGATTTGAGTTCCAGATTGAAGCTGGCCTTTCTTCTTTCATCAGCCTCACAGTCAGGAGGATTTAAAACCAGGATGAGTGTGAGCAGAAGTGCCTCCAAATTTGATCAGGCTGAGTGGGTTTGAGCAGCCACTAAGATTCAATATTGCCCAGTGCAGCCAATTACATACAATTCTGCCTAAAAAAGCAATTAAAGAGAGAAATCAGAGTAATGAAACTGTCACTGCTCCACGGAGGTTCCAAGTCATCCAAGAATTGTGAGATTCAGCAGCTTTTCCTTTGAATCCCTAAAACCAAAGCAAAAAAACCTTTCTCAGGATAAGAAAAGAAGTTTCATCGAAGTTTCAAGAGTGACCAAATCCCCACAGCTTTTTCATTAGACTCTGTAGCTACCTGATGTAAATGTGTGCTCTATGCAAAGATTTTGCAGTATTTTTTGTGTTATAGTGCCACATCCTACCCTCTTCATTAGTGATAATGGACAGGTAAATCAGAACTCCTCGGGGGAGACTTTGGAGAATTGTGGAGATCAATTCACATGTCCTGGAGAAGAATGGATGAAATAACTCTGTCTTTGTAATATTCCATACAAAACATAGATGTGTATGTCTAGAATCACTCAATCACACTCCTTTAATATTTGCAGTGTAATATACGCATAAATTTTACTTCTGCCCTGGCTTGTACCCATCAGCTCCAGGGCACCCACAGAGATGGCACCTCCAGGATGACGTTTTCATTAAATTGGATCTGATATAATTGTAAAAATATTATGTCAAACCCCTGCTCTGGTTCAGGTCAGCCTTATTCCCCTCAGGACTCTCAAACCTACTTCTGCATGATCTGAGGAAAGGAGGGAGAAGATCATATTTCTCTCCTCAGCTACATGACATAATTGTGCTGGTGGGTGCTGACTTGAGGCAAAAATCTGTGAGGTTTTCTCCCAAAGTACCACTTAATAACTTGGGATTGATTCACTGTCCACTTGTATAAAAGGTTGGCAGAGAGGGATGGACTTGAACAAGGTCTTCAGGCAGAAGAGCCTAAATATCTGTAAACAGGGATATAAATAGGGACTGGAAATATTCCTAATGTATAAAATAGGGATAACATATCCCTAAACATGGAGATTTGTCACTGCACACAATCCAGCTTGTACAGGATTGAGACTCCTCTTTCCCATCTTGTGGATTTCGCTCCTGCAGGTTCCCTAATTTGAGGAATATATTTGATATCCATCTGCACCTTGTCCTGAGGCCAGGGGTAAGGGCTGTCCAGTGGATAAAGGCTGAGAACACCTTGGGTGGTGCTTCGGAGCAGCAGCCTGAGCTGCTGTTGAGAGCTGCAGGCACTTCAAAATCCACAACCCCCAAACAGACACATCTACAACATTTCCAGCATTCCTAATTAAGTCAGTGATGGAACTAAATTTCGCCTCAAAGCTTGTTTAATAATAAATCTCCAACTGACAGCGCTGCACCTTCTGAATTTTTTTCCCATTTGAGGAAAGAAACAGTTATTAGAGGAATAGTGTGACCTTCAAATCTTTTCAGAGCTTTGCAATCACGAGCAGGAGTGTGCAAGGGCTGAGCAAATCTGCTCCTGCCTGTCTCCTGCTGTGCTGCAGTTTCTCTAATCAAGTATAATTAAAATGGAAAAAAGAAACAGCAATACAATACCGTACACACAGAAATAGTAATCAGGGTGGCAGCAAAGTCACTTTTCTGCAGGGGTTTGTGTCATGTGCAGCGCTAAACACTCCCAAGCTGTTGCTCACATGAGGGATGCTGTTCATGGAAACAATCCTTTCGTTTTTTTGGGATTACCTGGCTCAGGAAGTATCTGCAGAATCCTCTGTGAACGCTGACAGACACTGGTGCTGTCACAAATGCAATCTTCACCTTGTGATTGTTGCGTTAGACCAAGCAACATTAAGATTTTAATTTATTTGCTTCTTTTTAATTAGGTGACATTTGCCAGATGAGCTGCAGGAAAATTGGTGATTGTTGGTGATAGCTCTGGTTCCTGATGAATTCCCATACAAGCAAAAAAACCAACAGAGCTTCGATGAACACAAATGCAACTGAGTATTTTTGGTATCGTTTATTTTTCTTCAGATTTGCTAATAATACCAAATTACAATAATAAATATTTTAATTTAGTCGTGGCATTAATCATCACCTTCATCCTCATCTCACGTCAGCTGTGACATTCAAATAATGCTCATGATTTAGCGGAATAATTCTGGATCTACATTGGCACTCCCCAGTAAAACAGCTCCACTTCAATAAAATACATTTCTCTTTCCCACTTAAACCCCACTGGATGGGACCCTCCAGAAGGGAAAATTTAATTGGTTTTAGGACATGTAATTTCTGAAACTTTATTATATGTGCAACCCAAAAAATCTCAGTGCTCCGTAAAGTTGCTTTATGAATAATGATTTCTTTGTTTCATAGGTTGGATTGTTTTTTTCTTTTTCTTATGGGTGACCAGAGACATTCACACACAAAAAGCAAAAGCTTTAAAATTAAAGCTAATAAAGCAAAAAATGAAGGTTTCTAGAAGTATATTTAAAGTGAAGATTTCTAGAACTATTTTTCTGTTTAATAGAATAGGAAAACAGCCTGCTAGATATTTAAATTTTTCAATCAGGGTAGCTGTTTTGCTCTTTAAAAAAATGAGATAAATTAAGCAGTTTTAATTAAGCTCATCTCATTTTCATAATCCTCCTTCTCACCCACACTCTGATGGAAGGTCAGAGAAGTAACTGCGGAGGAGCACGGCACTGCAAGAACAAATTCTAATTATTGCAGAGGAAAGTTAAAATATTTTCTTTTTAAATACATACATATATTTTTCCCCTTTCTGCTTAATTTTGAGAGTAATTTCTTCCTGCTGTTGCTCTGTTTTCCCCCGAGGCAGTTTGTGCTGATGGATGGCACAAAGTTAGGGGAGAACAGTGAAATGAAAACAAGCGATGGGATGCTGACAGAGCCAGCATGATCAATATTGAGAGATTGCTCCCAGGACCAACTTTCCCATTCCTCACAGACTGGAGGGCACCTCATCCCAGGGCTGGGAGAACAGAACCTTTCCAGGGATGTGCAACCTCAAAATCACAATTTTTACACCAATTCCATGACCCTACACTGAGCTATGGACTGGCATTTCACAGCCATTTAGCTCCAGGCATCGAATATAAATTAACCTGACTTTCATGTATTTTGTGCGATATTTATGAGGTAGTTTTTAATAAGGTTGCATTATTACAAAATGTTATTACAGATAATCTTTATTATCACCACAGCCTGCGTTCTGAGGCTGTCTGGGCTCATATTTCATCTCGTAGCTCCCGTGGCAGTGTGAAGCAATGTCTGAAATCCTGATGGGTGCTCGCCACTGAGTGACAGCCTTGGTTTGTAATGGAGCTCTCGGAGGAGAAGGGCTCCATCCATCAGTCTGCCCTTAAAGGAACCCTCCAGGGCAGCTCAAATCCCTGCCTTTTCTGTGGGTCCATCTTGCTGGGAAAGCTGACGGAATTAAATATGGACTTTTGTAGGTCGTGGTGCTGAAGAAATCATTCCTTTGTTTTGCCTGATATACCTCTTGGCCAGTATCTTGGTTTTTTCCACATAAAACTGTGCTTTAAAGGAGAACTCCTCAGGTGTTTAATTGAGTCGTTTTTTTGCAGAAGGATCAGAAGTAATGAGGTGATGATGGCAGTGAGTAATGAGGTGATGGCCCTTTTTGCAGTGATGGATAAACCTTGCCTAGAAACGTCAGGGAACCCACGCAGGCAGGAGCAGAGGAATCCAGGAGCTCAGGGGGAGCAGCTCAAAGAGAGAATGAGCCCAGGGGGGTGAGCTCTGCAGGGCTCTCCCTTCCTTGAACTCACTTAAATTCAGCTTTCCCCCTTTGCTGCATTGTTTCCTGCTCGGATGTGTCAGGTGACATCCCTGCCATGCACATTTGGCAATTCACCCACACCACTAACATAAAAACTCCGCAAGAATGCCGAGGAACCTTTATCTTCTCCAGGAATGCCAGGGAGGTTTTATCTTCTCCAAGACTGCCAGGGTGGCTTTATCTTCTCCAAGAATGCCAGAGAGGTTTTATCTTCTCCAAAGCTTGCAAAGTTCACTGCACTTACCTGCCCCTCTTCCTTTTTATCAAAAAGCAGGGAATATTTATTTATTTTTTTATGTCTCTACATGTAGAAGACTCTTCATGGTCTAGTACACAATATAAATTATTTTAAACCCACACAGAATAGGAAAAAGCCCTCTGCCTTGCAGGAATTTACTCTGGGGCAGAGGATTGGAGGTAAATCCCTGTTCTGCACACAAAGAGCAGGTAAAATCCCTGTTCTGCACACAAGGAGCAGGTAAAATCCCTGTTCTGAACATAAAGAGCAGGTAAAATCCCTGTTCTGCACACAAAGAGCAGGTAAAATCCCTGTTCTGCACACAAGGAGCAGGTAAAATCCCTGTTCTGCACACAAAGAACAGGTAAAATCCCTGTTCTGCACACAAGGAGCAGGTAAAATCCCTGTTCTCCTGCAGCAGGCAGCATGTCCTGAGCCCCCAGCAGCTCTCAAGGCCCCACTGTCCATTGGGTTTGGTCCTTCCTGACCAACTCAGTGGCTCAAGGTGGAACAGGGACAAGCAGCAGCCCCACACAGAGCTGAACTCTCCATAACAGAAAAAGGATTGGAGAATTCAAAACCATTGAGAGGTCGGGAAAATGAAGACAGAGGTTCGTTCCATTCATCCCTCACACAGTCAGGTATTTTCAAATCTCCAGCTCTTGGGCTCAGGAAAGGGCACAAGCCTTAATACAGTTTGTGTCACAGCAATCCAGTTCACTCCACGAGGGCTTTAATACGTTCTTGAGTGGCAGTTTCAATCCCAGCGTTTTTCTCCTGGCCAGGGAGCAGAAATCAGACGGTGCAAGGAGCTCAGAGTGCTGGCAAGTTTTGCAGCAAGCTGTGTTTGCATTAGTGAGTGTAAATAGGTCTCTGGGAGGAGGCACCAAACATTGCGCTCGTGGCTTTCCCCTCTGCACTTGCAATTAGCTGGGAGGGAAGCACAGATGTTTTGCAGAGAACTCCTATCAAATTTAAGGATGCAAAATTGTTAGGGTGGCTCTAATTAATTTTCTGCATCAGTTTAAATGGCATCTTTATGTTGTAGCACTGCGCAGGATGGTCTGAAGTGACTGTACCAAAATTGCTCACTGAATTTTGCTGCATGAAATGAATTTGGCCTGTACTGATGAGCATGTGTAGAGAGGATCTCATTTAATTGAGTCCCCAGATTAAAAAAAAAATTCCAGAAGACATTACTGTGGAGTCTGGTGTATTTCTGTTGTTTAATGCTGCTGTAATTTGTCCTAATTTATTCTCATTGTGCTGGTGGAAGACGGAGTGTTTTCACAGGCCCCATCACATCTGTAGTGTTTACAGGACTGTATTAACCAAATCAAATCTGTTTGGCCACAACAGAACACAACAGAACAGAACAGAACAGAAAAGTTTGAATCTCTCTTTAGCCAAGTGTTTGGTTTTCATTGGTGAGTGACTCTGAGGCACAACCCTTCAGAGTGCAGGGCTTGGATATTTCATGCCCAAAGGTTGGACTCGATGACCTTGGGGGTCTTTTCCAACCTAAATTATTCTGTGCTTATGTAGAGGAAAAAACTATTTTGTAACTAACAAAAAATTGTTATATTGATCTACCGGTTTTTTTCCTTTAACAGCCTGTCTGGTTATAGAAGAAGAAATGACCCTTGGTATGTTGGAACATTTGGGTTGTATTGAAAGAGCATCTTGACAGGCAAGTGTGATGCTGAGATTATAATAATTTATACTGGCCTGGCACTTGTTGAGAGAAAACTGAAATGTGAAATGTGCTTTGCTTCTGACAAGGTTTTCAACCCCAGCTTGCAGTCCCATGGGAACGCAGGGAGTGCTTCCAGAACTTCAGCAGAGATTAAGGAAGGAAAAGAAGCAGCACACTAAAATTTATTAGGCCAAATTCCACATCTTGAGAGGCCCAGGATGCTGTGGTTTACAAGAATAGGATTTCACACTACAGGGTCTCACTTTCTTCAGAAGTGTTTGGGAAAATAAACCCATAGGGTTGGTAATTACAGACTATTTACATCTTTTCAGTTGCACTTCAGGCATTTATAAATTGAAACGTGTAGTTATTCTAACTCAGTATTCAATATCCAAAGGGTACCTTATCCATCCTGAAAAAGAATGAGATAACCCTTTTTTTTTGTCATGATCCCTCACCGTGTAATTCAAACATGACTAAGCAACATCTTTTTGCTACGAATCCGAGGGAGGATGTGGGAGCGAGATGAGGGTGCCCTCACCCTCTTGGCAATCCGGTTTTTAATCCAAACAAAAATCCAGGGGTTAATTGAGGAGGTTTATATAAATAACACAGATAAACGCTCTTGTTCTTAAAATGCCACAAAGTTTCACTTGAGGTGATCCTTGAAAATCAAGAGAAAAATAGCAGCGGCTGTTTTGCCTGGAGCTGGAAAGTCAGTGTTCCGAAAAAAGTGTCAGGGAAAACGAGGGGAAAAGGGAGGTGGAGAGAGGGAAAACTGCAGCCCAGCAGTTCGGAGCCCGCAGTGTGAGCTCTCCCAGGGCCAGCCCTGTGTGTGGCTACCAAAAAAAGCTTCGCAGGGCATTGTTAGAGATATTTCTGTGTGTGTGGGGAGGAGGAAATCAGCTCTGCCAGGCAAGCCCGGGGTGCTCCGGAGCAGCTCGGAGCATCCACGGCTCGCTGCTGTGCGGTCCAGCAGGGAAGGGATGCTGCAGGAGCAGCCAGGGCACAGACCCTTGCAGCTGAGTTCTGCATGGCTGGGGATGCTAAATTTAGCTTCTGCAATGCAGGAGGAAGCCAGGCGTGAGAATTGCCGGGGATGGGTCACTGCCTGTGGATGCAGAACTCCTGGCTGGGATTTATTTGTTGGGTCAAGGCAGAGTTTTCAGGGAGCAGCAGCGCTGGGGTTAAACTCTGCTGCAGCCCTGCCTTGGCTTGTGCTGCTTGTCAGGAGGGAGACAGAAAAATCACCAAGGAAATGCTGCAAAAAAGGTCTTAGACATTGCTCTGTGTGAGGAGGGTGCAAGGCTTTCTTTCAAAGCTATGAAACTTTTATTATTATAAGCAGAGGGAAATATTTGTCATCTTGTTTTTATTCCTCTTCACTCATCGAGATACGGTGAAATTGTTGGTGTTTTTCTGTCAAAGATTAGGGTGACGATGCTCATTCGGAGGATGAAAAATCTTCTGCTCAGCAGTTACAAGTACACAGACAAAAGGGATGCAGGGCTGAAAGCTCTGGCAGCAGAAATCTTTGCAGCAGCTTTTTGTTTTCCAGTTAATTTCCGTTAAAGACCTTGAAGACAAAAATTCTCTGCAGTGCTCGCTTCCCTGTGCAGAAAGTAAAGTTTCTTTAGTTAAACTCATCCCAGAGACTTTCTTGGAGGTCCCAGAAAAATCCCAGTGTCACCACGGCTTTGAGAATCCTCCTCTGGCCATTTGTGAGGTCCCAGCCAAGCCCTTTGAATCTGCATCACATTTCAGGGGTTCCCTGTTATTTGCACAGCTGGAACTGCACATTGCAGCACACA
This sequence comes from Acanthornis magna, assembly GCA_036785705.1. Classification (NCBI taxonomy): domain Eukaryota; kingdom Metazoa; phylum Chordata; class Aves; order Passeriformes; family Acanthizidae; genus Acanthornis; species Acanthornis magna. Next base: position 9,093,359 of record JAWUZG010000092.1, read on the forward strand.
CCACAGCTGGATTCTCTCCTGACCAGAAAGCTTCTCTCCCAACTCGTCCTACTCCACAGCATACTTGAAATGCACTAGCATTCATTGGGAATTTGGAAGTTCTCACCTGCAGGCACCTGTGCTGTCAATCCACTTTGCACGTGCAGTACTCTGGACAAAGTCTTCCACTCTCACACTCTCCAACCCAGTGTTTTGCATCAGAGCTAGAGCTGTAAATCCATTTTTTAGCCACTCAGACCCTGCTGGGCCTATGTTCCACCATTCTGAAATAGAGGACAGTTTTTCGCTGGTTCTTAAGGTGTTGTGCCAGTGTTTCTAGAGCAACATTCAATTGCTTATATGTGAAAAGTTTAAAGGCTTTAGTGAAGTCTGGCAGCCCCAGAGCTGGGGCTGACATTAAGGAATATTTTGGCTGTTTAAATTCAGTTTATGTCCTTTTCATTTATTTGATGGGGTTTTTTTTCAGTTGCTTGAAGGGTTTTATACAGAGGTTTTATTAGTATTTTATAGTTGGTTATTAAAGTCAACACTCAGTAGCACAAATGACTCCCCATCCCAGCCTGGGACAAAGGTTCAGGAGGAGCCTCGTGGCTGACAAGCACAATGTGGGAAGAGTCCAGAATGACTAAAGAGCCATTTGCCAATGAACTGCTGGTTTTCATGAATGCCCCAACCCAGAAGAATCCCAAATGACGTCTGTGAGTACAATCATTTGACCCAGCCCACAGACACAGATGGGGACTCAGGAACACACAGCCAAATCTGTTCAGCAGGCAGATGGAGATGAAATTAAATGATATCAGCTAACTCACTCCGAGCACAGAGCTGGGAGTCAGCTCTGCATATCCTGAAATTCAAACCAATGAACTCGCTGCTTCTGTAGGCATTTGTCAAAGAAAATGCTGAGAGGTTCAGACAATTTTCATTTTTACAGGTACCTGCAGCAAGAGAAGCTCTATGGTGAAGGCTTTGGCTGGTTCTGCAGAGTTTCTTGCCTTAGCTGGGAGCTGCTCGGTGAAATATCACCACAGTGGCTGCTCTGATGCCTAATGCTGCAGTGGTAACAATAAATATCACCACTACGAGAAAGTGGCTTATTTAGGAAAAAAATGGAGGGGAAAAACTGGTCTGAAATGTAAAGTGTGGCTCTTTTGCACCTGAGGGACAATTAAGGTCGATTTTAAGTGGACTGCAGGATCATATGTTGTACCCTCTGCATCATAAAAGTCTCAGCCCCACTTTTTGTTGTGTTCAAGACACTCTTAATGGAAAGGAATGTCATATTTTTATGACCAACTCAAGTTATTTTAATTGAGAACTTTGTACAGCACTTTCTGGCTTGCCTGAAGAGGTGGGATGGGAGTTCAGTTTTCAGCCAATTAATTGTCCTAATTCTACTGCCACCCCTCTGTCCCTCGGTGGAGGTGGCAGGTTGTGGAAAGGGCTGGTTTCTCCCACAAACCCTGGCAGAGAAAGAGTTCTCTGATGTCAGGGCACAGTGGCACCATCTCCACAGCCCTACACAGAGGTCCCAGCTGAAAAGGAAACAGTTTGAGAAAACAGCACGTAGAGAAATACCAGGGAGAAGCTGTTGAGTGGGGACAGTCCCTCTGAGATGCACTAAAGAGGACAGAATTAGCAATTATTTTTCTCTAGAAGTTTCGTTTTCTGAAGCACACTCCTTGCTGCCAAAGATTTTTACTTCTGAGCTCACCATGACCTGCTGCATGGTGTACACATCAAACATCAAATGTTCCTCTGGAATTTATTGAAAGAGTTATTTTTTCCCCACTTAAAAAGGATTCTGCTTCTCCCCCTCATCTGCTCCCATATCCCTTTCCTAAAATTGCCTATGACTCAGAGAAAAGCTTGCATCCACTTGGAATTACTGGAGAAAATTGATGGAATTAAGAAGGCACATTGTTGCTTCTATTGAATCCTCAATGTGGGAACAACGGGACATTTTCTTTTCATCTGTGGGTGCAACTTCACTTGCTCACACACTGCTGTCCATGAAGCCAAATTTGCTCATAATAAATCAATGGGATATCAGTGACATTCTCTGATGTACTCAGGTACAAATGTTTCTTTCTGGAACTGATGAGTGTCCATAACAAACAAAAGAAGAAAGGAAAAGGAACTAGAAGAGAATTTGAGAAGGTTTTTTTCTCTGCAGTGGTCTATGTCATCAGTAGCAATTTTATTTCATTTGTTCCTGAGAGAACAGGACCTCAAAGTGTGTCTTCTCTATTCTTTTCTTGTTTTTACGGTACAATGAGCCAAATGAATCTCAACCAGCGGCTGTATTTACAGAAAGGACACATTTGGCCCATTCCATGTATTTACAATGAGAAAAACAGCCCATAAATCACCCTGCAGGTTCATGGAGCAGCGACAGAAAGGAGAAAGGAGCAGAATGGATCTGTGCTCTGTATTTCCATGCTGGGAATGGAACATTCCCTGTTTGTGATGGATGGGCACATCACTGCAGGGTGGGAAATCCCTCACTCACGGCTGCTTTATCTTTCCTCCTCACCTGTGCTTCTCCTCCCCTCGGGCTCTGGGGATGCAGGGCAGGAATCCCTTTTGCCATGGCGTGGGCAAAGCTGGGAGCAGGGTCTGGCTCAGTGCCTTCAGCAGTGCCTGCCCTGAGAAATCCTGCGCCAGCTCCGAGCCAGCGATGGATTCAGCCTCGCTCTTTGTGGCCATTCCCGTGTGCCAGGAGTGAGAGAGTTTATTTGTTTGGGTTGCTTTGTGCCTTTTCCATCTCAGCATCCCAGCCTGGGGCAGCTTATCCAACTCCCATGAACTGTAGGGAGGAACTGGAGCTCCCAGCAGTGCCATAAATCAGAGATTTAATCCTGAATTAATACAAACCCCCGAAAAGTAAATCAGTCCTAGGTAGCAGATTTACCTGATATTGTGTAGTATTTATCTCAGAACGTATACTTCTACCCTGACATCAGTATATTGCTTTGAATTTATGTTGGTTTAAAAGCTCTGCAGTAATTAATGGGTCTAATGGGAATCGTACCTTGATTTTCTTGTCCTGGAGTTTTTTTCATTCCCTTCCTTTACTCCAACCGCTCAAGATCTGCACAGGCTTTGGAATAATTTGTATTTGTTATGAAGCAATGATATAGGATCGGTAAGGACTATCAAGAAGAAACACTGACATGAATTTTCATCAGTTCTAATAAATGTAGAATGCATTTTTCTTTGTATTTTGTTTTCTTAATAGAACTGTATGTCAGAACTTGCCTGTTTGTGAAGTTAGGTGAGTGGAAAATGAAGAAAAAGAGATTTTCTCTTCTGTGTATTTCTTTCTAGCAGCTCTTCAAGTAAAACAGTTGATTTTCTTCTTTTCTGCTTGGGACCCAAGGTATGCCCTTGGTACTAAGTGGAACCTTGCTCCTAATCTCTAAACAGAGAGGTGTAAGGATTAATTCAAATAAATTTCCTGAGGAAGAATTACAGAGTTTGAAATATTAAAAAATCTATATCTAATTATACACCAGTTGTAGTTTCCTTTTTGAAATACACTAAGGGTCAAGAAATACACTGCTGCAAAATATGAGTAATTCTTCTTATTCTCTTTTGTTTGTAGGGGGCTTCCCTATCAGAACAGGATTATCAGTGATGAATTAATCTAGCTAAGCAGCATAATAAATTGGCAGGTCAGAAGGATCAGCTTTAAACTGAAAGACTGCAGGTTTAGATCAGATATTAGAAATAAATTGTGCCCTGTGAGGGTGGTGAGGCCTTCAAAATTGATTCAAAGACAATCAAACCATATTTTATTGGTTTACTTGCTGTTTTCCTGAGCAGCTATGAGTACACACTTTCAGATTCACCTGATAATTCAGTTATGCCCTCACATCTCCTCATGGAGATGCCTCAAATTTCAAGGGACATCCTGCAGGAAATTTAAGGCTTCAGCTGTTTCAGCCTTCGTTTCCTTCCGTGGAGCAGCTGAACATTGCTGTGTGGCTTTGTTCAGGTCCTGAATGCCCCAACTCTCGTTCTGTTTGTGGATTAACAAAGTGAGAAGCTGAAACCTCTGCTGGCCTTAATATTTGTCTGCCTGGCCAGCAAAACCACACCAACAAATAGATGTAAGAAATGGTAGAAACCATCCCAGCACGCTGTGTGTGACACCAGCTCCTGTTTGCTCTCCTGGGCCATTATCCAGGGCTGGAAGAGCTCAGTGATTCATCTAAAAATAGGGTGTTCACCGTGTCAATGTGATTATCCACATTCCCAGCTCTCCCTGCCCTCCCAGCCCGAGCTCCGTGGGGCTACCTCGGGCTCTGAGCTCCACAGTGCCATTATCAGCCCTCGTTCGCATCCATCGATGTGTGGAACTTGCTAATGGGCATTTTTTGCCCGTCGATAATTACGCCCTTTCCACCAACGCATGAAGCAGATTACGCTGTTAAATACTCGTTCCCAAGTGTCCTGCGTAAAAATCCTATTGCCTTTTGGAATTCAACAGTAGAAAAAAACCCCAAAAAACCCTGAAGAAATTAATGACCATCATTGAGAGCCAAAGGAATCCACATGATTTTATTTAATTCATATTATGGTTCAGACTGAAGCAGGAGTGGGGAGGATGGCAGGCAGGAGGGCAAGGAGCCCCCAGGGACTGACTGGGTGGTCTTTAAGGTCCCTTCCAACCCAAACCATGCCATGATTATGTGATTCCTATTCCTTAACTTCCTCAGTCAGTATAAGAAGTGCTGGGTTTATATTTCAGGGAAGAAGGTGATGGTTCCATCCTATGGAAGCTTTCAAAGGGAAGATTGCCTGGGAGACAAGTGTTTTGAAAATATATGGAGAGTTCTGTATTTCACTCTATAAATATTGATACTGACTTGTATATTTGCATTTTACCTCAGAAAATAAAAATGTTTTCTATTTACATAATAAACAAAGCTGATATATTTATATTTGTATTTAAAATATGAAATATAAACGTGTCTATTGTAAACATGGTACTTGTCATACTGGTACAGCAAGATGAGTTATTTACATCCTTTCAAACCTATTTTTCTCTGGTTTTTCTATTATTTTATGGTCTTTCCTATAGGTATCTCACAATGATGTTGTGTTAGGCCTCACTGATAACTTCCTCAGTTTCTCTGATTTTCCTCCAACTCCCAGTCTCTTACATCTGATATAAATCTTCGTTTGCTCAGAGGAATTCTGGCAAATTGCTTAAGGAAACCTGTTTAAATGTGCCTCAAGGAGTTGGCAGAGTTTATGCAGAGTCTTTAAATTAGTTTTATATGATCCCACACTGTCTGTAGAATTATCCTTACTTTGCCCTTATGCCTCAGCCCAGTTCTTTCACAGCCTGTTAAATTCAGCAAGTCTTGACATCAGCCATGAATATTTCCAAAACTCATAATGTGAAATCTTCTTAGCATAGAAAATGCAAATCTGTGAGATCATTTTTTTTGTTACGGTTTCTGTCTACATCTGAATATTGCACTGCACTTAGATCAACTGAAGGATATAAAAATCTATTTATTTTCTTCCAACAAATACAGGAGAAGTTGAGTTGACTGAATAATTTTCTACTATGATTTTGCCTGATCTCAATATCAAGTGTTTCCCAGTACTACTATAAATCAGGAATAGCACTGCTGACTTCCAGGCAGCCAAACCCATGTAAAAGATCCAAGAACTAGGTCACGTGGATTTAGGATTTTTTCTCAAGTGCTCCCTTTCAAAACAGAGCAGGCGTAATAGAATGGGGAGTACTTCAATAACTGCTCTGCTCTACCTCCTGCCTGATAATATTTTTGTGTGCTATAAATCCTTATTTTTTCATGAAAAGAAATAGGGTGACCACAATAAAGGCAAAGCCAAAGAGTGCAACTGCTGGCTTTTGTTAAAGGAGTAACTGTCTGAATGATTTGAAAAATCAGATGTAGCCTGAAACCCACCTATTATACACACTGGAAAGCACATTTCCAATGCAAATTCTATGTTGCAGACACTGCAGAATTAACATATGTAGCCTGTAGTAATGCTTTGTTGTAAATGCTAAGCATAAATGCAGATAAGAGTCCCTGTGTATTTAGTTTGTACATAGAAAACATAATTTTGTGTAGCATAGAGAACTGGCTTTCAGTGTCTGGCTGAGATCTTGTTTTGGTAATTCAGGAAGGGTGTACATAAACTGAGTCTTATGAATATGAAGTTATAAGGTGCTTTAAGATCTCCGGTTAAAACTGAAAGGAAAATGCAAAATATTGCTATTTGCATCATTTCTCATGAAATGCACGCTCAGTCATCACAGCTCAGCCAGCCTCGTCCCTTACTCCAAACATGCAAATCAGAATTCCTGCTAACCTCAATTCCTTCATCAGTTGATGAATGTAAAATTACAGCAACAGGACCAACCCCTTTCAATGCCTGGGTGCAATAAATGCATTCCTGACTGGTCCTAGAGGAGCTGTGTGAATCCAAACCAGACCCCCATCCCACTCATCCTCTGCATCCCAGGGATAATGAAAACACATGTTTTGTTCTCAAACGTACGCCCTGTTCCCACTTATCTTTGTGCATTTCTGTCCTCTTGTTGCCTCCTAAAATCCTGAACATCCAGAGTGGGTATTTTATCAAAACTTCCTCCTGCTGATGCACGTTTTTGTCTGGACAGAATCCCACGGCTTTGGGGATGAACCTCAGGCAGAGTCAGGGGATTGTTTTGGGGATGGCTGAGGTGTGGGAGCGAATTGGGAGAGCTGGGAGTATTTGGGATATTCCCGGGGTGCAAGTGCTACCCAGGATTTATCTTTCTCCCACAAACTTTGCCTCGTTCTGTTCGATTTTGGAGCACCTGTTCCCTGTAATTTCTTCTCAAGATGAGAATTTTCCCAGCATTTCACACAGGAATCGTCACTGTGCAGCGCTGAAAATACAAACAAATTTCACACATATTGCTTTGATCATTGATTTTTATGCTGTTTGTGTTTGGACATGATTTAAAGGCAGTCCTGAGCTTCATTACAAGGCAGTTTATAAGAAATTTTGCTTTTAGTTTTCACTGAGATTAGAACCAACACTGTAGAAAGTAAGAATTGGATTCTTTTTTTCCCAAACCGTATCAAGGTTGAGCAAAACTCACGGGGGCTTCACTGCAGGGGGGTGAAGAGGGAAAATCATCGGAAGAAAGCATATTTGAAAACATAAATTCAATTCTATATCCCTATGCTGAATACCTGATACATGAAGTATCAGAGAGGTAACAACTGGGACATTGATTAATTTTTAAAAAATTCTAATATCTTGTATTTATTTATCTTATATAGACTTTAATTTTAATATCTAATTTAATGGATTTTAATCTGTGCTCCTGTCAGCACTGAAAAAACAGCACCGAAATTTTTGGCTCTACAAACTCCTCAGTGCTTCGGAGCTCCAAAAATGTCCTGAAGGAATTTAATTGGGAATTAACCAACTGGAACACCAAAAGAAAGAGCTACTCCTGTAGCAGTCTGCCCATTACATGTTCCCATTGAAATATCTGTTTATTAAAACCACCCAAGATTACTTGGAGCTCTTCCCACGTTTGTCGCCTTTGTCAGCTGTGCAAAGCTGATCTCGCCTTCTTAACAGCTCAAACCCTAGCAAAAATCCTCATATTAACATGTGCAGTGGCAAAATATAGAAAATTACCCACTTTAGCCACAGGGTGCCGAGAGGCAGGAGGGAAATGGAGGAAAATGGAGTTTAGGCGTTGTGCTGGAGAAGCTGAGCAGTGGTTCTGGCAATGTTCTGTTGGGTCTGTTTTGGTCTCTGCTGTCTTGGACACATTTTGTTGATTCCCTGTGATGCCAAACAGGGCTTACCTGAAACAGAGGCTAGGCAAAGTGAGGCGAATAAAAGCAGATTAATTTATTGAAGGCCTTTAGGTGCATTCAGGGCAGACAGAGCCCATTCAAGAGGCTATACCCAAAATGGACCCTGAGTCACGAGTTCTTCACATTTTATAAGTTCTGTTCATTAACAAATCAGCCTCAATTCTCCAATTAGGTGATGATGTCAACCACCCCACGCTTGCTCCCCCAATTCACTGTTGGTTACATATTTTGGGGCTCTGAGGCAGTGAAGTGCCCCTGGATTTTCCAACTGAGAGGAATTGTTTTGTCTAACACACTGGGAACAGAGGTTTTTAGTGCTTTATATGCAGCCTAGAGCCACACACCAAAGCTAAAGATATACAAAAAATAGAAGCTAAAATTCTTTAAGGCATCACCTGGAGATGTGAGACCTAAAAACACAGGTTCTGACCCCCCCCTACTTTGTCCATCACACATCCTGCAGAGGAGATGAACTGTGTAAAAGAGCAAAGGGGAGCAGGCACCATTTCTCCAGGATCTGCTCTGGAAGCTGATGCTGCATGAGAAGTTATAAACTCATCCCTGCAGGAATCCATTCCCAAATCCTCACCATTCCCCTACCTAAGGCATTGAGCTGGGGTGGGTATTCACTCTTAGCATAAAAGAACATTTAACTTTCGCTTGAAATGGATGGAAATTGGGATTGGTGAGTCACAGGAGCAGGATATTGCTGTTGTGAGGGGAAGGTTTGCTGTGCTGCTCGCTCATCACCTTGGTCTCTTTGAAGGGAGATGGAGCCTCCAGCAGTTTGCTGTTTTAATCCTCCCAATTTGTGTGGTGACTGCCTGGATTTAGCTCTGGATTTGGTAAAGAAATGGAGATCATTAGTGGAACAAGTGGAACAAAGCCCTCGGAGATTTGTTTGTGGAACACACAGAAGATCAGTTTTTCACAATTGATGTTGGCAGTGATGTTTCCAGGCTTTATGGATATTTCCAGGCTTTATGGAATGCATTCCACCCTTACTCTGTTTATAAGGTGACATGGACAGGCATCCCTTTGGTTTTTATGACACATTCCCCTCGCACAGGAATTTTAAGAGGTTTAGTTTGTTTAATATTATGGAAAGATTTTCATAATGTCCCAAAAGTGGAGTGTATTTCTTAGCAAGAATAACCATGTCTGTACTTTTAAATTATTTTAGGTTTGCTTAACCTTGGAGGGAAGGTGAGAGGGGGAGGCAAAGTTATTCATGCTTAGCTACACTGACAGTCAGGTAAATAAAATTTATTTGCCTTCTCCCCATTTAAGATTTCCCCAGCTGCCTCCACCAACTCTCCCTCATTCTTCCTTTCACATTTCATCCGTAGTTTTAAATCTTACTCTGAATGACAACATTAGCTTTCTAAAATACTCAGCAATATCACTTTCCCCCCAAAGACTTCCCTGAGGCTGATTTGTAGAGGCTGCAGTTGTCTCTCTATTTTTTTTCCTGCGACTTACATTGAACAATACCCTCACTAATGACATTTCCCCAGCAATGATGCACCAGGGAAAAGCACGGAATGAGAAGCAGGAATGATGAATACATTCTAAATGGATGGAGGAGGAAGTGCTACGATTCGCTCCTCTGTCACTCCATAAAAAACTACAACTCTTGTCTTTTTCCATCAGCCATAAAGATGGAGCACCGTGCTGCGATATTCTTAGACAGATAAATCAGGCCCGACGTTGCACAGAGCATTTTTGCACCCTTGCAAAGAAAAGCTAAGCCTAAGCCGGCAAGATGTGTTTGTGTCTGTCTGGATAGCCTGATTTGAAAGCCTCAGCTGGAAGAAAAGACTGAAATAAAGACGAAAATGCAATAAACAATTTCCTGTGGGGAGAGCAGGTGATATGCAGAGGGAGGGTCATTCCAGTTGGGCAAAACCAGTCCTTAGAAAACTCCATAGCCCCAAACTGCTTCTCTTCTCCTTGTGGACGATTTCCTTGTCTCCTCTGCCTGTTTGCTCAGGGATAGACCCTAGAGATCCAAATCTTTCTAAAAGCAACAAAAAAAAGGCTACACTTTTTACTGAAGCCTCATCCAGACATGCCTGTGCTCCTTGCCTGCTGTTGATATTTGTTTCCTAGCCCAGACCCAAAAAACCAGACTGTCCCCATTCCCCAGGATCTGAGAAGAGCCCACAGTGAACAGATGAAGCCACAGCTGATATCTCAACAGAATTAATTTTTATTGCAGGTGTGAGCTCCCTGGAGTGCCCATGACCAGCTTCACTGGAATGATGTGGTTTTCAGCTTTTCCCTGAGAAGGAAACTGTCCCAAGTTCTCTGAAGCTGTTCCACAAAGTTGTCTCCTCCCTTGCCTGTGGCAGAGTTCTGCGCACAGAAGACATTGCAGATGTTCACAGCTGGGGACTAAAAAGAGGTGTAAACTGTCCATTTTCTGTTTACTTGGGATGCTTGCTTGTTCTAGCTGGAATTTAATGTATTGGAATTCTCTGACAGCAGGAATTATGCTGAACTATCACATGCTTGCACTGGAGAATTTCTGGGTAACTTAGCAATGTCACATGAGATAATCGAAAATGTCATTTGCACTCAGCCATCACAAGGTGCCTTATAGAGTGTGCTATTATTCCATCTTTATCTTCACTTCTCACACAACATGGATATCTCAAAACGATGAAATCTGATTTAGGATTCGTTTAACCCAGAAAAGGATCAGAGGCAAACTTTTAAAGGAACGTCTCTTGTGAACAGGAAGTATTGGGACGTGTGAGAAAAGAAAGACCAGAGGATCAATCTAATAAAAATTGTAGCTCCAACTTTGACCATCAGTATCTGAATTAGATGAAGAAGTGGCTTTGCATTTGCATTTCACACACTTTGTTTCCTAATAAGGTGTCAAGACCATAAATTTCACAAAAAGACGCAGGGAGTGAAATATTGACACACTCCAGGGTGAAAGTTATTTCCCTGGAGGGTTTTAAGGTTTTGGAAACAATCCTAAGATTTCTCTGAAATTGTTTTTTTCAGGATTTCCCTGGAAAACTACAATGCAGTGACTTGATTTTCAGATTTAGAGTATCTAAGAACCTCTGCCTTGTCCCTTTAGTTTGTTTCTGACGGATTTAAAGAAATTAATTTGCTTTCAATTTGAGAAGGGTGAGAGCATGGAGTACGAAGTTTGCAGTCAATTAAACTCTCAAGAGAACACAGAAAAAGAAAACTTCTCTTTTTACAACAGGCTGCTTTGTAGAGCCATAGAGAATAATCGGCTTCTACTTAGCACTTATTTGTTTAATTTCAAAGTACGTTATCCTTTCCAGGACTCAGAACTGATGCCAATATGTGTTAGAGAACACTGAGCTGAAAGCCCCGTGCTGCTGGCAGGTCGATATTGCTTCATTCCACTTAGGAGTCTATTTCAGGAGCTCATTAAGCTGTTTTTGGGATTAGGACACTTGCACAGCTCGAATTTGCAGCAGCATGCAGCAGGCAGGAAGCAGCTCCAAATATTTATGCACATACAGTGGGACAAGCAAACACACACAGCACCGAGCCAGCAGCTTCCCTCTGTGCAATTTTCTTGGAAAGGATTGCTAAAACCAGGCTGGAGATGGCAAAATAAAATTCATCTTTGGCCAGGTTTGATTTTCTGGGTGTTGGTTGTGACCTCGACAGAGCTGCGGTGAGTTTTGCAGGGCTCTGTGTCTGAGAGCACTGAGAACCCCCAGCACCTCCCCTGCTGCATTTTTTCCTGAATGGTGAAAAAATGCCAATTCTCAGGAGCTGTCTTGAAGTGTTTTGGTTTGATTGAAACCTTAACTCATTGGCGCAAAGAGGAAGGGAAGGTGGTTTCTGATTTTTTTGTGATCGTGCAGAGCCTTTGATTCTGCTCTCTCAGGGATGAGCTGCTGTTGGAGGAGGAAACTGCAGGAGCCTTTCCTGCAGCTGACCTGCTGTAGAAACACTCTGGTTCACCTCAAATCTCTATTCCAGTACTAAACTCCCAGTTATTTAAGAATGGACATTTTAATTTTCATTATTAGTCCTTGTAAACTCATTATCCCTTGTCCCCCTGTCCACAGAAATACACACAGAAGACAAAATGAGATTGAAAGTTTAGGCATGGCACTACATTATCTCTTCTCCTTCCTGCCTGTTTCTTTTCTTGATTTCTAAAATAATTTCTCAGGCCAGGATTTTAGCAGGAAAATGGCTCTTTAATTTACACCAAACAGCTTCACTTCTGTCTTATGAAGACTTTTTAAAGAAGGTTGGGTTTGCTGCAGGCAGTATCGGCGAGAGGCACATGTGAGCAGTTAAAGCCTTCATTTGAAACCTTCCCAGAATTTGTCTGGAAATAATGTGGATAGCAAGAAATGTAGGGAAGACAATAAAACACAACATAGCTCATTTAAACAGGCATGTTGAAAAGGTGAGGGATTTTTTCTGGTGTTGGTATTTAATGGAGAAAAGGGAGGTAAATGAAAATAAAGTATGTCAAGGTACGTGTTTTCAGTATTTTAATTTTGGTTATTTATCTACTGCCTTTTCATTTATTATCGCTATTTATTTCTTTCAACCTTGCGATCACATGGACTAAAAGTGGCCTTTGCGTGGATGTGTGGCCTGTCAGGGAGGGAAAATCCCTGAACCCCAAGAGCCTCGTGAGGGATCAGTCAGAGCCCCTCTGTGCAGGGCAGTCAGGGCCCTTTGCTATTCACCACCGTGAAAGAACAGAGAAATAATCTGTAAATGCAAAATTCTGCAATCAACAGAATTAACATAAGCTCCACACCAAGCCATAATTAATGATAATAACAAAAAAGAAGACATCTACTTGGAAATGCAAGTGCTTAATACCTCTGGAAAAGGTTAATGGGAGAGAGAGATTCAATTCTAGGGATTTCTGGCCACAATTTTCTGAATTTGAAAATAGGAGTGTGAAAGTTCTGTACAGCAGATGCTGTGTATCAGCTGTGTATCAGCTCACATAGCTCTGGATAAATCTGCTGTTGTTTAATCTTTGTCCCTTTCCAGAGGCTGAAATGGTGCCACTGCTGAACTGGTGGAGTCACTTGTGCTTTAACTGGGACCAGAAAAGCCTAAATTGCTGATTAGTGGGTATTAAATAGATCTGAACTTTCTTCTTCCTACAAGTTTGTGTGGGTCCAGCTTCCTCTTTGCTTTTTCCCCTTCCCCATTCCCAGGTTGAGTCTCTGAGGGCTCTCTGTGGTGGGAGGATGTTTTGGAGGGAGGCTGTACAGCAGCTCCACATCCTGCAATCCTTCCTTCTCCTTACGAAATATCTTAATGTATTTTCACAGAGAGGCTGAAAATAAAGTTAAAAAAAAAAAAAAAGAGGAGCTGGCAATGGGAATTGGCATAAAGATATACTTTGAACTATTATTGCATAAACACTGAGAGTGGTTATGTCTAATGGAAGCCAGAAACTACAGCTTGGTGCAGTAGCCAAAATTTAGAGTGTGCAATTATGGTAAAAACACCTAAACAGCCAAACAAAAAATCCCCAAACAGCCCTTTCCCCATTCAAGGAGTAGCAAATGACCTGGACTGTGAGGACTAAGAATCTGTATTTTAATCCTTGCTATACTGATTGATCAAACTATTCTTGGGCATAGAAATGTGTGTCCCTATTTTAAGCCCAGTAATCTGTGTGCCTCCATAGCAGCTTGGAGCTGTGAGCTTCAAAGAGCTGAAAGATGCCTTCATGTTATTATTTCATAATATTGAGAGAGCAGATGCTGCAAACAGAACAGATCCATTGGCCACACATTTTGGGACCTTCCTGTTCATCACTTAGGGAATTTAATAAATATCAAGTGTACGCTGAGGACGCCAGTCCCCATCTTCTCAATTAATGGGAAACAAGAAAAATTTTAAAGGAAGAATTTAAAGAGAACCCTGAAGTAGGGAGGATTAGAGCTCCAAGACAGGACTTGCTGCAATTTGGGGTGTTCTGGTGTAGAACCAACTCTTGGTCATCCCCCTGCAATAAATGATTTCAGCAGGGCAGGTTCTTAGGCAATAATAAGGGACAAATAAAGTTGTCAGATTGGAAGACTTCGATTTCTTTTTTTAATGTCTCTAACTCGATAAAGAGTGGAGGTCTGTGGTTCTTGGGGCTGTGTTTTCAGGAGCCACTGCATGGCCCTGTGTGTGAAAATAAATGTCCCAAACTGGGAAATCAGAGGTGCTCCCTGCCAGCCCCACCATGTAGCTGGAACCAGCAGCTCTGGGGCTGTGTGACACACAATATTCCTTTTGTCACGCTGCTCCTGACTCTTTTAGAGACTCTTTTAGAACCAGGATGGCACAGGAAGAGAGGGATCGCTCCCCTGTTTGCTGAGGAAAACAGCAAATTCTTCGGGTGAGAATTCTTTTCAGCGCAGAAATCTTTTGTGTCTTCAAAAGCCATCCCAAGGGGCTGAGGGGAATTTATAGAGGCAATGATGGAGCCAGCACTGCTGAGAAGTGCCTGGTGATGGAAATCAGAGGGAGCAATTGGGAAACCTCTGTCTGCATGTTTAGGTGCTTTGTGGTTTCAAATGCATAAATTCATCCCTAATGGGTGCAATATAAAGACAGTTTTCTTGATGACTCCAAGGTTATATCCATTTTTCATAGAGATCCAAACTCTTCAGCTTCTAGTGAGAGATCTATAAACATGAGAAATGTCTCATAACAAACCAAGGATCTTTTATAAATAGGAAAATAACTTCAGCAGGGGCTGCAATTGAAGGAAATAACCACGCTGCTTCCAACAACCTTTACTATTACTAACTTAGATCTTCACTTTTGTACTTTTACCTTCTGCTGCTCTGGGAGCACATAATTGTCATTGCTTTTCAAATGTTCCTGCTGCAGCTGGATTATTTTTCGTGAGTTCTCTTTCTCTGTTAAATTGGTGGCTCAGAACATTCTGGATCTCAGTTTAGCATCTGCTTTCTTTGACTGTCTGCTTTTCTCCACCCTTCTGTAGGGTGATATTTAAATGTCCTTTGGGAAGTGTGACAGACTGCACTTTGCTGTCCAAAATGAGACAGAAAAGGACATTTCCCTGATCCTTCTCAAATACCTTGTTTGAAATGTGCTTCCCCTCCATCTGACAATTGATTGCCTTTTGTGGTGAATTCTTTACCCCCTGATTCCCTTTTGTTTATCCTAATAGGATAAAAGCTTTTAAAGGTAACTTTCAATTCAATGATGGATAATGGCAAGCTGGTTATTACAAAAATTACTTAACAGATATTGGCAATTTATTTTTTTTTCTTTATGTTTATCTACACAGGAAAGCTATTGCACAGCAAGGTAGAACATGAATTTAAAGCAAAGTAACTGCTTCACATTAGCTTCCCACGAGGATCCTGTCATCCTGCACACAGGTTCCGCTTAATCCACTCCCAAATTTGGTTAAGTAAACTTGTGTAAATGAATCCTCGCTGTGAAATGTTGTCCACATTGAGAAATAAATACAAAAGAGCTTTCCAAGCTCCTTTCCAAGAATTTTTGCACTTTCCTGGTCCCCTCTGGGTTTATAATGTATTTATTCTTCCAACAGCCCTGTGCCTTTCCCAAGGCTGTGCCAGAGGGCAGGACTAGAGGACAGAGGTGAATTATTTTCCCGAGTCCAAATCTGACTTTGTCACTGCTGGGCCATCCCTTCTCTCCATGAGAGAATCCTGCTCAATCATAATTCCATTTATCCTCCATTCAGGTGTGGCTCAGCTGCACAACAGCACTGGTGGCTCTTGCAAGCTGAAGTTGTTATTTCCTGACAGGGCCTGGCCATGTGATGTTTGTGTTAATTCATGTTCTCATTTGCATTCAGGGAAAGTGGAGGAAAAACTCAGTGATGTGTTTTGATTCATATTCTCAGAGTTTTGTTGTTCTTGGGTATGTAAGTTCCATGGCCTTTAAATAACTTGAGAATCTTCTTTTTTTTTTTTTTTTTTTTTTTGTTTTTTTAATAAAATATTGAATAGCCTGTTTTAAATAACTTGTGTTCCCCGTGCTTGCTCCTCTCTCAGAGGAATTGCACTTGCATAGAAAGAGGATTCCTTAAATAAAGGCACAAAAAGTGTTTTTTGAATAGAGAGAAACTCAGCAGCCAGAACTAATATTAGGATTAAGCACTGCCCTTCCAGCTGAATAACAGTCTAAGGCAAAACTCGACAGCGTTTTGCTGAATATTAGAATTAAATGGAGTTTTAATCATACATTGATCCATTCATCCATTTGCCTTACTCTGAGCAAGCAGAGGATTCCAGACCCCTTCCACCTTCCTGTCCAAGATCTGATATCTGCAGCAAAGGAGGACTTTTTTGCTGCATTGTACAGAGGCCTGACAACCAAAAAAAGTCAAGGTTGGACATCAGTTCACCGAACATTGAATTTTAAAATGCAGATGCATTTTATTCATTCTGAAGACTCTTAATTCTTTCGGCTCAATGCAATGAAAAACGTGAATCTGCAGTAATCTCTTTTATTTCAAACTGAGGTTGCTTTTCCTTGTTTCTTTTCAGAATCGCTTCCCTGGCTCGGTTGGGATTCCCAATTTCCTGGCTTGGGGTCCGTGAAGGATATGGAGCACGTGGGTAGAAGCTCAGTGGAGGCATTGATTGTCAGGGGAAGGCAAAGACTGAATCCATCAAGAGGAGCTTTCCCACAGTTGTTGGTTGGTTTTTCATTTGTGGTGTGTTTTGTTTGGGTTTTTCAGGTTTTCTTTTAGTTTCCCACCTAAACTGTGAGTGTTTAGGTTAGCAGCACATCCTTGTGCGTGGAGACCATCCTGCTTGCAGAAAAGACACTTTAAATCCCTGGAAACTTTTGCAGCCTGGTTATGTTACTAAGAATAGGAAAATCATTCCTTTCAAATATTGCCATTAATGTGTGGCATTTGTGGATGCATTTCCAGGGTTTTTTTTTTCATAATTGTCTCACAAACAGTCACAACTCCCTGCAGCTCTCACCACCTACTGCCAGATTGGTTGGGGTTCTGTTTGTTTGTTTTTTATAAATACCTGAGGTCTGTAGCTTCGCGTAATTAAAAATCCTGGCTCATTTTTATTTTAACATCGAGAGAAGGGTTCAATCTGTTTGTGATACCATGACTGACATGGTTTCAAAGCAGACTTAGAGATAAGTTTGGTCCTGACATTTAGTCAGCGGGTGGGTGTTGTTTATTGCCTAGCAATTAGAACTTATATTAACATAATATCTCCTCAACTTCAAAAATTTCTGAGAGCTCTCCATGAACAGATTCCCAAGAGCTCTCCCCTGCTCTCTTCCCTTTGTCTTTTCACTTTCCCACCTCCACAGCCTTCCACCCACCTGCCTTTAAATGTGCTGTTTCAAATTTAGAGTTCAAGAAACTTTGTTTAAGTCTAAATCATGAAAGATATTTTCTTCTAGGGCAGGAGCAGCCCACAGCCCCTTTATTTTAAACCAAGTTAAACCAGAGCTTTTTACTCTTCAGAAACTTTTTTTTTTTTTTCACTTTTAATGATTCTCTGGGAACACTTCACTACAGAAAATGTGTGGTGAGGAGGGCAGAGATTGTTCCCCATCTTGAAATGATCCAGGTGCAACAAGTATTTTCCTTGCCACCTGCGTCCTCAGGGCTCCCTTTTCTCTCAGCATTTTCTCTGATGTTGTTATCAGTTTATTATGGAGATGGATTCATTAGATTTCCATTATATCTGCTTTTTAAGAGATTGTCAAGTTCATTTTTGCCTCTGTGCTAAATGGGTTTTCTGCAGGAGAAAGTGAAAATGAGATGGTTTGAACTAAAGATGCAATGAAGGCAAACAAAGGTGAAAAATGGAACCTCACCCAACTGTATTACTTTGAAAATAATTTCTAATTGATTTCAAACTCAAGTGGAAAGACCCTGCTGCCCGCAGGCAAACATTCACTGCTGCTCTGTCACAGGCTTTGCTCACCAAGCTGGATTAGCAAAATGGGGAGGATTTCTAGTGAAATCAGACAAAACTGAACATTGTTCCTGTGCAAATCCACCTGTGCACACACATTCTTAGACCAAATTTTCATCCTCCTTTTCCAACTTTTCTTTTTCAGCTGAAGCTCCATCATTTCGGTTTGCAGGGACAGCACTTGGTGACCTTGTCCTGTTTTCCCCCAGACCCTCAGAGTGGATGTTTTTAATCAAAGGAGACACCTTCCTCCCTTGCCTGGGAGGATATAATTATGGGAGGTAAGGCCTCATCTTCCCTTTCAAACCACCACAATTAACACTGAGCAAATCAGCTCTGGGGAGTCTCCAGTGCCCTGCTCTGCTCCTGGGGCAGATCCTGAAGGATCAAATGCAGCCACCGCCATCACACGGTGCCATGTGCTGTTTAAAAAATCATCCCAGCCCTCAAAGGCATCACTCTGGGGAGGAGCAGGAACAACATGGTTTGCTGTTAGATGCAAAATCTTTGCTCAAGCCCTCATCAGGAAGAGCAGATGGGAAAGCGATGAGGAAGAGATGAAATTCTAGAATGGAGTGAAATCCAAGGAGGCTGTTCTGTCACATTGGGACCTCCATGGCCTGGCAACAAAATGAAAGGAGCTTATCCTGAGAGAGAGGAAAGGAATAGGGAATGTCTTTACAAACAAACTTCTGGTAAGATAAGGCCTATACTGAGAGATAGAGGAAACAATGGGAAGGATTTCCATAGGAATTCTAGTGACTGACTTGTCCAAGACTGTGGTAATAAACTACAGGAACAGAGACAAAAGAAAAAGAGGAAAAGGGGGTTTGTATTAAGGGTGTCTGCATTAGGAGAAATGTATATCACTTATGTCTGCATTAGGCGTTCCGGGAAGTCTGTACCTCTCGAGTACCTCAGCCTATGGGGAAAGAGGGAACTGAGGCTGGGAAATTTGGATAAAAACAGGCTCTCTACTCTAGCGATCTGAGAGACCCCATGGGAAATGCCCATGAGCTCTCCCTTTATTGATGAATAAAGTTACAGGACTCCCCTGTCTCCTTTTCGGACGTAAACCTCTGACATTGTGGATTAATTTTTCCTGACAGAGAGCAGCTTCTCCGATGTGAAGGCTGCCTGGATAAGCAGCTGTGGAGCTGATTTTGGTTAGGGGAGAGCCGGGTAGAGGAGAATGGGATGCTCCCTGGGAATGGGGACGGAACATCCCTGCCAGAGAGCTGCAGAACTGGCCAGCAGCGATGGCTTTTTGGGGAAAACGGGAAAACCATCAGCTGGAACGCGTGCAGCCTTTTTTCCCAGGCTCGGCTGGGGATGGGGAAAAGTGAAATCAGCTCTGTGCTCTGCGATGGAGCGGCTGGGAGATGAGAGCGGCGCTGGGTTCCAGCAGCACAGCGCTCGCACAAAGCGCTGACAGCAGCCTTTATCCCCAGAAAATGAGCCTGACAAGTCTCTTTGCCATTCGGGCACGTTGAATTCTCCGGAGAGCTCCGCATGAATAAATCATTGCCTCTTTAGTGACTATCCGGGATTAATGATCCCCCAGCTTTTTTGACAAGCGCTTCTCTTGCTGTGGGTTGTGACTTGTGGCTCCTCGGAGGATGGTGACAACTGAGGAGTCCTGGAGGCTTTTGCTTTCCTCTTTTTGGATATTCCAGAAACTTTTCCTGCCACTGAATAGCTGAACGAGTGTCTAAAATTATCAAAACGGCTAACGTTTGCAGAAAAGCAGCATAGAGCTGGGAGAAGAAATCCCAAATGAGAGGAAAACCAGGTTAGATCAAAGTCAGAATCAAAGAAAGACAAAACTTTCCAGAGGTTGAAAAGTAGGATTTAATTACTGTTCATACTGGGGCACTTCTTGCTTCAGTTTTTCATCAGCAACACATCAAGCTGAGAGAAAATACCTTTGTTTAGATGCTTCCATCATAAACTGGAAGTTATGAATGTCTTCCTTGTATGTAGCCTCATTTTCCCAGACAATTTATCTGTCCTAGGAGGTGCTTTCCCCCCCTTTTTTGGGAAAAGCTCCATATTCCATGACATGGTTGGAATATCAGATGAATGTGACCCTTTAGTCCCTGATTTTTGCTTCCATCTGATGGGTGACTTGAATGTGAGACTGAACCACATCACATTTTTCTCAAGTTTGTGTCTTATCTAACATGATTCTTTTTTGTTTTTTTTTTTTTTTAAACTTAGATTGGAAAAATACAGAACTGGCTCCAAGAAGTGGAAAATATAACCTGAGACCTCACCACACTGAAAACAAAAGGAGAAATAGAAAGAATCTCTAAGTTCTAAGACATTTATTTTGGAGGGAAGTAGGAGAAAGGAGATGTTTTGTCAGCATTTGAGCATTCCCGGAGCTGAAAAGAGAATAAACTCTTAAATTTGGCCTGAGGTTCAGTGGGTCCAGGGCAGGTACTAAACTTCTCCAAGTGGGCTAATTCTTAGAGGTACAAAGGTAAATATTGAGGGCAGCAAAGCTTTAAGGTTTTCATTTCCCAGCTTTAGAAAAGCTCTGTTTGAAGAGCAAGGTTGACCTTCACCTGAGCATATTCCATCCCCAGAGTTTGGAGCTGTTGCTCCCAGGCAGTCTGTGTAATATGGGATCAAATTTGGTGTTTTGCAGCCAGGTCTTACCAAGGAGGAAAAGGGAGAAAAGGAGAATTAAGAACTTTATTAAATCTTGTTATAGAGAGGTTGGGTTGAAGTAACTGTTTCAGAAGTATCCAGCAAAGAGGTGAGGCAGTAGAAGCTAAATATTCAGAATAACCACAATTATGCCTGACATAGAACAGCTTAGTGTCAGATGTATCCTCTCATGGCTAAATAGGCTTGTTTTACAAATCTGGACTTGGGCCAGAGTTTCAATTATATAATCTTTGAGTTGTAGAATTGAGCTTTACATGTAACTGTGTAGTTTTTAAACTATTGTTTTTGTCATTAGACTTCAGATCTTCTACTGATCTGTGTCAGGAACCAAATTAACATATCTTAAAATGAATTTGCATAACCTGAAAAAAAAAAGGTTTGCAGAGCCTAATATAAATTTACATTCCTAATAAAGTATTAACATATCCAAAAATGGATTTAAAATAGTACCACTATATTTTAAATCATTCCTGTATATTCCTAACAAACAACTTTGATTTGCATGTCCTGACTTTGCAATGTACACAGAACAGGCAATTGAGTGGTTTGTAAATCAGCTTTTTAGCACTCTGCTGCTGCCACCTTTGTTTGTGTCGATGAGAGTTAACAGTGCAAAAAGGCAACCAAAAGCTTTGCCTTTTGCACGTAGGAGCGCTGAAAATAAAGCCAGAGTTAGCAGTGGGAAGGATGTTCCAGGAGATGCTTTATTCGACTGCTGAAAACTGAAATGCAAAGCTTGGACCAACCTTTACACATCCAAAGTGTGACCCTCAAAACTGAGCACTTCCCTCGCACTTAATAAATAAAATCTGAGTTACAGAATTGGAGAATCAGAATGGTTTGGGTTGCAAGAGGCCTTAAAGATCATCTCATTCCAGCCCCAGCCATGGGCAGGGACACCTCCCACTGTCCCAGGTACTTCACGCCCTGTCCAACCCAGCCTTGGACACTGCCAGGGTTGGGGTTGAGGACTTTGTGTTGTCCCTTAAGCGATGATTCCCTGCAAATACAAAATGTCTGTTATTACGCAGGATGAATTTTTTGCCAGATAACTTTTTTTTTGCCGAAGCCTGAATGAATTTCTAGAGAGACTTTGGTAGCAGCGCGGCGGCACCGAGAACTCAGTGAAGGGTTTGGATGGAGCTCTGAGCACCCTGCTCCAGGGAAAGGTGTCCCTGTCCTTGGCAGGAGAGTTGGAATGAGATGATCCTTAAGGTCCTTTCCAACCCAAACTGATCTGCCCCAAGCAGGCCCAGAGGCACTTCAGACACAGTCAGAGCAGTGGGGATTTGCTTTATTCGGTGCTGGGTATGGGGATTCACTCCTCCAAACACACACACCCCGGCACTGCCAACACACAATATTATGGGAAACATTCATGAATATTCATCACATTCCCTGGATAGGAGTGGTTATACAAATAATTTCTCGGCAATCATTAATATCATTAGCTGTGTGCCACGCATGCGCTGTGTGTCCTGGTGGTCTCTGGGGTCTTCTCGTGATGAAGATCTGTAGTCTTCATCACAGTGCACTTTTCCCCTTTCTCTCTGGAGCATGTGCAGTCCTTGGTGGGTGATTCAGGGTTTCTGTGCTGGCCTCAGACAGATTCTTGTCCCTCTTATCTTGACAAGATAAAGGGAATCCTGTTTTTCTAGGTTTTAGAATTCACGTATTCTGTCTCTCAATAGTTGAGTTACCTATTTGTTGTAGTCAAATAAATAAAGAAGACGACAACGAGGCGAAGGGTTTGCAGGAGGGGGTTGTCCTCCCTTTGCTCTCCTTTATTTAGGGTAAGGATAGAGGTGTTTGGGAGGGAGAGAAGGGAAGGACAAAGGTATCCTATCCCAGGAGGGACAGGGGAGAGGGAATCTTCGCCCTGCCTGCCTCTGGGACAGGATGCCAGGAATCCCACCCCCGACCCCGTGACAGCCGCTTAAGAGGGGACAGGGGTAACCAATCAGGGGAAAGACAGTAGGCGGGGATAACATACATTAACCAATGGTAACATAGGAGGGAGGGATACAATTCAAATCATCCAATAACATAACCAACGGTAGAGAACTTTGTGGAAAGGTGGGTGGATCCTGAGCCCTGGGCACGCCTTGCTCCACATCCCAGGGGCGGACTCAGCCCCCACGGTAGGCGGGCGTCACAGCAGGCGGACCTGGAATCTCTCTCACCCAGGCAAGGCTCCCCCAGTTCAAAAAGCATCGGCCTGGGAGGCAGAGGGGCGGACCACCACACCTATTGACCATTCCTTTCTCAAAACCCCTCTGGGATTCTCTGAAGCTCCCGGGGACAGGTCCTGACATCTCCGAGTGGGCAGCTGGCCCTGGTGACATGTGAGTGTCGCCACTCGAGTCTGCAGCCAGGGATGCAAAAAGGCTCTGATTCAACAAGGTCCTTCAGCTCTAGGAGTCGCACTGAAATCAACTGAGTGATGCATGTGGTTAAAGTTATGCACATCAAATCTTCTGTCATGGATCCAAGAGCAATTCCCATTGAAATCTGCCACCGAGTTTCCTCTAGCTGTGACTGAAATGCTGGTTTTGATATCAAACCAGGAGTGAGATTGGGCAGTAATTGCTGCCTTACAGGTTTCTGTACCAGCTAGAGATGGAAAAAGATGGCAGAGAAATAGGAAGATGAGGCAGGGGAGACACATCTCTCATTCTCCCCATGGGTTTCCCCAAATCCTTTCCTTTTCTTTTTTAATGGCCTCTTTTAGTTTATCTTTCTAATAAATAAAATCCTGCCAAGACACCCAGAGCAGCCAAACCCCATGGTCAGGCAGGCAAAGCCATTTCTGTGGCTGGAGATGTGCTGGGAGTCTCCTAAAATAAAATGATGACTCCTGGAGTAGAAAAGGAGGAACCAGCGCACGGTTTAATTCGTTTAGCAAATTCCATCCATCACCCCTTGAGACTGTGCTGAAGGGAGAGAATAATTTTCACCTCAGACCTGTGATGGGATGTGAGGCAGCTCAGAGCAGGAGTTTGGAACATCTGGAAGGCCAAGTGGGTTCTTCACGTCCCCTTTAACCCTCTGACTGTGCCACTCTGAAATTAGCTGTCACAAAAGGCTCTTTTTATTTGCTGGCTTGTGATTCTCCTTGGCAAAGTGGCCCTGTGTGGGAGATTACTCAGCCTGCTTAACCTTCCTGCCTTCTTTCTGTTTTTCGCTTTACTCACGAATCCAATCCTACCTGATAAAGCTCTGACTGCTACTTCTGCTGCTGATAGTTAGAGCAGAAAATTATAGATAAATATAAAAATATAGGTTTTTGGTTGGTTTTTTTTTTGGTCTGTGTCCCTATGGTAAACTGAGTGGAAATACTGTGAGTTAACATTGTGAGGACACCACTGGAACAGAGTAAATAAATGAACTACATGATGTTATTTATAGCAATTAGGCTTTTGGAGCATAATATCAGCTCTTTGTAAAGACCTTTGTTTGTCTCTATTATATAACACTGCTGCCCTCTCCATATGGTTGGTTTTTGTGTGTGGTTAAGAGCCAATAAATCATTCTTTGGAGGTGAGTTCACAGGAAAAGGACACTAGGTACTGAGATGATAAATATTCAGTAGGTGATTACTTGCTATTGTTATTATTTTAATTTTTATCACTTGTAGTTATGCCTGGCATGACCACCCATTAAAAACTCTGGGAATAAACCCCAAGGATCTTATTTGAAATGGTTTCAGGCCCAGCTCTGAAAACTAAAGCCATCCCCTCTGAAGTGCTGACCAGGTAGACAATTACTGGCATCTCCAAAACCTCAGGTGAAATAGGTACAGGACATTCAAATAAATATCTTTCACTAAAATTTATAGTCGGAGTACAAACTCTATTGAATCATTAATCAAAGTTGATACATCCTTTTTTTTTTTTAATTGGACTGGATCATTATATCTGTTATATTTAAATATTCATCCTTGAGGAGTGCTGATTTTATTTCTGCAGCCAGGAGAGCCAAATAAATCAACCCAAATTCCTTCTGCTCAGTTTTCTGTGGGACTCAAACTCAGTTCCATAAACAAAAGAAGGGAAACAAATAAATGAGAGTGACAAATGCTTAGATAAGCACATCTTAATCAAAGGCAGATCTCCGTCATGAGAGAAAGAAGAGGGAGAAAATTGTTCAAGGAAAAAAATCTCCCACTTTGTTATGTACCAATATTCTCATTTTGGCAAGGGGTGATAAGAATTGCCAGGTGTGTATATGGATATTCAGCAGGTATATATATATATATGTATGTATATATGTATATATATATACACACACATATATTCAGAGCACAGCACAGAAATTATCTGAGAAACTCTCCTAGCTTTAAATTCAAAGCTGTCACTTTATTTCTCTAGCAGACAACATAATTATTCCAGAAGCACTAAGAGGCAGAGAAATCCTTTACACAATGGGTGCCTATGTTAAAAAAAAGAAAAAAATCAGAATTTGCAGAATGTATAAAACATGAGAAAGGTTTACACACAGAAATTGCAATTGAATACATTAAAATCAAAGACAGGCAGAGAATGAATTAATTTGTTTCAAATGATGGGATGTAGTTTAGTCAGGTTCTGTAATTTAATTTTAGTGAGCACAGTACTTCCTAATTATCTGTATACTGGCAGATGCATAAATAAATCATGAATTTTCTTTCTTGTATTCCAAGTGTTCATACACAAAAAAATACTCCAAACCCAACATTTTGGTAGCTACAGTGTAAATAAGACAAATACAAAGCAAGGGCAGCAGGCAGTGATGACTTCATGTGAGCAAAACCATTCTTATGAAGTTTTAAATCATCTGAGGTGCACTAAATTCTTGCAGTTTCTCTATGAAGATCACTCAGTTTATGCAGGAAAATTGGAGGTGGATGGAGAGGTGCCTTCTTGTGAGGTAGGGATTGCATTTAAATTTGTATTTGGCAATTTTTTGGATGCAAGAAAAGATTAATTAATTAAGGAAACCCATCTGGGTGGGTGTGAGAAAATCAGGAGAGGTCAGTCCAGCATAAAAGTGCATTTTCCTCTCCTCTCCTTATTGTATTTTTATTTCTAGTTGTTTCCTGTAGAAACACCATGCTGGGAAGTCAATTTAGGGAAGAGCAAGATGTTCTTGGCTTTCTGGAGCTCAACAGAAGTTTTTTGGAGGCTCTGAAGACAAAAAGCCTGACCAGGGAAGTCCAAGTGCCTGATTCACTGCAAACAGCAATGCCAAAACATTTCAGGACATTTCTTTTTTCTTGCATTCTTAAGAACAGTCAGTAAATAAACAACATAGTAGGGAGAAGTCAGGGAAATGATGAAAAACAAGCCCAGAAATAGAAAGGAATATTGACTTCAAAGAGTTGGTATAAATCACATAAAATTGACTGAAAATATGCATTAAGTAAACTCCCGTTGGAGGGGTCACAGGCTCCAGGGAGCTCTGTAATGGGAAGTGAAGTCTTTATCCTGTACCACCACATTATTCTAATAAGTCCTCCTTACTCCCCAGCCCTTCCTCTGTGACAGTTCCCATCAGGGGAAGAGCCATGAGCACGATTTCTTTGATTTCTTTCTGCAGCTCTGCTGGCCAGACTGGGCCAGCGATTTCCTTTTGTTCCCTGTCTGAGCTGCACCGGCACAGGGAGGGCTCTGTCTGTGCTCAGAGCACCTCTGCCTTGTGGAAATTGTGTTCTGTCGACATGAATAGATCTTATATTTGGGCATTTTAGTCCAGAAGCTTCACAGAAGTCAGATCACAGAATCCCAGACTGGTTGGGATGGGAGGATCTTAAAGCTCATCTTGTTCCATCTCCTTGCCATGGGGACACGGAGATGCTCCAAGCCCTGTCCAGCCTGGCCTTGGACACTGCCAGGGATCCAGGGGCAGCCACAGCTTCTCTGGGCACCTGTGCCAGGGCCTCACACCCTCACAGGGGAGAATTTCCTCCAAATATCCAAGCTGCATTTCCCCTCTTTCAGTCTGACCCCATTCCCCCACCCTGGCACTGCAGTTCCCAGTGAAGCGTCCCTCAAATTCCCTCAGTTTGCTGCAAACTCAGCAAATCCCATGGTCCTTCCCAACAGCAGAGATTTTTCCCCACGCCCTACAAACCTCCACAAGAGGCTCACGGCCTAGAGAGGACACATCTTTAATAATCCCTGCTCGCTGTAATCATGCAGCAAACTCAGGGACCTGCCTGGCTCTGGGCTTGCTCCCTCCTCTACAAAAACAAGAAAACACAGAGTGGAATACAGATGATTTTTTTCTCTGCTGCTGCAGCCTGGTCTGTAGTATTCCACTCCAGTTCGAGTGCAGATCATTGTGATTCAATCCGTCAGCAGTAGCTCAAAGCCACCACTGGTTGTCTTTCTGCCCTGATAAGCAAAGATCTCCAAGTACACAGGCTCTGGAAAAAATTCGCCTTGGGTCACTTGCCTTGCTAGCAAGGACGTTGCAGTATTTTTGACAATATGCTTTGCTTTGAGAGGTCAGTGACTTTTGCCTGGGTAGTTTTTGTTCTAAATATAACATTTATCTAAATGTTTGGAAAAATTGGAAATGTCAGAGTCTTCTTCACACAGCATTGTAAGCAACAATTTTCTTGGTGTGTTCTAAATCCCCTGTAATTTGCATGGAAGAAACAGAACCAAAGACAAATTTTTCCTGTTCAGAGAACTAAGAAAATAATTACAAAAAATCATCCGAAAGCAACCCTGAGAGACATCTGGGTTTTGGGTGGGCTCTCGTAAGAGGCTGTCCATCTGGATCACTGGTTCAGGGCTCTCCGGAGACAAAGTGCACAAAGCTGAGCTTTTGTGGTTTGTCGTGTGAACTCTGTGGCCCCACGATGTGTCCAGAGCCATTATGCACAATCCAGTTCCCCTCTGCCGAGAAAAGACAAAGCTTGGGAGCCATTCTGCTGCTGCAATTAAAGCAGGTCTCAATCAGAATCATAACCAAATCACGCCGAGAAGTATCCCTTGAGCATCTCTAAAATTTTGCTTGATTCGAGTGCAGGATCTCTGCCTGCTTGATTGGAGCAAGAGTAAGTTCTCCAACATGATGAACTGTGTGTGATTAACATCCCTACAACAGTCCAGCTCACAGGACAATTATTAGCAGATAATATCTTCAATTACTTTTATTTGCTTTGCTTAATAGAAAAAAAATTATTCTGAAATGTATTTGCTACTTGAAATGAGTGGATAATTTTAGCAAGCCGCTCTGCATTTTCTCTTTGCCAAGGAGCAGGTCTCTGTGCATGTTCAGAAGTCAAAGTTGAAGCAGTTTTTCCAGCAGATGCAGATTTGGTGGCAGACAGGACATTGCACATCCCCACAGCTCTGTTTTGTGCCTCTGCAGTGCCAGACAGTCCCTCTGCCTTCGCTCGGTGCCAGGCAGACGCGGGGCTCACTCCGAGATTTCGGGAGCAATCTCCAAAATCACGGCTCTGTTTCTGCACACACAGACGAGACTATTTCCACATAATGTGTCATAATCCGCAGATTACTGTTTAGATGGATAAACAGCATTACAAACGTAGCTGTCACGCTCTCACCCAACAGCTTTCACTCGTCAGCAGGGGATGGAACGCAGCAATCTGTGCTCTTCAGCAGCCTCGGAGGTGTGGGATTTCCTACAGCAGAGGAACACCACGGGGCCCTTCTGAATTGTGCTGCCCTACACGGCGTTATTCATAGTTATCCTCAATCCCACGCAGGTTTTTATAAAATATCAGGGGTGGGATCCCAATACAGAGCCGGGGGGTCTCAAATGCAGCCAGGGAATTGCTGCTGGTTAGGTGGTTGGATCTCAGCGTGGAACGCCCTGCGAAGGATTCCTGGGAACGCCAGCCTCCACACCCGCTGGAAACCAGAGACATTCTTTTTAAGAGCCCCTGATGGTGGGTTTAGGCCTTTTGAGGTGGTGTTTCTGCGGGGCTCTGTGTGTGAAGGTGGTGCCACAAGAAGGAGTCACTGCATGAACGTGGTTTTGGGGATTATTTGACAATTATCAGCTCTTCGCATTGGGGAGATCAGTTGCAGTTCCCATCTGACTTACTGCTCTCACTCTACAAGCTCACAGTGATCTTCCTTGACCTTCTGAAACACGTGGGCCCCAATATTTGGGTTTTTTCTGTAGAGACTTGCCTCCTTTTTGCAGTTTCATATGCATGGATAAACAGACTGCTTTCCTAAGTCACATTAGAGGTCATTTGCAGAGAATAGAAATGGTTAACAAGAAATTAACTGCAAAATTGGCAAGTCCTGAATGGCAAGGTATTTTGCATTGTATTAGCACTCCACATGCAGCATTTTTAGTATCTGGCTTTTTTTTAAGCTGTCAAGTTTCAATAATGATATTTCAGTGAAGGATAAAGGCAGCGCAGTCCATGTAATTTAGTTCCTCCAAATTTCATAACTTCTTGACAAAATAATAGCCAGCCACAACATTTTGATCTGGTTAAGTGCTCTTCTGTCTGGGGATATTTGCAGTAAAGCTTTACAATAAGAAGTCAAT
The DNA here is from genome assembly GCA_036785705.1 of Acanthornis magna. Classification (NCBI taxonomy): domain Eukaryota; kingdom Metazoa; phylum Chordata; class Aves; order Passeriformes; family Acanthizidae; genus Acanthornis; species Acanthornis magna. The sequence continues at coordinate 9,122,373 of JAWUZG010000092.1, forward strand.
TAGCTGTCAGTCATTTAGCTCTGTTTGCTGCTTTCTGGAAGGTTTTTTGATAGCCTTCACTTTTTGTTTCACTGCAAGGATTTCTTTAGCTGAAAGACTCTAATCCCATGGTAATAATGGTAATGATTTAACACTTCCAAGTGCCAGCTTTGCTAGTTTTCCTTCAGGATGTTCAGTTTTTAGATGACAAACTTTACCCATTTAATTTCTCTTGAGCTTGGCTGCAGGAAGCAGAAACTTGAAGAAATAAAAATGAACAGAGTGAATCTGATTGAGTGTGATAATCAATATGAACATGATGTATTCAAGATCCATTATGAACAATTCCAGACTATTTTCTGGAGTAATGTGTTTTAAGTACCAGGATTCTCCCAAATTTTAAGACAAAGGTCAAAAAACAGATCTCCACAAACTGATTATGAGCTTTTAAAATGTGGCCTTTAAATTTAAATGCTTTTAGCCTCAGATATTTGTGTTTATGAAGCTCCCAGCTGTGCTTGGACTCAGAGGTAGCTCTGCAGAGCTGAGTTTATTACGGCAGCGTTTGCAGCTTTTATTGCATCTTTACTGAATTACCTCTTAAAATGATCTGACACACACTCGACTACATTGAGATCTGTATTTAAAAGAAAACTTTTAAATGAGAGCTTTTCTGGAGCCAGCTTTTTTCTTGTTCCTTGGGCACCGTTATCCAGCTGAAATCCTGCAAAATGCTCCTGCTCAAGTTGAACACTGATTCTTGGGGATGGGACCTGGGGACAAAGTTGCTCTCTGGATCTAGAGGTGGCCAGAGGGGAAATACCTGCCTGTCCTTAGCCACTGCTGTATTGGAATGTGTTTGGTTTTCTGCTTGGATATTTTAGCTTTTTGAGGGTTTCAGGTGGGATAATTTGTGCTGGATCTTGAACATAATTAGCTGGAAATGCCAGTGCTTGAATGAGCGAGTTTTATCAGGACTATAAATTGTATTTAAAAAATACAGTTTAAATTGTATTCCTTGCCACGCACAAGGCAATTTTCATGAACAAATAAAAGAGCAGAAGTACGTGGTTTAATTAAATATAGTTAAGAATTGGAAACCAATTAATTTCTGGAGAAATGGAGCTGTAAGGTATTTTTCACTAATTGTGCTGTCATTAACTTAGCCTGCTACTGCACCAATTGAATGGAATATTTAAGTAAATTCAAAAGCATTGCATGTCAGATTCAAGGTTCTTTCAAATGGATTGGGATAGAATGAAGTGTTATACTGAGCTGACAAGTATAAGACTTAAAACCTTTTCTTTCTTTTTTTCAAGTGCACAATTTGCACGTCAAACAGACGGATGTTCACAGAATCAATTTAATTCTGAGACCTTTGATCAGAGATCTGGGGGGGGGAGCCATGAAGAGAAATTCTCCAGAAAATGTTTGCTGCTTTCTAATGAGGACTGGCACCATTTGGGTACGGAGATGAAAGCACACCTAATATTTTCTACTCCTCCTCCTTAATAATACCCTTGGATTCAGAAATTAGGCACAGCAGGAAGAAGGATCCTGTGCAGCACATCTCTGCACTAATAAAGCAAGCAAGCTGTCCAAGGCCTGAAATAAGCAGATATTTCTCACACAGGAAGCCATTTATCTTTGGGGCAACGGGACGAGAAGGCAGTTTGCTTAAATTTCACACAAAATTGAGGAATAATGATTTGGAGCTGTGCCCATGAAAGCTGGAATAGCCTGGGATAAAAGCAGCTCTGAGCAATCTGCCTCTGTTGCGTAAGGAAAAATAGAGATAAGGGATCCTCGGTTAGGATTAAGTGAAGGGACCAGAAAACAGAGCCAGGTTTGCATTTGTCTCTTCCCAGGGGATGCAGGACAGGAATGTTATAAGGAGGTGAGCAAAGCAGAGGAAATGATGGAGCAGGGAGCGAACACTCCCTGCGCCTCATCCCCTGAGGTCTGTCCAGGGCAGAAATCAGATTTCCACTCTGAGTGAAACACGGTCATGGCCCATGCAGCAGAAAGTGTTCTTGGATGGGCAGAGGTGGTGGTTTATTGCTCCAAAATATTTCCTCCTCATTCTCCCCCCCCAGCATGCAATTCACCCTCCAGAAAACCATTCCATGAACAAAATGGGGAGAGAGGGATTTTTTGCATAATAAAATGAAGACACTGAAATGAAATAGGTCTTTTGTATTTGGTAGTGTTTCATGTTAATATAACTGCCATTTTTCTCCCTCTTTTCTAGGAATCCAATAGTTTTATTGCTCTTTTAAGTGCCTCAGATTATCCAGTAATCCCCCCTGCTATGACCTACCCTGCCTCAGAAGTTTTACAAGCTGTACCTAAATAAGAAAATTAACAGAAATTAATGCAGGGCGAAACTTGAGATGAAACCACTTGACCCCTATTAAAATCTGCTGCTAACACTGTTTGCAGTTGTGCTTGTGTCTGAAATCACTTTATCATTCAGCATGGCACTGGGCAGCCGCAGAGTTGTTTTAAGGCATCGCTGTTAGACATGAGAGTTGCCAGGGCAGTGGTGCAGAGCCAAGAATCCCAGCAGACCTGGGCTGCTCCCCCGTGGTAAATTCAAAGGCATTAATCTTTCCACGTGCATTATCCCAGTTGCAAATTCTTGCTCCGTACAACTTGAAAAGATTTCAGTCTTAAGCCATAAAAAAATCAGGAAAAAAATAAACAAAGCTGCACTGCATGCCAGGAAGAAAAGACATGGGACATGTTTGCGGTTCAAGCAATAAATCCTCCTTTTTAGGCTGTGATATGTTTCTAAAAACTGGGCAATAGCTCAGCGTTCCAGTGACAGCAGCAGGTTTTTCCTTGTAAACTATTCCTGGAAATGGGGGTTGGTGGCATCTCCCTCTGCTTTGGGGGAAATATCCATAAATAGGGTACCCAACCTGCTGTTTTCAGGGTTCAGACTTGGAAAATTTTCTTGTGTTTCCTCTCACAGGGCCTGGCATAAAAATGGATGGTGTGGAACAGAGGCTGAATTAGTCAAATTGGATGGGGCAGGCAGATATCCCTGGAAGTTCTCCCTGTTCCTCAGGGAGGGACTTTCCATCAGGTTTGTGGTGCCTAGCAAATTATCGTCTTGACAGTCTAAAGCAAAATAGACCTTCTAACCAACCTTCTTCGTAAATTATCTTCTTGACAGTCTAAAGCAAAATACCCACAGATATGGCTTTGTGCTCCTTCAAGTCTGCCTCATCTTCCTCCTTTTCGGGACCAGTTTTGATTCCAACTGCATCTCACAAAAGAAAGGAAGGGTTTGCAGAGGCTTTGTTGGGAAAACGAGCACACGCTAAATTTAGCTCGATGTTTTTCTGCATGATACCCCTTATCTCTTGTTGATACAACATCCAGCTTGAAATCCAGCACAGCAGTAATGATTGCAAAGCCGCCCGGGGCACGGGGCTGAGGGAAAAGCAAAGTGCAGCGCTGAACAGTCAGCTCCTTCACATCTGAGCTTGGCTCCTCTGTCATCATTAAATGAACTTCAGGGAGCTGGTGGAGATGGGCAGAGACAGGCGCTGGAGCTGCTGGGATCCATGGGAAGGAGGATCCACCCTGCCCTGGCTGTGCGCGGAGTGAGAGACGGGAGCGCGCATCCAGCTCCGCCAAAATCCAGCAGAAAATGGAGACTGCTAAATTTAGGCGTCTCCATGTAGGCTTCTCCATGTGAGAAGGATGTCTAAATTCCTGTTTTAGCCTCTGAATGGAAACCTGCCAATAGAGATGATGGAAGGGAGGTTTGGGAGCTCTTCTCACCCTAAAGAACACGGAGACACCCCCATCTCCGAGGGGGGATGGGAACCTTCCCTCTCCTTTTTGTCTGTGCGGAAAACTGACAGCAATTGTGTTCTGAAATGGCTAAATACATTAAACTAAACACAAGAAGTGTTAAGTTAATGAGTGCTAATCAAGATTAATACACTGAAATCACCGAGAGTCATCTTTTCAAGAGGAGGATAAGTTGGAGGGAAATCAAGCTGCATATGTCTGATAGCTGCACAAGATTGCTCTGGATGATTTAATGGGTAATTTTTATTATTTATGCTCTATGCGTTCCCAGAATGAAATGAAATGAGGGATTATTGTGTTGAGTAATATCTGAAAGTGGATCTAAGCACTGTTGAATTCACCAAATGTATGAAACCATCAGAATCAGAGGATATGGGGACACTGCTCCCCACACAAATGTAACCCCAAATCTGCAGAAGAACAAAGGATCTTTTCTTCTCATTTTTCACATGTAACCTAATTTAAAAAATACTCTACATCTTGTATTAGTTGCATATCTGCTGTCAGTGAATTATTCTATCTAAGGATCTGTTAACAGAAGCAAGAAACTTGGAAGATGCAATTTTATTAAAGAAAAAACCACCCCACAGTGATTGACACACAGTGGGACAAGAACATGAGAGGTGCAGAGCAATAAATGACAAATACAATAAATCTCCCAGCAGCAAAAGAAACAGGAAAGTAGAAGATGATGATGGGGTCAGAGAGAATTATGAAAAACCAGCATTTTTGGAAAGAAAAGAAGGTGGAAGCTGTAAAACTTATGAGAGGTTGGGGTTTTGTTTGTCGAATATTTATCTCCCACCGCAGGAGTTAGACACAGTGTTCATTTTATATTTATTTCCTATGCACAGAATCTGAAAGGAGAAAAATCTTTTGTTATTTAAAGAGCTTTTGGAAGGCCACTTTTATTGCTGAGACCTAATAGCTCAGCTGAGCTGTTTGTCAATGCAAATCATTCTAGCTGTTCATTTTGGAGACACTGACAGGGAAATGCAACCTCCAGGCAATCAAATATATTCAGGAAGATATAATTGCTAATCTTTTGCCTGCCTATCACACCTGGTTGGGTATTTTTCTGAAATGTACTTCGCAAGAAAAAATGTTAATTTATCCTTATTGGTAGTTATATTCATCAAAGAGAAAGGATCAGTTTTGACAATTTTCTTTCAATTTTCTTCAGTCTTAATTTCTATAAAACTTGGAATTGTTTAAATCTTTTTAGATTTTCTTAAATTAGGAAATTAGTTTTTCACTTTTTGGAGCAACTTTCATTTCAAAATGTAAGCAATTTATAAGGAAAAGTGTTTTAAAAATGAGAACATGTTGAAATCAAAACGAAAGCTTGACCTGAATCTACTTATTTCTTCTGTTCAAATTTCCAACTCACAACAGCTTTTTTACCATTATATTTTTTTCTAACTTCATAAATTTCATGAAATACGAGGGAAGCAATGCAGGATGTGTGAAACCTTATGCTTTAAAGAGAAGAGACATATCTGGACTCCTCAGATGTGAGAAGCTTAGAATAGACGAGTTTTTCACCAGGAAAGGTAATATTTTGGGGGTATCTTTTTTACTTTCCTTCTTGTTTCTAAGCTATAGGACACTTCAGATTTTATTTTCATATTCAGGAAGCTGAGGGGTTTTTTTTTAGGTGGGTTGGGGTTTTTTTAGCAGTGGCTGAACTTTTCTAAGAGGCCTTTTGAGGAGCAGAAGGAAAGCCCCGAGTGCCGTGAGGTGCAGATAAAACCTCCCTCTGCCTGCCTGGGCTTTTGTTCAGAGTTTCCATGGAGAAAATGTTCGGACATGGGGTGAATTTTCCATCTATTTCCATTTCCAGTGGGTCACCCACGGAGCAGAATGAGGAACGTCTGCCCCTGGTGCTCAGCTGGGATCAGACTCCAGCCCTCACCCCTTTGGCAGGACATTATTGTAATAATAATAATAATAATAATAATACCCAATTATTGTAATAATAATAATACTTAATAATAATAATAATAATATACCAAATTCAGAACAATATTGTTGTAATAATAATAATAATAATAATAATAGTCATTTTTTCCATGGATTCTGACACTTAAAAAGCAATCTGTGGAAAGAGATTGACAGAGACTTTTTTTGTGGGTTCTTCTTTATAAAGGCCCAGATCACACTGAGAGTCAGGCTCAAAGATTTCTGCACAAAATTGATATTTTGACCCATCTAATAGTTAAATAATTATGTAGATGGCACAACATTTCCCCTTCCCTCTACTGTGACAAATCATTTTGTTCACAAGGGCAGAACCAGCAGCTTTCACATTTACCATCGGCCACTGGAGAATTTCGATCACTCAGGTTGGATGCGGTTGGAAAGCAAATCCCAGGTGAAGGCCCTTATTAAAAATAACTCATTAAAGGTCTCCCAAAGTCCTCACAGTGCTTCTCTGCCTGGGTGCTTTTGTTTCCTGGCCTGTGACAATCACAGACATTTTATCACAACCACAAATCGGACACCAAGATGAAATCTTTGACTTCTGAAGATGGACCAGTAAATACAGAGTCTGCATTAATACCTATAAAAAAAAATTGTCATGTTTCATAAAATAAATACAGAGCACAAATCAAATCCAAATGAAACAGTTGTTCTAGGTTTCTTGTTGTCTGCCTGAGGTGTTGCACTGAAAAATCTAAATAAAATAATGGGGACAACTTTCTCATTATTTTCCTAGAGCTTTCAGTTGTACATCAGGGAGGCTGATGATCATTATACCGATGGCTCTTGCCATAATAAATCCCCTCCTACTAAAGTTCCCTTTTTCAGGGAGGAAAAGAGCAGAGCAGTATTATCAGAAATGCTGAAAACGCACATATTTATGGAGATTTTCCTTGGTAGATCTCCATGCGCTCAGAAGGAGGAACAAGGATGGTTATCTTTGTTTTCTGCAGGTGGGGACACAAGGGATGTGCTGCAGTCACCGTGCACAGCTCAGCCTGCCTGGCACGAGGCACTGCGGAGGGCAAACACCGAAATTATCAGCTCCCACAGCAGCAGACAGCTGGAGACAACCTGGGGACAACCTGGGTTTGGGTAATTCCAAGCTCTGCTGTCACCAAAGAAGTGCTGTAGTGTTGGCATATGAAAAAAATCATTCTTTGGAGCAAGAGATTGCCAACATCACCGGGAAAATCTGCTCCAAGGTTGGCTGACCATGGCGAGGCAGCGACAGCTCCAAACACGGAGAAGATCCCAGAGTTATTTCCTGAGGGCTTTGTGGTTCTGAAGAGCGCTTTCTTTCCAGGAGGAATCATGGAATCATTTTTATTGTTGGGTTTGTTTGTTGGTTTGTTTTTTTTTCCCAGAAAAATGGAATCTTTCCAAAGCATGCTCAGATGTTTTTAGGTCATCTATTTTTGTGATTTCTTTGCCTGAAAATTGCCTCAGAACTTTTGCTGTTGGAAACTCCCTTGACACTAATGACACATCCGCTGAGAGCATCTTGGGTGAAACAGCAAATGAATTTTCCTTCCCAAACCCACATAAAATATTCCCATTGTGAATTTTTTTGTCTCAAGCTTGAATTAACAGTAGACTGACCTTTCTTTAACCTCGGCCTTGGGCTGCACTGCTGTTTAAATACTGATCCTATATCCCTAGCAATGCCTATCCAGTCAGAATATATTTGAGCAAAATGTGGAACCTGAACTAACTCGAGACATTACACAGTCACTGAGTGTTCTACTGTACCCATATAGGAATATTCCTATAGGGATGGAATAGAACAGAGGATATAATAGATATATTGAAATGTAGGAATATAATATTATAGATTTGGTATCAATTGCATAATTCTGTAGGATTTGCTGCCTGAGGTGTTGGTGCGGTTTGCTTCAGACGGTCGGGATGGAGACGAGAGACCTCTGGAGTTTGGTCTTAGAGCATGAGGTTTATTGTGAAAGGGTGTGGGTGTAGGGGACCTGCCAAGAGCTGCCAGACACAGCTCAGAGCAGGGCAGAGAGGTGAGAGAGAGAGAGAGAAGTACAGAAGAATAGACAAGAATGCCGTGGTTGCAGTTTACAATACAATAAATCATCTTCTGTGCTGAATATTCTAATTTTCACTAACCAATCTAGAACAAGCTACAAATCCTACAACATTTACATACAGCCTATGAGAGTCACCGCATTACCATATGGCGTTAGATTTTAAACTCTAAAAACTGCTTTTTGGACCTTCTGCTGAGTTGGTAGGGTCTGCTCTGACCCTTGGACCTGTCTGCAAGCAGAGGGGATTGTTTAATCAAAAGGGGGATTACCTTCAGTGGCCATCCCATTGTTTTCCAGTTGTTCAGTAACTGAGGTTTGGTATCTCAAAGCTTGTCTTCATTTCAATCTCGCTTATAGTTTCCATAGTCTCAGCATCTTTTGCCAGGTAATAATATTTATAAGGCTTTCCTATTTCATCCTCCCCAACATAATTCCCAGGAAAGACTGAGAAAAAGGAACTTGTTTTTTTTTTGTGAAACAGGATTATTATGTTTTTTCTTTGGTAACATTTGCCTCCCTGGCTTGCCTGGCTCATTTCTTTCCCCTCACACTGCAGAGATGGTGCCAAGGTTCCATTCTCCCTTTTCCCTCTGCGTGGAGCCGGACAGGGCTGAGCTGGGCTTTTTAAGAGCTGTGCTGGAGCTACTCAAAACCAGATTTTTTTTGAGATAGCACAAATAGATCCCATTGGACAGATCTCCAGCCTTACTGGGGCGACTCATCTTTGTGTCCAAAGGCAGTCTGAGAGCTCCAGACTTATTTTAAACTCAGGCAGAAATAGCTGCACTCGCAGAGGCTCCAGAGAGCACAGCCCAGTGGAGTCAACACAAATTTATGTTGCACCTGGGTAATGATCCCCGAGTGCCCCTTGGAACAGGGAATTTATTGAAGGGAACAACAGCAAACCCAAGGAACACATCCGTAATTTTAGACTTACAGCTTCCAGCAGCAGCCTCAAGATCTCACTGCAGCAGGGATTAGAGATTCATCCTAACAGCAACTCTCCTTCCCTTATTCTGTGATCTTTTGCTGTCTCTGGATGTAACATTTCGGTTTCCTAGGGGATGTCATCCTGGTTTTGGAGTGCCAGGCGTTGTGGGGTTTCCCTGCAGCCATACCTTTCACTATCCCAGGGGTAGATGCTTTGATTACCTTCCATGGATATCATTTGGTGGTTTCAGGAACCAAGGGTTCCCAAGCCCTAAATAAATAAAAAATAATAATAAAAAAAGGGGTGTTTTTTCAGTCTTTTTCATGTAACTGTTGCCATGATCTAATGGGACTAAATTTGGTTTCCATCTAAATAAATCTCACTGTCATTTAGCGAGACTGCAAAATTAACGAGATGCAGCAGTTCTGTGCTCCGTAGCAGGAAGCCAAAAGCAAAAGATATTTTAGATTAACAAATGAGGTGGAAATGACTTTCCCCCCCCAAGGACTTATTTCCCATGAGAAAACTAGTTTCTCAGGGAAAAAAAAATAAATAAAGGGGCTCTAAAAATAGGTTGTGTCACAGAGTTCTGAGCCAGGCTGCATTTCCTCATCCCTCGTGGAACGCTCGGCGCTCCCCGGGGAGGCTCAGCAGCGCTTGGGAGGTTTGACAGCAGCACAGGGGCAGCACCGTGGGTGTGTGGGGATGTGCAGGTAGGGCAGGGGTGGGCTTTACTGGAGCGTTAATTAGGCTGAGCAATTAGGAAGGCTGGATGAACGCAGCTGGTGGGAAAAGGGTTTTGCTGTTGGCAAAGGGATGGGGAAACTCTTCGCTGCTCTGTGGAATGGAATGGAATGGAATGGAATGGAATGGAATGGAATGGAGTGGAGTGGAATGGAATGGAGTGGAATGGAATGGAATGGAATGGAATGGAATGGAATGGAATGGAATGGAGTGGAATGGAATGGAATGGATATTCTGTCCTGGCACTGTGAGGAAAAGCTGGGGAAGGTGTCATCAGTGAAGCTCTTAATGGGTTTTGTCCACAGCTGACAAACACAGGAGCTGCACCTTTTCATCTTTTAATTGTCTAAATGGATATTTATTGGTGTCCTCACCCTGCCTGGTGTCCCCTGCGGGCAATCCTCAGGTGCTGTGACTGCAGCTCAGCCCAGCCCTGGGGACACAGCAAATGCTCAACCTCACCGAGGGGTGAACATTTCTGCTCAGCCCCTCGGGATCCAGGGATACCCCAGGAAAGTGTTTTGTACCTCGGGAGCTTGGGAAGGGCAGGGACAGCACCAGGGACAGCACCAGGGACTCACTGAAACCAAGGGAGAGACACGAGAAAGAGGTGCAAAGCCTTCAAGACTTGTTTTCCTGAGGACTTGCCTCAAATGGCAGAGAATGACTAAGATGAACTGAAACTGTGGTATTTTTGCCACTGGAAAGGGACAAAATATCTCATGCTTTTACATAACTTCCGCCGTTCTGGGTTATGTCTGAAATAGGCTTTGGTTTGTCACTAATGATTATTTATCCAGAGCACTGAGCAGGTGGGTGAGTCAGTGTTTACTGCTAAAACACCAAAACCTCCCTCACTGCATTGTTGTCACAGCCTTTCGTGGACTAAGGAGTTGAAAAAAAATGGAAATTCACATTTTGTGTTTCAGCTTCAGTCCCTCTGTATTTATAGTTCACTTAATGCTTGTGAACATGCAGATATTGGCTGTCATCTCACAGCTTCCTTCAGTGGTTTTTATCCAGTCTGAAAATGATTATGGAATTAAACAATTCAATTGCATGATTACTTTTCTCCTTGCAAAACCTGGGAATTAGGGTAATAAAAATACTACTTTTGATAGCATTACCATATTAACAGAGATGGAAATTTTCGAAGATAGAGACTTTGAAAAAAGGTCTTCCATCTTAAACTATAATGAGATGAGAAAGCACTAAATGGTTAATTTAATGGTTTCCTATTTTAGGAAAGTTTAAGAAAAGAGGCTGTTTGAACTAACAGTAACTTTTTTTTGTAGGGAAACCGGCAAAGACAAACCAGAGAAAAATATTCTAATGTTTACCCCCAGGGTCTGATCAGAGTCCCAGTGAAGTGATGAAGTCCCGGAGTGTTTTTGGCATCAAGGGAGGCTATGGCCAAAAACCTCTGTCCTGTAGACAGGAGAATATCCAATAATGAGAATATCCAATAATGAATTCCTTAGTGAAACAAAAGTTCTCTGAACTTGTGCTGGGATAACATTCACCCTCTCAGAGCAGGGAAGGCTCTCCTGTGTAATAAATCCTGTGTAATAAATCCTGTGTAATAAATCTGAAGGAGAGAGTCTGTCTGTCCCTAGAAGGGGAACTGGTCCAGTGTTCAATTTTTAAGACCTTTTTCTCATCCATGGCCTGAGTGGACACCCTGGGAAAGGCTCCTCAGGAGCAGACACCAAGAGTGAATTGCAGCAAAAAATAACTGTGAGAAGCACGTGATGTTGATAATTAAAAACCATAGAAAAATTATTTTACATCATTAAATTGATCTTCTTAATGACTCTCACAATTAACAGCACTAGACAGGTATTAGTCCATTAATAAATATCTCAGTTACGTGTAAATGTAATTATTTATGAATAGACTGAGATTTTTGGAGGTCAGCCTCTCATCTCCAGCACATAACATGAGAATGGACCCCTGGCTCCTCCTCACAGCACAAGGAAGTACTGATGCATTTTTTGGCAAAGTGACAGAATCAAGAGAGAGAAGAGCTGGAGATGAGTGTTGTGGGCGAGAATACTTTGATGGACCAAAATGCCATTAATGTCAGAAAATAGTACGCCCAGGGTAGAATTGATATCAAAATTTTATCAAAAGGCACTGAGAAATAAAGCAAGCAACAAACCATGGCAATGAAAAAGCAGAAAACTGATTCACTCCAACCCTGAGTCAGTGCCCTGCAGGTCGAGCTTGTCTCCTGCTGCACTGAACCCTTCTGTAATAAATATGGAAAACTCAGAATGTGCATCAGGCACAGCAATCTCAGCAGCAGCAGTCGTGGGGAGCACTTTCAGGTCCAGATTTGTAGTTTGTGCTTAGGCTGTGATTAAATAAACCCTTGGGTCTGAATTAGCTTGATGGGCAAATAATTTCTGCTTTGGCTCAAAAATTTTGGCTGGCCCTGAAAATGGTTATGGAGCCAAGATGGACACATTCCCTGATTTCTGTGATGTTTTGGAGATGAAGGACGATGTTCATGCTCTCATCTGTTGTTTAGAGGAGAAAACTCTTTTAAATAAACAGAAACATTTTCTGGTTTATAATACATGAGACCCAAAAGGGCCGAACACGAAACACAAAGATGGATTTAGTGTCACAAAACTTGGCTCCTCTGTGCCACTTTAGGCATTATAAATTAGGAACACACGGCCCAGCCTCCGTGCCAGGGTCTCCGAGGCATTTTGGGGAGTAAACAGCAATCCCGGGGAGGCAGCAGAGCTGATAAAACACAGCCCATCCATCAGCCAGCACTTCTCACCTCGGCCCCCGGGAGGGCCAGAGGAGTCACTGTCCCCTTTTGTCACCTGCAAATGTCGCTGCTCATCCCCACAAACACCGCCCTGGTCCCTCGGTGCCACCACTGCCTCCCTGGAGCATCTCAAGGTGAGCCCAGCGCAGGACTGCGTTTGGTGCCCAATTTTCAAGCTGAACGCCCCAAGTGCGATGGTCACCGAAACTGTGGGGAAAACAAAAAACACCCTTCAACAACATTTTTAATGTTAGAGAGCCAAGGTATTTGTTTTCTGGCCAGGATGTGCCACAGAAATAATCTCATCCACACACAGCCTGGGTGTGCAGAGAGAATCATTCCTTGACGCATGGATTTTATAAGATTTTCCTCAAACTTTATACAGTAAAAATCTTTAGAATTTCATTGGTTTAATGTTCATTGGTCTAAAGTTGTGTAGCCTTTAGTATTTGGTTTCTTTTTGGATCCAGATTTCTTCACTTCTGATGCTAATTAGGTCCTCACTCCTTGATTTTTTATCAATCCTTTTGGGACTAGATGTCTCTAACTCTGCCAGGGGCAGGTCTGGGGTAGATGTTCATGGATGTCCCATTGATGTTCTCTTGATGGCCTTTATACTTTTGGGTATCTTTTGGGCTATTCCCAGTCTGTTGATATGTTAAGCTCATCTCAGTAGAGTGGTGCTTTATCTCTTAAAAAAACTTTTAAAAAATTCCTTTCCCCAAGGCAAAGGCAAACTAAGCCTGATTAAAGTTATATAAAATTTTTTAAACTGTTTTCCAACACTACGAATCCAAGCACCACCTTTTTATTGCTATTTCTGTCCAGATGTTATTCATGGGTGAGGATTTTGGGGATGATATTCAGAATGTCCTGTACAGCTCCCCACATATTCCCCAAACACCCTGAGGAACAGCAGAACCAGAGATCTACTCTGACGGATTGTGTACAATGCTAGAAAAACTTTATTCAAAGTGTTCTGAGAGGGGAAAATGTTTTCAGTCTGAGAACTGAAGAAAAGTTTCTTTCCCAGAATGTTAAAAAATCGACAGTATTTCCTCAGACACGCCGCATTCCCACTGACACAAATAATTCCAGCTGTGATCAAGGCATGCATCAAGGTATTCCTGAGCTTAAACAACTGTGCTGTCTTCCTGTGCAAATTAGGGAGCTGTCGATGCTAATTACCAGCTCCAATCCCCTGTTATCAAACTCATGCTATTTGTGCACACAGATGAATCAAGTGCCTGTGGATCGGGGACAGATGCTTGCGAGTGCTCTGTGAATGTATAATCATTTTTCCAGTTCCTTCAAGGGAAGTAGAACTTGTATCTGAAACACAAACCGCGGTAAGATTTCACCAAAAAAAAATCAGCAAAAATTGGGTGATCGTTTAGCGGTTGTTAGCTCTTAAAATTTTATTTCCTTCCAGGCGAAATTATTTTATCATAACATTTCAATTTAGTCAGTAAAAGAGGTTTTAAAAAATGTTGCTTTATGCAGCCATAAACCTGGTTATTACATTATCCCATAAACTCAAATAATTTAAACATTCAGTTGTTGGATTCCACAAACTCATAATTGAAACAGTTGTTGGGTAATTCTGAAAAATGAGCCGCAAACCTTTTAAAAAAGTTTTAACTGGTATAAGCAGGAGCACCTGACATTCAGACCTCCCACATATTTAAATAAAGACATTGTTATTCATTATTATTCAGGTACTATTTGTACTGAAGTAGCTCCCAGCCTTCCAGTCCTGGAGAGAGGAATCTAAAGGGTGGAATTTTGGTTCCACATTAAGAATTGATGGCTGAGGGTTTTTGTCAATTTAACATTCATAAGCACAAAGTCTGGGCATCTCTGGATAACAGAGCAAAAAAATATTTTGGTGTTACAGGTAAATTTTGCTGAAAATTAAAAACAACCCTGCAGAAACCTCATGCGTTCTCCTCCCCTCCTACCCACAATGCACATTTATTTTGTTCGGATTGCTCCTCCAGTCACACGACTGAATTGTCAGTTCAGCTTTGGTGTAGTTGGTGCTGTTGTGAGAGCTGAGGAGAGCTCAGAGCTGGGGCTGGAGCAAACAGAGAGCAGAATAAGGACCAGAGCTGTGTCTTTTTGCTCTCGCTGTCTCCTTATTGACAACAAACTTCAAGATCCCCATTGTTTACAGCAGCAAAATCCAGCCTTAAATCTTGTGGCTGAAGGCTGCAGAATGAACTTAGGTGACTTTCCATCCCTCAAACATTCCCTGTCAAGACTCATCGCATATTTCTTTGAATCACGTTCACTACTTTGATGGTAATATGGATTTTTTCCCCCCCTATGGTGAAGGTTCATTTAGTGACTCATTTTGCTCTCCTACGTAAAATAGCTTCTACATTTTTTTTTGAAATGCATAGCTGATTAAATCACAAGTAATTGCTCCTCAGAAAGAACAGTATTTTAAATCTTTTAGACTTTCTGCCTTTCAAGTCAGAGAGTTCAATGAATCATTAGGCATTTCAATGTATTAACAATTTCAGTGGTTTGAACAAAAAAAAAACAACACCCCTTTTTATTTCCTGCTCTGTTAAAGTTACTTCTGTTCTTACTTATTATCTGCTCAACAAAATTAGTGTTTAGGGATATATGCCACACTCTCCCAGTGTGGAATATATTGATGGATGTTACATCCAAAATACAGCAGTGATTCATATTTGTTCAAGCCACAAACAACCTTTAGCTCTGCGTGTGAAGCTGACCCTCAGCTGCTGTCCTGGGGAAAGTTACACCACAAAGAATTACACCTTGTTTTATTTAAAACACCCACAGGGGTGGCAGGGACAGAATAAAACCTCCAACTTTCATTGCTATTGTTGTGTACATGCCCTGAGCCTACACACAGCAGCACTGAATTGCCAATTAAAAAATAAAAACTGCTGCCAAGGGCCTGATGTATTGAAGGGTTGTATTATTGGAAATCAAAAAACCTCGACAGAGAGAGTCACTATTGTTGTGTATTGCCAGAGTCAGTGGGGTTTATTTGAAGCCAAGCTGCTCACTTTGCTGAAATGTCCTCCAGGATTGTTCACATGAATCCACAAGTGAACTCCTTCCTGCTCCCAATGACTGAGGATCCTCACCCTTGCAGAGCCAAGCTTGGATTTGATCAAAGCTGCTGATTCACTTTAAAGCCACTTACATTCTAATTTTCACACTTAACCAAGGGATAATCACATATCTTCAATCCAGTTACACTCTTATTTTCACACTTAACCTAGGGATAATCACATATCTTCAGTCCAGTCACATTCTTATTTTCACACTTAACCTAGGGATGATCATATTTCTTCAGTCCAGTCACATTCTTATTTTCACACTTAACCAAGGGATAATCACATTTCTTCAGTCCAGTAACATTCTTATTTTCACACTTAACCTAGGGATAATCACATTTCTTCAATCCAGTTGGTTACATTCTTATTTCACACTTAACCAAAGGATAATCACATTTCTTCCATCTCTCATCCAGGCTGAGAGATGCACAGTGTGTGGCGCAAGAGCTTCACATTTCTCACTGTCCCCAGGGAGCACAGTGCTCCCCAAACCTTCTGGGCACTGAAGAGAAGATCCATCCTCAGCTCGGAAAATCCCACATTTTCCATATCTGATCCAAGAAAATGTTTCGTTCGTGGCTGCCTGCTGTGATAATTCAATTCCTGATCCATCATTTCACTCGAGGAAGCTCTTTAAGGCACTGGCAGTGGTTTGTCCAGCTGGAAATGTGTGTTTCCAGCTGGAAACTCCGTGGCAAGGGGCTGACATTTGTTTTCATTATCCACACATTGCTTTTTTACGTGAGGCAATTGTGCAGAGCAAGTTGATGTGATACCTCCCCTGAAGGGATGAGTTCAGACGAGCTCCCCAGTAATCAATACTGACATTAAGACCATTTCTTTTCCAGTGATGGTTGCATTTTATCCACATTTCACATAAAGGAAAAGGAAAAAGTTACCGTAAAGGAAGTTTTTACAGATCCCCATAAAAAGGGTAATTCCATAGGCAATTTCCTTGCCATAAACAATAACCATTTTCCTAGTAGCAGTTTTATAATACCAGATTTTTTTAAAAATCTTTACTGGCTCATTTTTTATTTCTTCCTTCTCTCTTTCTATTCTTTCAACTCTTAAGATTGGTTTCTCCCTTCTGCACATTCCTCTGCCCACAGTTTCCCACCCACCATCCCTCCCTCACAAGAAAAACTGATGCTAAAGCAATTAGCAGTGTTGAGCAGAGCATGCAGGAGCACAGGGGTGCTGGGGGGCATTTCTCAGGTGTTATTTAGTCAGAGAGATGCTCAAATGAGTTCCTCTGGGAGATGAACTTGCCAGCTCTGCTGCTGGGCCCGTTTTGGGTTGTTCCACCACTGCTGCCTTTGTTTCCTGCTGTATTTTTTGCGATGTGAAAGGAAAAAATCTTAGAAACGCTCTGACATCAAGCAGTCTGTGAATCTGTGCTTTTATTTTATTTTATTTTATTTTATTTTATTTTATTTTATTTTATTTTATTTTATTTTATTTTTTCTGAAATGAAGTGAGGCTCTAGGGCTGACAAAACTGGTGAGAGAAATATCATCAGTGGAAAAATATTATTTTTTGGGGGCAGCAGCTCCTTTTCAATGGTGTCTGAGAAATAAGAGATTCAGCAGCCAAGGGGAACAAAACTTCAGTCGATGTTGATGAGGAGGTTGAAATAACAGGATATCACTCTGGGAGATTTTGGTGCTCAACAAAGCGGAAGGATTCATTTCACACTGACCAAACCGGTTTATCTAAATTCGCAACAGAATATTTACTAGCAGGATGCTGTTAAAAAAAGGAGAAATGGAGAGCATAATTTCACCTCACATTCAAGCACCCATGCCTTGTACTGCAGGGTGAAAACTGAGTGAAAGGTGGGTGAAAATTGGGGGAAAACCAGGTAAAAACCAGGTGAAAAGCAGAGGTAACTGCAGCCAGTGGGGGCATTTGCTGTTGTCTCCACGGAGGAGGAGATTCTGCAGCTTGGTTTTTCCTCCTGCTGATGGCTGAGCCTCCATTCATCAGGCAAACAACTTTGTGGGGATAAAAATAGAGGCATTCTCCACTCCCAGAAGCCTCAGCCAGATTTTCATAGCCAAGGTGTTTTGGCAATGACACCTTCTTGTCAACACTCAGCCCTGGGTGATTTCACTCCTGGTGGCTCCATTGTCAAAAAAAGGCTTCTTCGTAGACACTTTGGCTCTGATTTCTAAATTTGCTTTCATCTTCTCAGTTTGAATCATTGCCTTTTAGTTAGTCAGGGAGTCTTCAATCAGATGTTCCAAACTGTTACTCTAGAGCCATCTCTGGGTGGCTTTTCAGCAGCAACATGGCTTTTATTGTGTCTTAAATAGTGCATTCAGGACATCTGTACTTGGATTACTCATTTTGCTCCCCCTTTGAAAAAAAAACCAAGCCTCTTAACAATTAACCCTCACCCCAAAACACCCATTTGTGCCCTGACCTGCAAGGAAACGACTGCAGTAGCAAGTGGCACAATAAAATAATTTTAATAATTATAATAATAAATAATAATTATAATTATAATAGAACCAGGCAGGCCTTGAGCCACTCCCAGCCATGTTGAGCAGGTATAAATCCAGATATTATCTCGCTCGTGTGATGGTTTTTTCTTTCCTCACAGTAGTTCCTGCACAGTAGTGCACTGGCAGCTTTTCCTGCCCCTGTGCTCTGTTGTTTTGCTCATTACTTTGTGCTGTGTCCATTTAAAATGCAACCTAGGCAAGAATGATGAAGTTTTTTCCCAATAAAGGCTCTAAATGGGGGCTGGGAGCAGGGCAGCCACTTAAATATCAACTGCCTTTGCCACCTAAGAGAATTTTGCAGCATCAACTGTTCAGCTCAAGTCGATGCTCTAAAGAAGCACATACACAAGGCAGCATTATTTATTTTAATTCCATTTATACAGTCTATTTTTTATTCTTTTTACTGAGCAGCTGGTTCTTCATACAAGCAATTCCACTCCCATATTTATTTTTTTTTAATACAGAAAAATATACCTGGATTATACTATGCTGCCATGTATGGCTCCCGTGGTGACTCTGTGGGGTTAAAACAAGATTGAAGATTTGTCTTTTTGCCAGAACCCCAAAGGATGTGACAACATCGCTCTTACAAAAGTAAAGATATTTTCCTTTTGTTGCTGTCCCTCCCATTCACCCTTTTTGTTGACAGCCCAGTTTGTCCAAAATGCTCCTTCCCCCTCCCTGGCACCTCGGGAATGTTTCCTTCTCCCCTCTTTGGATGTTTCCACACCAGAATTGAATTACTGCACCAGCCTGACTCCAGCTCCTTTCCTTTGCATCCTTCTCCTTCTTTTCCCTCTCCAAGCAGCCTCTGCTCAAAAGCTCTGCCTCTCTTTGCTCAAGTGCCTCCACAAGACAAACTGAGCTGAGAAACTTTCTGAGCTCTGCTCCAGCAGAGCACTCGACCCCCGTGGGGTTCCCGACCTGCTTAAAGCAAGAGCTGTGCTCGCAAGTGGCAGCTCTTGATTTAATGGATTTTCTTCATTTAAACTCCTCAGAGCAGATCTGTGGGCACCTCTGTGTGCTCTGCACTTTTGTGTTTCCCCAGCATCCCAGGAAAGCTCGATGCTCACAAAACAGCAACCACCCTCTGCCGGAGCACAGCCTGCAGCTTCAGAAACCAGGGCAGGGTCAGAAATGGAGAAATGATTGGACTCAGATGGCAGGAAAAGGGCAAGAACAGGTTCGTGCTGAAGCCAAAGGAGCTGAAGCCTTGGTCTGTGTTTTTCTGAACCCTCAGAAACATCCGAACGCTCAGAAGCAGTGAGCATGGCAAGGCTGCTGTCAAGCTCAGTGTTTCGGCATCCTCCACGGAGATTCAACCCAAATTTAATGGATGAGGAACTACAAACCCCACCAAGCACCTCAGAAGAGGCACAGAGCACTTTGTGCCGCTGCTGTCTCCTGCGGTTGCTGTTCTGTGCTTCCCCCAGCTTATTCCACACTCAGGGCTTGGTTAAAAGCAGTGTTTTACTTTAACCCACTCGAAGTTGGCCAGACAGAGTCGAGGTGAGATATTGTTGCTCTAATTTTCTGATATTCGTGGAGATTCGCGGAAGCTCGCAGGGAAGTCAGGCAGGCAGCACACAGGATGGCGAAAAGAGAAACTTTATTTACAAAAACTTCTTTATAGATTCATTAATAATCTAATAATTATTGGTCGACAGTTTTTCCACCCCCTATAACTATTGGTTACAGCTCTAGAGCATCCAGTACCAAAACAAAGAGATTAGAAAGCACAAGAATGCAACTTATCTCTATTTTCCATGAGAAAGAAGAGAAAGATTTTTAAAACCGTGCAACTACAAGATATTTCTGATAATTTACTTTTCATAGCCCAGTTCAGTTTGCAACTGTGGAATTTCCCAACTGCCTTAAGCTGCAGAAAGAAATAAAAATGAGTGACAGGAACTCAAGCCCAGATCTCACTTCTCTTCTGCCCTCACACACAGACAAACCACACAACACTCTTGGACTTCTAAGAAAATGAAAAAACCTTTTCCCTGAGACATCTCAGGGCTTCAAAACCCACAACTTGAAAGGCATAAATGCTAAAAAATATGTCGAAGAGCATTCTTCTCCCTCCTTTGATGTGTTTTTGACCGCTGTCACCTCTTGGTGGGCGACACTGTCAGAGCAGAGCTGTCAGAGCTGGGCTCTGGCTGTGACAAAAACCAGCAGGATCCATCCTCCTGAGAGGTTTAACGCAGCGGAAACTGAAAAGGCTCCTGTGGACAAGTCTGACAAAAATGCTGTTTTCTACCTGAATTCCCTGCCGCTCACTGAGGGCACAGAGTGCCATGGCAGTGTCACTGTTATGCTGTGCAGAGGAATGTTCTGATTTACGGTGCTCGTGCTGCACCTCAGCTGCAATCAAAACAGAGCTGGGAAGTGGAGAAAAACTGATATTCCTCTGCCACTCCACGTCCACCCTCAGTGGAAGAGGAGAGTAAGTCTCAGAGGAAAAGCAGAAATACTGAAATTAGATTTTTATGAAACTCCAGACTCTGGTTTTGGGTAACAGCTGGCTGTGTAGGATCTCAAAAAATACATTAAGCTGGAAGATCATGTTCTATTTCAGGTATGTCAAGCACTGGACATAGAAAAAAACCTGAATACCTCTTGTGGAAAATTTAATCAAGAGGCAAAGTAGTAAAGACAGTTTTTAAGGTCATTAGATCCACGTATAAAGTATTATTATGATCCAAGGTATAGTTACGGATCTACATCAACACAAGTTTGTCCACTGAACACCGTGTGGAGATCATTGCAGACTTTCATCTTCGTCAGAGCCCACCACAAACACATGAACTTGGGAATGAATGGGAGGAAAACGCCACCAGGAGTGGCAGACACCGTTTGATGGAATGGCAGACTGGATGTCAGTGCATTCGAAGGACAGGAAATCTCTGGAGCCCAAGGCCTCAAACATTCCTCCAAGGGAGAGCTTCATTTCCCTGCTCTCTTTGCTTAATTTCACTCAGAGTTCGTTAGTGCTGACTCCGAGAATGTTTGATTTTAGCTCCTTTGAGCTGCTCCTGGTGGCAGCTTCAATCTCATTTTCTGCCAAATCTCTCTGACCTTCCATCAATTCATGTCAAAAAGCCAATAAACAAACACATTTCATCTGGATTTCTGTTTGCAAAAAAAACCCCAAAACCAAAACAACCAAAAAAGGGTTGCAATATTATACACATGAGACTAATGATGTTTTATGGAACCCTCTAAGTTTTATCATTATAATTATATTAGAAGAGCTTGTCTAGAAGATGAATGAAGTTTCCAGTGCTGAAATCCTCACAGTGACAGCACAATAAACTGTCAAGCCCATGCTTTGTGTTCCTCCTGCACAAATCCCAATGGCATTCCAGGCACAGAGAACAAGCAAAGGCATTGTGGAAATCTTTTAATCTTTAACAGGACCAAAATCCCAAGTTCAAATGCCTCATATTGTTTGATTTGTCAGAAATTGGGGGCTAGGCAATGTACAGATGTAAGCTCTGCAAATATTTTATGAAAGTCTGAATGAAAATCCTGAATGCAAGTGGAAACTTGGACCTCTCCTGGCTCCTGCAATTTGATGCTCTCTGGTCTTTAATTTATTGTTGTTATAATTTTGAGCACACATTTGTGGCTTCTCTAGGAAATGTCATCCTGAGGTGCAGCAGAGTTCAGAAATATTACTGATATTAAAAATTCTAATGGTAATATTACTTCAGAAGCTTGAAAAAAAATCCCTTCTCAGAACGTATGTTTGAAATAACCCAAAAAACCTTTCTTCGTAGGATTTTTTGTTGTTGTTGAAATCATAGGTTTTAGCAGCAACTCACAATTGAAACTGGATGTTGAAATGTCTTTTTGATATCTCTTGTGTCAGAAAATTTTGAAAACTCATATCATATAATCACATTTTCTTTAGAAGTTTATTTAACAGGGTTTTTAAAATTAAAAGCTGTGCTAAATGTTAAATTGCTACATGTCACATTAATAGCACACAAAGAAGAGAAGCACAGTGTCAGGTTAGGTATTTATGTGTTTCTGTCATTGTATAGAACAGCTATGGAAATATTCCGTCTCTTTTTTTGTTGTTGTTAATTAATCAATATTAATTTTTTATTTAGCATGGTGTAGGGAGCTTTTCTAGATCAAACTGTGTTCTGTTTGTGCAGCACAGAGCAACACCCTCCAGGGAGGTTCATACTCTGTTGGCAAGGCAGATATCAACAGTGGAAATTCCTTAAAAAATCAACTCGAAATTCCTTAAAAAATGAAAGGTGAGAGGGACAAAAGTGCAGTGATGAGCAGAGCAGCAGTGGGGACACCTGAGGTGCCACAGCTCCATCAGGCTCCTTGTCCTTCCCACAGCCCACACCCAGCGCAGCTCCTGAGCAGATGGAGTTTGAGTCTCAATTTTTCAGAGGAAACAGATATGGTTTTGGTCCTTCTCTCACAGCGAATTTTTTCCAGCTGTGCCCCACACAAAGACACACAGATGTAAAATGTTCTTTTTGTCCATGTCGCAGGATCCATTCTGCCACTGTCATCCCTTTCATACTGAAGCAAAGCCACTTTTCCTCTGGAATCTAAAACCTTCACTTCCTTTAGTCCTGGGATGGTATCTATCTATCTATCTATCTATCTATCTATCTATCTATCTATCTATCTATCTATCTAATATATAATAAATATAATAAATAGAATAAATATAATAGAATAAATATAATATAATTAATATAATTAATATAATATAATATAATATAATATAATATAATATAATATTTATTTTTATATAATATAATATATATTATATACTATATATATTGTATATATAATATATATGAAATATATATTATTTATATGTATAATATATTTTATATATTATATATTATATATTATTATATTTATATATTTAAAATATTTTTATATTATATTATATTATATTGTATTATATTGTATTGTATTATATTGTATTGTATTGTATTGTATTATATTGTATTATATTGTATTGTATTGTATTGTATTGTATTGTATTGTATTATATTGTATTATATTGTATTGTATTGTATTGTATTGTATTGTATTGTATTGTATTGTGTTATGTTATGTTATGTTATGTTATGTTATATTACATTATATATTTTAAAATAATTTTAAAATTTATAGATATATTTGTATATATTTATATTTGCTTGTATTAAAAGGAACAGGTAAAGGAAAACCCCTCCACACTGTAGCCAGGATTGCTGATTATAGTTCTCCAGTATTTTACTGCCCCAAATCACAGTCAAATCTTCTTGGAAACTCAATGAGTTTTTGCTCCAAGCTCAATTGTATGTGTAATTTATAACAGATGCATAAAGACACATGAAATCCCATATGGAGAGAGACAGAATCAATGCTTTCTCAAGACACTGAGTTGTCTCCCTCTCTCTGTCTCCTTGTGTTACCCAGAAACTTTCTTTCTGTGACTTTAGCTATGACCTTTGAACGACGAAAAAAGGAAATGTATAATTATTGCCACTCACTTGTTTGATGTTCCCCTATTATGCTGTTCCCAAGGCCAGCCCACGATGTTCTCCGCAGTGATCCTGCGAGGTGTCACCTCTCAGCGTGGCAGTGGTGGCAGGGAGGGGTTGGGAGCAGGTGAGGAGCTGCCTCCCCTGCCTCTGTGATCTGAGCACTGAAATCCCACATGCAGCTGCTCCTGCACCCTGAAACCTTTCCCTGCTCAACCCCACGAGAGAAATTCAGGCTCTCAGACCCTCGTGGCTCTGAGGCAGCATCCTCAGAGGTCCCCAGCACTCTGTGGTGCTTCTTGCAGGGCAGGCTGCTCCAGAACCCTGGCACGATCCCTCCTTGCTTTAGCTGGGAAATATGAACAATCCGGAATGGGTGACATTAGAGACATTAATCTTTGGGCTGTGCTGGAGATTCTCCTCTGTTCCCTCCCTTTTATCCCCTCCTGCACTGTGAATAAGTAACATTATGAAACTTTCTGGCACTTCAAGCTTATCTCTTTTTCCAGTTTTCCTTTGGGTGTGGAGGCTGTGTTTGTAAAGGCATGGGGACAGACAATAAAATGAATAAATGTTAAATTTTCCTGCTTTTAATGCTTTTAAGGAGTACTCACTTTTCAATTTAAGATAACTGAAGGACAGAACAATATATAAATGTGTGAATGCTTATCCTCTCAGAAATTGTGGTTATCATTACCTTCAGCAGCAGACACCTGCTTTACTATTCTCCCTTAGACAGATGAAGCACAAAGGTTTCATCAGCAATTGAATCAGGCTTTTATTGCAGTGGATGAAAATCTAAATTAATTTTTTTGCAAATTTCCAATTACCTAAGTAATTTTGCATCAATCTTCGTGCCTATATAATAAAAATTTGTCCACCTTTAAACCTAAACCTGACCAACGTATGCACTGCCATGGAAACAGAAAGCTAAAATCAGGCAGGCAATGTGTTTTTCTACACTCCCCTACACCCATAAAAATTATTTTAGTGGCCTGGGGTAGAACATGATGTGATTTGTAACATCTGCACCGGGGACAGATCAGACATTTCAAGTTCTCCCCGCCACAAGTTGCTGTAGGAAAGAATCTTGTCACGTTGGGTTCAGTCACAAGAGACTTGGCCACCTCAGTGCCTCTGTGCAGCACAAGTTTCTTTCAGACCCTGAGCCAAATTCCAGAGCAAACCGAGCTGGCTGTGCCTCTCTGGATTCCTCAGATTTCATTTCCCGGGGTGAGGATCCAAGTCAGGCACATTTGGTGTCCTGGAGATCCTTGAGGCACTGATTGATCTCTTTCCACACTTTCCCTGTATTGGGAGCACATTTCCAGAGCGGATGGGATGTTGTGTTTGGGACCTGTCAGGGGTAGGGATCACCAGGATGTGATGCAGAGCAGCCTGAGGTGGAACCGAGCCCTCCGGAAGTTGTGCCGTGAGCCAAAGTGTCTCTGGAAGTGCCCCAGGTTTGAGGGAACTCAGAGGTGATTTAAAGTCCTGTCTGTGTTTGGTGCCAAGCACAGCACTGATCCAATGGGACAATCCCAAGGCTGATCCCACTGATCCAAAGGGACAGTCCCAGGGCTGATCCCACTGATCCAAAGGGACAATCCTAAAGCTGATCCCACTGATCCAAAGGGACAATCCCAGGGCCGATCCCACTGATCCAAAGGGACAGTCCCAGGGCTGATCCCACTGATCCAAAGGGACAATCCCAAAGCTGATCCCACTGATCTAAAGGGACAATCCCAGGGCCGATCCCACTGATCCAAAGGGAAAATCCCACGGCTGATCCCATTGATTCAAAGGGCCAATCTCAGGGCTGATCCCACTGATCCAAAGGGACAGTCCCAGGGCTGATCCCACTGATCCAAAGGGACAATCCCAAAGCTGATCCCACCTATCCAAAGGGACAATCCCATGGCCGATCCCACTGATCCAAAGGGACAATCCCAGGGCTGATCCCACTGATCCAAAGGGATAATCCCAGGGCCGATCCCACTGACCTAAAGGGACAATCCCAGGGCCGATCCCACTGATCCAAAGGGACAATCCCAGGGCTGATCCCACTGATCCAAAGGGATAATCCCAGGGCCGATCCCACTGATTCAAAGGGAAAATCCCACAGCTGATCCCATTGATTCAAAGGGCCAATCTCAGGGCTGATCCCACTGATCCAAAGGAGCAATCCCAAAGCTGATCCCACTGATCTAAAGGGACAATCCCAGGGTCGATCCCACTGATCCAAAGGGAAAATCCCACAGCTGATCCCATTGATTCAAAGGGCCAATCTCAGGGCTGATCCCACTGATCCAAAGGAGCAATCCCAAAGCTGATCCCACCAATCCAAAGAGGCAACCCCAGGGCCGATCCCACTGATCCAAAGGGCAATCCCAGACTCTGGTGCAGACAGACACTGCGCAAGAGGAAGGTAAATCCCAGGGTGTACAGAGTGTGGCATTCTGAACCCATTCCCATCCTCCTTTACTACCAGCTTTGCCACAGCCATGAGAATTTCACTTCAGAGGAGGCAGCCAATATCTAAAAGTAGATTGAAAATTTGTCACGTAAAGGTGAAGGGCAGAATTCACCCCTCTGGGAAAAGGCAGCTATCCTGTTGGTAGATCTTCCAGATTTCACCTGTATTTATATTTTTTTAACATGACAAGGAGACAGAATTGACTGCTGGGTGTGAAAAGAAGCATTTCACACTGAGACCTCAAGCCGAACTTAGGAAACACAAATGGTTTCAGTTCACAGGAAGGATATGCCATCATGGGCACTCCTTTTGTACACCACCACAGGCTTTGGTTTGGGAAATGGGTCTTGAGCCCTCTAAAAATGTCCCAGGAGGCCAAAACTTCAGCTGCTGCCTGAGAGCTATTCCCTCAGGCAGATAAGTGCACTGACACTGTGTCCCCCCAAAAAAACTCTCACTAAAATTAATGAGGCTTCACCAGAATTGTTATGGACAACTTATGAACAAGAAACATGGTAAACCTAAAAAGTAACATTTTAAAGGTCAAAATCACCACGATTCACAGGTTTCCATGGGAGTTTGGGTGTGAATGATATGTGACTGCCCAAAAGACTGAGATCTGAGAAAGACTGAGAGCAAAGAAAGGATGAAAAACCATCTAAATACAAAAGGAAATAGATCCCCCAGTTTGCCCAAATCCAGCTCATTGTGAGCCTCTCACCCACAGCTCCGAGCAGCTGGATGTCCTTTTAGAAAAAACTGCACAGATTGTGAACCAGGGAAAGGCAGTACCAGAAAAACCTTTTCCTATCAGCCCTGTGGGAAAGGGATCCTGCAGCTGACCTACATTTGCTCAGCAGCCACTGTGAGGAAAAGCTTTAGAAAAGGCAAATATTAATTCTTTCATCTCCCTCTCCCTGCTCCCTGCGCTGACCGTGTGGGATCCTCCCAAAAAACCCCTCCAAGAGCCATCCCCGCCTGTGCTAACAGACTGTGAAAGATTTAGTCCAAACTTCTGCTCCGATCATGTCACGCCGGCTCTCTCCCGGCGCGAGGGGGCACGGAGCGAGGGAGACAGATGCTTCAATCTTCCGAGGAGTTGTCACTTCCCATGACTGTCACTTGGCAGGACGGCGACTTTCGAATACAGCAAACCCTGTGGGGAGGGGAGAAAATAACTCGCCCGTCTCACTCCTGGCTGGTTGATGGGTTTTTTTAACTCTCTCCTCGTGAAGGTTTTCAAGCAAAGGATGACGGAGCAAGGGACGGTGATGGTGCTGCCCCAGGATGGTGAGCAGGACAGTGTCGCTATCGGAGACGGTCACGACACAAAAAAGTTCAGCACAACAGCTTCTTGGTCAGAGGAAAAGAAGAAGTAACTCTTTATTTTCCAGAGCCTTTTTATATAACTCTTTTCTAACTTTCATGTCACACATCCATTGGCTCTCAGTTCATCGCCCCACAACATCATTGGCTACCTCCAGCCAGAACAACACCTTTGAAAAACACCACCTGCATGAAGCTGGCTATCTCTGTGAATTCCTGCTTGTTTTGAACCATAGAGCCACTGTGAGAACTGAGAACAACAAGTTGGTCTCACGGTGAAGTAGCTCTTACGATGTACCTACGATTCCCACAGGACAGATCCCAAGTTCTCACTCAGCTGTAGGGACTGTCCCAGCACAGAGCACTGGGGGAAGTGGATAATCTGCACTCCCAGGAGAGATGCCACAAGCACAGGTCCCTCCCTTGTGCTTACCTACACACCTGGAAGGACATTTCTTTGTTGCGTCTCCGCCTCGTTGAGCACAACACGAATTTCTCCGTCTGCCAGCGGAGCCAGAGCTTGTGCGGCTTTCGGGACACACGATGAGGCGTTTCCCTGGCAACAGAAATGCCATAAAAGCTCTCTGAAGAATTCCTCAGGGCTGTGCAGCAAATAGAAACATTAACATGCTGAGCCCTAAATATAGCTGAGCTTTAGTGCTGTTCATCCAAGGCTTTACTCAGCTCGGGATTGTACCCGAAACGAGTGCGGCCGGCGAGGCACACAGCGATGTTTGCAATGTTTTACAGTGTTTTGCTTTTAAATAGCACCTGAGTAGAGGCTGGGGATGGGGTTAGAGCTGGCAGCAGCCTGCACTGGCCTGGTTTTGCTGGGAAGGTGCCCTTGGTCACCTGGGGAAGGCTCCTCACCCCCAGAGCAGCACAGGTTGAGGGAACAGCTGAGCTCTGCTCAGAGCTGTGAGAAATCAGCTTTGACACTGCTGCCACTGAGGTGTGCAAGGAGTGCCTGTGTGGGTGCAGAAGGGCTTTGGCTAAAAGCAGTTCATGCTTTTCCCACTGCTGGGATGTGGGATTAGAGCTCTGACTTCTTTCGCTCCGATTTGGAGTCCAAATTCTCATTTAGCCATTTTGGTCTGGTGATGCTGCAAATAGAGCAGCTGGGCTGGAAAATAAACAGGCAAAAATGCTTGGGCTGCAAAACAAAAGGGCAGACAAATAACATTCAGCAACTCACAAAATGGCCAAAAGATGAACACAGGCTCCCCGGAAATGAAGGTTTTGGGGGCCTAAACCTGGGTCTGGGCTCACTCAAATTTTGGTTCAAATTTTCAGAGAATGGTTCCCTTTACAGATTTCTAATAAATCCAAACCCTCAGCAGCTTTCCTTGCTCATTTTGTGTGAGGGTACGGTGCAGGCCCATCCCTCAGACTGCCCTTCTCCTGCCAATCCACTGGGCTGGAAAAGCCAAGGCTGGGTTTTGTCCCTGGTGCTGTTCCCTGGCTCCTCTGCCAGGCAGCCCTCCCACCTCTGACCCTGCAGCAGTGAAAATAGGCCTGGAGAAGCACAGGAAAGGTTGAAAATCAGAAATGGTTTATGTGACTTCAGTGTTATTTAAAAACAGATGAAGGAGATGACCGGAGTGCAGTTTCTCGTGCAGGCTCTTTCACACTCTCATTGGTTCCATGGTGGAATTCAAGGGAAGGAGGATGGAGGCACTGGAATCAGCAGGAAGATTCATTTATTTCAATATTCCCACAACATCTTGTGTAATGACCGTTGCATTCCTTGCAGGAGGGAGAGGAAGAAGGATGTGACCTGATGGACAATTTACAGTGAGAAGTTTTGATGAATAAATGTCTTAGAGGTCGGTGCCTGGACATGGGAATTTTGCAGAACAACCCCCAGAGAAACTGAAGTAAACACTACAATTTTATCAGAATTAAAATAAGACAAAGTTTTCCTCTACAGCAAAACCATTCCACATTTCTAATGAGGAAGCTGATAAATGTTAGAGGTGATTTAAAAATCAGAGGAAGCTCTGCCAACGGCACACATGAAGGAAAGCCCTCCAGACAAAAGTGACAGAAGAAGCTTTCACTGAAAACAAATATACAGGAATTACAAATACAATATACAAATATAACAGGATTCTGGAGTCCTGGGAAGACCAGGCTGGAAAAGATCATCGAATCTTGGTGGTCTTCAGCCACATTGGAGACTGAAAAACCTCTGACCCTTTCCCATGGTCCTCTCTGGAAACATCTCACACACAGAGTGCTGTGCAGAGTCCATATGTACTTTTCCTGACCATCTTTGGTGAAACCTTTGTGAATAACCAAAGCTTTCCAAATCCACAGAACAGAGCATGAGATCCAAGAGGCAGCTTAGAACCCACTCGTTCTGAAACGAATCCCAAGCATCTTTTCCCCACCTCTAACAGAGGTTTTTCTCACCTATTCTTAAAAAGAGACAGGCATTGATGTTCCTTCAGTGATTCGTGTTAGAAATGTTTTGAAAAAAAGCGTACAGCTAAATTGCCTCGAAATTCCAGTGGGAACTTGAACCTTTTGTGATATGAGATAATTCCTTTAATTATGTTCGCCTGGAGCTTTACATGTGTGAGAAGTTCAGTGCGAATCACTGAGTAACAAAAGAGTTTCAGAGTGCAAAGAAAAAGGTCTATAATCCAGAAGTTCTGCTTTAGCTGCTTTTCCCTTTGCTACCTTTATGATTAATATCAAATATTGCTGAAAATATTAAAGAGCAATATTCCTAAAGCAAACCTTCTTATCTAGAGAGTGCTTAAGCACCTGCTGAACTGTGTTCTTGGGCACAGATGGAGTAACCACACAGAAAAGCCACCCAGAACTGAAGCCACGAGGCTCCTGAAGGCCCAGGGCCAGCAGGGCTGGGGACAGAAAGCTTTCTCAGGGCTGTGAGCTCGGAATTTGCAATATGGAAGTGTCTGTTCAATGCACAGGATGGAGGCAGGGTCAGGCAGAGCTCAGGGCTCTGAGCCAAAGGCTGTCCTGAGGTCTGTCTGTGGCTCTGTCCTGAGCTGTCCCAATGTTCCCAGAGGCAGCAGGCGCTGGTTCCAGCGCAGATGTCCCATCCCTCGCTCGAGGGAAAGGCTGGGATTTGCAGGTGCTGCAGGCACAGAGGTGTCTGCCCACCATGGGACTTTGATTTATTGCCCCAGAGCTGCAGGTGAGACCCCAGACCCTGGAGCAAAATCTTGGCTTCAGCTCCCAGCACACGCAGGGGGTGATGTGCAAACCAGGACTGAAATCCTGAGTGAGGATCGAAGCCAGAGCGAGAAAGAAGAACAGAAAAGACAGAAAAAGCAGTAAAAATAGATGTGCCATAATTAAAGCAAAGAGCCCATAACTCACTGGGTAAATAAATTCTCCTTGCAGAGCTCAGTGCTGATGTGGCTCCATCAGAGCTGCACACAGGCTGTGCTGGAATTCCCAAAATCTAAAATTATGGAATTCCATCTCAGCATTAGCCATGACTCACTTGGGACTGGAGGTACCTTGACTGTAATTGTTCCTGTATTAGCAAGCAAATATTAAGTTAATATAAATGAAACAGTCTACCATAATTTGGCTTAATTATTCAGAGAGAAGTCTCGCATGAGGATAAATAGCTTTAAAATTGCTAAATAATTTGACTCCCCATATAATTGCCTGTGCAATTTGTGTTAATTGCATGACAAGTACAGGTTTTCAAATATTAATCAATGCTTATTTATATTATTAATTAACATTCTTACATTACATTTAAATAATCTTGCAATGGCACAGTTATCAAAAGGCAAATTTCTATTCCTCTTTCTTTTTGTCTCCCAATTTGCAAAAAGTCTTTTAATCCCACCTCCGACTCACATACCCCTGCTAAGATTGAGACAATTTCACTTCATATTTTCTCTTCCACTAAGATTTGCCACTGTGACCTCTCCATCAGGGATCAATTTCTGGGTGAAAGAAGCTGGGCAAGACTCCCTGTGAAACTGTTCAGTGCTCTAAGGAGGAGAACATTGCAGAATTTCCTCATTTATCCCCTGTCAGCTTTTCCTTGCGATCCTCCCCATGGCCTTGTTCAGCTGGGGAAGTACAAGTCAATCATAGGTCACAGTCAGACTTTTGTCTGTTACTGGAGAACACAAAATTACTGAAGATGTTTCCAATAAAAAATTCGAGGAACTGCACAATAACTCCCTTATTAATGGGGATTCACATCCCAGTGCTCTGTGCATGGCTGAAAATTTTGAGTTCTTTATGATATTGCAAAATGCTGAAAGAAAACTCTCCCTCATTTCTCTTCCTGTTTCAAAGACCATCCCCCCGTTTTTTGCAGATTTTGTTGCTTGGATTCCTCTCTGAGCTCTGTGTCTAATCACAAAAGCTGAGAAAAGTCAATGGATTAAATCAGTAAAACCTATAGCAATGGGGTGACCCTAAAGGGCCTTTTTTCCTCTTCTTTCAAAGCAGAGGTGCACAAGACACTTATTTTTTGCCCCTTTCGGGTGTAAAAGGGGTTCCCTCATTGGCTCCATGATAATCTTGCAGTGTTTTGTTGAAATAAGAAATCCTGTTTACTCTATTTGTCAAGGCTCTGCTGCTCCCAACAGCTGGAGAGCTTCTTAGAACTTCTTTTCATATTCCTTTTTTTAAAAAAAAAATTATCTTTTCCCCTGCAGCAGGGAGGATTTTCCACCTAAACTCTTTGCAACAAATTAACCTCCCAAAAATATTTAGAAAGAAACCAGCACAGTCTTAAATAGAGGAAATAAAAGGATATGGACTAATGGATTCAGTTCTGAAGGTAACAGAATTGTTATTTTCAAAAAAATTAAGTGGTGTTATCTCACAAAAAATATAATACCTTTGTTGTCAAGGCACTGAAATTTGTACAAATGCATAAGGAATACAAATTCTTCTCTTTCTATTTCAAAGACAAATAAAGACAGTCCACTGTGTCCCTTGCTAATGGAAAACAGCTATGCAAAAACATTAAGACAATTAATAAATAGCAATTAGCTGCATCTAACAATCTGTGTCCTTTTTACTGAAAATTAAGAGCTTTATTATCCTTGAACGCTGTGATTTGAGATATTCTGGCATCCCTAACATCTTGGCTCCTCTTTTATTATGGAAATGAATTGTTTCGTTCGACACAGTTTGGAGTCAATAATCTCCTGCAGCAGAGAGCTCGGAGCTCTCACTGGGGTTGGGGTCAATCCCCCGAATTCAGAGCACGAGAAAATTACTGTCGTTGCTATTGAGACAAAATCCTGCTGGCAATGGCACTCTGTGCCAAAACCCCGGTGAGATTGCACGGATTTCTCTGTGGCTGCTGCTGCTCCTCGCTGGCAGGGATCAGACTCAGTCTGTGCCCAGTGCTGCCCTCAGAACCACCAAGATCCTCGATTTCATCACCTCAGACAACTCAGAATCCTGATGTGCCATTGCTGTGTGCAGAGTCTGAGAGGAAAACACTGAATTTCCACCATTTTTGCCCTCATGCACATTTTAAACAGTCTTTTATCACCCAGGCCAATGAGGAAATGCACTGGGATATTGCACTTTTTTTTTTGTTTAATTGCATACTTTAAATATGCATTAAAAGTGTCTCTTCGTGTTCCTAACAACCCATTTCCAACAGAGTATTTTAATCACAGCCAAAATCTGCTAAATATCTTAAAAGGGAGAAAAAGAGCCATTATCTCATTACATTTTAAATTCCCTCCAATCAACAAATAAGGGAGCAAGGTCCATATCTGAGAGAAGAAGTGTGCTCTGGGTGTGTGAATTAAACCTGTTGAAGATCATAATCTAAATTCCCTGCTTCTGCTACGAGTCCTAAAACCAATTACTCATGAAATGCTGAAAATTGAGGTCCTGAGGTACATTAGGAGGGAGCAATGGATGCACAATTCCTAAACAGAATGTGTATATTAATAATATATACTGTATTTATATTGTAATAGATACGATCTAATGCCACGTTCGGTCATTAAGGTAGATGAACGTGTGATGGGTTATAAATTAGAGAATCATGGAATCACAGAGTGGTTCGGGTTGGAAGGGACCTTAAAATCATCCCATTCCACCCCTGCCATGGGCAGGGACACCTCCCACTGTCCCAGGCTGCTCCAAGCCCTGTCCAGCCTGGCCTTGGACACTTCCAGGGATCCAGGGGCAGCCACAGCTTCCCTGGAAAACCTATTCCAGTGCCTCACCACCCTGACAGGCAATAATTTTTTCCTAATATCTAATTTAAACCTTCCCTCTTTCAATTTGAATCCATTCCCCCTTGTTCTGCTCTCGGTAAACATTTCCTACGTTGATATATTGCTGTATTTTAAGGGATCCCTCCTGGGAAAGAGATGATTTTCACCTTCTCAAAGGACAAGGAGAGGGTGGCAGCAATGAAAGAATTCCTCATCTCTTCTCAGAAATAGGAGGCTCCATCCAGGGCTGGCTGAAATCTTGAAGGATTGTATGGAAATACTTGTGGATCATAGAAATATTTATGGCTGGGGCTGTAAACAACAGATCAAAGGCCAAAAGGAACTTCTCTGAGAAAGGTTGGGAAGGATAAAGGACTCGGTAATCTCCAATCAGTCCTTGAGCTGATGGTCACTCCTGGAGGATCTGCAGTGCAGAGAGAAAAGCCATTTAGAGAGAGCTGAGTGAAGATGAACCCTACAGCCAGAGTAGGGAATTACTTCTTGAAAATAATGAGAATAATTTTGCACAAGTACAAGGCTGGACAGGAGATTTATGATAATATTTTTCCCCCAAATTACAGTAAGTGTAAGGGCCAATGGGTACAGAAGTGTATTTTAAAGATCCAGAAGCTTTAGCAAAATTGAGTCACCTCTGAAGATGTCGAGTGCTTTTTCTGCCTAATTTACAGCTTGACTTTAAATGCACAAAAGGCAGAGTGTAATTCCATTACAGCAAGTAATGAAACCAATACTTTTCCAGACATCAATATTGTTTAGAAAGAAATCTCAGTGGACTAGCTGAAGAACAGAGATTAAATAAATTGGAAAAATAGCTAAGAAATTGAGAAGTTGATTCTCCGGTATATAGGAGTATCACACCAAAAAAAATTGCCTTCCTTGCAAAGAACGAAATGCAAATAATATTCCCAGAGACGCACAAAATATCTGGCTTCTCTTGAATATATTTTACCAACCTTGACACTTCTCCAATTATTTGCATTTCTGCACTCTCTCCTCTTTACTTCCAGGATCCATCAAGAACTGGAAAGAAAATATCCAATGACAGAGGAGAGAGGAGGATAAAGTCGGGGGGGGGGAAAAGGAAACAAACCTTATGATAAATCATCCCTGAGGACATCAAAACAAACCTTGAAAATGCAGGAGCTTCAGATGGTTCATACAATAGACAATTAAAACCTATTCATTGCTAAGTTCTGTTTTCAGAGAAGAGAGTGCCTGCATCAAAATTGCTCTGCTTTTATTAATTGATTGAATCCATGTTTCCGTCGTTGGAATTGAAATCCAGTTTAAGGCATTATTTTGGATGTAGGAATACCTGAAACCAAGCTTTGCCCCACAATGCCAATTTTCCAGTGATGCTGGTTCAAAGGTTGAATTCCATGATCTTGGAAGTATTTTTTTTTTTAATGATTCTATGGTGAACATTCACAGAAACTGCAGTACTGAGTCTCTATTTCATGAAATTATCTCTTCAATCAACTGCGTGGTGGGACTGAGTTCTTTTAGATGGGTGTCTTATTTTGGGTTTGAACAGGGCTGGATCCCTGCCTTGCAAAATGCCTTCTAACGGCAGCTACTGTGCAGATATTCCGTAAACTGTGTCTCTCCTCATTGCAGAGCGAATTGGATTGGACGTGCTTGCTGAGCAGAAGAGATCAGAACACATAAAGGAGCCAGTGACAGAAAATGCAAATGCCAGGGAACAAAAATACCTCCCCAATGAGTCACCACGAGCAAAAAGTGACGCTGAGGGATCAGAGGATGTCTGAGACAGAAAGGCATCAAGGACAGAGCTTTGCCACACCTGGAGAAGTGAATTTATACTGACACAAGACTAAAGGTTCTGCTTTTAAGCCAGTCCCACCACTTCTCATTTAAATTTATTTCACTATCTAATAAAGCTCAGCATTAGAAACTTGGGAGGTCTTGTGGGAAGAGAAGCTGAGTTATTTTTCAACCTTACAATTGAAGTTTGTGGTGTGACAATGCCAATTTGGAAACTGAGCTGTGCTAGCCCTGCACCAGGAGCTCCATGAACCTGGTACACAGCCCTTAAAATCTCTTACAAACATAAAAACGTTTCCTGACTGTGCTTCCCCAGGAATTGCTGTCGTGGGGGTTAAGGTGGAAAGATGATTTTGTGCATTACTTGAGGCTGATTTTGGAGCTTTAAATACTAATTTGCTTTCTATGGCCACAAAATTGGATGACACCATATCTTTCCTCCATAAGAGTTTGAAGATCCTGCCTGGTCACCTTAAAGGCTCAAAGTCCAGGAGTTTAGACCTCCACGGTTTTGGCTTTGAGTTGCACACAAGGACCTTTGCACGGCAATGGCAATGAAAAGTAGCATCCAGAGAATCCTAGAATCCTTTAGATTGGAAAATATCATCAAATTAAACTGAACAGCACTAAATAAAGCGAGAAGACAACCACGTTACTCTCCCAAAACCCTCAGTTACACCTGGACCAGGCTGCCCAAACCCAAGGTGGGTTCAGCACTGGGATGAACAGTCAATTATTCCTTTGCACTGTGGGTTTTTTTCCATCTGGAAAGGCAGGTGAGGATCAGCAGTGCCTTTTGAGTGGCCCTTGGCAGCAGTGGGAATGTAGGGACAGCTGTGACTGAGGACATTCTCTCCTTGTCCCACCCATCCTGGCACCTGAGGAGGGGACAGAGCACCCCCAGCCCCCATGGAATCCATACCTTGCTCTCCCTCTGTTTTGCTCAACACCAGCTTCATGTTCTCATTTTAAGAAGAAAAACTCGTGCAGGCAGATCCATTCTCCCAGGCAAAAGAAACTCTTTATGGTTAAACCAAGAAAAACGAGGGCAGCCTCTGCTGTGGGCTTGTTTCAGACTTGTGGAGCAGAAAGATCTAACAAAATGAGGGCATTACAAAATGAAGGCCTTGTTACCCTTGCAAAATCCTGGCTCACTTCTGTTACTTTGGCTAACTAGAAAAGCATTCTGGGAATGACTCAGCTAAACCAGAGGTGAAAAACAAGTGACAGAATTGTAAATAATTATTAGAAGAATAAGTGCCCACACTGTGGGGCTCGTGGTTGGTTCTATCCGATGCCTGCTCCTATTGTGGTCTGTGGTGGTTGGTTAAGCACATTTGTTGTGCCTCACAGGAATGTGAACTCATAACAAACTAGCAGTTTAAGAACCCTGGATTTTTGCAATAAAATGTCTCTGCCATACCATCCTGGAGATTGCCTGTGCCTTAACGCCGCACAGACTGCGCATTCAAAGTCAAGGATTAAATCAGCAAACAAAGACCCTTTCCTTATTTCTCAACATGTTCCAGGTTCGTATTTCCCTCCTGGTTTCTCCTGCTCAGAGGCAGCAGAGCCCTGCTGTTCCTTTCAGCTGCAGAGCCACCCAATTTTCCCCCTTTAAAGAGTGGCTGCCCAACAGCCCTTGACTTTCTAGAACTTTCCTTTTGCCCACAGACTCTACCCCAGAAGTGCTGGGGCCTTTTCTTGTTTCTCATAATTAACAGCATAGAGCCACAATGGTAAGAGGTTGGGGTGTACTAATTAGCTCTTTTGCCTGGGGAAGAGAAGGCTGAAAAGAGCAAGCTTTTATTTTATTTTTTCTTTTAAAGAGAAACCCAGGAAACAACCTGCAATTAGGTACAAGCATCAGTTCAATGTGTTATCTAATTACCTGCAACAATGCAAATGCAATAGCTGTGTGAGACGAGGGGCAAAATGGGGAAAGCCATTCTCACATTTGTCAGGGATCAAACCCCAGGTTTTATGTTTGAAGTATATTTCCATCTCCCAGTTTCCCCTGGGATGTGGGGATTGAGGGAGAGCAGGGCTCTTCCCAGCCTGGAAAACCAAAACATCACTCTGGGAGCTCATGGGGGAACTGATGGCATCAGCCCTCTCCTCTAAATCAGATGGAGGTTTTCCTGTGAGACCAAACAACTTCTGAGCCTCTTGCTCCTCTCCGAGGCCTTGCCAATGAAATAAAAAATTAGTATCTTTAATTTAATGAAAAGAATCAGAGCAAAGCTGGTACAAACTGCTGGAAATCACCACAGCTCCTCAGGCTCAGAGCAATGTGTTTGCAGGAGCTGAACTCCAGGAGCAGCTCCAGCCTCGATTAAACAGCTCCAATACAAGATTTATTAAAGAACAAATGTGTTTTGTTGCCCCAGATAGTGCTGAAGAAAAAGGGACCTTATTTTGCCCTTTCTGCCTTTTCTTTCAAATCCACACCACTGACCCCACGCCTGCTGAATATATTTGAAGTTCCCATTAGCTCTGAAAATGTAATTTTTGATAACCCACTGACTTTTACTGCTTAAATCATTCATTTTATAGACCCCGTTCTCAAGGTCTCTGAGTGTGTTCTTTGATCATCAGTTGCTACCTTTCATAATAATTTTTTATCAAAACAAAATTCCTTTTTTTCCCTGTTGTAATAAGGATCTTCAGTGTTCAGCCTTCACAAGTAACTGCATTCCTGAACTTTTGCTCATGAGCAGTTTTCAGCAACAATGCCACAGCAGCTGCCCAGTGGGTGGTCACAGAGTAAAAATCTATACAAAATGTAGGGAAACTTTCATTGCCAAATAATTATTACCACCTCTGTGGTAAAAGAAGATGAAAACTCTGGATTAATGGGATTTTGTATGGAAGAAGTGAGATCTGCTGAAACCCAGACAGAGCATCTACTGAATATTTTGCTTTAAAGACACCAATTCCCCATGGAGAACTTTGAAAACAAAATGCATTTGCAAAAGTTCCCAATCCCCTCCAGCATCTTTTGGTATTTATTTTTTTTTGAGGGGAAAAAATGAAGAAAATAGGGCATCAAGATGCACAATGTCAATATAAAAGCATCAGGTGCCATAAGATTTATAAAAACATCACAAGTGGAGTGATCACAGCACTGGAGTCCTCTGTATGTGACACATTCATCAACACCATTCCAGTGGTGGGAATAAAATCCTATGAGAGTATTCAATATTACTGCCTTGAAATAGAAAAAAAAATGGGGTGGGAATGTCACCTGGCCAGACTGAACACTTTTTGAACACCACCCTTTCCCCTATTATTAAGAAAGCTGTTCCTTATACACTTAATGATTACATGTCACTAATAATAGGTACTCCAGAGAAGCAGAGTGACATTATTATACTGTAAAAGTACTGAATTCCCATAGCAAGGCACTTTAAAATGTGGGCTTGAAGAAGGATTTAAGCTTCTCTGTGGCTGTTTAGCTGTTCTGCAGCCATGGCAGAGCCAAAGGACTGTTCCCTGCTGGAGCCTTCTCCCAGAATGTTGGTGGGTGGCTCCTGGTGCACTCCCACAGCCATTCACAACTCACACCAAGCACAATTCTACAGCAGATCTCAGCTAGGGGTGTGGTTCTGGGATGTTTCCCCAAAGACAGAGCTTTTCTGGAAACGCTTGGACCTCTAAATTCCTGTCAGTGGCACTGGCAGGGATGTGATTCTTCTCAGTTCTTGTTTCTGACGCAGGTTTTGGGCAGCCCTGGAGAGCAGCATGGCCTGGTTTGGAGAAGTCATGACAAAGCTGAAGATCAGGAGCTGTGTGTCCAAGGATGGATGGAGATTCCCAATTTCCTGAGTTTGCAGCTGTGGAAGGGATTGTGAGAAACAGGTAGTCAATAGGTAACTTGAGTTAACCATTGAGAGAATATGTGAATTCTAAAACCTAGGAAAACAGAATTCCCTTAATCTTGTCAAAATAAGAGGGACAAGAATCTGTCTGAGGCCAGCACAGAAACCCTGAATCACCCACCAAGGACTGCCCATGCTCCAGAGAGAAAGGGGAAAAGTGCACTGTGATGAAGACTACAGATCTTCATCACGAGAAGACCCCAAAGACCACCAGAACACACAGCGCATGCGTGGCACACATGCTAGTGATATTAATGATTTTCAAGAAATGATTTGTATAACCACTCCCATCCCGGGGAATGTGATGAATATTCATGAGTGTTTCCCATAATATTGTGAGTTGGCAGTGCCGGGGTGTGTGTTTGGAGGAGTGAATCCCCACACCCAGCACCGAATAAAGCAAATAAAGTACAAAATAAAGCAAATCCCCACTGCTCTGACTGTGTCTGAAGTGTCTCTGGGCCTTGTGGGGTGAATCAATTGGGCACAGCACAGCCTGGCACCTCCCGAGCAGCTGAGCCCCAGCACCTGCAGATCCACAGGCACTGGCACAAGGAATCAGCCCCTTTTTGTGCACCTTTGTCAAAGCAGGAAAACACAACTGAATGTGGAAACCATCAGCAATCTGCCACATCTTTTAGAGAAATGGAAATGCTGCTGAGGATCCGAGCCACACCTGCAACCTGCAGCATCACACAACTGCTAAAGACAACTTCACCCTCAGCATTTCACGAAGGCAAAGTGCTGAGCGCAGGCAGCAGGAGGGTGAGCTCAGCTCTGTTTTGGCTGGGTTATAAATAGCATCGCCATGGGATGCTGGGTCAAGCAGGAGCTTTTACATTTCAGATCATTTTTACACACTTGAAGTGCAGACACAGCGTTAGGTTTGGGTTGCACTGTTCCAAGTTTAGTAGTGATGTCAAAATAACCCCAAACCAATCTCTTGGAAAAGGGTCTGAAATATCCAAACCAAATTCTGTGGCTGGACCACCTTTTTGGGATGGATAACCACACTTCCAGCCTTTCTAGCTCCAAAAAGCTGAGCTAAGGGCTTGATATGAACTGTGTACAGCCCTTGATAATAATTGTATTATTATCAAGGCTATGAGCCTTAGCCCTGCTCTTCAACACATTCCTCAGGTGTAGCCAAGCTTTCCTCGCTCTGGAACCAGAGGCAATGAAAGAAAGCAAATGCTGGGCTGGGGTTTGATGGTGAAGGCTGGATTTTATTTCTTTTTTAGGCTTGATCTCTCACAGATCCTCCTGAGCTAGATAATTTGCAGGGTAAAAAAGCAACAAACTTTCTTGGCAGGTCATGAGAAAACTGCAACTCATGTTACAGAGCCTCTACTTTATTTGTTTGTGTCATTTAATTTTTGTTGAGTCCAGTGAGAAAGTTTCTTTTAATTAAGATGGTGATGGTAGCCCTGCTGTGTTTAATTAGCTGACCATAAAGCTCAATAGTCTGTTCTAAAACTTGAATTATAATGTCCATGACTTGTTTTACTTTGTCTGGCTGTCATCAGAGAATAGATTTGATGATGAGTCAGTCTCTGCTCAGGCCACCCTGAGAATTCATTAATAAGTTAAAACATGGAGTGATGTGTGCTCCACCTCCTAATTTTGATTTCCTAAAGAAGCCAACCATATAAAGCTACTCAAAGGGTGACAGTTCCTGGCATGGACTTCTTTTTCCAAAGAAAAAATGGCCGCAATCACAATCTTTTATCTTCTCTCTTACCCACTTTACTAGTCTGGAAGTTGTGACAAATTTCAGCCCAGTTAGTTAAAGTCTGTGAAAACTGTGTGCAACAATTTTGTGATATTACCATGGAAAGTGACTGTAACTTTAACTACAAGTTTATAAACAATTTAAAACCTGATAAAAGTAGCAACATTTTCTAGTCAAATAACAGGATTTGCTGTAAAATAAATGTAGATTATGATGGCGCTGAAAAAGAACATATATTAGTATTTTACCAGCACTTGATAACAGAGTTAACAAGTGACAAAAGTTCAGCTAAAATAGTGCTTTTTAAATATACTTGCAAGATACTCCTTCATTTTGCTTTCACGCACTTACAAAAACAATCCCCCACAAACCCAGCAGTTATTCCTGCAGATTTCAGCCGTGTACTCTGCAAACAAGAAATAATTATAGCTGAGCACTGAACGAGCTGGGGTTTTTTAGTCACCTCATTTTCACATCTCATTTGGGACTCGTTCCACCCCGCGCTGACATGCAGCACTGACAAAGCCTTGCAGATAGCATCCCCCAAAGGCACAAAACTCCCAGAATTTCCATAAGGAATCCTTTTCCTTTCAACAGAGGTTGCACAGGAGTTGCCTGGTGCAATCCCAGCCCATGGCTGGCATTCATGTCTCCCTTGCACTGTTACAAATCTGCCAGTTAAAGCTCTGTGCAGCTCCAGAACGTATTGTCTGCAATGAAACAACCAATTATTTCTTCAGGTTTTGTGGCATAATATCCTAGGAAACCAGCAATTACAGAATCAAAGTGGCATCAGATGGCGTAGAAAGGAGTGAGCATGTATTATTCTTTAAATAGCAGTTACATGAACTCGTAATAAATGGGTATTAAGTGCTAAATGTATGATAAGTAATTTTTGACAATGTAATTATCCAAACAATACAGGGAAAAAGCTGTGAGATGGAATTGTCAAGTTCACTTGTGCAAATGCTGTGTGAAATTACAATTCTTGAACACTGCCTTCTGGTCGTGACCACCCTGGGAATAAACCAGTGCCAATCTGTGTGTGCAAGCAGCACATTTTTCTGGATTCCCAGCACTTCTTGCCTGGAAAACAGCACCCACTGGTTTGATCTTTGCTGAGGTTAAGACTTTAATTTGCCCAAAATAAGTGGAAGGGAGCAGGGTACCATTTTAACCTCTGAATATGTTATATACAGTTTCTTTCCAAGAAACCCCAGGATGAAGATGAAGGGTTATGCAAAGTGGGGTGGACTTCCAGAAATTCCAGTTAGAAGTTTTCAGTTTCTCTCACAAGGTTGCACAGTCGTTATAGCAACAGGCTTGAAACTTGAGGAATTTCCAGAGGAGGCACATCCCAATGTGAAATAATGGATGCTGTTGTCAGGATAACAACATTCAGCTCCTTCAGAATCCTCTTTTAGTCTCAGGAGGAGCTTGGCAATGAATTTAGCTGGGCCACAGACACAGCCATCACCACCTCGAGACACTTTGGTGGAACAGGAATCTCAGCCTCCATCTGATGGGAACCTTCCACCAGAACTGAGGAATGCTCTTTACACCAGAGAGAATTTCCCTGGGACACAAAGAACTTCGAATGTCACTTGATTTGGTTACCTGGGAGCCAAAAAACTGTGCCATGTGTGTGCCAAACTCCCTAGGAACAGTTTTTTCTTGTGCTTTGTTCCTCAGTGTGGCTTCAAGTTTATCTACAGAATTTCTGTTTTTTCCCTGCTGCTTCCTTTTAGGTGGAAATGCCCTGGGGTAGATGGACCAGATGGAAACCTGCCAATGGCCAGAGCAGCAGCAGGCAGTGAACCCATGAAAAATTCATCCAAACAGAACAAAACTCATTGCAGAATAAGTCTACACCTTTAACCGGGGCACTGTTTATTATTCGCTAAGAGATGCAACAAAACTCTATTTTGGGAGTTTTCTTGGTTCAAATAAAAAGTTGCTGTGGCCAAATTTGCTGGGGAAAAAAAAAAGAATGAGAAAGGAGTTTTAGCTTTGGCAAACATCTCTTTTGGATTCAGTCCAAGAATCTAAGTGATAAGAAGTCACTTCTGTTCTACACATCATCATTTCCAGCTGTGGAGCCATGCAGTTCATCAATCCAGGTCTGAGAATTTTCCTTCTCCTCCTCCAGAGAAGATTGACAGCTTTATCTTGGACAGGGAGTCTCTGCAAAAAATGCTTTAAAAAAAAATTAAAAATCTGTTGTCTGAATTAATTAAGGGTTCAGGAGAAAAGAATAACATATTTGGAGAAATAGCAGAAGCTTTAGTTCAGTTCTCTTTTTTCCTTCAATAACATCTGGCACCATATGTTAAAACATTTCACTCTTCTTTGTTAGTCAAAAATGAAATTTTATAATTAATTTTCGGATTCACACAACTGAAGGATCTGAATAATGAGCTTCCCACATTTTCTCTCCATCTCCAGACCTGCATGCCCATGCTCAGATCCTCGTAGATCAGCATCTTCTTTAAGCTAATGTTTCTCAAAGGACATTTCATTGTATTATAGCTAAGATTTATTGCCCCTCACGATGGATATTTAGGAAAGATTAATTTCACCTCAAATTGAAGTAGTTTTCAAAAGGACACATGAGAACATAAATTCTAATGAAATCCCTTCAAATTTGCTGTTTTGAAAAAACTCTCATTATTCCTCTCATACCGTTGTTGTAATCCAGCAGCTCTGGGAGGGCTGTGGTCCTAAAGGGGAGAGCTTTGTCACGAAACGCCAGGAAAAATGGAATTAACTCCCAGGAAAGAGAGGAGAACCAGCTGGAATCCACCAAGATCTGAGCCACATCTTCCACCGAGGTCGACTGAGGCAGGACTTGGCATCACCGAGGCTGGTGATTTACAATTTACGCTATTGAGGCACTATTTACAATTCTCAAATTATTTACAGCTCTCTCATCTTTTGTCCCCACCAGGCTGGTTTTGCTGTGAGTTTCCACCCCACCAAAACAACATTCCTCGTGGGGATGGGAATGGGAGAGAATCATTTGCAGCATCAAGGGAGGTGTGTGTGTGGGGAATTTGGGCTGCACTTAGCTCAGCTTAGAATTGTTGT
Organism: Acanthornis magna; assembly: GCA_036785705.1. NCBI lineage: Eukaryota > Metazoa > Chordata > Aves > Passeriformes > Acanthizidae > Acanthornis > Acanthornis magna. The sequence continues at coordinate 9,166,306 of JAWUZG010000092.1, forward strand.
GTGCCACTTTTTTAGTGATTTTCAGACATGTGTGCATTTAGGATTGTCTTGGATAATCTCTTTGGCTGCTCTGGCACCTCCAGAGCCACAGAAAAGATGAGATCTCCGATGCTCTCTGGATTTCATGTTAATTTACAACAGTTTCCTGCACACACCGAAGGCAGGAGCACACTGGGGCTCTGTGGGGTCGCACAACTGCGCTTTGCGCAAGAGCACAACTGCAGGATGGAGAAAGCTGCGGGAACTGCAATTTCCAGCCTTTATGGCACCCCCAAACCACGGGGAAAATAGCACGGGAATGATGTGCATGGCTTTGGGACAGAAGGGACACAGAGGTTCCGCCCTCGGGAGCCTTTGGGATGTGATGTTTCATTTTCTGTCTGCCTGCACAGTCCAGGAGGGGTGAGCTCCCTCCCGGGGGAGGCAGGATTGGGGTCTCCATGGGCCCCCAGGCTGTGCCCCATTCCCGGGGAGAATTCAGGGAATTCAGCTCCAGGGGCGGTGAGGACCTCTCTGTGCTGTGGGGCTGCCCCAGCCACCCCAGAAGGAAAGGGAGCTCTCCCACCCCCAGCGCTGATTTTCAGGAGGAACTTCCCCATCCTGAGCTTTCCAAAAGCACCCCAGAGTTGTCCTCTGCCCTGCCAGGGGTGGCTCAACCCCATGGGAGCCTTGGGGTGACAATCCAGCCCTATGGGGAGCCTTGGGGTGACAATCCAGCTCTATGGGAGCCTTGGGGTGACAATTGAGCCCTGTAGGAGCCTTGAGGTGACAATCCAGCCCCATGGGAGCCTTGGGGTGACAATCCAGCCCCATAGGAGCCTTGGGGTGACAATCCAGCTCTATGGAGAGCCTTGGGGTGACAATCCAGCTCTATGGGGAGCCTTGGGGTGACAATTCATTCCCATGGGAGCCTTGGGGTGACAATCCAACCCCATGGGAGCCTTGGGGTGACAGTCCAGCCCCGTGGGAGCCTTGGGGTGACAATCCAGCCCCACATCTGCCGGGGGCTGTGGCAGCAGAGCATCAGGAGGCCAAGCCTTGTGTAACCCTGGTCTGTTCCCATCATCGCTGCCCTGGCTGGCACTGGGGCAGCAGAGCCCTGGGACTGAGCAGATTGCGCTGCATTCCTCCGAGGAGCTCTCGGAGCTGTCCGGGAATACGCTCCTTACGGATGTCAGAGACAGCACACAAATCAGAGCGATCGCAGGTAACTAATGCAATTAATTACTCACATGGCAGGCAATTTCTCTGGCAAATTCTATTTGCCTGTCCCCCGAAAGGAACACAGATATGTATTCCTTGTCTGCGTTTCTTGCTGTTGGAAAAAGAAATGTTTTCACAGCAGGTGCCCTGAATTAAAAGGGGAAGAAAATACAAAACATCTGGGCACCGGGGAAGGCTTCAAACATTACATAACTGTGTCTAACAGAACAAATTCTTCTAATAACTGATCCAAGAAACCACATTTTTACATTGTTTTAACGTGATTTTACAGGCTTCTCAGGACCCTTCTAACCAACACATAAATATGCCACCGTGCTTCAAGCGTTATTAAGCTTTCGGTGACAGCAGCGTGAACCTTACAAGCTGAAAATGTGACAAAGAACAGATTTCGCTGCACATCAGAGCTGCATCTTAATCACAGAACCCTTCTCCCAGATGCTTTAGCAGGAGAGCAGCTTTCCCACATTGTTTGTCAAGTATTTACAGCTTCTGAAGACATCCCCTGCTCCCCAGGGAAGGAATCAATCTTCCCCAAAGCACTCCACCAAAACAAGGAAGGAAGAAATGTGGCTTTACACCTGCTAGGATTCTTTTCAGCAGGGCTGGAGTTGTGCATTCACAACAATGATGTATTGTGAATATTCAGCTGGAAGAGAGGGATTTCTAACCACTAAAGGATGGTCCTCCTGGGCCATTGGATCAGTGTGGAGTCAGCCTTTTTACTTAAAAATGCAAGCAACTCCCAATAAATACTCGGCAAAGGTTATTGCAGTAGTTCGTGAATTGCCCATTGATCATTTTTCTGTAGAACAAAAGAAAGCTGAGAATTATCCACATTTTTAAAGATATGAAGCTTTAGGCTCAGTGATTACATTGTTGTAAATGGCAAAATAGCAGGACAGCTCTGTTAGCACAAACAGAAGGTTTAAGTTTTATATATTTCCACATCCACATTCAGACACACAGTTTGTTGTGTTTATGGGCCTTGATATAATAAGCTTCTTGCAAAATTCCAGCACTCTTTTTTGTGATGTCGCATCTGTGTGAATAAATGGAGAAAAAGGAGATTTGCACTAAACTAATGAACCCTTTGGATTAGAGCTGCTGTTTAAATGAAGCTCAAACACCTTATAAATACCACCTACAAACCAAACATTATTATTTCTATTCACATAGGAGAGGGGGGTGTGAAAGAATATGGGATAAAATAAACCTCAGCTGTGTAACTAAATGAGACTCCGGCTTTATCAGGTTTTCAAAAAATATTCCCACAGAATTGCTCATGGAACTGGGTTCTCTGCGAAACACCTGCTTGGCTCTTTAGCAGCCCCAAAGTTTCCAAGGAATTAATTTGAATTTGCCCTAAAACTTTTGTCAAAGATTGCTCTATTAAATAGGAAAGGTGATTTGTTTTCCTTAAAACGACCTTTTGCAAGGAAAAGATTCAGCCTGCTTCTCCTTAGGCTCTGTGAGGAACACTTTTCTTACCTTCAGTGCAAAATCAATACAAACCTCATTTAAAAGCCATTACAGCCCCTGAGGAGATTTTTTCACACTAAGGGGCTTTGAATCAAGGCCCTGTTTGTGTTACACATTTCAGGCTGCTCCCCTGCATTTGTCTCCTTGTTCAATTCCCCCTCAACTTGTGATTTGGAATAAAATGCAGGCACAAGACTCATTTAACAATTTTTAGCATGAAGCTCCTCAATTGCATTTCTGGGAGCTAACAACATCAGCAATGTTTCCCTCAAGTGATTACACTGAGTCTAAATATTCTGTAAACTGTGGGCTGAGCAGTGGTTAAGTGAGAAGTGGCTAATTTACTTTGGTACTTACCAAGTGTTTCCTACTTTTAAGAGTCAAACCCCAACACTGCACAGATAATCATGCTGCCACATTGCTACAGAAATCAAACATTTCAAATTAACCTTTCAAAAGGGGGAGATAAAAATAGCTATTATCTGGAAAGCACAGTTTGCAACTCCTTTTGTCACAGTTTATGGGTTTTAATTCAATGCTTAATTCCTTATTATTGCACCCTTTATCTGAATAGCTGATAGTTATTCTTACCATTTATTTGTGCTGCTCTGAGCTATTAGAATACAGTTCCACATTCACAGAATCATTGAATCATTTGGGTTTGAAGAGACCTTAAATCCCATCCAGTTCCACTCCCTGCCATGGGCAGGGACACCTCCCACTGTCCCAGGCTGCTCCAAGCCCTGTCCAGCCTGGCCTTGGACACTGCCAGGGATCCAGGGGCAGCCACAGCTCCTCTGGGCACCTGTGCCAGGGCCTGCCCACCCTCCCAGGGAAGAATTTTTTCCTAAATAAAGAATTTCTTCCTAATAAAAAATTCCATCCTGTAAGAACTCTTCCTTTATCACGCAGCTCCACTCGCAGTCATTTATTTACCTGGAGCAGATCCTCTAAGTAAGAGCATCAATATTTGTGTCACACTCATTTTTCAAACACTTCTATTTTTCCGTTCCATTTTATTTGCCAACCTAATTGATTTGGTGTGATTTAGTTTCCGGAGGGGTTCAGAGACACACAGCAGAATGTCATCACAGCCAGGCAAGCCAGGTCCACTTTTGGACCCCATGACATTATTTTCTACTCCTATTTCATACCTCTTCTATTTGTATGGGCATTTCACCTTCAAGGAGAGCCATTATTTTAGACAAGTATTGATTTTCCAGGTTTCTGTCTTATTCATCTTCTCCTGTCGGGCATTTTTCTTTTGTCATATGTTTGTTAGGCAGCAGAAGACATGATTTAATTTTGAAGCAGCATATGTTTGAGTACACAGTGTTTTCATAACTTCCCTGACTGGTGTTGATTGACTTATTTGCTGTTTGTACCGGTGTATTAGTTTGATTCCTCGTGGATGATCTCATTAGAACATGACAGCAATCTGTGCTGCAGAATCATCTCCACAGTTCAGCTCACATTCCCATTATAGCTTTCAAACTTCTGTTGCTTTAGTGCATTATCTGAGTTTTCCTGCGTTCTTCTAATAGGTATTCATCAAGCCACCCCAGAATGATAAAGCTAATTTTGATGGCAATATGGAAAGTCCATTTCTTGTCAGCCCTTGGACTGTGGGAGGTGTTTGGTTTCCGTGTATGTGGACATCCAAACAAGGCCATCTCACCTCATTAACAATGCAAAGAAAAATGCATCAACATCATTTTCCAGTGAATCTTTTTTCCCTGAGTTGCTTTTAAAAATTAAACGCGAAGGATCAGATGCTGATTTCAGTTTTGTTGAGATAACTTGCAAAAAAATACTCTAGAGAATTTCGAGAATTTATCACACTGTAAATGAAATCAGTCTGGCTGGGAAAATAGCAATAACTCTAAGAAAATATTTTGCCAGAGGTTTTCAGCCAAAACTGACTTCCCGTTGTAACTGAATCAGCTTTATGCAAATTGCAAAGTTCTATTTACTAAATAACTTCTCCTCAAGCAGGATTTAAAGGGAGCTGTCTGGCTGCAAGGTACTGCTCAATTCCCAGCAGACAGCAATTTCCATTTGTATTCATGGGCAGAAACTTCAGCTGCTCTGGCTTGGAGAATGAATGCTTTATGATGATGTTATGGATTATATATTGTCTGAGAAATCTCTAATAAGCAGCCAAGTTTAACAAGTGTCCATCAGTCACACCTCTGCCAATGACCTCCATTAAATCTTTTTGGAGTCTGAAGAAATAAGTAAAGGAGGACTTCAGCCAGAAATTTTTCAAAAGAACTGTCTGGAGACATCCTTTTCCCATTTTGCCTTCTCCTGTTTGCAGTCTGTGGGTTGCATTCTTTTAAATCAAAAGGAACTTTAGTCATAGCTCAAGCTGTCTTAAAATGCTGCTCCTGACTATACACACCAGAATGTGAACAAAACTCACACGAGAATCTGAACAAAACTCACACCAGAATCTGAGCAAAACTCACAGCAGAATGTGAGCAAAACTCACACCAGAATGTGAACAAAACTCACACCAGAATGTGAACAAAACTCACAGCAGAATGTGAACAAAACTCACAAGAGAATCTGAAAAAAACTCACAGCAGAATGTGAACAAAACTCACAGCAGAATGTGAACAAAACTCACAAGAGAATCTGAAAAAAACTCACAGCAGAATGTGAGCAAAACTCACAGCAGAATGTGAACAAAACTCACACGAGAATCTGAACAAAACTCACAGCAGAATGTGAACAAAACTCACACCAGAATCTGAATAAAATTCACAGCAGAATGTGAGCAAAATTCACAGCACGTTCAAGGGATAACAATTTCCAAAAGAGCAGTCCCTTGATGACCAAGGTACACAAAAGGAACCAAACAAAATATGAAGGATTTTAGCTGAGTCCCACAAAGAGTTTCCTGATTTATCTGTACCAGACACTGTGTCCGTCCATCCATCCATCCATCCATCCATCCATCCATCCATCCATCCATCCATAATCCATCCTCCATCTGTCCATCCATCCATCATCCATCCTTGTCCATCCATCCATCCATCCATCCATCATTCATCCATCCATCCATCCATCCATCCATCCATCCATCCATCCATCCATCCATCATCCATCATCCATCTGTCCATCCATCCATCCATCCATCCATCCATCCATCCATCCATCCCCTGTTTTGGGTCCAGGTCCTGTAATTCCTGCCTGCTGCTGATATACAAACAGGTTAGCAACCTTTCTTCACGTAAGAATATTTTGGCCAAAACTGTCATCCTTGAAATTTTCATTCAATGCCAAAATTGCACGTGGAACACAGTTATTGTGTGAAACATTAGTTGTGCTTTTTTCATTAGAAGGTTTTTAGAGCAAAATCGTTGGTCCTACAGCCTGTGGCTTCTAATTACTGTATTTTCACTTTAGAAATATTTTCCTTAGAGATCCGTATATCCCCTTTTTCTTGAAAACTCAAAGCCTGTGAAAAATCAGAAGCGAACAATTTTTTGACAGAGGGGGAACTGGAAAAGAAAGGGCTCCAGGGCCTGGAAAAAAAAAAATTAGCTGGAGATGTGTTGATCTCACAGCTTTGTGTATTTAAACAGACAGACATGGTTTATACTTGTGAAAATGCAAAGCTGCTCCTTTGGCCTTTACTTCTCTTCCTCTGACCTGCTGTGGTTAAAGGTTTTATGTTTATTAAAAGAAATTAAGAGGTGATTTTGGACCCAGCACGTGCTGGGGATAAGGTGTTGATGGTGTGTGGCTGAAATGTCCTTACCTGGCTGACTGAAACCACCGAGTCCCACAGCCCAGGTGGTCACAGGGTGTGACAGAGCCCTGCCTGGCTCAGTCTGTGTCCCTTGTCCCATCAACACCTCCTGGCTCCAAGGACATTTTCAGGAAGCATCACCAAATGACAGCAGGTCCTGCAGCTGATGCACAGTGGGTTGAACAAAAGGAATTCGATGTGAAAGGATGTCTTGTGGATCAAGCTGGAAATTGGATCAAGCTGGAAATTGGATTTATTCTTCTGAAGCACCAAATCTCTGTCCTTTTGAAAATGAGCTCCATTTCTGTGGTGTGGCACACCGTGGCATCCTCAGCAGTGCAAGGCTGAATCACTGGATCAGTTCCTCTGCCCCACCATGGATGTGTTCCAGTGAGCAGATCTGGGGAGAGAAATGCAATATTCTGCTTTTCATTCAGCATTCTTAGGGCATCCACAATTCCCTCTTCTGCTGCTGTCTTGGGCTCACTGTTCCTCACATCCCAAAATGTGTGAATCGTAGAAGTGGGAGCAGAAAGGAGCACGGAAAGAGCTAAATTTTGGGTTATTTTCATTGTGTCTTATGAAAGCCTTGTGTGGTTTTCTTGGGGAAAAGTCCTTTTTTAAGGAGCCAGCTTTGCACACATAACATTCAACACATGATTTGTTACACACGGAGCTGATTTGATAAAGAGTCAACAAAAAGATGCATTTACCATGATAAACATACTGATTTCAAGGCCCAGTGAAACCAGCAGAGTGGGAATCTGTATCTCACTCTCTCTGCAGGCTTCCCAGTGACAGCCTCTCGCTGGTTTTTGACAGAAGCCATCAACAGACATCCTTGGAGGTGAGCATTTAATGTAGGATTCGTTTGAGCTTTTGATTCAGTGGCAATTATTCCTCCTTGAACATTATCACTGAAATGACACTAATGCACTCTGTGTTCTGCTGCTTTCAGAGAACACACCTGGCTCACATGGGAGGGGGAGAAAGGAAGCGCTGGAGCGAGAGAAACCAACTTATACACAGTTAAAATTTATTTATAGGCTGGTGTTTCTGAAACTGATCCTCTCTGTTTCCTGTAGTGGATATATTTTATATATTTATCCCTCACACTTGTAATTGTGGGACATCTTGTGCCTGGAAATTCACCTTCTGAGGAGACCAGAGTTAGCAGATGAAACCTGAACCACACAAATCAACCTTGTGCTGCTGAACCTATGAACTGCAGAACATGCAAACTGCATCCTCTCTCCAGAAATGTGATCATTATATTAAACCCGACTCATATTTCTGGTTTACTACACAGAACTCAGCAAAAGAAGAGCCACTAAATTTGTGACAGAATCTTTATACTCAGGAACATCTGTAAAAAAGTAAAGAGTGTGAAAACTTGCTGGAAAACTCCTGGAAAGGAAGTTGTGGTGATGCTGGATCTAGAAAAGGTGTGACTGGAGGAGAACAGGCTATCTTTGAAACCACTTTTAGCTGGATTTATCTGTTTGTTGTGAGCCAATTCCTCCCCTCACGGTCTACATCTGCTTGAGGTTCATTTGTGCATCATGAACAGGTTGCATTTCTCAAAGGAGCAAAGTTGGGTATCAGCTTGGAACTTTGGAGGTTGCCATGGTTTCAATATTTTTATCTTCTCCTCAAGTCATTAAGATTGCATTGCCAGTTTCAGAACAATCACACCTGAAAAGCAGGACTTTCTTGCTCGTAGAAGTCAGAGGTCTAGAACACGCATGTGAGACTGTGCAGATGTTGCAGCCCTGAGCAAAACTGGTCATGAAATGGGCAAAGAGTGACAATTTTGAGCCGAGAAGAAAATTTTTTAAAGGGTCCATGAGTCAATGTGCAAATGAGATTAGATCAGGTTTATCATGTAGGAAAAATGTGGAGCATTCTGTGAACAATTCAAAGCCTGAGCTTGAGCAGGGAAAGCCGCTGAAAAAAAAATTTCCAATTAGCGAAGTCATTAGCCAGGAACAGAAAATGACTCAGACAAAGTGTCAGTGGGTTGAGCAGCGAGCTAGCCTCTCTCTTTGGAGACAGACAGCTCAACCTTCTGGAGCTGATCTGGCTCACCCAGCATCAGCATCTTTGCTGAAACACATCTCCAGGTCCAAATGTTCCAAGAACAAAGTTTTACTCTCGTGGGATTCAGCTCAAGACACACAGCGAGGCACACTCTGTTCTCTTCAATCAGAGCCAACTCCGGTCACATCTTCCAGAGAGCCTGGAGTTAATTGCACAGCCTCTCCAGACACTAGCCCTGATTTATCTGCTTGGCTGAAGTTTTGTCTTCACTTGTCTTCGAGTGAAGAACCTGAGCTGGCCCTTGGAGGAGCTCGGGGAAGGAGCTGGGGCTGTGCGGAGGCTGCGGCAGTGCAGAGCAGGAGCAGGAGCAGGAGCAGGAGCAGGAGCAGGAGCAGGAGCAGGAGCAGGAGCATCTCATCAATGAGATGCTCCTCTTTGACTGTCCTACCTGCAGGAGCTCAGGCTGTGCCCTGGGCAGGGTGGAAACCTTCCCAGGGCCTCTGTAAAGAGAAAAATTTGCTTTCAGCACTGTCTGGGACACCTCGGTCGTGTTCAGGGTCTGGCGCTGCAGGGATGTTTTCACTCGGTCAGGGAGGAGCGCTCCTGGCTGGGAATTTTCTGCCAAAAGGAGTTGTGAGTAGAAGAGACAGAGTGAATAGAAAAACATGGGAAATCGGAAGGGAATTATACATTAATGAGGCAGTGGGAAACAAACCCAGTCTGGCTGTGGTGCTGAACGTGGACAGTGCCTCCCTCCTGGGCTGGAATTAAAGCCCAGCTTTGTTCTGGAGCAGAGGAATCACAAACACACACACACATGATTTTAACTGGGATGGGTTTTCACCTGGAATCTATATCTGTGCTTTTATTAAAATTCAGGATATTTCAAGTATCTTTTTTTGGATCAGCTCCCCCTTCAACCAAGATCTGTGAGGCTGAGATGTAAGACCTTCATGCTGGGGCTGTTTGCATGTAGTTTTTGGCTGCTGTTAGCCTTTCTTTTTCCTCTCTCTCTCTTTCCTGAAGCCCAATTATTCAGCAGTTAAGGTAAACCTGCTTATTTAGCCACTAAAAATCCCTTATCTGTCTCAGTGCTGTTTTACAAAGCTTGTTGACACCAGAAGTCAACAAAACAGAGCCACAAATCATCCTCTGAACAGAACAAAACCCTGACCCTTTCAAACCACAGCTCCACACTCTTCAAACAATAACTGCTTTAGGAGCTGAACACTTTCCAAAAAGAGCTGCTGTGTTGCTTCTTTTGACCCTCCACGAGGATCTAGGAAGTTTCTCAGGTGTTTAATCCCAAAAAAGCTGTGATGCAAAGCTTATATTTCCATCCCTCCTGGAAAACAAAAGTGGGAGTCCTCACGAGCTCCTCCCTGGTGCAGGGAGCTCCTGGGCTGTGCAGGCTCTGCTGACTGATCCCTCGTTCCTTTGGAGTGCACTTTTCATGTTGAATCAATATCTCGGAGAGAAAGGAGGTCCTGGGGTTAAACAAGGTCCCAACGAGCTGAACGCGTTAAAAATGCAAGATCTGGAGCTCCAGTCTCGGCTGAGCTTCCAAAGGGAAGCAAATGTCAGGACTCAGAATTTCAGACGAAACAAGTGGAAGTTTTTTTTGGCAAGCAGGCCAAGAGCTTTATCCTCTCTCAGGAGCTCTCAGTTCACCCTCAGTGTACAGTGACTTGTCATTAATAAATGAAGTGGCTAAAAATATGTGAATAATTGTGGTGAGGGCTGCAGGTCACACAGAGGCAAAATCCCCTTTTCAGAGAGAGAGGGGAAAGAGTTTCTGCGAGATGCTTTAATGCAGTGGCCTCAGCAATGTCCCCAAACACGATGCAGAAGGACAGATCCCTTCAGCCAGGGTGCAAGGGCTGGGGAGGAAGCCAATAATTTCCAATTTTTCACATCGATACCACCTAGACGGAACTTCAGAGAGCTTTTGTCATCAGCCATGGATCTCTCTGAGGTGACACACAGGTGACACACCTGGCTGTGAAAGGTGTTTGCTGCCAGGCATCTTCCATATCCCAGGGACACTTTATAACATATAAAAACTTTCTAATAACTTTGTGCTGTACCAGTGCAACAGGGACATCACATCCCATTGATGGCACCTCTCAATTCAAAAGCAGCCCAGAGTCAGATAAATGATGGCAGTGACTTAGCCTTGACATTTTTCTTTTCATTTTACAATAATGACACATAAGAATGTTTCTGCTGTAACATTTAAGTCAAGTGAAAAGCACATTTTAGATGCCTGTTATCATTTTTTTGGAGAAAGATATGATTATTAATTTTTTTTAAAGAACAACTTTTCCTGAGGAGACTTCAAGCAGAAATCAGAGAGAAGGGCAGCAGTCCAGCTTGGCAATGTGGGATCTCAGCCTCCCTTGTGCCCTGCCCATTTGCAATTCCAGCACTGAGTCCCCGTCAGGAGCCTGACACAATCCTTGTTCTGCTTTCCTCTAACCCAGGGTTATCATTGCTCCATGAACACCACTGCTGAGCTGTGCCTGGCCAAGCAGACCACATTTACCACAAAAATTACAATAAATAAGTAAAGAAATAAAATAAAATAAAAAGATGAAATAAATAAATAAATAAGTAAATAAATAAATCTGTGGTGGTGAGGGAAACCTTCCCCTGCTGTGACCCAGGTAGGAGCAGAGGGAAATGGATCATCCACAGCACCAGGGCACGAGGAGGGAGCACATGGACAAGCTGAGGGCACAAAGCTTGTTCTCAGAATCTGCAGATCCCTAATTTTATGCACTTTCAACCACATTTGAGTTTGAAAACAGTCAAGAAAGGCTCTGCCTGCCAACGTGCCTGGGACAGAGGTTACACAGAAACAGCCAAGTTGTGAATCTCAACTCACCTTCACTGCCCCCTGTGCTTCATGGTGACCTGAACACTGGCCTGGAGGAGCCCCATTTTCCCCAGGGTTCAGTTTCAAGCCCTGTTTGTACTTCCAGAGCAGAGCACAAACTCCAAAGAAGACTGAATGGCCACGGTCTGCTTTTGCCACACTGAGCTGCTGAAATCTCTACTGCCACTATTTTAATTCGAGCTTCTGTGCAAGGTGAAGATTCAACTTAATGGTCCCAGGGATAAATTATGCTCTCAAGCTGTGACAGGACTCCAGAGAAGACATCTCTACACTGGGCTTTTTGTACCTGGGAGAGTGATTGAGTAGATAGAGGCCCCAAAATGACAGGTAAGTATTGAGGATAAATGGATGTAATAAAGCATAATTGCCCTAAATCACCTGCCTGGAGTTATTGAAAGAGAGCAGAGAGCAAACAGCAGTAGGAGCAGTAATTTCAAGTCCACGGTTTGTCACCTGAGGGGAAGATGTGGATGGAACAGGCAAGACTATTCCAGGGGCTGTCCATAATCCTGGTTCAGCTTTCGCGAAGGCAGAGCTCACTGTCAGCTCTGAGGGACTCGGAGCTGCTTGTCTGAGAAGTGTTGATGGAGGGAGGAACAGAATTAGCTGTAAACAGCTGAGGAGAGTTTTCCACATCCACCCAGGCTTCCAATTCCTTTGGAGAGGGGGAGAGGCAGGGTGGGTGTCCCTCAGGGTCCTTTAACCCTCGGCCAGCTGGGACAGGGTGGGTGTTTGCATGTCCCGGGGGTTTGGGTTGAGCAGCACTCGCAGAAAATTATTTGGCTTTATTTTTCCCCAGAAGGAAACGGCTTCAGCTTATTCTGGGGGATGGCATTCATTCTTAGAAAGTAATTTGTCTTTCTACATTTTTCAGTTAAATAATTATGCAGGCATTTATTATTATAATTCCCTGGGGGTGCTGACAGCCAATTCCCCCCGTGTCAAATTCCCAGCTGTGTGCTGAGGAAGTGTGCGAGTGTGAGCATTTTCAGGAGTCACAACACGAGATTTAAATACAGGATAAGACCTGTGCTGGCCTTTTGCACAAAGGTAGAATTTCAGCAGCTGACTCCTGCACGGAATTCATTACCTGCTGCTCAGGATCTGTCATTCCTCATCAATCTCATGGGGTTTCTGCTCTCCTCAGACTCACGCAGACCTTCCGAGGCAGCTGCACAAAAGCACCTTCAGCTTGCCACACAAAAACCCTGAGCAAACACTTCTGTATTTATGAAATGTTTCTGCGAACAAGATTTAACATCTCAATTCTTTTCTCCTTTCCAAAGAAACCCAGATATTAAAGGAAGCCTGCAAGTTTTTAATGGGAAGAAATACAGGTTCCTTATGGTGCCAGAGGACAATAATCATGGGCCATGACCTCTTTCATCTGTACAATGCTCTTTTTTTATTATTTTTTCTGAGTTCTATCAACACACTGGTGATGATGGGGCTAATTACTTCTCTTTCCACTTCTGTGGGCCAAGGATGTCGCAGCTGGACCAATTTTTGAGACTTTTCTGTGTGTCCCTTCCTCTCTCTGCCCTCAGCTCTGAGATCCCAGCCTGGCACCCTGGAGGCTCTTGGTGAGCTACTGCACAAAGTTAAAGCAGAGGAAAATTATCCTCCTTCTCAAAGAAAGTGATCAGTGTTCTGTCCCTAATTAATGTCCTAAATTTATGTCCCTTCACCAGTGCAAAGGGAAAGGGTGGAAGTGTGCATGAAGGATGGGAAATCTAAGAGAAAAATATCTCTTTCTAGAGCAGCTGGAAATTTTATTGGCTTAACAGCAAATTTAAGTGTCCTTGGATATTTAATAATAATAATAATAATAATAATAATAATAATAAACAATAATAATAATAATAGCAATAACAACAACTATAATAATAATAATAATATTCTATATTAAGTGATTTTAAATTTTTGGCTCATCCATGAGATCTCAAGCCATGGTAGCTAAAATTCCCACGTGGTTCCTTGTCCAAATATTTGGCCATGTCCTGATCTCCTGGGCGCCAAACAACAGAAAAGCTCAGATGAATGAATCTCCCCATCCTGCATTAACAACAGATTTAGTTCAGTCCTCTCAGCTTGCAAAAGCTTAGATCAAACAGGAAAATAATGTCTGTCCCTCCTGCAAAGAATACAGGAGATATAAACACCACATCTTATCAGCTGTGGATTATAAACACAGAGGAGAAAAGTCAGACACAGAAAGGACAACAGGGAGGGCAAAGATATGAATTATGTTGCTGGAATCTGATGGAAGAAATGCCTGAAAAAAGGAGGGGATAAAAGAAGAGAGATTTATGCAAATCACAAAGTTTTTAGAGCCATTTGACAGTGTTGTCTTCATGCCTCCTCCTGTGAGCTCCTGACGTCAGGAATTGTGTGGCAGAGCACTGATGTGCTCCCAAATGAATGGAAACACAAATATATACATTTCTCTGCAGCAGCACTCAGGGCAGAACAATTAAATAGGGCTTAATTTAGAGACTGCCTTCACTGGTCTGATTCTGGTGAGTAACAAAATTCAATTGAAATTAATCAGCAGAACGAGCATTGCTAACATTTCAGAGTTAATTAGGGTAATAATTACTGAAGAAACGGATTTGCTGCATTGAGGGGAAGTTGCTATGGTGTTGCCATATATGTTTGAGAGAGCAATTAAAAACCATCCTCTGGTGCTGACAGAACAGCACAGATGAGTGGAAAGTTAAATGGGCAAAGCAGAGAACGTGGGAGCCATGGCAGTGCCACCCCAGCTCTGCTGTTCCAACTTTCCTGAGGTTTTTTTTCGCTTCAAATCAGTCCCAGGCACTGCTGAGGCCTCAGATCCCCTGAGAGCTGCGGACAGACCCCACAAAAACACATTTTTAGCAGAGCTGGATCTACTTCACCTTCAGCACAACCGCACTGTTAGAAACAGGGAGTGGAAGCAGGAACATTACAGTGAGAAAAAGAACAATTTCAGCCCAAATCTGCTCCCCCAGGTATCTCCATTCTGTGCCTGGAGCTGCTGGGAGGGAAATAAGGAGCTGTAACCAAACTTGTAATTACTCCTCCCTCCACCCTCACACTGACTTGTACACCCAAAGCAGGAGAGAAAGAGCAGAGAATTTGCAAGGTGAGAATGAGAGACCTTTTTTGCTCCTTAGAATGTTTGTTCTGTTTGTTTTTGCTGTGACATGAGGGAAGAAAGAGTCTCCCCACAGAAGGACTGCCCCCACTTTCCCTGTGCAGTTGTTTTAAGATATTTCAACACAGAAACCTGAGAATCTGTGATTTGGGAAGCTCAAAATTTGACGAAAAAATTATTAATGGCAAGAAAAACAAAAGGACAGTTTCTTAGGACAGTGTCTCAGCAACTTTTAGAATTTTTCTCTGTTTCTTAGCGTAGTGTCTCAGTAACTTTTAGAATTTTTCTCTGTTTCTTAGCCCAATGTCACAGTAACTTTTATAATTTTTCTCTGTTGACCACAAGGCACTACAGGAAATAGCTGCAGACTCAGCTGAAGGATTCTTGGTGTTTATGGAGTGTAGCCCCTTGGATGAATATTCACTACAAATAATTTTTTGATGTGTCTCTTTTAAAGAGTGACTACAACAACAGATCCTGTACACGGCGGAAATTCAGAAATGCATAATGCAGTGGCAGAAAATTGAGTGGAAAAAGGGTTTGTGCTATCAGATCTCGTGGCAATGTGCAGAAGAATGAATTATATTTTAACAAAATGAAGGATTTATGTAAAATTATAATGTTTTGTGTTTTCATCGTAAGTGTGAAACAAAGTGTGAGACCTTCATGAAACTTTAATGACTTTTTTTTTGCAAGGCCTGTGTTCACAAACTCAACTGTCAGCTCAAGCTTAAACTTCTAAAATCTTGCTTTCATTTGTCTGAATCAAAAGCCTCAGTGGAAACCCACCTTCACACAAATTCCTTGTAATGATCCTGATAAAAATGGGGTGGTTTTGTTGTTGTTTGAACTTAATCTCAATAATAGGTAAATATTTCTTCCCATCTATTTTTCCAATGTTTAAGTGTTGCTGCTGTACAAATTATTTTAATCATTAAGGATGAAAATACCTAAACCTTCCAAATTAAGACAGACAGTGAAGCTGTCTAAACCTCGAATTTTTTATAAGATCAGGACAACAGCTGACAGATTCGGGTGGGATAAATTCCTTCCCCCCTAATAAACTAGATTTTTAAGGGAACAATTTTTAAGGAAACACAGAATTAGTTTTCCCATTTCTCTTCTGATTCACCAAGCTGGAAGAGAAGAACAGTCTGTATTTCTGCAGTGTCCCCCTGTTCCCCTCTGGGGGTGCTGGGAGGAGGATGAGGAACATTCTGAGCCCCCAAAACAGCAGAATTCCCTCCTCCAGCCCCATCCCCAGCCTGTCCCGGCATCTCTCCCTGCCCTGGGAATTCTCTCATCCCATTTGAGCTTTACAACGCCACCCTCTAGTGGAAATCCAGGTGTGTTTTCTTCCCCCAAATCCATCTCGAATGTAGAGGAATGTTCTGCTCGATTCAAAAGGTGAGTGACATTTTTATGGGGGAGAACAAAATAACAGAGAATCGCCGGGCCTGGGTTTTTGTTATTTATTTCCCTTTGCCACACTGAGGGAGTTTGAGGTATTTGGTGAGAATGTACTGAGAAATAGAAGAGAAAATCCAGGAAGAACAGAGATAATACAAAAGGACAGCAAATACAGAAGAGAAGCACAGAGCATGGCTGCATCACTTCCTAAAGCCAAATTAAACTTCCAAGTGGCTTTCCTAAACAAGAATCAACCCCTGAATGCAGGTCTGGGGTCAGCAGGGGTCCTGAAGACCCTTGGTGCTCTCAGGTTCAGAGCCAGTGTCCCCTCCTCTCCTCTGCTTGGTGGTCATCACCCAGACCACAGCAGGGAAGCTTTTAAAAGATTTTTTTTAGCTCCCGAGGAGTCAATCCCATGGGATCCAAACCCAGGGCTTGAGGCAAACCCCACCACTGATCCTAAAGGGAAGGGAGGGGGAAGGATATGAAAGAGCTGCTGGTGGATTTGATGTTTTCTTTAATCCTCCGTGTTTGGCACAGATTGCTGCAGCTAAACAAGGTACTTTTCCAGACACAACATCTTCTTCCACTTCTTTCCCCGCTGGCTGTTCTGCTAAAGATGTAGAATAGTAAATGAATTTACACTCCTGGAGAGCTGAGAGTACTTTAAAATAAACTTTTAAACAGAGTACTTCATTTAAAAGCAGGCACAGATGTATGATTGCTTTCTATTATATATTTCCACGCATATTCTTCCCTGGGTTGTTTTCTGCTTTGCTTTCACTGAGTGTTTTTATTGCTGTCCTTCTGCCAAAACACTTTTGGGAGCTGTTACCTGAAGATCTGCTCTGTGAGAAGGGAGCAGCAGCTCTGTGAAGGAGCCTTGCACCTGTGCTCGCCTTAAAAGGGTTTTTGCTTTGTTTGGAGTTCGTATGTTTGGGGTTTTAAAGCGTTGCTGTGCTTTTCGAAAGCCTTCTCAGCCAACAGATGGAATGATTCTCCTCTAAGTGCTGATCAGCTGCCTGTCAGCGCTCAGGTGAAAAGAGCCCAAATTGCTGCTCCGAGCTCTGCCAGCTCCGAGGTGTCAGAGCTTGAGAGACATTTTGGAATTTTGGAAACGGAGCGAGCGCTGAGCACAACACGAGAACCGAGCGGCCCCGTTAGCGCTGCCACCCCTTTTGGGACAGTGACACAGCCCCAGTCCTGCTTTGTCACCCTCGCAGGTGCCACCCTGTCCCCAGGCACCCAGCCGTGTCCCCAGGCAGGGATGGAGC
This sequence comes from Acanthornis magna, assembly GCA_036785705.1. Taxonomy (NCBI): domain Eukaryota; kingdom Metazoa; phylum Chordata; class Aves; order Passeriformes; family Acanthizidae; genus Acanthornis; species Acanthornis magna. Next base: position 9,183,531 of record JAWUZG010000092.1, read on the forward strand.
TGGATTTGGGATGGAGCATGGCTAGATGGCAGCAGAGCCCCAGCTGCAGCATCCTCTTGGGGACATCGCTCCCGTGGGACGCAGTGCAGCTGCTGCAGGGAGAAATGGCAGGAAAACAGAACTGAAACTGAAATTTGGTACTTTTGGGAATGCAGAGTACGGGGAAAGGAATAGCCTGATGTGAACTAGTCTAGTTTGATGTAAATTCCCAGCTCTCGCCAGGTTATTGCTGACGGCAGGGTGAAGACGTTGTGTGGTAGCAAAGGAAGAAAAACCAGTGGAAAGTCTGTTTGTATCAGAAATTATGTTTTATCTTCACTTCTGTAAGATGAATCACATTTAAAATTTCCATGGAAAAGTACATTAATAGACTATATCCCTACATTGACAGCCACAGACAGGCAAAGTACGACCGAAGTGTTGCAGTTTAATCCCAGGTGGGATTAAATCCCAGGCCCAGAATTGGAATGGTGGAAGTGCGGAAAGACACAGTTTAACAGGGAATGCAAAGCAAAACGAGGCATCCATTCCCCACTTCCCGTGGGCAGGGAATTGCTCAGGTATGGGCAGGAAAGCTCCGTCCTGTGTGACGGTGACTGGGGAGACAAACATCCTCCCTGCCCTTCCTCCTCCTTGCCCAACTTGATCCCCTGAGCCTGTGTCGGTCTGGGCTGTCCCTGGGGTCACTTGGGGTCAGCTGGGGTCAGCTGTGTCCCCTCCCGAGCCCCTGTGCACCCCCAGCCTCACTGCTGGGGTGGGTGAGGAGCCAAAAATGCCCCTGCTCCGTGTGAGCCCTGCTCAGCGATAACCAAACATTCCCTGTGCTTCCCACGCTGTGGAAAACTGATTTTTCCAGCACAAACCCAAACCACAGCCCTGCATAAGCCTCTGGGAGGAAAATTAACTCTTCCAGCTGATGCCTTAATAATTTCTGGCTTTTATTCTTCATGTATCTGTAATTTGGTAGAGTTCTGAGCTTCTTTCAAAATGCTAAAATCCTCTGTTCCCAGCGCCTTTAGCCAAAACAAAGCTCCCTGAATACAAATTCAAGGACATACTCATTGCCTTAGGGCCTGGAAAGATGGAAACAACTGTGAGATGGGGGGATTGGGCCTGGGGTGTTAACATCATCACCTAAGGGGTGATTGGAGAATTAGGGACCAAGATGCCAATGGGACAGAACTTACAAAAGGTGAAGGGCTCATGACCCAGTGTCCATTTTGGGTGTAGTCCCTGGGGGGAACTTTTGCTTGCCCAAATGTGCCTTGAAGGCCTTGAGTAAATTTGTCTACTTTTTATACTCCTAATTTGTCTTGGCCTCTGTTTCAGGCAGCCTGATTTAGGCATCACAGCCAAAACCAGAGCACGAACTGAGCTGGAATTGTGTGCATGGGAAGCACCTGCATCCCCTCCCACCCCACAGCTCCCAGCAGAACTGGGAATCCTGGCATTACACAAGGGACAAGAGCAAATGCAAGAGACCTGCTGATCTTTAATGAGGCATAATCTGTTCAGCAGAGAAAATGAACCAAGCAGATCTAAAATTTCACCTTTAATCCTCTGTGGAACCAGGCTAGCCCAGCAAATTAAGTCTTGTTTGCTCCCATGGAGAATAAATCACTTGGTAAAGATCTGTGTGAATTAAAGACTAAAGAGGGCATTGCACACAGTGGTGTAAGGGCTTCACTGAATTTTGTTATGCAGCAGTATTTCACTGAATTTTGTTATGCAGTAGTATCTGACAAGAAAAAAAGATAGAAAAATTTTACTGAAATTTCCAGAATTCCAAAAGTACTCACTAAATATCTGGGAAATTAAAGCAGATTATATTCTGAGTGCGAAACTGAACACTCTGCTGTCAACTGCACGCAGATTACAGAGGTCCCAACTGGTGATTCAAACTTGTGGTGGTGGCACAAGTTTTAATAAAGGGCTGAAGAACACTGCTTAAGAACAGAATTGATTTTTAAGACATGGATTAAGCACATTATTTTTATGATCCCATTCACATGCAAGTTGCAGTTGTGTTGATGAAGGCACGGAAATGTCAGGATAAAAGAGAGGTGTGATTTGCAGGGAGAAACATCTTTTGTTAGATCAAACAGGTAAGATTTCAACCACAACAGCTCCTCTTTAAATACAGAGTTCTTGCTGGTTTTTCTTAAATATTTCAGTGTAGTGTGTTAACAGCACCAGCTGTTTATCTGTGCATAACCTCAGATTTTCCTGTTGCATCCCTCCCTCCCTCTGTGCCAGCTATGTCTGTGACACACAAATTCACTGGTGGTTAAAGACCAGAGAGTTTCCTCATAAACAAACTTCTTTATCCATGAATATTCACCCATGTGCCACTGCCTTTGTGGGAAACACCATCTGAAAAGACCTCCGCTCTTCTTTAGACAACGTGTGCGCTGAGATGCATTTTTAGATGCTGGTGCTGAAGTATTTAAATAAAAAATGTTAAGAGGGACATTGGTAAGTAAGCACAGAAAAAAGGACAGTTTTCTGGTCAACCAAACCAGAAAAACCACCCATCTCTGAGCTCTCCCAGATCTCAGGTTCTTTTAGGATTATATTTCTGACGAGTGGAAGCAACAGCATTTATGCAATTGGGGAATCTCATAATGCAACCAGCTGGGAAATCTGTGAGGCTTCAGCTGATTTCATCCACAGCTACCAAACCCAGGAGAGGATAAAAGACAAGGAGTGTCAGGAACAGCCTGGGATTTAGCCACCCTCAGTACAGACAGGATTTAGCCACCCTCAGTACAGGACTGAGCCCTGGAGGCTCTGGGCTCGTTACTGACGCCCTGACAAAAAACTGCTTTGCTATTTTAAACAACACCATTTTTTAATCCATTAGACCCTGATTTTCTCCTTATGGAGCTTTAAGTGCTTAGAGTTTTGTTAAAGATAAGGCCAGTAAAGATAATGTTTAAAGTTAGTTTTCGAATTGTTAGTTTTCGAAAAATTGTAGGAATTCCTTACTGGGCATTCTTATTGGGTACAGCATTTATATGTCACTGAAAATTATCAAATTGAACTATTTTAATCAAAGATTAGAAACAGATGGTGTAAAACAAGCACAGGGAGCCAAATCTTGTCTTAGGTGAGGAAACTGAGGTATAGCTCAGTGCTCTTAAGCCAAGTCAATGGGGATGCATTTGACAACGTTTTCAAACAACACTTCAAGCTCCAATTTAATCCTAATAAAGTCCCTGGGATCAAAAGTGATGAAAGAGAGGTTAAATATTTAGAACCGACCTTGCTACTTTGAGAACAACTGCCCATTCACTTAAAATCGATATAAAAACAGTGGGGCCAGTTGTAATTTCATTTGCTTTGGATTAACCCTGGAATAACTCCACAGAAGTCAGTGGAGTGATACTGATATTAAAAAAGGGAAAGATATGAGGATCACATTGAGCTGTGTCTGCTGGAGATCCTCTACTGCCCTTGCATCTGTAACCAGGATAACCTGTGTTTCTTGTGAAGGAATTTACAATGTTTTCAATGTTTTTTGTGCAGTTAAGTGTGAACATAATAATCAATATTAAACAACACTAATCTTGCAGACTGGGGTAGTTTTAATCCATTTATGAGGGAAATAGGACTTTATCCTTAGAAGAATTTTGAGAATTTAGGCAACTTATTTCTAATGTAAACGTTTGTGATTTTAAAAAAAGTAAAATAATATTATTTTGCCTTCATCCCTATAGCTTCACACAATGATTGCTCTTTCAAAGCAATCTTTGATCAGTCAAACCACACAAACGAGCAGCAAGCTCTGAATTGTGCTCCTTGTCTCACTGTCCATGGCTCCATCCAGAGGCTGACAAAAGGCTGACACCCCAGAGCAGCTGCATTTTTATCAGAGCTGGATGATCATCTGTCCAGAGCTGATGGCAGGAAGGGAATGATTTGTTAGAGTGAGATAAACCACCCCTGGAGCACTCACCAAAAGGAATTTGTGTTCGTTTGAAATCTTCAGGAGGAGGTGAATTTATCCGAGGAGCACAAACTGATCTGCCAATTTGCCTCAAGATTTACCAGCAGCACCATCAGGGCAGGGGGAGAGAAGAGTGAACTCAAGCCCTGGTGTGAAACAACGCTGATCAGGAGTTATCTGTGGTGGGAATAATTCATGGACTCGCAGGATTTGGACATTAAAAATAACCATTCTTCCTTCTTCAAGATTGTTCTGCATTCCTCCTTTGTGCCCTCAGAGACTCAGAGCTCAGCCAGGTGACCCTGCCATGCCATCCCAGGAGAGCTGGGAGGATAAAACCTCAGTGCTTGGAAGTGCTGCTGTACAGAGGATAAAGCCAAAGTCAGCAGCCTAAAGGTCAGGGAGAAATTACTCTGGTGTTAAGTAGTGTCATATTGTTGAGGTATTTTGTGGTTATTTTATGATTATTACATTTTCTCCAGAGCTAGAACATGTAAGGAAAAAGAAATCTCTGGCAAATTCATATTCTGGAACAATTTTTTATCTCCATATAAAAAGTTGGAATACCGCTTTGCACAGCACATAAATATTTACTTGTTTCTGGAGTCAGGCCTTGATTAGAATGCATAGAATCCCCTAACACCAGCAAAGAATTTACTCTCTGTGTAGTTCAATGGCAACCAAAACAATCTTTGAAATATCCTCAGATGCAGAAAAATACATTTTTAATGCAGCCACAAAATGACTGTAATGAGCAGCAGGGCTGGAGGCTTCAAAATTGTACTGCTCAGCCTCATTTCCTTTTCTCAGCACACACAGAAAATTTATAATTCATACAGTAACCATTTGAGAAATAAATTTCACTTTAGAAGCTGTTTCTTTATCACTGGCATTTTAATGTATAAAATAACTGATATTAAGGAAGAAAGTTTGTGAAGTTGGATTCTGCTATCAAAATACATCCAGAATCATGAGAACTCTCATGACAAAAATTCTGTAGAGGTCCCACCTTTGGTAATGATTTCTTCTGGAATTTTTGAAAAGTGTCATTCTGATCACACAGCTCCAGATTTCCCTGTTCCATGTATTTAAAGCAAATATTTGAAAACATGACTTTTCTAAGCAGATCAATTGCACCTCTGTCCAGTCTATTAAAACCCCTTCGAGTGTAACCTCTCTTTTTTTTTAACTGATACACAACCAGAGGAAACAACAATTTGGAAGCCACTGAACCATAAAGTTTATGTTCCAAGCAAACATTTTGCTGCGAGGGAAATGTGTGTGTCAGAGGTCAGCTTCTCCAGAAACAATTTGCCCATTTCCTTCTTTCTGTCCATAAGTGGAACAGCATTTATGCCATTAACCAGGCCAAGCTGCAAATGGAGCAGGAGGAATTACTGGGATTGCAAATCACGGGGCTGTTAATGCCACTCTCTGTCTGGGCTCAGTCCTGTGGTTATGGATCCCTGAGGATCCCACTGCCTCAGGGTCAGATTCAACACTGTTTTTTATTTTTCCACTGCATAAAAGGGTGGAAACGTTTCCATCAGGAAGAGGAAGGCCCACCTCACACACCTCTCTGCGTGGAGAAGACTCAAGAAGAATTTTGTCTTAGTCACATCATCACGAAGGGCAGAAAAACGCTAAAAATAAATGAGTTGTGCTCTCAGGTCCATCCCTGCCTTGGTGTGATTGCACTGACCCCGACAGACACATCCATTCCCTCCATCTGAGGCTCCAGCTTGTGATTTATCACCACAAACAAAATGGTCCCAACAGCCTTTTGTTCCCGACCGCAGATTGTGCAGCCTGTTGGGTGCTCTTAATAGGCAGGGCAGTGAGATGTGCACAATCCAGCATTAGCTTAGCAGAGCCAGCAGAAGCAGCGTTTGTATGACAGCTCACCATCGCTTAAAGTGATTTGTTTAGATGTGTAAACAAGTAGTTAGTAACCAATCTACTGCTTGGATGCAGAGAAGTAGAAAAAGTATAAGTAGCCTTCTGATCTGTAATAAATGGCTTTCACCTGATCACATTGGTCTGCGTGCGATTTGCCCGAGCCTCCGCAACACAGCCCAGCTCTGCGAACAGAAAATTAATTTATGGATTCCCTGCCTTCGCCAGCAAGGGGCTGATTTCCCACCCCCTGTGAGCTGCCCAGATGTTGAGTCCAGCTGCACAGTGCCCAGTCTGGAACGAGGCCACCATCAGCCTTTGGATCATTTCCCTGGGACACCAATCTGCTCTCTGCTCTCCTTCTCCTGCTCTTGGTCTCCACAGGCTTCCCTGAAGGCTTCCCTCAGCCTGGTGTTATTTTGAGCCTTGACTCGAAGGAAGGTGCAAGGGAATTTCATCTGCTCCCAAAAACTGGTCAGGCAGGATCTGTTTTCCCTGATGTGACTCCAGAAAAGCCACAGGGGTGTCTTCCCAAAGAGCCACACACACATCTGTGCTTTCTGTCCTGCTTTTCCTTCTTCCGTGCCTCGGATCTGCTCACACCCAAACCCACAGAGACATAAAATGTGAATCTGCACAATTTTGTCTCCATAGAACTCAGCTGCTCCAAAAAGGACACCCCAGCACTGCCCATTGGTTAACAAAATTCCACTGAGGTGAGTTACTGAAGCCAGAATCATGCTGATTTTGTCTCTCAAATCACTCTCCTGGGGAGCCCCCTCTTGTCAGGATTTATTTCGTCCTCATCTGAAACAGCCTCAATGAGCTTCCAATTCGAATTTCAGGAAATAAACTGTAAAGTCCAGCCAGCTCCCAAAGGGTAACTAAATGGCTGAGAGTTGAGAAATTATTTAGCAAGGGAGATTTTAGCAATACCTGAAATATAGTTTCTTGTTTGTGTTGCACTGCAGATCCTGTATTTCAATAAGTAATCTGTCTGCTTCTGAGGGCTGCAAGGAACATTCACATAAATATATATATATATAAATAAATCTGGGAAATAAAACTCACATAAAAATCTCACATAAAAAACTCACATAAAAGATGCCCAAAGTGTTCACACTGTCTGCCATTTTGAAAGATCTTTATTGTGTTCATCATTTTTACTGTGATCTGTGGAACTGAAGATAAACTGAGTATTTTTTTATATTGGAAAGCAGGAGAAAAGTGAGGTGGCTGCTCAAATTGCTGAGCAGGACTCTGGGATGCTGATCAGGGACTGATCTTCACACAAACCTGAATTCTGCAAGGAGCTTTCTATAAGTTTATAGTGGGACCTGTGCAGCAAGAAAATCTGATCCTATCAACAGCAATGGGATTTTACCTCCATCTTCAGAGGAAGCAGCAGTCACAGGAGGGTTTGCACAGATCAGGTGCATTCAGGAAAACTCCTTTTTGTGTGACCCATCAGCAAAGCTCAATGCCTTGACTTAGGAAGTTTCTTTTTAAATCAGAGCCATAATAATCATCAGCAGGTACAGAAACAAGTTTTATTAAGGGGTCATAAAATAAAATATTAAAAGTAAATCAGAAGAGCCATAAAATACTCAAATGAAAGCTTAAAAATCGCACTAGCAAAAGTTGTAGCTTCTGCCTTGTGCATAATTCTTGGTTTCTTTTCCACCTCCCGCCCATGTGCCTCATCCTTGCAAACTGTCATCAGCCTTTGGCCACAGCTCAGGCTTTTAATGCCATTGCTGACAACGCCTCACCCATATTGATTGCTGCCTTTAATTAGCATGGAGTGCATGGGGAGGACTGAAATTAGTTTGTTGGGTTTCATTACACTCCCGGCATTGTGTGATCTGAGTGTCGATAAATTACCATTCTTTTTATTAAACAACAACACCAACAACTCTCTTTATTATCCAAATTACAAAAGGCTGCATCACTTGGTTGCACCAGAGAACTTGCACATTAATAAAGGGATGGAGCAGCCATCTCTCAGCAAGGCTGAATAGGAAAATGTTAATCATCCCATAAAGCTTTACTCTTGGCATATTTTGTTTCAGTCTTAGAACGAGCTATTCACATTTGACCTTCTCCACAACAGAAGTTTAAAGAACTGATAATGCCATGTGGCAGAGCAATCCGTTGGTAAATAGTTTATTAAAATCGTGTAGGGATACACTAATTAAAAGTAACACAGAATCACTGTCGTTAACTGCCTCGGGCAGATGAATTTGGAACTAAACCACACGTCAGGCACTGTGTTTTGTGGATGTTTTCCTGCTGAAGGGGAGCCCAGGTTCAGCTTCTGGCACCCACAAAGGTCCCATCATCAGCTCTGGCACTGCAGTGTGAACTGAAAATCAGCTGGAAAATGCCAGCCAGAAATTCCTTCTGCAAGGGCTCCCTCCTTGCTCCCAATAAAACCCAGGTGGGTTCTGGGGGAGCCGGACTCTCTGGGAAGAGTGGGATTCCCACTGGGAGCTGGGGCTGCCCTGCTGGGATGGGGCACAGGCTCTGTCTGGCACAGGGCAGGCAGAGCAGGGACAGGGACCACGAAAGGAGAATGAGAGGGAAGCACAAGCAAATCCCAAAGAAAGAGCTCCGAGCTTCCAGCAGGACCCTCCTTACACGTGTACTGAGGTGTATTTTAACTTATCCCATCCTTTTTGCTGTGAATGAGCAATATTGTTTTTTTTTCCAGGCTGCTGCTGAGCCAGTTATGCTCAATTTAAATCAGGACACTGCCTGTGAATCCCGCCAGTGAAACAATCCTGCAGACGTCGCTTCTGGGTTCCTGACCACAAAAAACACCCTGGCCCACAAAATCTGCAGCCGAAGTGATGCCATAAATATCTTCTGGGGGTCAGTGTCCATGGCTGCCCTGTTTCCCAAGATCCAGAGCACAATGGTGCCATTTCATAGATCAACAAACCTCTTTGCTAGCTAAATAAATAGTATCCCATATAATTCTCTTCCTTATTAGCTTCATTTTTATTTAGAGGATGGTTCAAGGGTCAATATACTTCTCAAAATTAAATGTGCTGCTAACAAACCAAAGGTCAAATAACATTCACATATTTATATTACCCTGGGAAACATCTCTATTTTGAGTATCAGTATTGAAATATTATACTTCTAAATGAGTTTACATATTCCCTTTCTTCAGAGAACTGGGTTGAATTAATTGTGTTCCATGTAAGCAACTTTTTAAAAATTAATTATAAACGAGGTGGAAGAGAAATGGAATTAACCATCTCATTGAGAGAGGAATTGTCCTTTAAGAAACCCAAAATGACACAATAGACTCATAATGCCTGTTATAAATGAGTTTCCATTTTCTCAGTAACATATGATTAATCAACATAATTGCAAGTCATCCTGTGAGTAATGCAGAAATTTAATTTGTATAGGCTTGGTGATGAAGTCAGTGAAATGAGCCTTTCACCTTTATTCACAGCCTTCGCTTCAGACGTGAGGTTCAATGGGATTGTCTCATCCTGTCCTTTCTTGGGGCACATCAAAACAGCTCCAAACAAATCTGGGAAACTTCCTGGTTCCTGCTCAGGAGAAGAATTTGGAGATGTGCAGGGGGAGCTGTGCTTGGGAAGACATAAAATACCAGGGGAGACTGTGGCTGGCATTTGTTTGCTGCTCTAATATGTACAAATCCAAAATAAACACTGGTTTAGAGTAAATAAATAATTAGAAAATGAATATTGAAAAATTTTGTTTTGTTTTGGTTTTTTTTGATTTTCAAACCCATCACCAAGTAGAACAAGCAGGAATCAATCTGTCTGGGGGATGTGACCTTGGAGTGGGGGACATCCTAAACATCCTTGCACATCCTAAACGTCACCAGTGAGAAGCAGAATTATTAAAAAAACACACTTAGGGTATCACAAATGTTGTTATAGACATGCAGAAATTTCAAGGCATTTCCTGTAGTTTCACCAACATTTAAAATCCATGTGGAAGGCAGAACCACACCCCTAACTCCACTTGGAAATGTAATATTCAAAAGGACATCCTGGAAAGAGTCTGTTCTGTTTCAGACACTGCACAAATTGTGGGTTACATATAAATGTTACAGACAGGAGGCAAATGTTTATTCTATAAATATCAATAGCCAAACATTAATGCAGAAATGCATTCCTTGTGTGCAGCTGTGGCTTTCAGAAATGAACATTTATTAGCGAAGAGTGAATATTAGTGAATAGTGAATTCATCTCCCAAAGCTGCTGGGATGAACCTTTCTCGCAGCCTGCTGTGATATATTTTAAAGCTGACTGAATTCAGCCTGGTGAGTGCTGATTTTCTTAGGATTTCAGGCTGCTCTGGCAGGAGCAGGGCCTGGGAGGTCACAGCATCTCCCGAGCTGGAAGGGACCCAAAGGGATCACCGAAATCCAACTCAACCCTGCACACGACAAAAGAACGCTGAAGTTTCTTTATCATTGTCCTTTCCTGAGGAAAATCTGTTTGGGGTAACACTGAGGGAAAGACAGCAGGAAAAAACACCCAAAGCAGAAATATTTCAGGAGAAAATAATTTCTTGAACAACATAATACAAATTCCTACATTTGTAGGAATATTCTTCAAGCCCTCCAACCATCTCTGGTGGGGTATGACTTTTCCAAGCTCCAGTTGGAGCAGGGAGTGCAAGCTCATACCCAGCATGGGCAGGGAACTAAGAAAGTGATCCCAAAAACAGAACAAGTCCCACAGTGTCATCCTTAGAAAATAAGATCTCTCTTCTCATTGTAAAACTTTATTAAATTTAGTGTATGTCAGGTGCAGATTTATAAAAAGACAACTGGCTCCCTGCAGATTGAGATAAAGTCAAATAAGAGAAAAAAATTAATTTTTTTCAGGTCCAGGCATAAAATCTGATAAAAGTTCAGGCTTTACAGATTTGGAATTAGTTGAGAAAAGCCCTCTGGAGCAGCCGTGCTGTTCATGTCCAAAGGAAGAAAGTTAACTACTGAAATACACTCAGCAACATTAAAGCACTACCAGATCTGTTGTAATTAATCTTTCTTGTCATTTAACAAGGAAAACAAAGCTATATTAAAATAAGTTTCATCAAAGTTCATGAATTGAAATGCTGTGCATTCTAAGCAGCTTGTGGTTGGAGATCTTTCTGTAATAAATAACAAGGAATGTGCTTGCACTTCTGCTGTTTGGGCCAGCATAATTGCTGTAAAAATAATTACCAGTAATTTTCCTCTTGCATTAGATCAGTTGATGAAGAGGAATAACAAAAAGCTTTTCTTCCCTTTGTAGTTCAACACACGCAAAACAATAGCATTGAAATTCAAATCAAACAGGCACACACAGCCTCGCTGGGAGGATCAGCTGGTAATACATGGCTTTTCTTTTTTATAGCTGCAGTAATTGTTTATGGTAGATGGAAGTCCAGTGGGACTGGGGAGGTACATAAATGTTTATTTCTGGCTCCTGTCTGCATTTTAATTTTATAGGCATTTCGGAGCAGGCGGAGCAGAGAGGATTTTTTGTCCTATTGGTTCTTTCTGAGGAGTCCTGGTGGAGAACAGAGCCACGCTGCTGCTGGAGGACACCCAGATGTTCTCCAGAGGAAAAAACCTTTCACATTTCACTCCAGACCCACTGGCTGTTGTGTTCTTGGGCCATCTGCATGGAAAACCAGCGAGGGAAATAATAAACCCATAGTCCAGACACTCCTCTTGCAGGGAGTTGGAGGTGGGTGGCTGGAGGGGAAAGAGTTTAGAGAATTACCTGAATTCCAAAAGCTACACATTTTCCAAGCTGGGATATTACAAGAAACCAAACAACCCTTCGGAGTGAGCCTTCCATGGTCCCCGTGACCCTTTTGCTCCTGCTCAGGGTCAGGAGTGCCCAGAGCACCCAACAGCCCAGGGAGCTGCTGGGCAGGGAAATCCTGGTTTGGGGTTGGATTGCAAAAATCTGCCATGCCTTGAAAGGGAAACTCTTCTTCAGAAAGCATTTTGGTACACAGAAGGGTCAGATTGGCACGGCAGGATCACAGGATTGTCTTTGAATAGCTCAGAGCACCCGTGGGGATCTGTCCCTTCTGATGGGAAGAGAATTTGCAGTGATTTCAGCAAGCACCAGACTTTGAGGGCTCAGCTTCCAGCTCCTCACAGCTGGGAAGGAGTGAGGTGAATGCAATTCCAAGCAGTTTTCCAAGGAGCACAACCGCCTGGAAGCTGGAAAAGGGAGACCTTTTTTACTCCGCTTTATTTGTGTGGGCAGCAGGAACAGGGAAAACACTGAGCATTCCCTCCTGGAAGTGGTGCCAGTGCAGCCCTGGATTTTCCCTGACCTGCCTTTGGTCACGTCAGTAATTCTGAGCTTACTGGGGACACACAATTTTCAGATTTGCTTGGGACCCCCAAAACTTAGAAGGTCACTCTGTTGGGCAAGCACCGAGGGCAAAGAAAAGTCAGCTTTGGATGCTGGAATTTCCAATCTAAATCACAGATTTTTGCACAGCAATTGCCTCAATTTTCTCTTCAAATTACAGCAACTTTTAGAAAAGCTGTGATTGCTGGGAGCAGGCTGTGGCACTGCCCGGGCACCTGAGTGGGAAGAGTTTCCCTGTGCAGAGGGAAATATCGGCTTTAGGAAAGTTGCTGATGGCTCAAAAGCTCTCCTTGTCAGATCTGCAGCCAGCAGTGTATCTAAGCCATTTTGCTCCAGGCAAAGAACAGATTTTTATAGAAATGTTCTTCCTCATCTAAAATACGGAGAGGGAAAAACCCTCAACCAATCCCAAAATGGATGGGAAAGTACAAATATTGGATAACGAGGAGTCACAGGGAGAGAAAAAGCCAAAACAATTTCTCCCATTTCTATCACGTGGAAAACATCCACAGGGAACAAAGGAAGTAAAACAAAAGAAATGAAAAGTCATTTTAAGTAATAGCCTGGAAAGAAAAAATGGATGTATTATATCACATGTGAGTCATGGAAGCCGTGATGATACACGTGGAAAATATATAAAATCTTGAATCGCACATTAAATACAGAAGAAGCTTTCAGAAAAGTAATTTAAATTTATTTAATTGGCCTCCAACCTGCAGTTGGGTTTACCAAGGATATGGTTCATGTTTATTTAGAAACGTAGGATTGAAAGACAAGAGTAGAGATTTTCCTGTGGATTTTTTTCTCCCCAAGTTATGTAGGACCCAGACTTTAGGTGAGCACCGAGGTTTGCTTTGGGTTTCATTTTACAATTAGGGATGATTTTTCTCCTTTTTTCCACCCTTAAAAAAAAACCCCAAAACCCTGTTGAAATTTTTGATTTTTTAATTTTTTTAAAAAATTATTATTAATTTTTAAAACTGTTTTAATTATTTTTTTTTAAATTTTTGTGTTTTCAAAGAAGTGAAAATGATCCAGGGGGCAGATTTGCAAACCCTGCCTGTTCTTCTCAATCCCACTGTCACCTGCAGATGCAGAGTTGGTCACTCGGACTTGACTTACAGCTGCAATTATGGCACTAACCAAGCTGGATTGCATTTTTAAAATACTGCCAGCACAGAAAAACAAGCCCAGTGAAGATCCAGCCCCAAATCTGGCTCTTCTCCTTAGATTCTTGCTCTGTTTTTACACATAATTTCAACTGCATTCCTCATTAACCACTTGCCCATAAAGGGCTGGAGGTAGGAAAGGCTGGGTTAGAGGGCTGCAGAGTCCCAGCTGGCACAGAAAAAAAGGAAATTATGCCTGTGCACACCTAAGATTAACAAGAAACTAAATCTCCTTTAAATACCTTCAGCCTTTGAGGAGCAGCAGGTCAAAATCTCTCTGGGAGCAGCTCTGTCATTACTGGAAACCACACACTGTCCTAACTCTAATCCCTGCGAATTTGGGAATTATTCAGACTGTTACCCTTTCCAAACAGTTCCACGTGGAAGTGGAGCTAACAAAGTCACATTCTGCATGCAGAAACTTCCACGTGCTCACATTTGTGTTTTTCTTGAAACCTTTGCGGCCCTTGGCTAATATTAAACCAATTTTGACAAGAATTTGGAATTCTGGGGTTTTTTCCTGATTTCAATCTTAAAGCGTCTCCCAGAATAAGATGTCACAGAGGCCCAGGATAAAGGACAGGGGAGAGATGACAGAAATGTCTTTAGGGTGGGAAATGTCAATCAAAACTCAGAGTGCAACAAACTTCCTCTCGTGCACCCTGGAGATGCAGCTCCAGCGCCTGGGGAACTTCTCTGGAAGCAGCACCTGGGAAAACTCTGCCCCCAGTGCTGTTCCAGTTCTCCCAAAGCTCTTGAGAGCAAAAAGAGACACCTGAGCTCGTGGCCCAGGCTGTGAATTTTGGGGTGTCACCAGAAGCTGCCCTTGGTCCCCTTGTCCCTGTGGCCAGGTCTGCAGCCCTCAGAATTCACTTTATTTTGGTTTTAATCCCTTTCCCTGAGTTAAAAGCTTCAGTGAAGGAGCACAACCAGCACCACTCCAGAGCTCCGGGGGGAAAACTGGAGACAGAGACAGTCAGTGCTGATTGTCACAATTAGCATTGTCACAATTAACCCATTCAACCCATTCTGAACATTCTCATATTTCTCAATATATGGGAAAAGACCATTCCCAATCCATTCAAGGAACCTAAGGGTTATCACTGCTTCCCCAAGCTCTGCACAGCCAGAATTGCTGTGGACAGCAAAGACAAGAGACATTAATAACAACTACTGCTCAATTAGCTGCTGTCAAATCTGGCCACCAGGCTGTTTGCTGCTGGAGACAAATACAGGCATTTCTTCTATTCTACTGTGTATTTGAACTATTAACTTGACATTTACATTCATTTGTACCTCCATTTATTCATGTCTCTTCATTTTTTGGTTTTTTTTTTTTTGGTGGGAAGGACAGGCAGTCATGCGGGAATTGCTTTTATTCAACGTGAAATTTTGCCTGGTTCTGAAGAGCCAGGAGGCTCCCAGATAGACTGTGGATAATTCAGCAAGAAACTCCAAAGAAACCCTTTGTCATTAAAGGTTTAGCTGCAGAAGGGTGTTTTCAAAGCAGCCTATTCATTAATATCTCCTCTTTTGTGTGAGTAACACTGCAAAGCCCTTAATGTTTAATTTCTTTACATCTAAGGGGTGTTACTCACGGTGACAAAAGCTTCATTTTCACCGAGGCCCTGAGCTAGGCAAGATGTGGTCAGACTTAAGTAGAGCAAATCACCACCTTGCAAAATGAAGAAAGCTGATAGGAAATGGGGAGAAAATAATAGGCAGGCTTTTAGAAATGAATATGGACGTTGTTTTTAATGCTGTGGTGGCCATGGGCATATCTGAGCAGCTTCCAGGAGTCCTGAAAGAAACACAACTTCATGGAAATGTTCTGTGTCCTCTCCCCCTGAGGAGCATCAAGGGTTTGGTTTGACTTTCTAAAAGATATTTGTTTTCTCTGAGCTAATGTCTGCAAAACTAAATCAGAGCTGTCTCCTGCCTCAGAGCAAGAATTGCCAAAATCTGTCATGACTGAGGTCTCAACACATTATGCCTCGTGAAAATCTCTCTCTGACACAAAAATAAAGGTGTTTTTATGTGAAAAAAAGTGTTTTCCCTGTCTGGGATCTTTTGAACAAGGCAATATTTTGAAGAGGAAGCTCAAGTTATTGTATAGAAGCCACGTGCAGATATTCTTGATAACCTCACAGGTTCAGCGTTAGGTGGAGTTGCTACAAAACTTTCCCCTGAGAAAACATCCCTGCCTTGGCCAAGTGCAAATTGTGGAAAAGCTGAGGAACAGCAGCAAAGCCTTCAGCTGAGAGGATCAGAGTTTAATCAGGATGTCTGG
Source organism: Acanthornis magna (assembly GCA_036785705.1). Taxonomy (NCBI): domain Eukaryota; kingdom Metazoa; phylum Chordata; class Aves; order Passeriformes; family Acanthizidae; genus Acanthornis; species Acanthornis magna. The sequence continues at coordinate 9,199,212 of JAWUZG010000092.1, forward strand.
AAATTGAAAATATTTTGCTGTCTTTAAAAATGGTTAAAACACGAGACAACAGGAACCAAAATCTGTTTCCAGCATTCTTTTCTCCCCCTCTGAGTGTGACCTGCTGCAACAGCGCCTGGTAATTCTCCCAGTCTGTGTCCAAAGGAGGATTTGGAATTGAAATAGTCCTTCCAGTTGTACTAAAACAAACAAAGGCAAGGACAAGCAGTCAGAGGAATGAAATCTCAATTATCTGCTACCCCTAAATACTTCCTGCTAGAACAATTTGTAAGTTGACAAACTTAATTAACTTCTTTACCAATATCTTCCAGATGTTCAGATTTTTGTTAGACTACTTCAGCCAGATGTTTTCCATATTTAATCATATGATCTGTGGCAAATATTCAGTCACCAGCAGACCAGCAAGCTCTGAAAATTAAGCTCATCCAAGCAGGTAATGTATAGCCCAGTGCAATAATGTCCAGAAAATGTAATTATGAGCTGTGACAAAGTCACACATGTGACTATGGAAACAACTTGATAGCTGATCACTAAAAGAAGTGAAGACTTAAATGGTGTCAATGGCAAAAGCTCCCAGATGTTAATTTTGGCAGCTTTGTAAAAAAAGTCACAGGCTTTACAATCTTTGGAGAGCAATAAAATATTTCCTTTTGAGACACTCAACACTTGAGGCAATAAATAAATAAATAAAATAAATGAAATCTTCTCCCCGTGGTAGTTGATGATGGGAGGAAGATTTGACAGTGAGAGAGAGGGGGGGAGAATGTAAGTGTCATTTTCTTCTTTTGATAAACACAATAGATTCAAAAGGGCAGTTTCTCATATTATTTTTTCATCTTTAAGACAACAGAAGTAGAAGAGGTGTTAGACAACTCATGACAATTTCCAAGTAACAACAAAAAGGTGTCAGCAGCTGCAGAAATAATTGCTGGCATGAGTTCCAACTTCATTCCGGTAAATGTCTCACTAATTAACATTTTAATCAATGTCGGGTAAAGATGAATCCACCGTTAGTTGCTTTGCGGACGAAAAACCAAAAAGTAAAAAACCAACAAAGTTGTGCTGTCTCTATTTTGAAGTCACACACATTCCTTAGGACAGCACGGGGAGAAATCCCAAACTAAAAGGAGCAAAACCGGAAATGTCCAGGTATCAAAAGGAATCTCAAGGGTTTTTTCCTCATCCCCTGAACTTCATTGTGAGCATCTTTGAATTCCCCTTCCCCTGCTGTCTTTCCCAGCTAATTTTTCAAGCACAGACCCCACACTTGTGCTGGTCCAGGTGCATCAGATACTGAGAGACATCAAATGTATTTTGAGTGAGGCCTTAAGAATTTTTAGCTTCTATTCTTCATGCAGTTCTGGGCTTCATATAAAATACTAAAACCTCTGTTCCCAACACCTTTAGCCAAAACAATTTCCTCTGAGTAGAAATCCAAGGACACTTCGCTGCCTCAGAGCCCCAAAATATGTAACCAACAGTGAATTGGGGGAGCAAGCTTGGGGTGGTTGCCATCATCACCTGAAGGTGTGATTGGAGAATTGAGGCTGATTTGTTAATGGACAGAACTTATAAAATGTGCAGAACTTGTGACTCAGGGTCCATTTTGGGTGTAGCCTCACGAGTGAGCTCTGTCTGCCCTGAATGTACCTAAAGGCCTTTAAAAAATTTGTCAGATTTTTATTCCCCTAACCTTGCCTGGCCTCTATTTCAGGTAAGCCCTGATAAGGCATCAAGAGAAACAAAAATGAGCCCCTGGACCCAAATTCATAAAGACACTCGGAAAACATCCCAGCCCCATGGCAGCCAGAGCCATCTGCACCAAGTGATGGAGCAGGGGCACACTGCTCCTGCTGGGGTGACCTCCATCCCACCCTGAGCCTGTGGATCCCCTCGTCCTCTCTGCCCCTTCTGTGCTGCCAAAGTTCCTTCGGCCCCACGCAGTTCAGACAAAAATGCAAACAGGACGTCAGGTTCTCAAGCACGGACAAAGATTTTTAAAAAGCTTTCTGAATTTTCAGTCTTTTTTTTTTTTAATTCCTGCGAAGTTACAGCCTTACAAAGGTGATAATGAAAACATTATTGGTGCTACATTTTATCCTGGGAATTGGAGGGAGGGGAGAGAAGAAAGACACAAAAGGAAAATATTTCTTTTATATGAAAAAGCTGCATACAAAGAAATACAAGGAAATTAAATGTTGAGTGAGCAATTGGAAAGGTCTCAATTTTCTTTTGAAAGGGCATCATCATCTCCATCAAAATTGGTAGCAGTTCACAGAAAATGTTAAAAAAATGGTGTCATCTATCACAAATAAAATGTGCCACTTGCTGAAAGCATTGTCATTTTCCAAACAAAGAGTGAACCCTTCCACCTCCTCTAGGTGAAAACAATTAGCAAACCCGGAAGGTTAATGATATGCAAATTGCCTCCATGGAAGAGCGGCTCATTTGCAATTCTTGCACAAAACACCTTTGTTAAAGAGATCCAGAAAACAAGGTCTTCCCCTTCTGTACAATCTTTGGAGAAACAGATCCTTTTCTTGCACATTAATATTCCTCCTCCCCTCTCTGGAGCATTTCGAAGCTGCTTGCTGAGGGATTTCATCACTATTTCAATTAAAAATATAGTGTCCACCCTGTTGAATATAGAATTTATCAAGACACCTTCAGCACGATGGTCGGACCACTCTGCCAAGAGAAATCACACCCCACACCAGAGCGAGTGGTGAAAGAGCTGCACAAAAAAACTCCTTTCAGAGAGTTACAGGGGCATGGAAGTGGCAGAGAGGCTCTGAAGAAAATAAAAATGTTTAAACAGAGGCCATTTGGTGGCAGCTCCAGCTAAAAAACATCTTTTAATACCATCTGCACCGCCCGCTAAAATCTGCAATTTGTTACACTGTGGAAATGGAAGCGAATGACTCTGGAGAGCAGAGCAGAAATTCTTTTTGCTGGGCTGGAAACCTCAGCAGCTCTTCCCAAAGGGGCGGCTAAAAGTGGAGGCTGATTTTTGAACTGCAGCACCCTCACTCCGTGTCTGCTTTCATCACCATTTCTGAGCGCCCTCAGAGTCATATTTAGTTCATAAAGAACAGGAGCAAAGCTGCTGAATTTGTCCTCATCTCCTTCACTTCGCCCACTACAGGATGTGGATCCGAGTGATCACTTTTTTCCAGCGTGTGTCCAAAACAAAAGGAGAGAGAAAAGGACAGACTCCAGAACAGCGTGAAGTGTCCTGGCTTGGCTTATCTGTGTATGAGTTCCTTCAATATTTTATACAATTATTTATCCATTCTATATCATATTCTTGAAAAAATCTGGAACCGCAGTTCTGTAGCACATAAAAATTCAAAACTGGAGTCCTGTGGGCTCTGCCTGTATCAAATATTCCCTATGGCCACAGATGTGAAATAGGCAACACGAGCTCTGGTCAATATTTGAGCCAGAAATCGATTTGGATGCATTTGCTAGAACAGACAGCAACAGGAATGCTCTGAGTGCAGCATCAGCGAGCCCTGCAATGCCCAGTTTTAGGGAATTCCCAGCAGCTCCCTCTCTTTGCCTCGGAAGCCTCTCCTGGGTGCCTGTAAAGCTGGAATTGTGTGTGAGCTCTCCCCATTCCCTGCCTTGGCTTTTTACTGAGCTCTCTGTGTTTTGGGAAACGTTGGGGGAATTTTTGAGGCACTAAAACCCATTTTTCCATCCTGCTGGTGCCATCTGCTGCTGAATTTGGGCTCTAACAGAGGAGGATTTCAGAGGAGGAGCTGGGGGGTCCTGCCTGCTCCTGAGCAGGGCTGAGGGCCCTTCTGTGTCATTTTTCACACTCACACTGAGCTCAGCACAAATTGCTCCTCATCTCACAGCTCTCAGGGAGCGAAGCTGTCAGAATATCAGGGAATTTCTGCCCCATGGCTTTTGCAGCATCTGCAGCTCCCAGGAAGGACACAGTCCTTCCCACAATGGGTTGGAAGGGAAAAGAACAGTATTTACAGCATCAACAACACCTATTATTGTTTGAGGAGCCAAGAAGAGCCTTTGGTGGGTCTGTTCTGAGAGCCAGGAGCACAAGAGGACTGGTGGCACCAAACCAGAATGATTTCATCCTTCTGCCTCTTAAATTTGCAGCCTGTCTTTGGGGGTTTTGGATGGAGCACAGTCCAGAGAACCAGGCAGAGCTTTGATTGTTTTATGGACAGGTTTATTTGACGTGGCTGCTTAAAATAGCAGGGAACAAGGTGAGACCTCTGGAAGAATTGACATCTCAGATTTAACTCGAAATGGCTTTGTAAGTTTTCTTCCAGATGTAAACATTCCTTTTTGCTTCCAGTCCCCTGAGCTCTAACAATCTTTCCCTGGATAAACAGAAACTTGCCACCCTCCAAGAAATCCAATTCCTGAGAGCAAAAGATGAGGATCTGTCTGGCAGGGAGGCGCAGACAGAAAAGGATTCTTTGCTCCAGGACTTTTCTAGGCTGAGACAAGCAGGAGAGCAGGCACTGCCCTAACCCATTTGAAATCCCCAATCTGCTGCGTTTTGGATTGAGTTCAACAATCTCCACCTCCTGCCCTCACCTCTTGGCTGTTTCCCCCACCAGCAAAGGAGCAAAGGCAGCTGAGACACCGAGGCAAATCCTTGTATCCAATACATTTAAATAATCTTGCTGTGCCTGGGGCTCTGCTGCAGACACCCGGCAAGTGGAATTGGAAGAGCCAAAATAAATTATCCGCTGTTGACAAAGCCACCCACCACGGGCAGGTTCAGGTGAGCTAAACGATGCTGAGAACCGAACATCAGATAGTCGAGGCCGCTCAAATTAATTTCAGAGCAGCAAAGCAGAGCAGCTTCTGGAGAAAATCCCGGATTGCTGTACAGGGATGCACCCTCTAGTGGCACTCAGCCTTTGCTTTTCCATTTCCGAGTGGGAGCTTTTCCCCTTCCCCGCGAACCTCTGTGGCTTTAGATTTCCTGAGATTCACAGAAGCTGGCAGAGAAAGCAGGCAGGAGAACCCAAGATGGCGAAAGGAGAAACTTTATTTACAGAAACTTCTTTATATATCCATTAATAATCTAGCAACTATTGGTCAGCAGGGAATCCACCTCCTAAAACCATTGCTCACAGCTATACAACACCTAGTACCAAACACAGAGATTAAGAAAGTACAAGAATGCAGCTTATCTCTATTCTCCCTGAGAAAGAAGAGAAAGATTTCTAAACCAGTGCAACTACACCCCTCTGCCCCTGGGGATGGGGATAACACCCAAGAGCATTCCCTGGGGCTGGAGTTCACGTGTTAATTTTGCCCTACGGTTCTAGATGGGTTTTGCTCGAGAGCACCAACAAAACCACAAGCAGGAAAAGGCTGAAATCCAAAAAAACAGACGAAAAAGGATTGCTTTGCTGCCCTGCGCTGTAGCTGTTCCAGACCAATATTAAGGAGCCTTTTAACTGAGTTGTGCAATGTGTTAAACTTGATCTCCTGTTCAGATCTCCTGAGCTATGCAAGAGCTGCATTTACTGCTCTGTGACAGCACAGTCAGGTGCTGAAGCACAGGCAAACATCCCAGCCAGCTCATTTAGTGAGAGCAAACCCCAAACTCGCTGCCAGAGCTCCTCTTCCCCCCCATCTGACCTAAATCTGTGGCTGTGGCACTCTCTGAGCACGTCATGCTTGTCTGAAGAGCATCACTGGGTTTGGAAATCAGTGGGACTCTGACATACTCAGCACCAGCAGCAGCATTCCTCTCCAAATCAATATCCCAAACCTCCGGACGAACACTAATGTTTGTAAGATCGTACTCCTTTTGCGAATTTAAGGCTTCCTTGGCCACTTAGGATTTTTTCCTTGCCTTACCGCCATGCCCATACCATCTCTCATACAAGAATGTGTATAAATTATTTTCTAATTGAAGACTATGATTTTTTTTTTCCTTATTCTAGGCCTCGTACATCAATCCCAGAAAGAGTCTTTGCAGGGATGGGGGAAAGACCATTTTTGAAGGGAAGGCAGAATTTGGGGTGACCTTACTGTGCCTTTCCAGTACCTGAAGGGAGCTGATATGAAAGATGGAGAGAGATTCTTTACAAGGGCCTGGAGTGACAGGACAAGGGGAAATGGCTTCAAACTGATACAGAGTAGGGTTAGATTGGATATTAGGAAGAAATTCTTCCCTGTGAGGGTGGGCAGGCCCTGGCACAGGTGCCCAGAGAAGCTGTAGCTGCCCCTGGATCCCTGGCAGTGTCCAAGGCCAGGCTGGACAGGGCTTGGAGCAGCCTGGGACAGTGGGAGGTGTCCCTGCCATGGCAGGGGTGGCACTGGGTGACCTTTAGGGTCCCTTCCAACTCAAACCCTTCCATGCTTCCCACAGCCTGTGTTGTGACCCCTTAAAAAAATCGAAGGCCCTGAAAGTCTGATGGTTCAGTTATTTCAGTTATAAACCTCTCCAGAACCATTTCTGTGGTACCATTTTTGTATATCAGGTAGGTAATTTGTAACCTCATCCTCCAGCACGAGCAGGGGACATGCACAGAGCACCTGCTTTGAATGAAGCTACCAGGGCTCCCCAGGAAGGAATTGCAGGTACGGGGACAAATCTGAACAATTGCAGGGTTTGGAAAAGGAAGAACAAAATATTTTTCATCTGTCAGCGTTTCTTCAGTTTCGCTGTCGTATCCCAGCGTTGGTTGCTCTTTCCTAGGCAGATCTTATCTCCCAAACCACACTGCTCTCACTCAGGAGAAAGTCATAAAACGCCTGGCGTAGGAGATGTGCGTTGAGGCTGGAAAACCAAATCACTCCTGTTCTCCAGGCTGCAGGATGCTGACAGAGTGCAGAGGGAGGATTGTCCTGTGCTCAGTCATCAGAGCCCCAGTGTGGATGCACTATTCTAAGGTTTCTCTCTCCTTTCTCATGAATCGTATGAGGAACAAAGATAAGCTGAATTCTTCTTGCTCTTTCTAATCTTTGTTTTGGTACTGGGTACTGTAAGAGTTCAGCCAATCGTCCTGGGGAGTGGATGGCTGTGAACCAATCACCGCTAGACTCTTAATATCTATATAAGAAAAGAATTTTTAATAAACCCCCTCTTGCTACTTCCATCAGTCCTCCGCCTGTTTCGATTTATCTGTGAGCTCTCAGCAACACCCCAGAGTTGCAGACTTCACCTTCTCTTTGCTCAGAACATCCTGACACTGATGTACAGGAGGCACTTGGTCTCTGGGGAGTGCAGAACCTAAACATAATGAGTTTTAAAGCTCCAGCCACAAGCTCTGAGTTACACTCCACCTGCATTTCATAAACAGGATTATGCTAGACTTGCCTATTTTGAAATATGACCACTTCTCATACGGCTGGGCTGCCCCAGCTCTGCCCCAGGCCTTGGATGTGTGCCCTCGTGGGCTCTTGCTAGTTTGTTCCACCTTCATCATCCACCCATGGACAGGAGGGATCATTAGGTTTCTTGGGAGCCTTCCCTCTGCCGTGCAATGATTTTCACAGAGGTTTCTGAGCCTTCCCTCTGCCGTGCAATGACTTTCACAGAGGTTTCTGAGCTTTCCCTCTGCCGTACAATGATTTTCACAGAGGTTTCTGAGCCTTCCCTCTGCCGTACAATGATTTTCACAGAGGTTTCTGAGCTTTCCCTCTGCCGTGCAATGATTTTCACAGAGGTTTCTGAGCTTTCCCTCTGCCATACAGTGATTTTCACAGAGGTTTCTGAGCTTTCCCTCTGCCATACAGTGATTTTCACAGAGGTTTCTGAGCTTTCCTTCTGCCGAGCAATGACTTTCACAGAGTTTCCTAACAGAGGCTTTTCCCAGAATCAGTTTCTCCTTCGGGTTTGGGTAAAAATAATTGAGAAGGCAATGTCCTTCTCGACTGAGGGTGATTTTATTCCAGCCTGTAGGACATCCTTCATTTCAAGGAAACCTTTCCCATCTAGAACAAGGATGTATTTCTCAACCCTTCAGACCCAGGCACCATTTTGCCAAGTGCCATTATTGGACCGAAATGGCCTGTGAAATGCTTGCTAATTGCTGCAAGACTTAAAAAGGAAAAGAACAGACCTGTTCAGCAGGGTTCCCCTGGAGCACTTCTGCTCCGAATGGAACAACAATGCAAAACGTGCCCTGCTCACTGAACACCAAATTGCTGGGATCACTTTCTAACAGCGAATGAAAAATATGTAAAGGTAATTATGATTTTTTTTTCATTGTTTTCAATAAATCTAAGCCTCTAATTACCCACAGTTTTTATGGGAGGGTTTAGATGAAGTGTGCTAGCTCTCTCTTTCCTCAGGGTTCAGCAGTTGCAGGGCTTGTTTCAGTAATCCCCGATTATTCTCTCGTTTTACCTACCCCCTTGCTCCACGAACCTGTTTGCATTCAGAAATTTGTTTAAAGAGGTTTACAGCAGTTCCATGACATAATGCCACTGATACAGAAATTACTGGAGCTTGTTTCAGTCTGTCAGCTCGACATCAGAACAGAATATTGTGTTTTCAGAAGGAGCCATTCAGGATACTTCTTCAATTCTTGGTTTTTTAACTCACTCCACTCGAATTTCCAGTCATTTCAAGCAGCAGTTTGGTGATTTCTGTGTGAGTAAACGAATCAGTGACTCAATTCAGAGTGGGTTTAAGGCAGATCCTGAGAGTGGGCACCCTTAAAGCTCTTAAATGGACACAGCTCCATTGGAAATTGGTTTTCTAGACAGATTGTTCTGCCTAAAGAGAAAAGATGATGGTTCGCAGAATCACTGAGGTTGGAAAAGTGATTTTCCAACCAGACCCTCGAGTCCAACCTGTGCCCAATCCCTACCACGTCCAGTCCTTCCTTGGACACCTCCCGGGATGGAACCATCCAGCCCAGTGTCCAGAACTGGTGTGGACACCAGGAAATCCAGACTTGGACTGGAGACCAGGGCCGAAAATATGTGAAATACATGAGTTAGAACCAAGGCCAATTAAAGGCTTAGAGTGGCTACTGGACTGCTCCTCCAGATAAAATACAAACTGTGTGTCATGGATTAAGCTCTAACCAGAATAAACCAGTAATCTGATTTTCAGAGATAGGGATCTAGTTTATATGGTACTAAGCATTCTGGCCTTGATTAAGCAGATTATTTCTGAACAACTTTAAATCAATTGGAACAGCTCCTGGATAAGCCAAAGCCTCATTTATGTGCAACTGGAAGATTATTCCAATTGCATCAGCTGGCTTAATAAAACAAACATTGCCTCTACCTAGCCCTGCCTTGCTGTGTCCTCAGAGCATCACAGCTCTGCTGCTGCCACTGTGACACACTGGGACACTTTATCTGCAGTCACATGGAGCAAATGAAGTGACTCATTGACGTTGAACCCCCAACATTTGGGTAAATGCACCGTCAGAATCCTGGGATTTGAGCTGCTGGAGGGAGCAGAGGAATGAGTTTGTTCTCACCTGGTTCTCCTGCACTTCTGGACTCGTGGTTCCTGCTGCCAAAATGTAGTTGCACTGTTTTAAAATCTTTCTCTACTTTCTCATGGGGAATAGAGGTAAGTTGCATTCTTGTGCTTTCTAATCTCTTTGTTTTGGTACTGGATGCTCTAGAGTTGTAACCAATCATTATAGGGGGTGCAAAAACTGCCGACCAATAATTTTTAGATTATTAATGAATATATAAAGAAGCTTTTGTAAATAAAGTTTCTCTTTTCGCCATCCTGTGTGCTGCCTGCCTGACTTCCCTGCGAGCTTCCGTGAATCTCCACGAATCTCAGAAAATCAGAGCAACACCAAAAAACCTACAGGAAGGCAAGAAATTCCTCACCTCCTGCTCACCCTGGTCCACGGAAAGGATGATGGAATCCTGCAGCTCCCAGGGGTGCTGCTGGCTCAGGTGGCAGACCCCAATGGATGGCCCTCCCACCCACATCGAGGGCTCTGATTTTCCTGCGTTTTCAGTTCACTCAGGAAATCTGCCAAAAAAAGAAAAGTCAGCTCTGCTCCTCACACTCCCAGGTAATTGAGGCTGCAAAGTCAAGCACTCAAAGTAAAGAAAAAAGAGTTTCAGAGCTTCTGTGAGCATTGTGATCTGCTCTGTGTGTACAAATCACAGCACAGAACTGCTCTGGGGCTGCAGCAGGGCTGAGCACCAAAGCAAGGAGTGCCCTCCAAATCCCTGCTCCATTTGCTGCTCTCGAATGAATGAGGCCAAACGTTAAAGAAGGGAGAGTTTTGTGGAGAAAAGCCATTGGATCTTGTCCTGCAAAACTGATTCTACCCAGTGATTCCCTTTGAGCAAAGCAATTTGCTCAAACCAAACTTTTTTCAGGCGATCATCTATCCTATTGCTCCTTTTCAGGGACACCACACACAATCTGCGTGCTAATTGGAGGAAGCGTCAGGCACCGATAGAGATAAAATCAGCAGCAATTGCATAAACAAAATGGTTACTGTAGCCCAGAGATATGGAGGAACTATTACTTTGATAGATAATTTCATATGTTCTCAAAGCTCCGGATGAGAGAGGAGAGGATGACAGAATCAAATACCTGACAAGATCAATGTTCTGGAATTGAGATTTTTCTTCTTCAACGAAGAAAAACGATGGTGTTTGTAATGAATGGGAATCATTGTTACACTGGTCTTCACAGGAAAAAAAAGAGTGCCAACCCCAAATATGGGGACACTGCACCAGTTTCTGCTAAGTTTGGCAAATGCTTCTTCAAAAAAGAACTTTTCAATAATTATGAAATAATTGTTAAAAAACTTCAAAGGCAAGAAACAAAAATCAGCAGATTTACTATTTTTCACAAACTCAAGCCCATGTGGTTTTGTTCACCAAATTATGAATAAAATTGTGCGTTCCTGGTTGGATGTGCCTGCTCCTAGAAGAGAGATCCTTCATATCAAAAACCTCAGGGCTCAGAGAGCTCCAAGCGCCATCCCCCAAAGTGATTGCTCCATTCTGGAGCAATTCTGGGCTGGTTGAAGAACTGGCAGCTGATTGTGCTTGGAGAAAGGTCACCAAAGGACCTTTGCCCTGCATGAATTGAATTCATTCCTGTGGATTCCTTGCTTTGCTCGTACTCATCCACTTCAAGTCACTGCAGTCACATTTAAAAGGGCTTATTGGGTTTGGCAAGGCCATTGTTAAAAGTTTTAAAATCGTATTTTACTTAATTGAACTTATTTTAAGTTTGCATTTATGTTTTGTTCAGGGTTTGAAGTCCTGGAAATTTTTCAAAGAACACTTCGAAGTTATCACCATTTTTATTCCTGCTAGTATTGATCAGCCTCAGGGGAAATAACAAGCCCTTCTCTTGTGCAGAACTGTAAATGCTAAATAACTTTCTGTTGAAATACATAAACCTTTTGTGTCTCACCGTGATCTGAGAATTATTAGAGGGGGTGTATCCTTTAATAACTTTGAAAAATGAACAGACTTACAACAGCTGGGAAAGGTTTGAGCATACAGCTGTTAAGGGAAATTTGCAGGAATTCATGATTCACATCTGAATTTAGAGACTGGATGAGATTAAATATTTTCTACCAATACATCTTCATATTGAGACATTTTGGATTCTGGCTTTTGAGCAAATGCTAGGCTGTCATATATAATCTCAATGTTTTTATTGGCAAATGGAAGGAAATTGTGAAATTGCTTTTCATAACCTTTGTTTTAATTAGGTTTCCACTTTCTCGTTATAATAATAGACAGTCCCCTAAGACTTTAAAATGGGTATTTGTTTTCTTCACGCTCTGACTCTGCGCAATCCCATCCCATTTATTGCTTCACGTGGTGCAGCCAAAGCCAGGCTGGCAGAGCCAGGCTCCGTCCCCAGGTGAGGGCACACCTGGTGGGAGGTGCAGTCCCCTCCTGCAGCTCTGGGAGCACCTTCCCATTTCCAGCTGAGTTCTGCACTCCTTGTCAAAGGATTGACGGCAAAAAATTCAATGAATACCTGGAGGGTGGATACCTGAGGTCAGCAAAGAAGGCCTTTTCCTTTTCCAGAGCTGTGGGAGGGGGTTTGGTGTGCTCCCAGATCCACAATTCCAGCAGAGCCGGGGGTGAGGGGCAGAACTGCAGAGCTGGGAAGGGCTTTGGCACCAGGGCTGAGGTGCTGCTCTCATTTTCTTCACCTTCAGCCCTTCCTCCTCCAGATCCTCATCATTCCCTCAGCCCTGGGGCTCAGTGATTGTCTGGTGGAGCCAGAGCAATGAGAAATGAAAGAGCCATGACCGTAATGGGAAGAGAAACGTGCAGAAAATAAGGAACATTTCCATTTTTTCCTTATTTATTTCCTCTTTATTTGCATTTCCTCAAAAGGGAAATGCAAATAAAGAGGAAATAAATAAGGATGAAACCGACAGACTTAGGGACAAACTAAATGATGTCTTGCAGATGAGAGAGCTGCTCTGAGAGGCTTTTTTGCTGCCATTAGCTGGTGATCCTCCTCCTTCCCTCCTTGCTCCTGCAGGGAGAGTCGAGAATGCCTGGAACTCGCACATTCCCTGGATTTATGGCCCCAGGAGCAAGCAAAGCCACAGAGCCTTCTCTGCTGGCTCAGAGCAATGATCCAGAGCTCCCCGTGGGCCAGAGACACACACAGGCTCTAACCTTGGCTGAACCCTTCGCCATCAGTCTGGGAAATGGATGGACCCCAACGAGAAGTGACGGCACTTTAATAACGTTCGACGGTTTCTGGGTGACCGCTGGGGTGTGACTAAAGCAACATTTAGGTTAGGCATTAGCCAACGCTTCTCAGCAGGGGCCACGAGGGGGAAGAAAAGCAGGAAATGGGAAGCAAAAAAAAAAAGTGGAAAATAATTCTTATTTTGAGATTTTTTCTGCACGAGCGTGGCATTTTCTGATCCGCTGGTGTGGCAGAGGATGGGCTTTGGAGGTGTTCCTCCTGTATGAAATCATTGATTAAAACTTGCAAAAAAAAGCAAAGCAGTTTTACATCTGTTTCCCAGGTACAGCAGAACCTCAACCTTCTTGCCTCATTTTCTGCTGACATGAGAGCAAAAGTGGATCCAACAATAATTATGGGAAATCTCAAGGAAGCAGATTTATTAAGATCTATTACGCTGGACCTGTTTGTAATATCTTGCAGGAGCAGAGTTCAGTCATGGGAAATACCCACCCACAGCCCCAAAGCCTCAAAAATACCTGAGCAAAATGGATTATGTTATTTTTTACCTTTGCACTGCCATCATTCACATCTGCCACACGTAGGTGCCATCATGGTCTGACAAATTTTGAAGGGATCACAGAATCCCTGAAGTTGGGAAAGAGCTCTGAGACCATCGAGTCCAAGCTGTGCCCGTCCCCACCTTGTCCCCAGCCCAGAGCACTGAGTGCCACCTCCAGGGATGGGCACTCCAAACCTCCCTGGGCAGCCCTGCCAAGGCCTGGCCTCCCTTTCCATGGAGAAATTCCTGCTGATGTCCAACTGAGCCTCCCCTGGCCCAGCCTGAGGCCGTTCCCTCTCCTCCTGTCCCTGTTCCCTGGAGCACAGCCCGACCCCCCTGGCTGTCCCCTCCTGTCAGGAGCTGTGCAGAGACACAAGGTCCCCCCGATCCTCCTTTTCTCCAGGCTGAGCCCTTTCCCAGCTCCCTCAGCTGCTCCAGAGCCTTCCCCAGCTCCATTTCCTTCCCTGGACACCTCCAGCCTCTCAATGTCTGTCCCGAAATGAAGGGCCCAGAACTGGACACAGCATTGGAGGTGTGACCTCAGATGAGATCCTCCCTATAGAGGCAAATTTCCATCTCTCCAGAAATTTGCTGCTCGCAAAACAGGTTATTAAAGAAACCCCAGCCTAGAAAAAAATACAGCTGAATATTTCAATGGCAAATACACAAAGTTTTTATCTTTTCAGCTAAATAGAAATCACCAGTGATCAAGAGCTCTTAAGGACCGTGGACGTGCAGATAAGTTCTGCTAACCAGCAGCGTAAGGCAGTGATACCAACCGGGTTTAAAGCAACTCACTGCAAAAGTTCTGTCTTTTTCTGGTTTTTGGTCCAGAAAATTGGTAGGGCAACTCATGTACTGGGAGCTGTAAAATACTCAGCTCACAACACCAGAAAATACCTTTGGTTACAAAGACCAGAAACACAAGAACAGAGAAGATGCAACAAGCTCTCTGATTTCCTGCAATGCTGTAAAATATTTTTTCCCCTCTCAACCTGAAGAAATATTCATGGAAAGCAAAATATAGGATCATAAGGAATGTCTGAAGATCTCACAGCCAAATTATTACCATGAGCTATGTTGAGGGGAGGGGTGGGGTAGAATGATCCTCATGGCCAAATGTTCAGGAGCTCAGCATCCAAAATGTTGATTTGCTTTAAAAATCAGCCTGCTCCTTCTGGAGTCTAGCTGGGAGCTGATTTCCTTTGAAAATCTGGCTGTAATAACGCACAAACAATGTTCTCCTAATAAAAGAGCCACTGTTGGCTGCATGTTTAATTTATGTGAATTTAATCCTCCATGATAATGCAGTAAGTCTTGCTGAGAACTGCTGCCCATATGTAGAGAACAAATTCAGATTAACCACAGCAACACATATGCCTCACTTGGCCAAACCATTGAGCCAAAATCTGGGGCTTGCTAACATATCAATATGGAAGACATATGTTCCTTGGGATATAAATTATGATGCTTTTCATCATCTTACTTGTGCAGTCCAGTTTATGGAGTCAAGCAGCTTAGCAGAGCTTGTTGGGATGGATGGAAAAAGCATGAATCACAAGTGGAATTCCCAGAGCTCTGCTTTGATAGGCACCTGCTTACTCTGGGCAGTGTGGGTTCAGAGAGCTCAGCTAATAGTCAGGATGAGCAAACCTTTCCTCCCGTGTCCCATCTGGAAACACAGGTGTCACAACTTGTCTGTCACAGACTTGCTGTCTTTATTACACTCAATTTAACCAGAGAAATCAGGGCTTCTGGAAAATAGCTGTTATAAAAACACTTGTATACATTTCACTGAGCAATTATGAGCCTGCCTGACATTGTTTCAGTGGTTGTGGCAAGCATTTCTCAGGCAAAGCAATTAAATAAATTAATGGTTTAAAAGACACAGGTGCCATGCCTTGATTTTTAAAATTCCTTTTTAAAGATATTTATATGCCGAATATTCTAATGCTGGGACAACAGATTCACTGGATAGCGCTGTGAATGTTGCTCATCTCTGGGGAATTTCCAACACCTCTTCCTTTAACCACCATTTCTTCTCCAACATGAAATCCTAAAAGCCATTTCTCCCAAAAAAGCTGTCAATTCTGAAGCACTAGAGAGACCATCTGCAATTCCCATTAGCTCAGTGGAGCAAGGTCATCACAGGGATAAACACATTCCATTTATGATTCCAGAAAAACAAGCAGCGCAGAGCTTTGATTTGCTTTTCACTTAAACTGGAAAACAAAATGATGGCTGTGGGTGCTGCCCACTCGTTTTTGCTAAGAATGTGCGAATTACAGTTTTTTCCAGCCCAACACTGTGGACCTCATGCTCGTTAGGCAGGATTGGCAACATGAAATTGTGAGACCATTTGGGCAGAGAGAACTCCAGCCTGTGTTCAACAGGAATGGATCTATCAAAGTTCTGCTCATGGAAAGGCACAAGGAGACAAAAATAGTGATTTTTCAGTTTCTTTTCCTGTAGGTTGGAGTGATTTTTGGGTGATTCCCTGATGGGAACAAGGCGGTGCTGTCTGTGCTCTCCTCACTGCAGGCAAACCACAGCTCACCCTCCAGAGCTGAAAACGTGGGGCAGCTCCGAGCAGAGGCCCAGATCGAGGCATGAATGAAATGGATTTTTGTTAACATGGCCTTCATGGGGACTTTTAATCCAGAAACTTCCTCCATCCCAGCCAATGGCTCTCCTTGTGCACTGATGGGAGCTGCTGAGAGCTGTGCTGTGCATGAACACATAAAAAAAATGTGGATTCATCACCTCTTATCTCTGCTGCTTTGGACAGCTCTGTGCCATTCCCAGCTTCCCTCTGGAAAACTCACACATCTCCTGGCCCTGCCCAGCATCTCTTGTTGGAGATTCAACGCAGGCAGCTCTGAAGTTCCCCTGGTTGGGCAGAGAGGAGCAGCCTCACATCTGTCACCGTTCCTGGGTGTCCCTTCCACCTTGGGCGCCTTGGCTGAGGAGGGACACATCCTGAACACAACGGGGTTAAAACCCATCTGACAAACGAGGCAGAGCATGGAAAATATGAGGAGATGTCTGTGGTAGCACATGCGAGCCCAGCCCGGCGCTCCCATCTGCAATCGCTTAGGGGTGCCCCGGGAAAGCGCAGCCCGGAATGCCTGGCTAATAAAGTGTCAGCAGCAGGAGGATTACAAGGGAGATTTACAAGAGTGCATGAGTTGAGTTGCTGCTGGAGACATCCGATACACTCCGTGTTTGATTCCAGGCTTTGGGAAGGCAATGAAATAAGCCCTGGGACTTGTGTTGAGGAGCGTTTCGAAGTGTTCGCTCCTGCTCCCGTACCTGTGGAGTGCCTGTGGCACCTCGCCTGCCACACGGGGCTGGTGATGTTTAAAAAGGGGATTTTTTCTTTTTAAATCCCCTTTTAAACAGCGGCACAGAGAGAAAAACCTCTCCCCAGGATGACAGTCCTAAAGGAACTAATGCACTGATGGGATGTGCAGCTCCTTGTCCTTAAAGCTCCAGTGCAATGGAGGAAAAACCACCAAGTTTGGGCCAAAACCTGCCAGAGCTACGGGGAGGGAAAATCTGAAGATTTTTCACATGTTCTCCTCTAACCTTTAAAGAATGGTCTGAAATAGACATGTGATAACTATTTAAATCTAAATTAGATGAAGCATGAGTAAACATACTGCAGTGAACACATCGACCTGGAGAGCTTCGTTAGAGGAACAAACGCTGCTTTTTCAATCTCTGAGTGATGAACTTACCAGCTACACTTTCAAATGTGTTTTCCTTTCATGAAGTGGACTTTCCAGGAGGCAATTAGAGTGATTTGGGCAAAAACAAAGAGCGAAATATTTTCCCTTCATTGTCTAAAGCAACAGAAATAAGTACCGAGCTTATTACTCACTCCCTGAGTAAATGAAAAGAGAAAACATTTTGTGCTTTGTTCCCGCACCCGACACAGGGATGTAAAATGGGCAATAACCTCAGCCACAGCTCTGTCGTTTATGCCAAAGCTGGGCTGTGGCTCCAGGGAAACGATAAAGCTCTGGAAGTGCTGAAGTGTTCGCAGGAAGAGGCTCCTCAGCAGCATCTCTCTTGGCAGCCCTTGAGGCTGAGCAGCCCAAGTGCCCCTGGAAGGTGTGAGGGGCGGCGAGAGCAGGGCAGGAACGGCACCAAGGAATGCACTTGCCCAACCTAAGGCAGTAATTGGAGATATTGTTCCCTCTGGATATCCATCAAGCCTGGAGGCTGAGTTCTGGCCCCATGGGAGCTGGTGGCAAACCTCTATTGATTTCAGAGAGGTCAGGATTTCAGCGGTGATTTATGGAACGGGCTAACATGACATTTTAACAATCAGGTTTAGGAGCTGGAAGTGTTATTCATTGCAGAGGGAAAGCATTGTTTGGTTTTATGTGACAGTGTACCTTTAAAAACAGGCGACCTGCAAAGCAACAATATAAAAGGCAGCGCTTAAATTGCATTATGATGAGGAATGACACCGGGAACAAAACCAAGGGAACGTTCCCTTTCATTCCTCTCATTCTTTCAGAACTCAGCAGTTATGAAGACGCTGTTATTGGTAAATTTAAATCACCTTTCCTCAACTTTACAGCTGTTTGCTCCTTCATTTCTGGCAAAACACAAGGATTGGTTTCTCAATATGAGCTATGGGTTTTTCTGAGCAAGCACGACAATCTACCAACACACGTGAGTTGTTCATGGGGTGTTGCAGGACGAAGAAGAAAAACCAGATCTCCTCTCCGAACGTCCGGCTGAATATACACATTAATAATGGCCGTAATAATCTCTTTGTGAGCTCTTTTGTTAACTCTGCCCTTCATAATAATTTCCAGGGAAATTGTAGAGCAGGTCTTGGGACGATGATTTCAGGTTTTAATAAAATAGGAACAAGAGTTGCTTCCTGCAAAAGTCACCATCGCCGTGGTTTGAGATTTTCTGCCACGAGGAAGAAAAAATGCTTTAAGCGAGGGCATGAAGGCATATTTACAAACAGACAGTGACTGGTTTTATAATAATAGCATGTTTTAGTTCTGATTTGATTTTCCTCTGTTTTGGCTAGGGTTTTTTTGGGGAGTAGAACATATATCTGCCACATGTCCATGTGACTGCAGGAAGAGGACTGGAAGGCAGCTCCACTTGACTTCCCCGGCTACAGATCAGGACCAGAACACATTTAACCCAGAACAGGAGTTAAATCTGCCCGTTTCTCCACATGCTGGGTAGTTTTGAGTATTTCCAGCAGAGCTCAGCAGCTGTGAGGGCTCTGTGCTGCTCTGTGCCTGCCAATCCCCAAGCAGTGCTGAGGTTCCAGCGGCACAGACCCAACCTGCTCACAAACACCTTTGGCACCTGAGAAGTTCTGAGCCGATTTTTCCTTTCCTCCTGAAAATCCTCACTTTAAATCAGAGAGCTTGGTCAGGAGCCCTCAGAGGCTCCCAGCCCTGGCTGTGTGTGATGCGTTCTTGGAGAGGTTTGAGGATTTCAGCTCCCAACTCTGGGGGAAAAAAACCTTGTTACAATAATGGGGGATGCTCGTGTTTTTTCACATTTCTTTTCTTAACGGAGTGTTTTGGTAAATTAACTTCTAAAGAGACTAAATGAAGAAAGGCCTTCATTCTGCCTGGATTTTCCGAAGGAGCTAACAGCGTTCCCAGTTTTCCTTTCGCATGCCTGTTAGCTCTGTTTTTGTAACCCCACTGTCAAGCTCCTGCACGTTCAGCCATTCCCAAACATCTCCACGGCATTTTGCATCCACACAAGAAAAAGAATCCAGCCCTGGCAGAGGCTCAGGGCTTCCTCACCCTTAATAAGCTCAATTTGGTGTCGGTTGCCATTAAAAAGCAGCCGATGATTCAGAGGATGAATGCAAAAATGTTGTTTTTAAAGGATTGTTCCTTTCTACCAAAGCAGTCACAGCTATGCCTGGGTTAATTCAGCAGACCTGTTCTTCCAGTCCTTTAGAATTGTCGTTTTCTAACTGTCCAGGAAAATTTATTGTTTCTTTCAAAACAATGAGGGGAAAGGAAAAAAAAGCCTCGTTCAAAATCTAATGAGTTTTAATGACCAGCTTTGCAGTAAGGCAAAGTGCAGCCTGGTCCTGCCTGGGTTTGCATTAAAAAATTAATCTATTCATCTCTAGGTGACCCTCCATAGTTTAGATAATAAGAGCTGGTAGAAATTTTCCACTTTAAAGGCTTTTATTTCTATTTTAAATGATTTTTTGGAAAACAAACAAATTATCCTAGAAGACTTTGGCCTTCTGTGACAAAAACTAACCTGCACAATTTTTTAAAAAATTTATTTATTTATTTATTTATTTATTTATTTTAATTTTTTTTGTATCAGGAGAGAAAATAATCTTATAATTTATTGTCATTTTATTTACTTGGTCACTCTCTAACTTTCCAAAATTGGCCAAGCTTGAAATACACATCAAATCTTAAGCAGAAAAAGGGAAATTATCTAAACACCATTAATTTTTTGACGTGGAATAACAAAAAAGTACAATGGAACATGAAACAGTAAGTCCATGGCATTCCAGTTCTCAGAAAACCCTTGAAAAATATGTGTTGAAAACTAATTTTTTCCCTGAACTCTCCAAGAAACGAGGAATTTTAGGATTTAAAACTTTAGGATGAAATTTTCTGTTTGAGAGCTGCTGGGATCATAATATTAATGGAATTTCATGTGATCCATGATATGCTCAGAAGGAGAAAGTCCTGCGTTTGAGAGCATCATAAAGGCGGAATTTTTCCTCTGTTGAACAGGAAGGGACAAAACCATCCTTGCTGAGCTGCTTGGTGTGGGGTCAGAGCTCTGTGGGGATTTTTGGAGCAGTCCCTGAAGCTCCTGGGGTCACTTCCAGCAGGCCCTGGAGAGGGATGGAGACACTGCGTGGGTGAGCTCTGATTTGATTGACCAACAGCCAAGAAATGCACCCTCTGCTCCCCTCCACCCACCTTCAAAGCCTGACTCTCCCCAAATCCTGCCCCAAAATGTGCCATTTTTGGACCTTTGGTCAGGCTCACGAGTTTCCTCAGATCTCATAGCTCATCCTCCAGATTCAAGGTCCTCTCTGCTCTGTTACCAGAAGGAAATGTTCACGTCTTCTTCACAGCTCAGCCACGTTGGAAGATTATTTTCCCCCCCTTCATTTTTCAGGAGGAAAAGCAAATCCAGCAGCACCCAAAAGGATTGTTCCCCGAGTGAGACATTCCCTGCCATGAGCTGCCAGCCCTCCCTGCGCTGAGAATTCCATCCTTTCACCTCATCGCTTGGGAAATCCCAACCTCCCAGCCCCCGGAGCCTTTCTGTCCACCCCGAGGCATTTAGGGGTGCAAACCAATCCAGATTTCTTCCTGGAGTTCTGCTCGCAGTTCCCCTGTGGCCAAGGAAAGGCCAAAGTGGCTCAGTCGTGGCTGATCCCAGCGGCAGCAGCTCCACCAGAAGATGACACAGCAGCTCCCTGCCACTTTCTCCATCTGATCACACAATTCCTTCATCAGCACAGGCTGGCAGGAAGAGGTCCTGTGAATCAGCTTTCATCTGCGGGGAACAGGTTCTGCTTTTGCAGAACTCAAGGGTGTCCGGCTGTTTCCCACATCCCTGCCCTGCCCAGGCTCTCCTGACTCTGCACGTAAATGCAAAGGAGAGGTTTCAGCCTGGGAAATCAAAGGCAGCCAGGGCAAAATGACTCTTGGAAGTGGCAGCACAATGGGAAGGTTGTGTTTATAAGCACCTGAATCGGCCTTTTTAATATTTCGGCCACAGCTGCAAAAAATGCAACCTCTTATTTAAAGGATTTTTTTTTTTCTGGTAACATGTTTAGTATGAGAAGAGCAAGAGCTGCCAATAATTTCCATAATAAACATCCTCCATTTAAAATTAGGAATAGAAACTGTCAGCTTAATTAACAGAAAATTAAGAGGTGATTTCTCAACTCCTGACGAGCTTTGTGTTTTGCTGAGGTAGTTCCTGAACCGAGTTTGCCTCTGAGGAAGGACTTGTGTTTGCATAGCAGGACCACAAGAGAGAGCTTTAGTGTTGGATGTTGTGCTCTGCTGTGGGAAGGGTTCAGGAGCTCGGTGTTTTTAACTCGAGCTTTTTCAGCAGGATGAGGATAGCGAAACAAAACATCTAATACAGACAGCAAAATAATTCCCCATTTTCCACAATCCAGGCACAATCCTGGAGCACGAGGGTTTGAGAGGCAGGTGTTCAAAACAGTGCCATTCAGATAGAGCCAGGTTTGGCCCAGTCGCTCTGAAAACCTGATCCTAAAAATTTATAAGCAGCCTCAAGAAGATCAGGTTTGATGGGCTGTTTCCAAAATGAAGGTGTGACATCTATTTTAGCCCTGTCTTTACAGCCTGGCCTGGGTATTATCATCTTCCATATAACCTTATATAAAAAACCTGTATATAGCCATATATAAGTGTTTATATACATATTAATTAATAAGTATATCCATTTTTTTTCCTACACCACCCTCCTCTGTTTAAACAGCCTCCCAGTTCTGGCCTGCTGAGCAGCTGGTCTCATTCCATTCAAATCCTTACCTAAGACTAATTTCTCCCATGATATCCATAAGGACTTTAATAATAATGATTATGCTGCAGCCCAACCATCTCAAGCTCTCCACCCATCTCCTCCCTATTGTGCATTACCTTCCACTCATTTTCGCTCTGATAGAACAACCTCTGGAGGGCAGAGACCTGCTGGCTCTCCTCGCCTTCTGCGGGGTGTTGTAAAAGTAATAAGGCAATATCACACATAAAGCAGAGGATTCAGAAGGCTCTGAGTCAGATGTAAATGAGGAAAAGCAGGTCATTCCCAGTTACCTCATCCTGGAGTGCCTCGGCGCATTCCATTCCATTCCATTCCAGCAGCTTCCCGGATACGGCATGTAATGAAAATGGTGAATAATCGTGTGTGTGCATTACACCTTTCATCCCAAGCAGTTCTCAATTACTTTGCTAATTGGCTGTGCAAAGTGTCTACACGAGGAGCTCTTTGCTCGGCAGCGAAACCCCGGCACACGACCAGCGCCGTTCCCAGAAAGTCTGGAGATGAAATCCCAGGCTCCAGGGAGGGCAGAGCAGAGGGGGGAAATGAAGGACCCAGAGATGGCCTTTAACTTGGTGTTTCGGTGTCCGTTTTGAGCAGAACGACCCTTGGGCTGTGTGTGAGATGTGTTTGCAGGCGGTCAGCGCCACTGGAGCTGCTCTGGGAGTGCCCCTTCCCTCTGCGCTGAAATCGAGGGATCCAGGTCTGATCCTGGACCATCCTGAACACTCACAATTCCCTTGGATTCAGCAGGAGCAGCCCCAGCTGCAGCTCTTGAAACACCAAACTATAGCAAGTATTGGCAAAAGTTGCTGCTCGCTATGGCTGTGCATTCGTTTGCTTTTAAAACATAGCCCCTGGATGTTTCCGAGTTACATTTTTTTTACATCATTAACTATTTTTAACTAACACCTCAGTAAGCTTCCTTAAACTTCCAGTGACCTCTTACGCATCCAGAAATATGAGAACAGCGAAACCTTTCCCCGCACAGAACATTTTTTCAATACCAAAGCACTCGGTGATGCAACTGATTTTGCAGTCTGACAAACAGGGAAACTGAGGCACAGAAAATTAAATCCCTCGTGTAAAGGCCATCATTTGCTAAATCAGACCGAGCACTCAGTGTCAACTTCGTGCATCTCCCACACACGTGGGGAAGCAGCAGCTGCTTTAGGAAGTGCCGCTGTCCCTTGCTCAGGTCCTATTTAGAGCCACCAGGGTTGGGAATGGTTAAAGGAATCTCTGATGGCAGAGCAGGGAGCCAGACCTCTCTCCTCATTTTACAACATGCAGATGCATCTTCTAACAGGCACTGTCTATCTCTCCATCTGTACCACACTCATCAGATTACCCTATCTGAAACTCCTTTTCCCCCCCAAGAGATCATAAAAGTTTCAGCGTTCGCTCCGATGTTTTGCTGTGTTTTCGGTTCGACAGAGCGCGCGGTGGCTCCAAAGATAACACGGCGGCTGCCAGGGCTGCTGGTGTGCTGAGCTGAGCTGGAGATGCCTGTCTCCAGGGGCATGTTCCCTCAGTGGTTTTGCATCCTCTGCAGCAGAACTTTCCGGTCTTCTCAAGTATGTGAGATAGGGATGGCCAGCAGCTATCCAGGTTACACAACAGGGACATTTTTGGAGGCCGAGAAGAGGCAAAACAACAGCCCAGGTGGTGCCCAGCCTTCAGCAGGGCCCCCCTCCAAAGAGCCTTTGTTTTCTTCCCTCTGTCCCCTGCTCAAAGCCCTAAATCAGCTTCCTGCTGCCCTATTTGCTGCCTGCTGCCCTATTTGCTGCCTGCTGCCCCTATTTGCTGCCTGCTGCCCCTATTTGCTGCCTGCTGCCCTATTTGCTGCCTGCTGCCCCTATTTGCTGCTTCGCCTCCTCTCTGGCTCCCAAAGGCCACGGTTTGCTCAGGGTGCTGAGCCTCCAGCAGGACATTTGTGGCCTCGAGCCAAGGCTCTCCAGCACAGCCTCTTTCCACAAGAGCCTGGGATGAGGTGTCAAGAGCCAGAACTGCTCGGGATGTTTTCTGCTGCTTTCCATCCCTGTATCAGTGCCCAGGAATTCCTGCAGCTCCTGGAAGTGCTCGTGCCATGGCCGGGAAGGGACTGTTTCCATTTATCCCCTCGGTTCAGCGCGGAGGCAGAGGGCAGGGTGCAACAGTAATTTACACACTATAAACTTTTGTAGGTTTTATTCACCTCATTGGTCTGGTATTAAACAGCCTCACGTGGAGAATGGCGAAGCTGGGGATGGGCTGAGCGCTGCCACACACTTCACACCTCCCTCCCCTGCAGCAGGGAGAGCTTTGGATGGGAGAGAGGTGGGAGCAGCACATCCACCACACCATCAGCCTGTGTGTTTATCCCTTTAGTGCTCACAGCTCTCTGGAGCTGTGTGCCTGAGCTGTCTGTGCACTCACGTGCAGTCCTTGCCAAAAAACAAAACTGCACAGGATCTGCCAGGAGCTGGTGAAGGCAAAGGATGATCCTTCCTTCCAGCAGGAAGCCTGAGGTGGTGCTTGTACAAAAAATATCTCACAGGGGTCTTTGCTGATCAGTGCAAAAGCACTTGGGAATAGCAGAATTGTGTCCTCGCGGCTGGGGAGTTTGAAATGGGAGTCTCCAGAGGTGAAGGAAGTGTGGTTCAGACTCTTTATCCAAACCCCATGGGGATTCACTTCCAGGGAATCCATGTGTTGGTTCTTCTGCTGCAGGTGTGACACCAGAGTGTGACAGTGAGGACAGGAACCCAAAAGCTGAGGCACTGCAGGATCCATTCCGAGAGTCAGCAGAGCAGCAAAGCTGCAGAGGAGATGCAGAGCTTTCCCTCTGCAACAAACGGTGCAAAACTCTCTGCTGGACAGGCTCCTGCTCCAGCAACTGCAGGTCCTGGTGGGGCCATTCCCCTCCAGTTCCCCCCATTCCCATGGAGAAACTTTCCAAGAAATTCTGTCCTGACTGAGCTGGGTAGGATTGTCTCTGAGAGTTGTAGATGATCCTTTCAGAATCTGATTTTGGCCAGTAGCTCAAATAATGAGTTAATCCATTGGCTCTATGCTTTTTTAAAATTTTTTTTTTCAAATTTTTTTTTCCTGTAACATCCTAGCCAGCACCAGAGAGCTCTTTTCTGAACCCTGAAGATATCCTTGCCTAGAATAAATTGCACTGGATAAGTGTATTTTTTTTTTTTTTTAATTCTAGGCAACAAAAGGGAAAATCTTCAAGCATTAATAACAGCCCAGCCTTTTCTGGACCAGAAAACCACTCTAACATAGAACAGCTGCATCTCTAAACCCAAAGTGTTTTTAATGCTCCTGCATTGCCCCACCTGAATAATAACATTCAGGGCTTTGTTTCAAGACTTAATTTGTTATAGGAAGTTAAAAAAAGACACATACGCAAACAAGCCTATGGAAACTTTTGCCCACAATCAGTGTCAAGCAGAAGGAATGTTATTGATTGCCATAGATTTACACCCAGAATGAATTTGGCCGGCTGGTCAGAAGTCTGGTGGGTGTGTAAATGGAGAGGTGAGGTGGGGAATGACGTCTGTAGTGGTTTATCTGGAGAGCGGAGCCGCAAAATGTTGTAGTTACACTTAAGTTTTATTAAAAATGCCATTCTAACGAGCCCTAGTGGCCCCAGCACATGGAAAGTGGCTTGCTGTGTTTTGAATGGCACCGAGTAACACCCCAGGGCCTTAAATCAGTTCAAGATGTGTTGGTGGCGTCTGATGTTAAGCATGGAAGGGAAATTCAAAGCAATATAGATTTAACCTAGAGACCCTTCTTTTGCCTGATGCTTATCAATAACCAAGGCTGCGCAAGAGCCAGGAGAAATTTGGTACCGAGGCAGAGTATTGTGTGAAAGTGTGATTTTATTATTAATGTTTGCGCTGAGGTTTGGGTAACCAATCCAAGCAGCAAGGCATTGAAACGTGGACAGCAAAGAGAGAAAGTCAGATATTCCGTCCTGCGTATTTCTGCAGGCACCACTCGATGTGCCCAGGGAAAATTGAACTGGGGGAATAAAAAGAAACAATTGTTTTTTACAAGGCAAATGGAAGAAGAAGGATCAGCCATGGAGTGAGTGAGAAGAGAAACCCTGGTGCACATTTCAGGTCAGAGCCAGGGTTGAGGGATTTGTTTCTCTGCAGCAGATGATTCCAGAGGACACTAAAGACAAGGAGAAAGAGTAAAATGTGGAAATACCCCTCAGGTATTCATGTATTTCTTGAAGGAAATGGAAGGAGTAAGGAATTAATGTATTTCTGTAAGAAATTCATGCGATGTCTTGCTAAGGCATTGCAATGGAGTGCTGACATCAAAAAGGGAGGATATAACGAGCTCTGTGCCTCCAGCCCAGGGCTGTGCTCCCAACCCTCGGCAGAGCTGGGGCATTTCTGCAGGAACATTTTGGTGTCTTCCTGTTTGATGGGACAGTGAGAATTACGGTTTCAGAGGTGTCTCTAACGCCGAGAAGGATTTGTGGGTGTTTGGATTTCACATGCACTGCACGTATTTAGCTGAGCCAAACCTGAGCCAGGCTCTGGGATGACAGCCACGGGACTGAGGTGCACCCTAAATCTGCAGGGATGGCCTTGGAGGGCTCAGCTTGGCCCTAATGGCAGCAGGAAATCTGCTGAAAGCCCCAGTGTCCTGCACTCCCTATCTCTGTGGTTGGAGGCACAACCACTGACTCATGAGCTGCAATCGCCTAATTATGAGATGCAATTAGGAGAGAACCCCAGCAACCACTTAATGAAGTGCCAAGGACTTGGCACAAATACCTCTGCTGATACAATGAAGAAGGAGCCCTTAAACTCTTACCCTAAGCACTTCTTGCTTCCTTCCCACACTGACAGCTTTAGGAACAACGTGACTTGGAGTGTCTAATTATAGGATAATTATTGTTGTTGCTGTTGGTAAAGGTCAGTCAGTGGAAGGTAGGACCCTAAGGGAATGGAGACAAGGAAGGTGAGGAAGGAAATGGGAGTGGGAAGGTTTGGAGTGTTTTTGATGAGGTAGAAACAGAGAGGGAGAGATGGTCCTTCTCTGGAGCTGGACCGGAATTTGGAGTGGCGTAACATGGATGGTCTGTGCTCGTGGCTGAACACAAATCCTCCCCTGGAATAAAAGTGCGAGAAGGTCCAGGCCATGCCTCTTGCCTCTCTCTGTACCTACAGAGCCAAGGACTGGAGCTGCTGTGGAGATACAGCCAATTAAAACCCAGAGAAATAATTGCATCTCTTCACTCTCCTTTCCTCCTTCCATGCTGCCTCAAGAAAAAAGAAGCATTTTCTGAGCTGGAGCTCCATTTCTGCTTTCAAGTTTTAGGAGGAAGGTCTGGGGAAGGAAGAAGAGACATCTCCAAAAACAGCTGCCCAAAGGCCAGGGAAGGTGCACAGAAACTGCAGCAGAGTTTTGCTCCCATACTCAGCCACTGCCACCGCAGAAAGTTGTGAAGAGTTCACATTGACAAATCCAATCTCCTTTCAAATCCCAAGAAAGAAACAACCCATGCCTCAACCTCATTTTTGCTGCTCTTCTTCCCCTCTGAGCTTCCTGCCCGTTTTTTGGCACAGAGCTGATCTCCTTTGCTTTTCAGGACATTTGCAGTCGAATCTGTGGAGGGAAGACTAAAATTTGTCTCCTAGGTATAAACTGCATTTTATAAGCTGTAAAATATTCTTGCAGAGAAGCCTTCTGTGTCCTAACCAGTAAATAATAAATGAATAAATAAATCTGTGTGGAGATGCTGATCTACATCCACCTCCGGAGACTTGGATTTCCCTAGGAGAAAACACAAAACAAGAGTAGCAGAAAGGAATAGTTGGATTCAGGCAATCATCAAAACAAAAGTAGGAAGATAGTGATTATTTGGACTTCTATCCCCTGCATGAATAATTGCTTGATCCTGAAATCAAAATGAATTTATTTGGTGCCCACTGTATAATCATAAATTGGCAGCAAAAATGTTGTGAATAATCTGGAACCTGACCTGGGCAAATGGGACTGGCTCACCTCACTCATTTTTTTTTGTAAGACTTCAAAGAAAATAGGTCAAAATTCCTCACTGCAATTAGTTCAACTTAATACACTCATCTTTGATCTGTTAAAATATAATTATACTTCTAAAAATTATCCTCATCTCACTGGAACTGGCAAAATATGAAAGTATGGATGGATCTGAACCCACCTGAGGCTCCCCAGGGAATTGCCTTGGTTTAGGAGTGTGAGGTGATGGCCAGGGAAAATCCTTTTTGAAATGCAATTTCTTTAGTCCTGCAGTGTTCATTTAGTCTCTTCCACATCAGGATGATGAGAAAGCTTTCTGCAAAATGAAGAGTAGAGATTTTGGATTTGTCAAAGCCAACTCAAACTTGAATCCACCTGTAGGATTTCAGCATCCTGCAGGATCTCCTTCCCAAATACAGAGTAAATTCAGAGAGGATTTGTCAGAGCGGCTGATTCCAGAGCACTGTAGGAATTGCTATTAATAAAAATTATCAGATCAATCAGGCATAACCCTGCTGTTGTTCTCTTCAGGCATCCTAAACTTCATTCCTAATTCCAACTGTGTTTTTAGGGTAATTCCCAACTTTCAACACTGGACTGTGTTACACAACGAAAGAGCAGAAGTTATCACCATGAAGTGACGAGAAAGGAAAGCGTCCAAGGTAGAAGTTAAAGGGCTAAAATGACTCAGTGAGAAGAGGAACAGAAGAGTTCTGGACAGATTTATGAAGTCAAGGGGAAAAAACCTTGTTTTCAACTTTCATGATTCATGGGAAAGTACAGGAATGAGTCCTAGAATACAGATTTAAACTGAATATATAAGCACAAAGAGGGTCAACTGAGGGGCTTAGAACTTTAATGAGATACAAGTATCCTCATTGTCTAATATCAGAAGTTATTTATTAAAGGATTATACATTTGGGAAAGGTTTTACAAAGAAAGGATATTTACAGATGTGATCTTACAGACAAAACTGTAGGGAATGGAGATTGTAGCCTATATTTGGAATTTCTGAGTCTGCTTCCCTGCTGTCCCTTGGTCCCCCGTGTGTGTGTCTGAGGAGGGAAAGGGAAAGAATGAACGCTCCAGGTAAACAAGAGCATTGTGCAACCCTGAGCCTGGAAAACTGTGTCAGCCTTTAACTCGTCTGACTGGCCCTCCTATGGCAGCAACACATCATTACTGCTTTCCGGTGTTTATTAATGTCATTTTAATGGTTTATTCCTAGCAAGGTTCAGATTCCATGGAAACAGAAGTTTAAAAAAGAAATCAGGGAGTTCGTAGCCTTCGTTATTCTGTATTGTAAAAGGAGATTTCATTGGATATCGATGGGGCGGAGGGAGAGGCTGTTTGGGATGGGTTTGTGGTGGGACAAATTCCCTGGAATGCCGTGGCTGCCGAAATGGAGGTTCCAGTCCAACCTGCCGTGGCAGACCGGAGCTGCTCAGTCCTGCTGCACTCAGGGCTTGCTTTCCCTGTGCCGAGAGGGCCAACGCAGCCTGGAGGAAAGAGCAGCAGATCCATTCCCAAGCGGTCAGATGTCCAGGGCTTCCCAGGATTAGGAGTCGTCACTCCTTTAATGACAGCCTCTCGTTCCCAAGCCGCTCCTGGGCTGTTGGCACAGACTGCAGGGGCACTCATGGGATTCCTCTGCTCCCTCTGGGGAAAAGGAGGGAGAGCCGAGCATCCCAAATGAATAAACACCACCAAAAAGGAAAACTCGATGGTTACTCATGAAACTGAGAGAGCAGTCGTGCACTGCATGTGAGAAACCAGTTCCTGAGCTCAGACTTAATATCCAACCCCCCAAACTGGAAGCTCTCTGGCCTTTTTTATCCTTTTTTTTCTCTATCATGGAGTCTGAAATATGAATATGTCATCTTCTGTATGTAACTCACTGTAAAAAGCTCACTCTGAGGATTTTTTTTCTCTACAGGAATGCAAAATGAAGCATTTAAAAAGTGCTGTATTTGATTTAATTTGAACCAATATATTTGATGAGTTCTCCAAACGTGAGTTGATTCTGAGACTTTTTATTTTTCCCCAGACAAGTCCCAACATCATTTCAGTGACAAGTCCTCAGTCCACAGCTTGACCATGGTCTAGTTCCACGAATAAAATCCAAGCCTCAGAGTGGGAATAGATCCTGAGGGGATTAAACAAGGGACATTTGTTAGTGGTATGGACATTCACCACTGAATCCCAAAGGAATGATCTTCCTGCAAAACTTGGTTCTCCTTTTATTCTTCTCATTGCAGAGGAAGGAGGAACAAAACATTTATGGAGTTTTCTTTACAGCTCCAGCAGTCTCCAGGCTCTTGGCAGCAAGACTCAGTTGGGATAAGTAGGGGAAAAGTGGAAAAAACCTGCTGAGGAGGACAGCAGTGAGGTTAGAAATCGATTTTCAGGGAGTCACATTCCTTCTGCTTCCGTGGTTCAGTTTGGAGACTGAAACCACTCAGGTGTTGTTGTGGGATGGGGGTTTTCAAAAAAGTCTGGAGCACTGTCTGAAAATTCAACAGAGAGGTTTGCACAGCCTAAAAATTTGGGGATATTGGTTTAGCTGGGAATTTTCGTTTACTTGGGAATTTTGGTTTAGCAAGTCTAGTCATCTATTTCAGGAGTTCTTTTAGGAGTTTTCTTCAGGTTTGGAAGCTCATTTCGGTCTCAGGATGTCAGCCCAGGAAAGGAGTTAATTCTAGGCTAGACCCTAATCCTGACAGAGATCTCTCAACGTGACTGAGGCACATCCTTGCACTGAAAGCTGTCAACTTTGGCAGGTGAAATTATTCTGTTTTGCTATGACACTTCCAGTGAGAATATTCAGTTTTTGGTTACGTGAGATATCTCTGAGCCTGCAGATCTTCACGTGCCGCTTTCACTCTGTCTGCAGCACAAGCAGGAGATGCTCTTTGACCTCATGGCCGCTGAATATTTGACTCAGGGCCAGGTTTCTGCTGTTGGTTCTCATTGAGAAACGCTGTTTCTGTTTCTGTCGATGTTCTCTGTGCCTCTTCAATATCCACTCGACAGAATATTGAAGTTTGCAGCAGCAAGGCTCTGAGTGCAGGCAGTGGGAATGGGCTGAGGATTTCCAGGGGTGCCCCTCAGGTAGGCTGAAAGCTGTGGAATTCCAAAGGCAGGGATCTGCAAATCAGACAGGGGTTCCCAGGGGCTGGGGAGGTGTAGGGTGAGCACAGGGTGACCCATGGATGTCTCTTGGGATGGAATCCTGCTGGACCTTCTCCAGCTCACGCTCGGCTCCATCAGCAGCCCTGCTGACTTCCCTGGGACCGTTCAGTCTGGCCAGACCCAGCCTGGCCCTAATTCCTCTGCTTCTTCGTTTAGGGATGGCAAAGAGAGTTAGCCAAAATATCTACGAGCCCTTGACAGTTACTACCAATTGCAACAGCAAAACTTTGCAAAAGTAGATGCAATCCGGCCCTGTCAGCCCTTGCCAGACAATGTTTTGGCTCTGGGTATTTTTTAAGTTCCTTTCTTGTCACTCTAAATCAGATGATTCACGCTGGTAACATGTTGTATCGCTTATCCAGTAATGCAACCTAATAAAACCCTGCTTAAAACCATTTTCCTTAAAGAACCAGAAGAATTTGTTCTTTGCAGAATCAAACCTGTGTTCTTAATAAAGGCAGATTGAATAAAACAAGCTCTGTGAAGTAAAGGGACTAATTTAACAGCTCGCTGATGAAAATCTGTGGCTATGGTCCCCCTCCCTCACCCCTTGCATGAGAACAGATGGTTTAACACAAGTTCTGAATGCAAAGTTAATTAAAAAAAAAAAAAAAATCCATTCCTCTTACAATCCTTGGGCTAAGACTTTAAAAGTTCCCTGCTAAATCGGAATGCCAATGCTCTTATTTTGAGCTCTGTAATAAGGAAACAGACTCATTAATGTTCTGCAATTATTGAAGTGGAGTGATGGTCATGGATTAGCCCTTGAATTGAGCTCGGCAGGCTCCCTTGGCAGCGAGACACCAGAATGGAATTTGGAAACCTCGGTGCTCCATTTTCCCCACCGCTGGGAGCAGGTACAGTCACCTTGATGGCAACGTCCCCAGAGGGAAGAGAAGGCATTCAAAGGGCACCATCATTTCCCATAACAACAACAACAACAACAAAAACAGCCTTACATGTTGGGATTTGATTTCAATGAACTATGCAAAAAAAAAGGGCAAATTATTTCACATTGGGCTGGAATGCATCTATTTCTGGGGTGGAAGGTAATGGGTTGTTAATGGCAGCCACCTTGTATAAAAACCGGCACAAGACGTGAGAAAACTCATATTAAATTAGTTCCCACTATTGCTGCAATCTCCTGCCTCAGAGACCTTCCAGTCTGAAAATTCACTTCGAGTGACTGGGAGGAGCTTGGCCTAAGTGAAAAGTAATTGCCTGAATTAGAATCATCTTGTCTTCCTGCATTTAAAGCTTTCACATGGCAAACATCAGAAGAGCTTTAAACAGCCAAGTGCACCTGGAGAAGAATTTTGTTTTACCTCTCATTTACAACCAAAGTAGGGCCCAGTCCAGTTCTTGGAGTTTAATTCCAGATGAAAAGCCACCTCTGAAGACTTAAAAATGTTTTCTTCTGATATTTTCTTCACCCACTTTCAACCCCAAAACAAATTCAGCCCAAACATCCTTAATACCAGCTCTTAAGAAATGAGGAAATACCAGGCCTACAGGCATGTCTTACGATGGGAACAAGAGCCCAAATTTATGGTGAATTTTAATAGGATCAGGCAATTCTTGCCAGAATCCTAATGGCAATAGGACCGAAGCTAGCAGTGAGTGAAGTCACTCTCCAGTCCTTGCTGCAGTGTGACTTGGAGGGAAATCTAATTATCCTCCTGTTCCCTTATCCCTTTTCCATCGGATCCTGTACAAGCTCCAGGAGCAGCGCTCAGGAGCTGGAATGGGCGCTGAGCTTTTGTTTCCCAAATTGTGCCATGGAACAGGAATCTCCAGAGCGTCCCCCAGCATGTGGACCATGAACAGGACACAGCACTCTGCAGCTGGGCTCTGCTTCTTGTTGTTCTTTTTGTTGTTGTTTGGGTTTTTTTAACCAGTTTTTGATTTTTGCACCACGACTCGATCGCCGATTGCAAAACCCCGGCAGCAATTAATTGCAGAGACAAACTCTTCCCCTGCTGCTGCCTAATTCCTTAATAGCATCCTTGAATCAAAGAGGTGTCTAAACTTTATCACAGGCACCTATGATTAACAGCTCCCACAATCAATTACAGATGCAAACAGGCAGGAGCAGGCTTGGCCCGGGATGGGAAGGGATGGAAGGGATCATTCCTGGGATCATTCCTTGGTCTCTTCATCACCTGCTGCTGTATTTTATGGACCCCAAGCTCTCAGAGTTTATCCTGAACGGAGCAGACTATGGAATATCATTAAAATGAATAAACATGATCTCCAGATGATGGCAAAAATCTTGTTAATAACATTATATCCCTCCAGCTGAGGCGTGGGTGATACTCTACCTGATGTTTTAATTGGCATGAGGGCTCACGGTAATCATGGTTTACTGGAACCAAAGGAAGCCTTTTAATTTCCAGTCTATTTATTCCTTCTTCATTGCTCCTCACGTGATTTTTCTCCATCCAATAATAACTGCTGGGACTTCTGATGGACTGTAGCGAAGAACAAAGTGTCAAAAGCCAAGTGAGCCTACAAAAGATGCAGTAATTAGGGTTAAATTGGTACTTGGAAAGCAAAATTGGGCAAAGCAGTTTAATTCTCCTCAATGAGCAAGGAGTAACTGGGAGTTGTCTTTTATCTCTCTTCTTCCTTCCTCACCTGCGCTGTCCTTGTGGTGAACCTTTGGTGTTGTTGAGATCAAAACTAAAATTATAGGACCATCAGTCAGACCCTGCAGATCACAGTGAACCTGTCGCCAGCTCAGGCTTGCTTAAAACTCACAACAAAACCCCAGCTCCAGTTGAGTTTGCCGTGATTACATGCTCAGGCAAAAGTGTTTCTCACAGCCTCAGTTAGTGTGAAATTTCCCCTCTCCCCTCAGTGTCCTGCCCAAATTGTTGGCCAGACTGTGGCAGAAAAGTGTCACCGAGGAACAGAACTTGGCTGTCCCTCTCTCCCTTGCCCCAGACACCCAAACCTCTCGAGATCTGCTCTTGCATCACCCAATTGTTCTCCAAAACTTCATCATTTTCAGAGCCGCCCATGAACGAGAGGGATTTTCCCTGCCACGAAGGTTGTGGGTTTGTTCGTGCCTCTCTAATTCTGGGCAAATGATTCCCATAAATGGCTCTGTGGGCTCTGCCCTGGTCTCCACTGCTGCTGGCTCAGGCAGAGCTGTACTTGTGGGGGATTGTGGACAGACTAAATGCAACCCAAATGGGATGCAGCATCTTTTCTCCAGCTCTGCACCTCCTTAAGGATTCAAAACTCAGGCAGAAAAAGTGAGATGAATGCAGACACAAAGTCTGCACACAGAAAATAATTCATCACACAGAACTGTGGAGGTTCTGTTCTCCAGACATTAATAACTGAACAGCATAAATGAAGGGCTTTCTTCTCAGCAAGTTTTCTTTTCGCTGATTCACTCTTATTAAGAAAATAGGTGAATCAGGGAGGATGGAGCAGGGGCTCAGCGTGGACCTTCATCTTTTATGAACCTGTGACAGAGCCTGGCTGAGATCTTCCCCAGCAGCCTAGGGCTGTTCTGAGCCTGATTTCTTGTTTTGGCCTGGGGTGGGAGCTGCACATAGCACAGGGAAGGTGTGAGCCCACGCCAAAATCTGCCTGATGAAAACCTCATTCAGAGCAGTCCCTACAGAACATTTTGGGCTGGAGCCATCTCTACCCAGAATTGGCACCCGACACCTCTTAAAGATTCCATTTCTGAAAGAATTTGGTTGATTTTTTTTTCTTGTTTTGGTTTTCTCTTGCTGACTTCCCATGTTTATCCTGTCTCTGCATGTTCTGTCTTCAACAGGGAATAGGAAATGCTGGAGTATCCTCAGAAAGTCTTGGTTTTGCTTTGATTCTTAGGGTATTTCAAGGTGAAGAAGCAAAAAATGTTGAAAAGTTTAGAAAGAAGCTTATAAGGAAAGACAAACCCCACTTCTTCCTTGGAGGTATCTTTCACATCAGTATTGTTTAACTCTTAGCACCATGAAAAATTGGTTTTGTTTTTAAATGTTAAATAATCTATAAAATGCCCAGGTTTGACTGAAGCTCTGAACAAAAGCCCAAGATTATAGGTTCTGGCATGGAATAAATCCACAGTTATCAGCCTCAAATCAATGTTTTCCCCTCCCAGAAGGTGACATCCCTCTGTGCCTTGGGAAGAAGAGGTGAATGGACTTTCCACAGAAACACAAATAACTGCTGTTAATGTTGTCGGGAGTGGAAAAAAAATAGCAAAGGAATTCTGGACAGTGCCTGGCTCTTCTTTGGGACTGTATTGGTCTTTGCTGATGTGAAGGACAAGATTTCGAGTTTGAATAACTTGAAGAATGTTTCCTTTCCCTCACACCATCTCCCCAGGCGCCTTACATCACCTCTGAGGGCACTGACGCTTGCTGGATTTTGTAAGGCAAGAGGGAGCACCTCTTTCTTGGCATGAAGAACTTGATGGATTTCCCCCAAAAGTCCCATCAGGAGCTGAGCATCCCACTCAGGGCGAGATGGGGAGAGTTCCCATGGCTGTGAGAATGGGACCGAACCCAAAAATGACTGCAGAATCCTGCGTGTGTGAATTCCCGCTGGCACTTGCAGGGTTTGGAGCCTCAGCAGTGAGTTCTGGCTCTCCGTGAATCTCTGTGAGCTCAAAGCTCCTCTTGGGTGTTTGGCCCTGACTTTAACCCTTCCTAGAAAGTTTGTAATTTTGCTCCAGCACATGAGCTGCACAATAGCAGCACTGCAGGAGCTTTGTTTGCTCTGACAGAGAGCTTGTGTTGTAAACAATGATCAAAAGGAGCAAGCAGCAAGGAAAACGCTGGCAGTGATCTGGGGCTCTTCACTTCCCCAAGCACCTCCTGCTCGGCTCTCGTGGTTGGCCTGTAATTTTCAGCCACTTCTGTAAACGATGATGAATCACAGCGTTTTCTAGATCTCAGAGGGGAAAAAACCCCAAACACTGAGGGCCTACAGTAGCATTTCCTGGTTAAATATACGTTCCAGCACCACATGAAGTGCTGGGTGTAATGAACAGCTGCACTTTACTTATCTTTTGAGTGGATCGCTTTAAATGCACGTTGGAAAGTACCTTTCACCAAACTGCCCATTAGAAGTGAACTACAAAGTAAAGGGATTGTATATGGGAAGCATTTCTTATCTCTGGGAGTGCAGCTCATCGCCTGCAGAGACTTTTTTTCCTTTCTTTTTTTTTTCTTTTAAGCAGAGGACATTTAATGACACCTTTTTAAATTCTGATAAAATTAACATGTTTTGTTTTGACTAACGATTCAAGCCAGGGTAATCTGATGGCTACAGGCCCAGATGTACAAATTAGATGTTTAAAATAATGAGTGAGATTCCCAATTAGGTATCTCATCCTGCTGCACTGTTTTACTATAACATAATTAATGCTACATAGTATGGGACAACTGGAAAAGAGTGTGTTTGCTTATCCTTGGCATGGCAGATTAGTCCCTCGTACTTTCAAGGGAATACGCTGAGTATTTCAAGATTTGGTGGGTCTGGATCATATTTGTGCAGGTTTTGTCTCGCCGAGCACAGCACAGGCAGTCAGTATTTGGTTAGGAGTGGATCATGACAGTCCATTTTTCTGTTGGTATTTCAGCATCATGAAATATTCCCAAGTGCTGTTTCGCCTTCGGCTCTGTGGCCGTGGCTCTGATGTCACCCTGGGGAGCTGCTGAGGGGACTGAGCCCACTTTGGGGTCATTTCCACGTCTGCTGCCCAGGGACCCCACAGCTCCCACCCTGCTGAAGCTGGTTTGATGTAAGGCCTGGCTCAGGAGGGGATTTCTGCTCAGAAGCCTGAACCACAGAGAATTCCTGGCCGAAGAGGCTGCAAAAATAACCCCTGGGGTTTCACTGGTCACGGATGAGCACCCAGCTCAGAGCTGGCTGCTCCCAGAGTCCTTTCTGAACAGGGCAGGGGTGTTATCAAAGCTGCTGCAGCCCTGTCATCACAGCACAATTGGAACAGAACAAAACAGGTTTGTTCGTGTGCTCGGTGCCTTTCCTTTGAGCCATTCATTGCAGGATTCCCAACCGCCACAAACGGATGTGTCTGCACTTGGCTCTGCAGCCACCACGAATCAAACAGCTTTTAAAACTCAAATATTCTGATTTCCCCAATTGCTGCTGCCATTAGAAGCTCCCAGAGCAGCGCTGGCCTGGCGTTGTCTTTGCCGTGGCACCAAAAGCAGACACAGGAGCAGACGAGAACATCCTTTCCTCGCTTCACATTCTTGTCAGGCCATAACTGCGGTCCCAGTGACTCACGGACAGCTAAAGCCCCATCACCAGCCCAAGGAACACAGCAACAATATCTCTTGTTAGGCTTGGCAGGGTCCATTGAGCTCCAAGCGATGTGTCCTATTTAGTGATGACAGCCAAGTCCAATTAAGTTCCATCTGACATCTCTTTGGACGCTTTTCCAAGCGTTATATGGCCCTCTTGGCACTGTAAATCTCGCGGAGATGTTTTCTTCATGAGATTTTTGTTGTAATTTTAGTTCTGGATGGGACTGGCTGTGAGAGTGAGCACAACCTTCCCCTCCATGCACTGGCACTGCTGCCTCTCGGAGCTTTAAAGCAAGCAAGAGGAGGAAAACCACGGGACAGCTTTGAGAAGGGGCAGGAAAACACACATTTTTCTTCATGTTTGGGGCAAAAGATCATTTGGGGGGCAAAGGGAATGGCTGTCTTATTTTATCTGAGCTGACTTCTCATCTGCTACTTGAGCCTCTCTCGTTTTCCTCCTCACTAGGAAACAGCTTGGCTATGGCCATCGCCTGCCTGGTGAAGTCAGGGTCAATTTTTTCCATCTGGACTGCATTAGGAGTCTTCCATTTGCTCATCTCCCTCCCCCCAAAGCGCTCCTGCTCCTCCCCAGCCTCCCTCCTGCCGCTGATGTGCTGCCAGGCGTGTTCCGTTTCACCCACAGCCAAAAGGCAGCTCCAGTAGGATCTCATTAATTCACACTAATGATGGGGAATTTGGCAAATTAGTGAACTGACTTGATCCTGCCATTATTAATAGCTCTGCTGTTGACTTCAGGCAGAACCAGATTGAGTCCCTGAATTGATAGCTCTCCTCAGACACCAGAGAGAGATTGTGTTTTATGCCAGAGACTGATTTTTGTTTGGATTATTAGAGTTTGGTGCATATTACAGCAAAAGCAATGCGCTCTAATTAACGTGAGGGCTCACAACAGCTTCTCAGCTGTTAAATGTCTGGAGAAAGTAAATGAAAGCAAAGAGATGAGGTTTTCTTCATATCCAGGAGAATGCAGGAATCGCACACTGAGAGTCACTGCCTGTCTGCTTGGCCATCAAAAGGGTGAGCCCAGCAAGGACTGAGCTGATGGGACTCTGCCAGAGATTGCCATGGGGCTGGGCTGAATTCTTTATTCTTTTTGTGCTTGAGCTGCCTTATGGAAAAAGAAGATCTTCCTTCCTTTCTGCAACATTTCTCTCTGTCACTTGGCTGATAATATCATAAAATCTGACCCAAAAGAGCTCTGTTTGGGGTAGGAGGATGCTCTCTGAGAAATAACAAGCAGAAATCAGTGACCCACTGGTCATTTCTATCATCTCTTCTGTCTTTCCATGAAGCACAGGCACGTCAGTGCAGAGAATTCCACATCAGGAATGTCTCGTGTGCCAATTTAGTGAAACCACACTCTTGTGAGAGCAGGAGGAAAAGCTCAGCAGCACCAGCTGAGCTTTTTGTTCACCTGAGTGAACAAAAATCACTTTGCCTTTCTCAAGGTTAATGTATTCCAATTCTCAAGGAGCAAAGCAAAGGCACACACAGAGATCTATTCTCCTAAAAACACCAAATGGGACAACTCCAGTCTCCCTTTGGTGCTTTCCCTCCTGGAGGCGATGCTTAATCAGGTTTTGGTCTTCTCCAGGGTTTGCAGTGAGGAGCAGCCCGTGAGCTGCAGCAGCTGAGGCGCAGACACTCCTGTGCTGCCTCCTGCCAAATTTTGGGAGCGGGCGGGGCAGAGGCTGGAGGCTCTAACGTCTCTGCTGCTCCCAGGGCAGGAGGGAGGGCAGGGGGAGATCAACATCACACTGAAAATCAGTCCAGTGCTTCTACCTCTCCCTGGGAACGGATTTGATTTCCTGGGCTTGAGCAGCTCCAGGAGCTGGGGCTGGAATCCACCTTGCTGTTATTCCCAAAATGGGGAGGAACCACCTGGTCCCTCAGACAGGCTGTGGATAAGGGAGATCCCCAGAGCCTGGAGGAACACAAGAGCTTCATTCCTCCTGACTTTATTCCAGGGATCTGTCCTCCTACAGATCAGAAAACACGCTTCCAGCTCTCCAAAGTAAATTACATCCCTTAAAGAGAGTGGATTGGGATTTCTAAGCAGACATTTTTTCCTCTATGGCAACATCATCACGTGGTGCTTCCCAGGAGCTGTTCTTTTTGTTCCTGCCGCTCTGAACAGACCAAAGCTTGCTGGGAAATAGCTTTAGAGGCACTTTTTTCTCTCCTAGAGCATGCAAAATCTCTCAGTCAGAGAACATGGTACTCTCACAATTCCCTGTTTAGGATCAAAACTTCAGGGAGGATTGGGCCTTCCCTCATCACACACGAACATGTGGGAATAGAATGTGCCAATACAGGTTGTAATATACTCAAGATTTCTTGCTTGTGAGCCCTGGAGGACAGAAATTAGGTATAAATTGGCTAGTTCAGGAATTTAGGGGAATTTTTATGCTCAAATTAATTGGTGAGTCCCCTTCACATGGTGCAATTTGACCTTTGGCCATTGCTGCTCCTTCATAAACTCGTTCCCACCCCAATTTCTGTCTGTCCTAGTGAGGCCAGCCCTTGGCATTCCCATCTGTCTCATCCCAGACACTGCTCTGCTTTTCTAATCCTCTGAGATCATTCCAGTCTTGCCTACAGCAGACTTTCATGGCATTCCCTCTTTTCACCCCTTCTCCTTCCCTTTCCCCACTCACCTCAAAGGGCAAAAATCTTAAAATGAGGGAAATGGTCCAACCTGGGAAAATAAGGGTCTGCCAGAAGGGATTGCTGGAGTATGTGTAGGCAGCTGGAAGGAATCCAGTCATATTTGTTTTCCCTTGTTCTATTTTTCCTAAGTTTTCCTTTTGTTTATGCCCAATTTGGCTGTGTCTGATGCTAATGGGAGAGGCCATTCCCTGAGATTCCTCAGCTCCTGAACACCTGTGGCTGGTGAAATCCTTCCCTAGGCTTCAGAGTTAACAGCGAACTGACGTGGAATAAAAAACCTCCCTCTCCCCAGGGCGCCGCAAAACCTAAGCTTTGTCCAGCTCACAAAATCTGTTGCGTTGGGAGCCTTTTCAATGACAACAAACCCATTTATTTTAATAAATGACAGCTCAGATTCTGAGACAGCCCTGAGCTGGCAACGTGGCTGATTCCAAACTGGCCCAGTTGGACTTGGCACCAGGAGGGAGGAAATGTCTCATTCCACGCTGGGCTTGCCAGGGAAGGCCTCATTGCTCTTGGAGCAGGGGAGGATGACTCTCTCGGAATTAGGAAGTTCAGTCTCCCTGGGATGGGTCTGTGTGCCCAGAACCACCCACCTTCCCACTGGCACCCTCTGCCTAAACGTGGAATTGTGGCAGCACATCCCAGCCTCAAAATCCAACCTCAAAAGCGAGGATGCCATGCAGCACCCAGCTGGATATTTGTCATATCAAATGGCAATTAATAGAACTGCTTTTCA
Source organism: Acanthornis magna (assembly GCA_036785705.1). Classification (NCBI taxonomy): domain Eukaryota; kingdom Metazoa; phylum Chordata; class Aves; order Passeriformes; family Acanthizidae; genus Acanthornis; species Acanthornis magna. The sequence continues at coordinate 9,239,891 of JAWUZG010000092.1, forward strand.
GGCTACACTGACAGGCACAGGCAAAGCTGTCAGCTTGAGGTTCAGAGTTTAAATAAAACTGTTTCATTTGTTCCTTGAGCTATTTTGCTATTAAAAAAAAAATGTGTCTACAGCCTGCCTTGAGACTCATCGAAGTACCTGGGAGGATTTTCATCCTTCTCCTCCTCACTGCTTGACAGGATTTGGATCAAGCTGTTAAAAACATAAAGTGGCTTTCTGCTCTGAAAGAGAACACAGACGACAATCAGGGCAAAGCTCTGTTGTACAAACTCATGGACCACTCATCCCCCAAGCTCCTGGGCCAGGATCAAAACTCAGGCTTCCTCCAAAGCCCCTGGGAGGTGTTTTTGCTGTTTCTGCCATGGATGATGCCATGGGAACTGTCCCAAAAGACTCTTCCAGTGCCTAAATCCATCCTTGGCTCTTCCGCTGCTCTCCAAGTCAAAGGGCAGATTGGTCCAGAAAGTGGCAAAGAAAAATGCAACCAGTAAGAATTTCCTCAAGCGCAAACCTTTGGTCCTTGTGTCTCAGAGCCGAGGGTCTCTGGGAGCCAAGGTAAAAGCTGCTGGGATATTTGGGATATTGTGCTCAATCCCATTTAGCTTCTCTGGTGTTTCTTGAGGGTTGAGCTCTGGTTACAGCCTTGGTAGGGATTTAACAGGATCTGTCTCTCTGCAATCCAGCAGTCTATTTTCAGGAAAATCACAGCAACCTGATTATTTCTGAGACCTCTGCCCCCTTGTCAATTTTGATTGGAGTTGGCCCAGGAGTTCAAAAGGCTGGAGCAGTTTGATCATATAATCCTGGCTTCCTAAGGAAACCAAGCTAAGGAACAAACAAACAGAAGTCCTCACAGAAATACTCCCTTGACAGTTGAGGAGTTTTTTTAATCAACACCTTGACTTCTATAAGGATTTTTACCTTCACTTCCCACAAAGATTGTCTTACAGAGCAGCCACCAAGCGTGGCTCTGGAGTGGCACGGTCGCTGGCAGGTTTGCATTAGGGCCGGGCTGCATCCCAGGGGGAGCCATGGGGAGCCAGCACAGGACCCAGTGTCCCTCCATCACCCCCCAGTGCACACACCACTGCTGAGCCCCCACCAGGCAGGTTGAACTGGAGCAGAGCTCAGAGCTGAGCTTTCAGTGCGTGGGACGTGCAGAGGAATTCCCCAGGTGGACAATTCCCTGTCCACCCAGCGCTGGATGGTGTGGTGGTTCCAGCTCCATTTTTGGCACCCTGGATTAGGGGAATGAAACAACCTCGGCCTGGCCCCAGCTGGGCTCCAGCCCAGCTCTGGGGTGTTGGATTCCCCCAGGAGCGCACAGAGGGCCCCCAGTTCAGCTGAGAAAACTCTGCAAACCAAAATCTTCGGCACATCCCCCTGGGTGCAGCGAGAGTGCAGAGCAGGAGCCCCGAGCCCCAATCCCCCGGGGTTGGCCGCCAGCCTCTCCTCCCTCCGTCCCCTTTCCCTCGGTGCTCTTTCCATGAGCACTGACAGCACATCTGCCGGAGGGGCAATTTTACAACCTAATCCCAATAAAAGACAGCAGCTGCCGGTGCGGAAATCGCGGACAGGAGCATGCCTGGATGATCCAAAGTAACATGTTTTGGTATTAATTGCAAACTCTTTTTTCATCTGCCACTTTCAGAGAAGTTCTTTAAAAAAAAAAAAAAAAGGAATTGCAAATATGCCAAAAACGATTATTTATGCACGTTCAGCTTTATTTGATCTCGGCCAATTACTACCGTGTTCTGAACAAGAAGCTGCAAAAGCAAATCTTTTTTTTTTCCTTTTCTTTCCCCCCAAGGAAATCTGGACTAACATTTTCCCGGCGTCAGAAACGATGCCGCCTCACTCCGTTAGCCTGGGGATTTAAACAGAAACACGGATTTGAGAGGAAAGCTGAGGTAGTGGCCGCAGGCTGCTGGGAAAGGACGGAAAAAGAGGGGACCGGTCCGTCCAGGAGGGGACGCGGGAAGGGCGCTGCAGATCCCGGACTTTCCTGGGCCAAAAAGAAGTGAATAAGTGATCGGGAATAGCCTCGCGGAAGGCAGAGCCCGCATCACTCCTTTGCAAAGGGAACAAGATCTCTTTTTTATCTTTTCTTCCTTTCTTCTTCCTTTTTTTTGTTTCCTTAAACATAGCTTTTCCCTCCGTGAGAGGTGTACGTTTAATTATAAAAGGGCCTTTTTCTGTTGTAATCTCTTTCCAGCTCAATTCCTTTGCTGGATAAATCCCTTAAACGTGTTGTCATTCCTTATTTATTGATTGCAGGTATTTGGGGTTTAATTGAGCAAGTCGGTCGTGGCCCAGGGCAGGAGTGGCGCTACATGAGCAATTAAATCTGATTAGCCCGAGCCCTTTAAGCCCCAGCTGGGTGATTGATAACCGAGACCAACATTCTTCAGTTGACTCGCTACATCAAAAAGGAGAAAGGCTTAGAGGAGAAACGCATGGGTCCAACATGAAAAATAGCAAAGGAGCCGAGCAGATTAGATTTGCAAAGGAGCTGAGCTAACGGCGAAGGGAGCAGGGAGAACAGTCCTGGTCAGCCCATAAAATAAATCCGTAAGTGTCTCCTCCTCTAAAACTCAGCCAACGCTGGTTTTTTTTTTTTTTTGTTTTGTTTTGTTTTGTTTTGTTTTGCTGGTTTTTTTTAAGAGGCTGAAGTGACCCGAGCTGGAGCGAGAATGGCTGAAGGCGGTGGAGCTCGGATTTTAACACCCCTCAGCCCTCGGAGCGCGGCTCCATCCATAAAGCTGTCGTCTGTTTGTTAGTGTGTTTGTCTGCTCCGTCATTACACTTTTTGCCCGGTAGTTTAAGAAAATAAACTAGCAGGAAGAACAGGAGCGAGTCACCCCCATCTATCACGCTGATGGATGTCCCGAGCCTCCCTTGGGAAGGGGAAGGGACAGGACGGGCAGTGCCCAGCGCGGGGACAGCGCTGTCCCTGCAGCCGGGGCGGTCCGGGTGGGACACGCCGGGATTTGGGCTCAGGGATGCTCCGAGGTTCCGCTCAGCGCCCCGGGGAGGACGCGGTGGATCAGCCCCGCGGGGTTTTCGGGAGCAGCACCCCCGAGTCACACATGTCCCCCAGAGTCCCCTGCCCGGCTCCGGGGCGGAGGGGCAGAGCGAGGGGCGCGGCTCCAACAGCCCCGGGGGTCTCGCCGTGCGCTCGGAGCCGCCGCGCCGCCAGCGCCCGCCGCAGCCTCAATTACAGCCAGGGCGACTGACGGGGGAGAGAAATCAAAGGCAGGGCAGGGAAGCTCGGGGGAATCTCGGGGGAAGCTCGGGGAAGCTCGGGGGAAGCTCGGGGGGCGCTCGGGGAAGCAGCGCCCCGGGCTCGGGGCAGGGGTGCCACCCCCGCCGGGCACCGCGGGGCCGGGGCGGCTCCCGGGGCGCTCCCCTCCCGCTGCCGACTTTTGCCTCGGATCAAAACAGCTTGAAAGCACCAGAAATCACCGGGGAGGGGAGGAGGACGTCAGCAGGAGCTGGACTTCTAAAAAAACCGTTCCGCCCCATAGGCTTTAATATTAAAAACCCCCTAGGAGCCTCAGACACTGTATTAATTAGTGCAACCACCCATGAAAAGTTGGGTTTGGAACAGCATTCTTTGCCCTGTGTGAAACAGCAACCCTAATAAACAATTGTTAACTTGGCCTATTGCCTCTGGTAAATTACACAGCATTAAAAAATAATGCTTTTCATATTAGGCAGTAATTAAAGGTTGGGACAGCTTTAAAACAAGAGGGGGAGGGGGGGAATCAAAGAAAATATAAAAATGTTCTTTCAAGAGTTATGGGAGGCTAATAAAGTATGTCTGTTATAGTGCACCACTTTGCCCCCAGCTACAGCCAAACTGGAGCCACTGCAATTGCCTCTCAATAAGATAATGATATTCCTTTCTCTGCTATTAAAAGGCTCCCAGTGCAAACTTAAAATGATTTATTTAATTTAAGAAATTATGAGGTGTAACTTCAAAGCGTAAGCCGTTAGTAATGGAAAACACCAGGTTGTTTAAAATTATAATAATAATTGTTTGGAATACAGTGACATCAAAGTGCTTTCATCACCAAATAAAATATAGCACAGACCCCCAAATCCAGTGGAGTTTATTGAGTAGACATTTTTTGGTGTGTTTTTATTATTTCCTTATCAAGAGACATTATTTTAGCAGCTCCTTTTCTCAGCTTTGATGTTTTGACAGTCTTAAATTAATTTTATTGCATTTTTTTGGCTCGGAGATGGGAGATTATTCTGACTGCTTATTTTTCATTATGGCTTTTTTGTTTTCAAGAACCGGTTTGTTATTTAACACAGCACCTTGATAAGCGCAGTCAAAATGAATTGGCCATTACAGGTCATTAAAAACCAAAGAATTCTGTTTCCAAGCAATCCATTACACGTCTGGGAAAATATTCCTACTTAAAACAAACTTTTGAGTTGAACGCTGGCATAATCAGTTTAATAAAACGGGTAGCGCATACTTTTAAGGAACGTGGGTTTTTTCTCTTTACGAGATTCTTGCTTATTCAAAACACAGCAATCTAAGAAATACATATACAAAACATTTTGCCAAAAAAGACCTGCCTTTACAGCACGAACATCACAGAATGTTTTTAATTTCCTTGAACAGTGTTATAAAACCTTAATCGCGCATACATTGCTCGAGACTTTTTCTTCCCAAGCAAAGCAGAATTATTCCAATCCCCTTTAAAAATGGTAGCATTTTAAAATATACTGCAGTTGCAGCTTTATAGACCGGTATTTCCACTAAAACAGCAGGGACAGAATTGCTCGGGTGTTAAAAGACTGAAATATAATGGATGGAAAGTTTTTTATTCCTTGCGTGCAACCGGTTGGGAACTGCTGGTAGCACCCGCCAAATGCCTCGTGGATTACGGTGGGAAACACACAGCGAGGGGCTCGGGGAGCCGAACACAAACCAAAATAAAAAAGCTCAACAACAACAACAAAAGACCCCAAAGTTTCCCCCCTGCCTTTCCCCGCGGCAGCGAAAAGGAGCGTGAACCGTGGAGCGGCTCCTCCTGGGTTTCCCAGCGCTGGGATGAGCTGTGCAGTTTCCCTGAGATCCCTCATGCTTTTCACTGGAAAAATATGCCCCCTCTGCTCTGGAATGGAAAAAAGAAAAAAAAAAAAAAAAAAGTTTGGAGTAACCTCTTTGTTTTTATTTTGCTAGAGAGACTTCCTAAGCCAAGAATGTGGGCGCTGCCGAAAGTAGGTTAACTTGCAAAATTGACCCCCGAAAAACGCATTTTGGAGTCTCCGTGGCTGATAGCGATCGTAGGAACGGGAGGAACACAGTCACATTGGCGGAATGCTGGCTTTTATTTGTTTGGGGAGTTGTTTTTTTGGTGCTTGTAATGATTTTAATTATCTTTTTTTTTTTGATAAAGAGATCCACATTAGTCTTCGGGGATACTAAACGGGGGTCAGATAGAGTGGGTAAATACACTTTAGAGAAAGCAAAATGCTCGCTTCTCTCTCGGAGGGGCCCGAGGGGTGTGGGAGTGGATCCTCCGCGGCTTTTCCGCGGACCCTGTGGCTATTTGTGCGCAGCCAGGGCACGGGTGCGCGGCTCGGAGGCACGGGGCCCCAGAGCTTGGAGCTTTCTGGGCGTTCTTTGCCATCCTTCCCCTCCGTGGGCTCTCCTCCTCCTGCACTGCGTGTCCAGCACTGATCCCCAAAATCCCGCAGGGCCCCAGGTGTGAATGGGACATTGGAGCGCCTGTGGCACCGCGGTGACGAGAGGCACGGACACCGTGGAAATGTGGCATGTGCAGCTCCCCGCTCCGGACGAGTGCGGGGTGCCTGTGGAGCCCCGGGGCGGTGGCACCGAGGGGTCGGGACAGGGCTGGGAGCCCATGTTGCTGTGGGGATGCTGCTGCGGGGCTCCGCTCGCTGCTCTGCCCGGCCTGGAGGGCACCTGAGCCCCCGCGGCCCCGGGTGGGCTCTGCGGGGCAGGTGTCGGGGGCCGGTGCCCTGGTGCCCGGCCGGGAGCATCCCCATCCCATCCCCATCCCCATCCCCATCATCCCCATCCCCATCCCATCCCCATCATCCCCATCCCCATCCCATCCCCATCCCATCCCCATCCCCATCCTCATCCCATCCCCATCCCCATCCTGATCCCATCCTGATCCCATCCTGATACCATCCCCATCCTGATCCCATCCCCATCCTGATCCCATCCTGATCCCATCCTGATCCCATCCCCATCCTGATCCCATCCCCATCCCCATGCCCATCCCCGTCCCCATCCTCATCCCATCCCCATCCCCATCCTGATCCCATCCTGATCCCACCCCCATCGCATCCCCATCCCCATCCCCATCTCATCCTCATCCCATCCTGATCCCATCCTGATCCCATCCCCATGCCCGTCCCCATCCCCATCCCCGTGGGTCGGGGGTCTCTGGGTGCCCGCAGCCCCCGGCCCGGAGCGAGGCTCCTGCGGAGAGGATCTCCCTCTCTCCCGGGCTCGCCGCTCGCAAGCAGCCAGCTTTCCTCCTCCGCCATAAAACGCAGGAATTCCGGGCTCTGACAAGGCAACGTGACAACATGAAATGCAGGCTCGGAGCGCCCGTGGCTTTAGGTAATGAACGCTTGGCCGGAGCGAGGCAGAAAAGCCCAATCCCAAATGTTTATGTCAACAAATCCATCGCGGTGACTGAAGGTCCCGGGAGAGCCGCGCCGTGCCCGGCTGGCCTGAGCCGCCGCTCAGCAAGTCCGGATTTGAAGGATCGGGATAATTTATCGCGTTGTTTTTAATGTTTATTATTTATTGCTCTAATTATTTTTCACTTTCTATTGGGAATTTAAAATATATAGATGTACCTGGAACAGATGCCAACTCCTTTCAGTCTCACTCAACTTCTAATCATCGCATCTGCTTTGTGTCAGAAAATACTTTGGGAACAATTTAACTTTGCATTAAAATAACTAATTAAAGCCACACCTCCCCAGCCTCTTGCGAAAGTGGGGGAGGAATTTCAGTAAGTGCATCGCTTTTAATGATAGCATTCTGATTTCCCTGCCTTGCTGTAATTTATTCAGTTACAGATCTGCCTGCGGGGCAGCTCCCATTAGGACGATGATGAAGTCTCATGAGTAAAGCTTGACACCTCCCTCCTAATAAAATATAATACTCAATTAACTCGGCCTTTCTGAAGGCTTTAATTGGAACAAGTTAATAATGGGCGCAGGGTGAATTGTCATGCCATCCGCAGGCTCGCAGAAGGTGTCACGGATCCCTCCTGCCTTTCCCATAGCAGAGGTTGTAACCGAGATTTGGAAGCTTTTCCTTCAACACCCTTGTGTGCTGCAATAAATCTGTATCCATTTAGGGATCTATCATAACACACACAAAGCACCCGCGCTCAAAGAATTTCCAGCGAAAAGATTTAGCTGTAATCCCTGACACAGCTGATTTATACCGAAGGTTAAAAAACACCGCGGGTTTATTTATAGCCCAGCCCGGCTGAGGAAGCACTCGGGACAAGCGGCCGGAGAAGGACAGGGCCGAGGGGGCTTCGCCTTGCCCTGCATTTCGGGGGATGATGCTTCGGGGAAAGGGAATCGGAGAAAGAAGCGCTTTTCTCCCGTTTTTCGCGGCGGTAAAATCGAATTTGAAGAGAATTAGAATTCTAATTCTAATCTCTCTGCACGGAAACTGGGCTACCAAAATGTTGCTCCCCGCAGTTGCGATGCGGGAAGGTCACCGAGGGTTTTTTGGGAGTCGGGAGAGCGGCGAGAGGGGCGAGCTCCGCGAATCCCTGCGCTCCCCGAGCCCGCAGCCCCCTCCCCACAGCCCTGCTCGGCAAGTGTCATCCCCGTGCCCTTCCCTGCCCTTCCCATCCCTTCCCGGGCTGCTGAGAGCCTGGGCACGGCAGAATCGCCGGTGCTCCCCGCGGTGCCTGCGGGAGCCTCACGCCGGAGCGCGGACAGCGCACCCGGGAGAGCTCCGAGAGGGCGAGCACACCTTCCCTCCTGACCCCAACAGCCTCCTGCGACAATATTGCCGTGGGGTGGCACTCGGTGGGACAGAGTCCTGCCGGCTCCTCTTATCTGAGCAGCCCCGAGCCCCCCGGGGCAGGGGAGGGAGCTCCAGCACCTGCGCTCCCAGCCCGGCCCCCAAACTGTGCGACACTGAAATGCGACTGAGAACTGCAGGGCCCCCGGCAGGTTTTACCTGTCCCAAATCCCCCCCTCAGTCCTTCGGGAGTCGAGATCCCTCTCCCACGAAAGCACAGAGCTGAGGTGGAGTCGAGGGGAGAGTTCCCAGAGAAAGGGAAAGGCACGTGAGCTAAAGGTGATGGAAACATCACCCGAGCATGATGTTGTAAAGAACAGAGGCGCCTAAAAGTGGTTGTTAAAAACAAGGAAACCTCATAAAAGCTTTGGCTTTTGACTCCAAAATGTTGACTTGCAATTCACCTTCACGCGCTGCAAATTTGGCTTTAAATCAGATTGAGAAAGGGGAAATAATCATAAAGGCAACCCAAACATTCCTTTGAACTTGACCCAGCCGTGCAAAACACACACGGAGAGAAGGTACCTTTCAAAGGACTCCAAACACTAACAGAGCCACACGCGATTAAACATGTTTTTTCTTTTTTAATTTAATTCGAAATAAGAGATAAGAAATAATAAATCTTCAATAAAATATATAAAATTGTACAAGGCATCCCTTTCAAAGGGATTCTCCTATAATGGGAGATCGGGGTGAGGGGAAGGGAGAGAGGAAGTTCATCTATAGTGGGTCCCAGGCAGCATCAATGCCTGGGTCAAAACAAACCAAAACCAGCAAAACCTCGTGGCTTTTTTTTTTTCTTTCCATTTTTTTTTTTCTGATTTTTTTGTTTGTTTTGTTTTGTTTTGTTTCTTTCCTCCACAACAGCATGCTAAGAAAACAAATCCAGGAGAAGCTCTGACTTCAGTGCTCCACAGCCTTGGGAGTAACTTCCTCATAAAGTTTAGTAAGAGTAATACACATAATACAAGAGTTACAAGGAGAAGCCTGGGGAAGCTGCTGCCAGAGCTGCCACGGGGACAGACAGGTCACAGAGTCTCTTGGCACCCCTCTGTCCTGCTCGTGGGGCTGATTGTGACACCCGGACCTCTTTTTAAAAGGGCTTGAAGCACGAGTCACTTCTATCGGCATCCTTAGAATGGAAGAAAACTCAGGGGGTTCTGTTTAACACAGGCTGTGGCAAATACTAATAAAAACCCCATAACATCTCCCAGAAGTGTTCAACAGCCCTTTGTGGGGACAGCCCATGGCTTCCTTCCCTCTCTCCTGGTTTCCAAGAGCATTGCAGAGCCAAGGTTACCTGGCTGCAGCCAAAAATTTCCGAGCATGCCAACAGGAAGAGATAAAGACCAGGCTGCCTAAGAAGCCTCCCTTGCACCTCAGCTCCCCTCCCGGAGCTTTACAAAGGCTGAAGCTATTTATACACAGAAAGGCATTACAGGAGCCACGGTGGGTAAAGCTGGGCTCTACATTTAGGGGTCCTGCTGCTCATCTCGCCGAGGTTCGGGATACAAAACCTATCCCTTCCCCCAGAACTGCAGGAATTTGCTGGCTCTGAACTTCACTGAGACTCTACCGGGTCTAGTTTCTATTTACACGTCTCTAGCTACGGGCTCTGCTTTCTTTAAAAAAACAACCAAACAACAAAACCTCGATTATACCTTTTTATTTCCCTCCCCCTGCCCCCATATGAAGTAGTGGCAACTTAGAGCGTGGCTGGAGGGCACACACCCCTCTCATTTTAAACACGTGTTGGGCCCCGCTGGGAAGGTGTCAGGGAATTTCTGCCTCCGTAGGATAAAATTGCTTTTTCACCCGTCTTTTCTTAACCTAGTTTTACGTGCACCGGATAAAAACCCTACATTTGCTCGAATATATTTTTTTTTGTTTGTTTTTATGCCTTTTTTTTTTTTTTTTTTTTTTTTTTTTGCTTTGAGGAGCAGACTCTGAGTGCTCAGAGCACTCTCAGGAGACGCCCAACCCGTAGCAAACTCCCATAACACTCAGGATGCCAGATAGAAGCGTGCAGAGGGAATGGCCAGTACTGGTTGGGGTTCTGCCTTCTCAGGGCTGGACAGGATCCACCAGGAAGTCTGTGTGACTGAGGCTCTGTCTGTCGGATCTTCTTAGGATAAGTGGTACATGCTGTATCCAACGGGAGTGGCGTAGAGTCCAACGGGCGGGATGGGAAGCACAGGTCTGTGAAAAGGGTAGGATGTTCCGTACAGGGAGGCGGCCTGGATGGGGGAATTGATGGGGAAAGGGAGGCTGAACCCCGACGGCAACATGGGCTTCGCTGCCATTTTGAGCTTCTCCAGCTCGGCCTCCTGCAGTCTCTTGGCCTTGGCCCTCCGATTCTGGAACCAGATTTTGACCTGGGTCTCTGTGAGGTTGAGGGAGCTGGAGAATTCGGCTCTCTCGGCGATGGACAGGTACTGCTTCTGGCGGAACTTGCGCTCCAGAGCCAGCAGCTGGGAAGTGGTGAACGGGGTGCGGGGCTTCCTATTTGTCTTGTGCTTCCTCAGGGTGCAGGCAGTGGGGCTCAGGTGTCCTGCAAGGAAGGGAAAGGCTTTTTTTAAAAGTTTTCAGAGGTTATCACAACAGCAGGGACACCCCGGGGCTCTGGGGAGGTGCTGTGCCTGATGGGGGTCCCGAGGGATCCCCTCGAACACGGCATCCTTTGCCAAGGGGCTCTGGGAATCTTTTTCTGGCCAAACTGAAATTCACAGGACTTCAGCTGATGTCCTGGGAAGGGAAATTTTGCCTCAGTGATTTGAAAAGGATGGACAGGACACCCAGCTCACTTTGTGGTCACATCTCAGGGGTCTAGAGCACCCAAACCAGCTGCAGAAAAGCACAGGACAAACACCACAAAAACAGATTCCCAAAAAGACAGTGGGGCAAGGGAAGAGCCCAGCCCTGCCCCAGGATTTCCTCACTAAGCACAACAGGTGACAACTGAAGAAGTGAGTCTGACGATTTTTGCTGTTTCCCATACTGGACATTTTTTTCTTGCTATTTCTTCTCCAAAAGCACGTTTTCCCTCTGTTTATTAACTCTGATTTTCAGTGGGTATTTTCTGATTTTCAACCAGTATAAAAAAACCCCAACAATCTCAAACAAGAAAACAGCGCACCTTTAATTCAACATGCAGTTTTATGACATTTGCCAATTAAAAAAATAAAACAAAACCCAGACAAAACTTCAGCATTTTGTAGCCAATAAAAGCCAGGAAATCCACCAACTTTTGTGCCTGCCTTAAACCCCAACCAGGTTAGGCAATATTCCCGGGATGGCACAGCGCTGACTTGTCCTTCAGATTAATTTAGCACTTCATTAATAATTTTGTAATCTAAAGAATAACTAAAAAGCAGGCAGCTGACTTCAAAAGTTCAGTAATTTGGCCGTGTTTTGCTCACTCCCAGGGCACAGGACAAGTCACCCTGGCTGGACACAGCAAGTGACAGCCAGGCTTCTCTAAGAGGCTGCTGAATTTTGTTCACGCTGTGGTGTCTGCTTCAAATGCTTGTCAGTATTTGCACGTTGTGTTTTCTGGAGTCCTTTCACTTTCCTCTTTTATTTTTTAAAAGGAGCCAGATGAACAAGTTGTTACAAAACATATCATGCAATTAAAAAAATCCCATGAGGGAATTGTTCAAAAGTGTAGAAAGTTAAGGGAGAAAACAGTTACAATGGAAAAAAATAAACTTCTCTTATTGCTCTTTCTCTAGATCCCGAGAGAAAAAAATAAAGCTTTTTGGGGAAACAACTTGTCAAATATTGTCCTGTGATCCCACCAGGGCATTTTAATAATTCAGGTGCTCGCCGTGACACTTCTAAAACTGCACTAAATTAAAACTACACCAAATCGACCCCGCACTCACTGCCCTCTCCCCGTTGTTCCACACTATTTTTGAGCACAACTCCTTTCTTTTCCCGCAGGGAAGCCCTCCCGAGGCTCAGCTGTTCCCAGCAGGGACAGGGTTTCGAGGGGTGGCCGTCGCTCCCTGTCCCGGTGCCTTCCTCGGTGAGCCGCGCACCGGGGAACGGCAGGAACACACTTTTCACTGAAATCCCGGAGAAATATTCCCCCCGGGATACACCCCAGAATTCCCAGGCTTCTTCCCTCGCTGCCCCCCGAATGACTGCCGAGCTCTGGGAAGCAGCAGGACCGTGGCCACCACAGCCCTGGAATTGTGTTTATCCCGTGCCAGACCTCAAACCCTCGCCGTAGTGATTTGTTTCGCTGTTTTTATCCTCCTTTTTCTGGCCGATGTCAGACAAAAATCATCATTTGGAGAGGTCTCCCTGCCTGTGTTCCTCAAAATTCTAACTTGTACAGTTTTTTTTCTCAGCTCATCCCAGCCGTAATGTTAATAATAATAAATTGAGGGGCTATTTGTAATGTCAAGCCTCTCCAAGGACAGACTGTTTTCCTATGGGAGAACCGATCATTGCCTCCTGCCGAGGTGGGAAATGAGGAAAATGGTCAAGGCCGAAGGATATTCCCTTCCCTGATCCTCAGTTTTCGTCCCAAATCCCTCTGAGGTCCCTGGAACTTCCAGCCACTGAAGTATTTAACAAAACTCTCTTGCCGATCCCGAGAACAAGCAATTTTAAAAGAGAAAGAGGAGGAATTTTGAAGGGGAAAAAATGTAGAGGGAGATTACTAGGCCTTGTCTAAGTCTGGGGTTTTGGGCAGATTTAGAGAAGGGGTCCAAGTAGGGGCACACAATTCTTTTCATGCTTTTCCAGCATATTTGAGGGTACGTGAAAATTGAAAACTGGAGCTACACAGGGAATGCCACGGGCGGGATGCCTTCCTCTTGCCCTCTCCCGGGCCCTCTCCCAGCACGACAGAAACCAAATTAATTCGGTGTTATCATAAAAGAAAGGAAGTGGACGAAAGCCAAATCAAAATTATTGTTAGTAAAAAAGAAAAGAAAAGCTGTAATAGCGCTAAACTTTCCTCTCGCAATATTAGATTGAGGAGTAAATTCTGTGAGACAGCTCACGTCTGTAAAGTCTCTAACATAAAGTACAGTATTTCATTTCCACCAGACAAGTTTGGGATGCGCGGAGGAGAGCGAATAAATCCTGCCACAGGTGTGTGGCCACCACGGCTCCCACGGGGAAGCAGCGAACCTGGCACCGCCGGGATGCTCCTTCCCCTCCTCCCGAAGGACGCTTTGGGGCTTTTAATTTCTTAAAAACAATTTATTCCCCTGTTTTTTTAAGGGATCGCACCGCAAGCGAAAGGCGGCTCAGCGCAGCTCGAAGCGCAAAGGAGGTTCCGAAGTGAAGTGACCTGTCACCTCCGGAGCGAGTGTCCCCAAGGCGAGGGGACGGCGTCGGGAGGGATCGCGGGGGCTAAGGAGGTCCGGAGCAGTTCGGGGAACTTTGACAGGCTCTGGAACCAGGGATGGAGGCACAAACCCCGCGCCGGGAGCCAGCTCGAGGCTGGAAGGGACAATTCCCGAGTTTACGGGATTGCTGAGCACCGCGGGTGGGAGAAGGGAACAGGGAGAAATTCCAGTTGTTGTTGCAATGGGAGAACATAAATGGGCGAACTGTTTGCCAGGGGGCCGTGAGTCGGGAAAGGGAGCTGGTCCCTGGTGATTTTTGATCTTTCTATGGCTTTGAAAGCGGTATATATATTTTTATATATTTATATACATACGTGTAGTCATGTATAGAAACACATAACTGTACAAACACATAACAGGGTAAATACTTAATCACTATATATATATGAAGAAATACGCAACATACACCTAAAAATTACACACACGTAGATACGAATACATATAAAATATCATGGAATAGCAGAATAGTTTTGGTTGGAGAGGACCTTAAAATCATCTCCCGCCATGGGCAGCGACACCTTCCCCTAGACCAGCTTGCTCAGGGCCCCATCCAACCTGGCCTCGAGCACTTCCAGGGACGGGAAAAGAGAATAAAACACTCTAAGGTAAAACACAGCATCGGTGTGTGTTCATCCGTGCTCCAGCGCATCCCGCCGCCCGCCCGCCCCCGGCGCCCCCGGCGCTCGGCACTCACTTGGCGGCGGGGAATATCTCCCGGCCTCCGACGGGATCCAGGACGAGCCGTCCTCCGAGTTCTCCGACTTGACCGAGGCGGTGTCGAAGGGTTTTGTAAGCGCCCCGGGCGGGCTGTGAGCGTCGCGGGAGCCGTGGCCCGCCAGCAGCAGGTTCCGGGAGGTGCCCACGGCCGCCCCGTCGGCGCTGCCGGCGGCCGCGGGCAGCGGCGGCTCCTTGGGGGGAGGCTTCTTGTCGGACATGAGCGCTTCCACGCTGAACGGCAGGCTCGACACCTTCACTTTGTGGTGCTCCTCGGCGCCGGCCGCCGGGCCCTCCTCGTCGGAGGAGAAAACCTCCTTGGCCTTGCGAGGGGAAGCCATGGCGGTGCGGCGGAGCTGGCGCTGCCCGGCGAGTGCGGCGGAGCGGGCCCGGCCGCCCCCCTTTTCCCCCTCTGGGGCTCCCCGCCGCTGTCCTCCTTCGGCGAGCGGGGGAGCCGCCCCGCGGGCCAATCAGCGCTCGCCGTGCCGCGTGACGTAGCCCATCGCCTCACCCCATTGGCTGAGGGCGCGCGGGGGGCGGGGCCGCGCCGCCCCGCCGGCGGTGATGCCGCGCGGGGAGTTCCCGGGCCGCCCCCCCGCCGCAATTAGGGGTTAATGACACGGGCAGCCCGCCGAGCGCGGCTATTAAGGAGCCGTGCAGGGCTGTAATCACGGCAAAGCGAGGGGAAAAAAAACCCGCCGCGGTAATTAAGGCTGATGATGAGGCGAAGAGGGAACTTCAGAAGAGCGCGGCTCTGCCCCCTCCCGCCGCCGGCTCGGCTCCTCCCGGGGCACCCCCGGCTCCTCACGGCACCCCCGAGCTCATCCCGGCTCACCCCGGTCCCCCGCCGCCCCGTCGGGCACAGCCACCGTCCCGAAGCGGGATCTGTTCGCTCCTTCCCTCCATCTCCCCCAAAAACGAGTCCCTTTCCCGAAGGAGCTGGGTCTGGGGATGAGAGATGAGGGATGCGGGATGCGGGATGCGGGATGAGGGATGAAGGATGCGGGATGCGGGATGAGGGATGCGGGATGTGGGATGAGGGATGCGGGATGAGGGATGCGGGATGCGGGATGAGGGATGCGGGATGCGGACCCCGCGCAGCCAAACGCGGAGAAACGCGGGCGCCGCTGTTTGCGCCGCTGTTTTTTCATCCATTTTTTTTTTCTTGTTTGCGTTTCCACGGCAGCGGGACCCAAGTCGGGTAAAACCACTCTGCAGAGGTTAGATCTGTAATTACTTTTTTTTCCCCCAGAGCCAATTACACACGTGATGAATAGATGAGCTTTAATAAATTAGGGGCACGCAGCCCTTAATTAAAAGTCATATCAAACCAGTGCTATGAAAGCGATTCTCTCACTTTTTGACTTCCTACCAGTGGTATGAATAAAGAGTATCCTTTTAAAAGCGTTTATAATTACAGCGCGGATAAAAGCGAATACATATTGTTCTTTTCATAATTATTTTAATCTTGCACCGGGCGTTATTTCATGCTGTGCCCGCAACTTTCTCAGGTGTGTTTAGTGTTGGGGTTTGTTTTTTCTTTTTTTCTTTTTTTTTTTCCCCTTCTGTTTTTTAGTGTCCAGGATGCGCAGTGTTTGGGAGCTGTTTTGGCATTATAATTTATAAATGAAGGCGGTTTTTAGACCCACTAAAAACCACCCTGAGAAGACGACAGGCACAACTCCTCTCCCCAATTCCGACTTCAGGGGCGGCTCAGCCAAATCTGCGGGCTCGCTCCTGCACGGCTGCTCCATGGATCTTCGGATATATCCCTTCCATAAACCATGGAGGATTTCATTAGCTCATCTTTTGCTCGATTTGGACTTCTGGCTTCCCTGGAGCCCATGCAGCCGTCTTGGAAATCCCCAGTCCTGCAAATCGCGACTCCCCAGCTCGAGGATGGGGCTGCACGGAGTGCGCTGTGCTGGGCCCAGGGATCGTCCCAACCCCTTAAAGCACTGGTCATTCCTGCCCCCTGGTCAGCCAACAAATATCCGAGCGGCCCTAGCCCTGATAGAATCTCGCCTGGTGCCAGGGAGAGCAAATTGGGACCGGGGCGCGGGATTGCCGTGTGGGAAGGAGTGTGGGAGGACATGTTCGAGAAGCCGTGTTACAAAACCCCACTCATCAGTGCGACTAATAGCAGGGTTTGCACACTCGTTACTGATTGTTGCCAGTGTTACTGCAGACCTCGATGTGTTAAGGATTAAAGCCGAGCAAGATCTGTGAAGAGAAGTGATGCTTTCCACTGCCTCAGTCCTGCCAGCCTGGCTGCAACATTTCAGTCGGCAGAGCCCTGTTTGGGCTTTTCTCCGAGGGCGAAAATAATAGTTAGTGCCACAAATTGATGCCTCTCCAGCTGCTCTTGCTACCCCCAGTTTGTCACTTGTCCTTCCTCACAGAATTCATATCTTTGCTGTGAGATACTCACAGAGACAGCAGCCAGGCAGCGCCGGCCTTGCGAAGCTCTGCTGCTGCACTGGGGTTGAGTTTGTCCCTCTTCTCCCCCCTCGCTCCCTTCCTTTCCCTTCTCCATGCTTCCTGCACCGTGACAAGTAAATGAGAATTGATGGACACGCAGGAACAATGTCTGTGTGTCAGGAACAATGCACCGCCCGTGGAAAGCCATTGTGGGGCTGCTGAAAATGCCGCAGATAATTACACCGCACCCCCAAAGTCAATGGCCGCTGGAAGGGCGCCTGGGGAACGAGAGCTCGGGGGGAGGGCAGGTCATGGTGACACCGATCACGTCCCCTGGGTGCAGGTTCTCTCCCCAGGTGCCCGATTGGGGCCCGGCTGTGCCGGCTCCGTCCCCGTGGGTTTGGAGAGGCTCCTTCCTCTGCTCTGCCATCCTTTGGGAGGCCGGAGGGAAAAAGGGGACCGAGGGACGAGCTACTCTGGGTGCTGTGAAGCACGGAGCACAGGTTGGCTCATCCAGCCTGGTTTGGCTGAATTTTGGGTGCCACAGGGGCGCCTGGGATGGCAAAGAGTGGCAGGGTTTGCTCACGGCGTTTGCCCTCTTCAGCCTCAGTTCTTCGCGAAATTGGAGCATTTTCTTTCTAAAGTCTGAACTTGGAGATTTCTCTCCTCTCACCCCTCCCCTCCATCCTCCTGCTGTCAGTTAAACACCAGAGGATGAAGCCCCACACGGTACTGAATGTCCGCACGGAAACCTCGCCGAGACGGGGTTTGGAGAAATTTCTAGGAACTAAGGCTTTGCCCCTATCCAGGATCTCAGAGCGGCGGCCCAGCCTCAGACCAGCAAGGAATTCTCCCAGCCCGAGGAAACGACGTGAGTCCGGGGACCTTCCCCTGCGCCGAGCTCCCCCTTTGTGTCCCCGGTGAGACCCCAGCCCCGGGGCGGGCGGTCCCCGGGGCTCTGCGGGACCGGGGCGGCTCTCGGGGCACACGGAGCACGGTGCACGGAGCACGGCCGGGCCCCGGGGATGCCCAGAAAGCCCCCAGCCCCCCGTGCCCCCCGCCTCTCCCCCGCCCTCCCGCAGCAGCGGCCCCGTGAGCCGGGGCGGGCTCTGGGCGTCCCGGTCCTGGGGCTCTCAGCTGGAGCGGGACGGGGCGGGAGGGAGCGCAGGGGGAAGAGAGACGCTGCAGACAAACTGAGGCTGTTTTGCAGGCGCCAGGAGCGGGGAGATGAAAGGGAAGCTCCTGGGGGAAGTGGCTGTGCAGTTTGACCGGCTCCAGCAGCAGCAGCAGCAGCGACGGCCCGTCCCGGCCAGCTCCGCCTCCCCCTCTGCCTCCCCCTCCGCCTGCCCCGGCTCCAGGCTACCCCCGGGCCCACCTCCGCCTCGCTTTTCCCAGCCTGGAGGCGGAGGGAGGTGTCGGGCAGGCGCTGCCGCAGCATCCTCGCTCCCGTATCCATCAAACCGGGAGCGGCATCCCCGCCAGAGCCGGGACCAAATTCCACAGCATCATTAGTCTGGGATAGATGGGGATGGTGGATTTGGGGGAGGGGGCTGTCCAGCATCTATCCCCCCCTTATCGGTGTAAATCTCGTTCGGACCATGACACGAATGATGTTCTGTGTCCCCAGTGCCCGTAAAGCACCGGTCCCTGTCCCTTACAGACATCCCGGCAGGACAAACAAAACATCCGTGGGCAGCGGGGAGCGAGTTTATTCTCCGGGAGGGAAAATCTCACAAGCATTTCCCCCTCCTTTTATGATCGATTTGGTTAATAATCCGTTTTCTAGAGAGAGGAGATTTTTCTTTAACGAGCCGCCGTGAGGCTGGCGTGTGGAAGTCCTTCAAGGAAAGGGAGATAAGGCTCCCGATTTGACTCGGAAAAGAAAGGCAGGGAAATGGAATCAGAGCGTGCATCAAATGTAAGTTTTGCCCCGGAACGAAGTGTACAGCGAGGGAATGTTTGATGTGTCAGAGGTTGGGAGATTATTGTTTCATCGCCTTGCCCCAGATGAGACCCGGAGCCAAGAGAAAGGCGTTGCATTAATAGTAATACGCGTTTATCTCCAGACGCTAAAAGGAATTAAAGCGAGCTGAACATCAGAGCCTCCGAGGGATCAGGGCTGGTTACCGACGCCTCGATCTAGATCCACCTCGGGATTTCCGAAGCCGTTCTGGCTGACAGCTCTCGGCTGCGGAGTGATTTGCGAGGGGGACCCTTCCCGGAGCATCCTTCGGGGGTCGCGTCCCGCAGAGCCGGGCGGGGGGCGGCGGTGGGGGGCTCTGCCCGGCTCCGGTGCGCGGGGAAGGTGGAAGCCAAGCGGCACTAAGTGCAATCACGCGTCGTAATTGTCCCCTGTGTCACCCGACAATGTCCCCATTGGTCGCACCGGTGTCACCCACGCGTTAGGACAGCGAGTGCACAACGCACCGTGCTCGTTCCAGCGTCTCCTTTCGCACCCGCCGAGGGTTGTTCTCTCCCTCTCTCCGCGCAGGTATTTGATTTACCAGCAGATATTTATTCTGCTTGGCAAGAGGCAGGGGATAGTTGGGAGAGATCAGATGTCTTCCTGCTCAAAGCAATTAACAGTTTTGCCCTTAAGGATTGAAAACAATTTTTTTTTCTCCCCCAAGGTAATAACTTTTTAAATAAACACAAGGGGAAAGTTCGAGGGAGGAAAGCGCTGGTAGAGAGGTTAAATTTACACGCAGAGAACTGGCGGTCAAGAGGATTTCGGAGGTGATGCACGGCCCCTCTCTGCGAAGAAATGCGGGACTCGGGGGCTGCCCTGCGAGCCCGGAGGGTCCCGCTGTGTCCTGGAGGCCAGGGCCGGACCCTGCTCCCCCCAGAGCTGCTGCCCCCGAGCGCAGGATCGGCCCCGCGGAGAGAAACCCCGGGCACCTGCTGGAGCCGCTCGGAGCCGCCACAGGACCCCCAAATCCGCCACTGGAAAAGACGTGGGCAAAATAGTTCAGGGTTTGTCCGCAGCTGAGTGCGGGGACGGGCGCCCGGCACCCCCAAGGCAGAGGGACGAACCCCCGAGACTCCCCCCAGAGAGGGGGCACGTCAGGGATGCTTTGTATTTATATATTTATTTATTTTTAAGAGGCAGAGAGAGGGGAAAAAGATGATCTATGTCCTTGAAATTTTTTTTCTCCTCTCCCCCGGACTCTGCCTTTCTGTTTACAAACGGTTTCCATCGAACTTGTTGCAGGGAATCCTAATAATCGCACACACCTTCCTGCCTGTCTGGGTGATGAATACACAAACATAGTTCACCTCAGCCAGGGAAATAATGTGTGGAGAGGGAGAAACTCAAAGCTCCTGCTTTGGCTTAGATCGGAGCACCCGATTATTCCCAGAGTCTCCTCATCCTCCCGCACGAACGGGCAGCTGGATTTATTTTCACAAGCGCATTTTATTTTTATTTGTCTGTTTTCAGATATATTCGTTTTCGATGTTTCGCCCTCTGCCTTCCATCAATCTTGGAAATGCAGAGGGAACGCGGGATGCGAAATACACTAAATTGTCCCGTGCCCAAGGGCAGCTCCTATAAAAATCCTGTTATTTATGCAGTGCATTCGCGGTGTGATGTGTCCCACGCTTGATGCAATTCTACAATTACAATTCTCTTCTGTCAGTTGTTTTTTCATGTTCAGCTCCACGTCATTATTTTCCAAATCTATCCCGAGCCCCCTGAATGATCGCAGCTTCGCGGCTGCCGTTTGTTTCCCGTAATTTCCCATCTCTTTTTGATTATCCTGGACGATGTAATAAACCGATCAATAAACAGCTTTTGAGTTACAGACTCAGATTTGCTACAAATTGATTCTGAGGGTGCCAGACTCCGTGAGATCATCCGGCTGATTTCTTCACTCCTCGAACCCCATTTCTTCAGACAAAATTTAATTTTTCGTATTTTTTTTCCTTCAGAAAAAAGAAATTGAAGTGAGATTAATGACTTTTATCGTTTTTACGCGGTAGAACGAAGACGGGGACAGGCTCTGCGGCGGTGGTGAAGCTGTTTGGGGCTCGGTTGAGCTGTGTCCGCCGGCCGAGCTGGGATGCAGTGCCCCGGAGCCGCGGCTGTCGCGGTGCCCAGGCGGGGACACCCCGCGCTGCCTCCCGCCGTGTCGCATCCTTGGCCGGCCGTGCTGGCTGGGAGCTCAGGGCTGGCTGCTGCCAAAGCCGCGGGGATCCCCGGAGGAATCTGGAGAGAGCGAAAATCCTCATCCCGAACGTGCTTTTCCATCCCTCCATCCCTGCCCGGTTCATTCCCGGCGCTTCCTCAGCGTGAGTGGGGTGGGCAGCGAGCGCATTCCGCTCCGACTCCAGGCAGCCCTCCAAGGTTACCGGGATCTTATCCCCCCTTTATTTAATTACTCTAGGGTTCTTTTCACGACGTTCGCAATTGTTCTGATTGCATTTCGAGCTGATATTAGCTCAGGAGTGAAAGTCATCGCCGTCCCGGCTATGGTCCGCAGGGGTGGGGAATTTATTTGGATGCTCCTAATTCCTCTGTCGATTGTATCGGTTCCAAGTCCTTTTAAGAAGGGCAACAATTTTTATTTGTGTGTATAAATGTATTTGCACGGAAAGCAATAACAAGCAAAATAAATCATACTTTTAGAACGTTACAGATGTTGGAAGGATGCTCGTTCAGAAAACGGTGAAATTAAATCCATGCGACATCTTTTACAAATTTATTTAGCACAGACTCTCAGAAATTACAGAGGAGGAGAATCCCCAACTCCTCCAGTTTGCAGTTCCTCTATCCCTGTTAGTACAACTTTCCCTTTTCTACGCATGAATTGCAGCTCCTGTAAGGTAGTCACAAATATCCCACCCTGTCTTGTTTCCGTAATTCCCCCCTGGAAAATACGCCTCCTTCTAATGGAAGCATTATCTCTGCCTATGCACGTACAAAATACGTTTTAAACAACTTCGTTTGCAGTCTCTAAGATATAAAAAAAGGAAAAAATTCTGCCGGTCTAACTCTGAGGTGGCTGCTTGCAGAGATTTTGGGGAGGAAGCACTTCAGGGAAGGTTTGTTTGTTTTCTGTTATAAGGGATTTTACTTCGTATAAAAGACTGACTCAGGTTTTCTGTGCTTTTATTAAAAATCTGCATTTTCCTCTGGCTGCACAATCCCAATCCATTCCACTGAAATGCTCTTTGGGTAGTAGCTTCCCCCTGCTCCTCATCTACAAAAATCTCTGTTATCCTATAGACAAATCAAATTGTTTTTTCACTGCTTGTTTTTGTTGTTGAAAGTGGTGCTAACAAGACCGCTCTGCCCAGAAATGCCCTTGGGATTTAATGGTTTGGTTTGTAGCTGGACCCTGATCCTGTCAGTGGCTTGGCTTTGGTCAACTTCCCCAATTGTGCTGCATCAAAATGTGGTGCAGAGTATTTCGGGATGGATGGAGCCAGCTCAGTGTCCCTTCCCGAGAGCAGGGACAATGGTGAGGAAACGTGGGAAATGGATATTTGTACCAAGCAAAGACATTTTTTGCAATGTCAGGGTGTTTGACCGTGATAATGGCGAGCTCTGGATATTTAAGGTTCAGTTAATAGAGGTTTTATTTCATTTGATTTACTCCAGATGGTTCTCAGCCACAACACAGAGACTGAGACAGCAACCAGAGCTCCGGCGTGCAGGAGTCTCTGAGTAATGAATTTTCATTTGGCCCACAGCAGATAAGAGTTTGGATCTGCAGCAGTTTGGATTCCAGAGCCGTGCTCTGCGCAGGGGGAGCAGGAGAGGGCTCGGGAGGTGGCTGCTGCTCTTTGCAGCACAATGAGAGCCAGCTCCGTGTGTGCCAAGAAAATCATCTTAAAATTATGTTAACAGTTTTCTGTGGAGGGGTAAATCTCGAGCTAAAGCAATCAGGAAAGTTTGGTCAGCCTTGGTCTGCAGTGCCAACGCTGGCTCTGCTCCTCCATCATTCCTGGTGCAGGGCCAGCAAAGCCAACCTCCTTATGACCTAACTCCAATTACAACTGGCCTAATCAGCCCGAGCTCTAATATGGTAACAAAGGCTTTGCACGATCCAAAATTCCCACCAGATCTACTGGAGCATGACCAGTACCACCTAAATCCACAAAACTCAGTGCAGACAGCAACAGGAATATAAAACATCCTTCGTTTCTTCTGCACTTCCATTTGTGCTTTAAATAATATATTTTTCTATGTGTAAATGCAAAATTCATATGTATAAATTTTTAGTTTATTCAGCCAGATTTTGATTTCTTTTGGTCATGTTTCAAATAGGTCAAGATTAAGGCTATCCATGATTACAGGAAAAGAGGGACAATTCCTTGCCATGAACCTGTTCATAGTGAAGGAGAAAGTGGCAGGAGCCCTTGGAGGGAATTGCTAATGGCACGATTAGAGGAGTTATTGGTGTGGTAGAATTCAAAGAGGATAATGCAAACGGCAGATTATACTCAATAAATATGAAAGTTGCTGAAGCCTTCTGGGAAACACAAGAAGCTTTTCTCCCTAGCAACTCTTGCAGTGTAACATTATTGTTAGCGATTATCCATTTGCTTTTCTTTCCTGGCAGAAAAGCCAGCATGCAAAATCCCATTTCTGTGCGTGTGTGCGTGTATTTGTGTTCTGCAGCTCAGTTCTCAGCAAAATGCAAAGTGTTCTCTCTTTCAAGCTGCTGAACGCCAAGAAAAGCAGCTTCTGCAGAATGCAAACAGCAGCGAGAGAATCACGGGGTATCGCTGTCCTCGAGTCACCTCCAGGCTCCCACTGAGGCTTGGATCCGGGGCAGAGCATCCCTGCAGGTGCAGCTCGAGGGTCCTGAGGGAGCCCAAGGGCTCATTCTCAGCCTCGCACCAGCCGTGGTTTGGGAGGAGAGGCCGTTTGGGATGAGGTGGTGGTGCCCACATGGGTAACGCTTGTCTGAAGCCCTGGCTGCTGCCCCTGCCTTCAATGCTGGAGGTGCTGCAGATGCTCTGTGGCTGTCGCACCTTCTCCAGCCTGGTCCTGGGTGCAGAGCTGCTGCCTGGCCCTGCAGCCAGCTCTCCTCAGCCTGGTACCGCTCCAGAGCTGGGCAGGGCAGCAGGAGGGGTGGCAAGGTGTGAGGAGCAGCAGCCACAGCTGGGACAGGGACAGCTCCAGCCTCTCCCAGAGCTCGGGGGCTCCTCCAGGCAGCCATGGCCAGGCTGGCTCCCCAGTCCAGCTCTCAGCTCTGCCTGCAGCCCCGGGCTGGATTCAGCAGGTGCTGGAACCCTGCCTGGTGTGAAGGGAGAGGTTGGGAGATCCCATCCCATCCCATGGATCCCATCCCACCCCATCCCATCCCATGGATCCCATCCCATGGATCCCATCCCATCCCATCCCATGGATCCCATCCCATGCATCCCATCCCATCCCATCCCATCCCATCCCATCCCATCCCATCCCATCCCATGGATCCCATCCCACCCCATCCCATCCCATGGATCCCATCCCATGGATCCCATCCCATCCCATGGATCCCATCCCACCCCATCCCATCCCATCCCATCCCATCCCATCCCATCCCATCCCATCCCACCCCATCCCACCCCAGTGCCTGCTCCCAAGGGAAGCTCCTGCCCTGTTTGTCTCCTGTCCTGCTCCATGCTGCTTTTGTAGCTTGTGCTCAGCTGTAACTCCCACTGAAGGACTTGCTTTCACAACAGAAGCAGCAAAAAAGTTATTTCCAAGACCCAATTCCACTTCTTTCCCCTCCAACAGTTTCCCTTCACCCTTTCCTGGCTCCTGCACAGGATGTGAGTGGAGCAGGTTGTCCTCTGTTGGGGGCAGAGGGGTGACACTGGTGACAGGTTCAGGTGACACTGGCACAGATCCTACAGAAGTGAGGGACCAACAGCATTTCCCAACCACCACAGATCCTGTGGCTCCATCAAAAAGGCAAATCAACTTTTGTCTCCTCTGTTATTTATTTATGATTTTTTAGGCAAAGCTTTCCAACAACAATATAAAAAGGCAGGAGAAACATGAGATCATCCAGTGTTGGATTTGAGAGAGACAGACACTCCTTTATGTGTGTATTCTCCTGCTAGCTCTGTGCAGTCCTTAGGGAGAAGGGTAAATACTGAGTAATTTTATTAACTGTCTCTTCTAGGGACTTGTTCAGGCCAAATTTGGATTTTATAAAACAAACAAACAGCGTTTCTTAAAAATCAAAATGCAAGAAAGTATAAACAGAGGGATATTAAGTTTTCCAATTAAAAGAATTATCTTATATAATTAAAATCCCCACCACACCTCCCGGATTTTGTGGTGCCAGGAATGAAAAAAGTATATACGCAAACGACAGTGAGTTTTTCACTTCCACAATCCAAGTGAAGTGAATGTCTAGGTACAAAAAAAACGCCAAAAACCAAACCTGAAAAAGAAAAAAAGAGTGATGATTGAAATTCTGGTTTATTGAGTGCAGGTGCTCGTAATGGCGTAAGAGAAAATGTTTTTAGTTTTAAGTTGTTGTTGTTCCACTGAAGTTTCTGGACTGTTAAAAGTGAGATCTGAAAACAATCCAAACTGTGATTAAATAGGAAAAACATACCTGTGTTTAAAGGGGAACACCTGAAGCTGACAACAACTTTTGCAGCCCTAAAATTTACTCTGGGTATCCAGAGCTTTGTTTGTTGGGAGTGATCTCTTTAAAATAATTTGCTGCTCTCTGGAAATAGGTGTTTTATTACCCATGTTCAAGGCAGCTGATGATTTAAAAGATGGGCAGTGCCAGGGTTTCTTTGGTTACCTCCAAACAATCTCTCCTTACATTCTCCTAATTATATCTTCATCAAACAATAGCAGAGGAGCCCTTGAGATCTGATTCCAAACACATTTTGAAGTGTGTGCGTGCATCTCTCTGTGCCCATGTATTTATAGCACTGCACGGAGGAGAATCTTTGCCGCCGAGATCTCAAATCATTCCTAAAGCCACACAGCCTTAAATTAAAAGCTGCTTAACACAATGACAAGAGAATAAAAAGATTATTGTCTCCCCTTAGTTTTATAACCAGTGGTTGAAACAGAAACTGAGCTCTGCATCCCCGACTCCCATTTGATGGAATGACTTTTGAATCACACTTCCCACATCCAAAGCTGCATCTCTCTAAGCCGGCTGCAATTTGCATTCTGAGTCCGAGGAAATGCAATATCCAGTCCAATCTCCATTTCAATTGAAGCCGGTTTGATTCAGCCTCCAATTCTCCGCGGAGTTCGCAGGAGCCGCGCTTGACTCGCATCAGATGTGGCAAATTGCTCTGTGCAATTGCAGCGAAATTCCCCCAAAGGGGAGAGAAAGGGCCAGCCCCGAAATCCGAAATCCGGGCGGACTGCTCCGCGCAGGTAATTGGGAGCTCTGCTTTCATCCTCCTCTCGTTTGTTCTGTCATGTTTGACAACGCACACATTTGAAAATTAATGGGTTAATCACCTGCCTAATGGCTTTGTAGCCAACGCCAAAAGGATCTTCCCCGGCTCTGTTTGCGCCTTTGAATAAACATCTTCATTTGCAGCGCTGGGAGAGCCGAGCGGAGCCGTGCGGAGCAGGCTGGGATGGGGAGGGAGAGCCCGAGCCAAATTCGGGAAAAGCTGAAAGCAAACTTTCCTTTCGGATTTTGCGTTTCTTTTAACAGAATCAGTCAGTACCCCTATACCCATTCACTTCACTGACTATTCTGCTTAGAAATAAGGATTTTTCATCCTTATTCCTTCATTTTCATATTTATTTTTGATCAATTTATATTTATTTTTCTCACTTTGTATTTATTTTTCTCACTTCACATTTTTCTCACTTTAAATTTTTCTCACTTTATATTTTTCTCACTTTATATTTTTTTCACTTTATATTTATTTTTCTCACTTTATATTTTTCTCACTTTATATTTTTCTCACTTTATATTTATAATTATTATAGTTGTGGACATGGATTCAAATGCACTGTGCTTTTTTAAGCTTTTTTTTTTTTTAAAG